>CM056384.1:10037982-10670857 GCA_029718625.1 Synaphobranchus kaupii | reverse complement strand
CACCCACTCTGGGGCAGTAGTATGGTTCTATGAGTCCCACCCACTCTGGGGCAGTAGAATGGCTCTATCAGTCCCACCCACTCTGGGGCAGTAGTATGGTTCTATCAGTCCTACCCACTCTGGGGCACTAGAATGGCACTATCACCCACTCTACACTATCAGTCCCGACCACTCTGGGGCAGTAGAATGGCAATATCAGTCCCACCCACTCTGGGGCAGTAGAATGGCAATATCAGTCCCACCCACTCTGGGGCAGTAGTATGGTTCTATCAGTCCCACCCACTCTGGGGCAGTAGAATGGTACTATCAGTCCTATCCACTCTGAGGCAGTAGAATGGCACTATCACCCACTCTACACTTTCAGTCCCGCCCATTCTGGGGCAGTAGAATGGCAATATCAGTCCCACCCACTCTGGGGCAATAAAATGGCTCGATCAGATCCCACCCACAATGGGGCAGTAGTATGGTTCTATCAGTCCCCCCCCACTCTGGGACAGTAGAATGGCACTATCAGTCCTACCCACTCTGGGGCAGTAGAATGGCTCTATCAGTCCCACCCACTCTGGGGCAGTAGAATGGCTCTATCCGTCCCACCCACTCTGGGGCAGTAGAATGGCACTATCAGTCCTACCCACTCTGGGGCAGTAGAATGGCACTATCACCCACTCTACACTATCAGTCCCGCCCACTCTGGGGCAGTAGAATGGCAATATCAGTCCCACCCACTCTGGGGCAGTACAATGGCTCTATCAGTCCCACCCACTCTGGGGCAGTAGTATGGTTCTATCAGTCCCACCCACTCTGGGGCAGTAGAATGGCACTATCAGTCCTACCCACTCTGGGGCAGTAGAATGGCACTATCACCCACCTCTACACTCTCAGTCCCGCCCACTCTGGGGCAGTAGAACGGCAATATCAGTCCCAACCACTCTGGGGCAGTAGAATGGCTCTATCAGTCCCACCCACTCTGGGGCAGTAGTATGGTTCTATCAGTCCCACCCACTCTGGGGCAATAAAATGGCTCTATCAGTCCCACCCACTCTGGGGCAGTAGTATGGTTCTATCAGTCCAACCCACTCTGGGGCAGTAGTATGTTTCTATCAGTCCCACCCACTCTGGGGCAGTAGAATGGCACTATAAGTCCTACCCACTCTGGGGCAGTAGAATGGCACTATCACCCACTCTACACTCTCAGTCCCGCCCACTCTGGGGCAGTAGAATGGCAATATCAGTCCCACCCACTCTGGGACAGTAGTATGGTTCTATCAGTTCCACCCACTCTGGGGCAATGAAATGGCTCTATCAGTCCCACCCACTCTGGGGCAGTAGTATGGTTCTATCAATCCAACCCACTCTGGGGCAGTAGTATGTTTCTATCAGTCCCACCCACTCTGGGGCAGTAGAATGGCACTATAAGTCCTACCCACTCTGGGGCAGTAGAATGGCACTATCACCCACTCTACACTATCAGTCCCGCCCACTCAGGGGCAGTAGAATGGCAATATCAGTCCCACCCACTCTGGGGCAGTAGAATGGCTCTATCAGTCCCACCCACTCTGGGGCAGTAGTATGGTTCTATCAGTCCCACCCACTCTGGGGCAGTAGAATGGCACTATCAGTCCTACCCACTCTGGGGCATTAGAATGGCACTATCACCCACACTACACTATCATGCCCACCCACTCTGGGGCACTAGAATGGCACTATCACCCACTCTACACTATCAGTCCCGACCACTCTGGGGCAGTAGAATGGCAATATCAGTCCCACCCACTCTGGGGCAGTAGAATGGCAATATCAGTCCCACCCACTCTGGGGCAGTAGTATGGTTCTATCAGTCCCACCCACTCTGGGGCAGTAGAATGGTACTATCAGTCCTACCCACTCTGAGGCAGTAGAATGGCACTATCACCCACTCTACACTTTCAGTCCCGCCCATTCTGGGGCAGTAGAATGGCAATATCACCCACTCTACACTCTCAGTCCCGCCCACTCTGGGGCAGTAGAATGGCAATATCAGTCCCACCCACTCTGGGACAGTAGTATGGTTCTATCAGTTCCACCCACTCTGGGGCAATGAAATGGCTCTATCAGTCCCCACCCACTCTGGGGGCAGTAGTATGGTTCTATCAATCCAACCCACTCTGGGGCAGTAGTATGTTTCTATCAGTCCCACCCACTCTGTGGCAGTAGAATGGCACTATAAGTCCTACCCACTCTGGGGCAGTAGAATGGCACTATCACCCACTCTACACTATCAGTCCCGCCCACTCAGGGGCAGTAGAATGGCTGAGTCCCACCCACTCTGGGGCAATAAAATGGCTCTATCAGTCCCACCCACTCTGGGGCAGTTAGTATGGTTCTATCAGTTCCGCCCACTCTGGGGCAGTAGAATGGCAATATCAGTCCCACCCACTCTGGGGCAGTAGAATGGCTCTATCAATCCCACCCACTCTGGGGCAGTAGTATGGTTCTATCAGTCCCACCCACTCTGGGGCAGTAGAATGGCACTATCAGTCCTACCCACTCTGGGGGCAGTAGAATGGCACTATCACCCACTCTACACTCTCAGTCCCCGCCCACTCTGGGGCAGTAGAATGGCAATATCAGTCCCACCCACTCTGGGACAGTAGTATGGTTCTATCAGTCCCACCCACTCTGGGGCAATGAAATGGCTCTATCAGTCCCACCCACTCTGGGGCAGTAGTATGGTTCTATCAATCCAACCCACTCTGGGGCAGTAGTATGTTTCTATCAGTCCCACCCACTCTGGGGCAGTAGAATGGCACTATAAGTCCTACCCACTCTGGGGCAGTAGAATGGCACTATCACCCACTCTACACTATCAGTCCCGCCCACTCAGGGGCAGTAGAATGGCAATATCAGTCCCACCCACTCTGGGGCAGTAGAATGGCTCTATCAGTCCCACCCACTCTGGGGCAGTAGTATGGTTCTATCAGTCCCACCCACTCTGGGGCAGTAGAATGGCACTATCAGTCCTACGCACTCTGGGGCATTAGAATGGCACTATCACCCACACTACACTATCATGCCCACCCACTCTGGGGCAGTAGGATGGCACTATCACCCACTCTACACTATCGGTCCCGCCCACTCTGGGGCAGTAGAATGGCAATATCAGTCCCACCCACTCTGGGGCAATAAAATGGCTCTATCAGTCCCACCCACTCTGGGGCAGTAGTATGGTTCTATCAGTTCCGCCCACTCTGGGGCAGTAGAATGGCAATATCAGTCCCACCCACTCTGGGGCAATAAAATGGCTCTATCAGTCCCACCCACTCTGGGGCAGTAGTATGGTTCTATCAGTTCCGCCCACTCTGGGGCAGTATAATGGCAATATCAGTCCCACCCACTCTGGGGCAGTAGAATGGCTCTATCAATCCCACCCACTCTGGGGCAGTAGTATGGTTCTATCAGTCCCACCCACTCTGGGGCAGTAGAATGGCACTATCAGTCCTACCCACTCTGGGGCAGTAGAATGGCACTATCACCCACTCTACACTCTCAGTCCCGCCCACTCTGGGGCAGTAGAATGGCAATATCAGTCCCACCCACTCTGGGGCAGTAGAATGGCTCTATCAATCCCACCCACTCTGGGGCAGTAGTATTTATCGGGCACCCAATGGGATGCATGGTCTGTCGGTTCTGGATGATGACACGGTGACGTGGCTACTGGAGGTGTGCCCTGAAATATAGTCCGGGTGAACCCCCCCCTAGGCTCGGGGTGGTAAAAGGATAGCCCCTCGGCCCCGAGCCTGGGGATGTGGGACAAAAGATCCCACCCAAACGAAGAAGAAGAAGTCCCACCCACTCTGGGGCAGTAGAATGGCTCTATCAGTCCCACCCACTCTGGGGCAGTAGTATGGTTCTATCAGTCCCACCCACTCTGGGGCAATAAAATGGCTCTATCAGTCCCACCCACTCTGGGGCAGTAGTATGGTTCTATAAGTCCAACCTACTCTGGGGCAGTAGTATGTTTCTATCAGTCCCACCCACTCTGGGGCAGTAGAATGGCACTATAAGTCCTACCCACTCTGGGGCAGTAGAATGGCACTATCACCCACTCTACACTATCAGTCCCGCCCACTCTGGGGCAGTAGAATGGCAATATCAGTCCCACCCACTCTGGGGCAGTAGAATGGCTCTATCAGTCCCCACCCACTCTGGGGCAGTAGTATGGTTCTATCAGTCCCACCCACTCTGGGGCAGTAGAATGGCACTATCAGTCCTACCCACTCTGGGGCATTAGAATGGCACTATCACCCACACTACACTATCATGCCCGCCCCACTCTGGGGCAGTAGAATGGCAATATCAGTCCCACCCACTCTGGGGCAGTAGAATGGCAATATCACCCACTCTACACTATCGGTCCCCGCCCACACTGGGGCAATAAAATGGCTCTATTAGTCCCACCCACTCTGGGGCAGTAGTATGGTTCTATCAGTTCCGCGCACTCTGGGGCAGTAGAATGGCAATATCAGTCCCACCCACTCTGGGGAAGTAGAATGGCTCTATCAATCCCACCCACTCTGGGGCAGTAGTATGGTTCTATCAGTCCCACCCACGGGCAGTAGAATGGCACTATCAGTCCTACCCACTATGGGGCAGTAGAATGGCACTATCACCCACTCTACACTATCAGTCCCGCCCACTCTGGGGCAGTAGAATGGCAATATCAGTCCCACCCACTCTGGGGCAGTAGAATGGCTCTATCAGTCCCACCCACTCTGGGGCAGTAGTATGGTTCTATCAGTCCCACCCACTCTGGGGCAATAAAATGGCTATATCAGTCCCACCCACTCTGGGGCAGTAGTATGGTTCTATCAGTCCAACCCACTCTGGGGCAGTAGTATGTTTCTATCAGTCCCACCCACTCTGGGGCAGTAGAATGGCACTATAAGTCTTACCCACTCTGGGGCAGAAGAATGGCAATATCAGTCCGACCCACTCTGGGGCAGTAGAATGGCTCTATCAGTCCCACCCACTCTGGGGCAGTAGTATGGTTCTATCAGTCCCACCCACTCTGGGGCAGTAGAATGGAACTATCAGTCCTACCCACTCTCGGGCAGTAGAATGGCACTATCACCCACTCTACACTATCAGTCCCGCCCACTCTGGGGCAGTAGAATTGCAATATCAGTCCCACCCACTCTGGGGCAGTAGAACGGCGCTATCACCCACTCTACACTATCAGTCCCGCCCACTCTGGGGCAGTAGAATGGCAATATCAGTCCCACCCACTCTGGGGCAATAAAATGGCTCTATCAGTCCCACCCACTCTGGGGCAGTAGTATGGCACTATCAGTCCTACCCACTCTGGGGCAGTAGAATGGCACTATCACCCCACTCTACACAATCAGTCCTGCCCACTCTGTGGCAGTAGAATGGCTCTATCAGTCCCACCCACTCTGGGGCAGTAGTATGGTTCTATGAGTCCCACCCACTCTGGGGCAGTAGAATGGCTCTATCAGTCCCCACCCACTCTGGGGCAGTAGTATGGTTCTATCAGTCCTACCCACTCTGGGGCACTAGAATGGCACTATCACCCACTATACACTATCAGTCCCGCCCACTCTGGGGCAGTAGAATGGCAATATCAGTCCCACCCACTCTGGGGCAGTAGAATGGCAATATCAGTCCCACCCACTCTGGGGCAGTAGTATGGTTCTATCAGTCCCACCCACTCTGGGGCAGTAGAATGGTACTATCAGTCCTACCCACTCTGAGGCAGTAGAATGGCACTATCACCCACTCTACACTTTCAGTCCCCGCCCATTCTGGGGCAGTAGAATGGCAATATCAGTCCCACCCACTCTGGGGCAATAAAATGGCTCGATCAGTCCCCACCCACACTGGGGCAGTAGTATGGTTCTATCAGTCCCCCCCACTCTGGGGCAGTAGAATGGCACTATTACACGCTCTACACTATCAGTCCCGCCCACTCTGGGGCAGTAGAATGGCTCTATCAGTCCCACCCACTCTGGGGCAGTAGAATGGCTCTATCCGTCCCACCCACTCTGGGGCAGTAGAATGGCACTATCAGTCCTACCCACTCTGGGGCAGTAGAATGGCACTATCACCCACTCTACACTATCAGTCCCGCCCACTCTGGGGCAGTACAATGGCTCTATCAGTCCCACCCACTCTGGGGCAGTAGTATGGTTCTATCAGTCCCACCCACTCTGGGGCAGTAGAATGGCACTATCAGTCCTACCCACTCTGGGGCAGTAGAATGGCACTATCACCCACTCTACACTCTCAGTCCCCGCCCACATCTGGGGCAGTAGAATGGCAATATCAGTCCCAACCACTCTGGGGCAGTAGAATGGCTCTATCAGTCCCACCCCACTCTGGGGCAGTAGTATGGTTCTATCAGTCCCACCCACTCTGGGGCAATAAAATGGCTCTATCAGTCCCACCCACTCTGGGGCAGTAGTATGGTTCTATCAGTCCAACCCACTCTGGGGCAGTAGTATGTTTCTATCAGTCCCACCCACTCTGGGGCAGTAGAATGGCACTATAAGTCCTACCCACTCTGGGGCAGTAGAATGGCACTATCACCCACTCTACACTATCAGTCCCGCCCACTCAGGGGCAGTAGAATGGCAATATCAGTCCCACCCACTCTGGGGCAGTAGAATGGTTCTATCAGTCCCACCCACTCTGGGGCAGTAGTATGGTTCTATCAGTCCCACCCACTCTGGGGCAGTAGAATGGCACTATCAGTCCTACCCACTCTGGGGCATTAGAATGGCACTATCACCCACACTACAGTATCATGCCCGCCCACTCTGGGGCAGTAGAATGGCAATATCAGTCCCACCCACTCTGGGAAAGTAGAATGGCACTATCACCCACTCTACACTATCGGTCCCGCCCACTCTGGGGCAGTAGAATGGCAATATCAGTCCCACCCACTCTGGGGCAGTAGTATGGTTCTATCAGTCCCGTCCACTCCGGGGCAGTAGAATGGCAATATCAGTCCCACCCACTCTGGGGCAGTAGAATGGCTCTATCAATCCCACCCACTCTGGGGCAGTAGTATGGTTCTATCAGTCCCACCCACTCTGGGGCAGTAGAATGGCACTATCAGTCCTACCCACTCTGGGGCAGTAGAATGGCACTATCACCCACTCTACACTCTCAGTCCCGCCCACTCTGGGGCAGTAGAATGGCAATATCAGTCCCACCCACTCTGGGGCAGTAGAATGGCTCTATCAGTCCCACCCACTCTGGTGCAGTAGTATGGTTCTATCAGTCCCACCCACTCTGGGGCAATAAAATGGCTCTATCAGTCCCACCCACTCTGGGGCAGTAGTATGGTTCTATAAGTCCAACCTACTCTGGGGCAGTAGTATGTTTCTATCAGTCCCACCCACTCTGGGGCAGTAGAATGGCACTATAAGTCCTACCCACTCTGGGGCAGTAGAATGGCACTATCACCCACTCTACACTATCAGTCCCGCCCACTCAGGGGCAGTAGAATGGCAATATCAGTCCCACCCACTCTGGGGCAGTAGAATGGCTCTATCAGTCCCACCCACTCTGGGGCAGTAGTATGGTTCTATCAGTCCCACCCACTCTGGGGCAGTAGAATGGCACTATCAGTCCTACCCACTCTGGGGCATTAGAATGGCACTATCACCCACACTACACTATCATGCCCGCCCACTCTGGGGCAGTAGAATGGCAATATCAGTCCCACCCACTCTGGGGCAGTAGAATGGCACTATCACCCACTCTACACTATCGGTCCCGCCCACACTGGGGCAATAAAATGGCTCTATTAGTCCCACCCACTCTGGGGCAGTAGTATGGTTCCATCAGTTCCGCGCACTCTGGGGCAGTAGAATGGCAATATCAGTCCCACCCACTCTGGGGAAGTAGAATGGCTCTATCAATCCCACCCACTCTGGGGCAGTAGTATGGTTCTATCAGTCCCACCCACGGGCAGTAGAATGGCACTATCAGTCCTACCCACTATGGGGCAGTAGAATGGCACTATCACCCACTCTACACTATCAGTCCCGCCCACTCTGGGGCAGTAGAATGGCAATATCAGTCCCACCCACTCTGGGGCAGTAGAATGGCTCTATCAGTCCCACCCACTCTGGGGCAGTAGTATGGTTCTATCAGTCCCACCCACTCTGGGGCAATAAAATGGCTATATCAGTCCCACCCACTCTGGGGCAGTAGTATGGTTCTATCAGTCCAACCCACTCTGGGGCAGTAGTATGTTTCTATCAGTCCCACCCACTCTGGGGCAGTAGAATGGCACTATAAGTCTTACCCACTCTGGGGCAGAAGAATGGCAATATCAGTCCGACCCACTCTGGGGCAGTAGTATGGTTCTATCAGTCCCACCCACTCTGGGGCAGTAGAATGGAACTATCAGTCCTACCCACTCTCGGGCAGTAGAATGGCACTATCACCCACTCTACACTATCAGTCCCGCCCACTCTGGGGCAGTAGAATGGCAATATCAGTCCCACCCACTCTGGGGCAGTAGAATGGAACTATCAGTCCTACCCACTCTCGGGCAGTAGAATGGCACTATCACCCACTCTACACTATCAGTCCCGCCCACTCTGGGGCAGTAGTATGGTTCTATCAGTCCCACCCACTCTGGGGCAGTAGAATGGAACTATCAGTCCTACCCACTCTCGGGCAGTAGAATGGCACTATCACCCACTCTACACTATCAGTCCCGCCCACTCTGGGGCAGTAGAATGGCAATATCAGTCCCACCCACTCTGGGGCAGTAGAACGGCGCTATCACCCACTCTACACTATCAGTCCCGCCCACTCTGGGGCAGTAGAATGGCAATATCAGTCCCACCCACTCTGGGGCAATAAAATGGCTCTATCAGTCCCACCCACTCTGGGGCAGTAGTATGGCACTATCAGTCCTACCCACTCTGGGGCAGTAGAATGGCACTATCACCCACTCTACACAATCAGTCCTGCCCACTCTGTGGCAGTAGAATGGCTCTATCAGTCCCACCCACTCTGGGGCAGTAGTATGGTTCTATGAGTCCCACCCACTCTGGGGCAGTAGAATGGCTCTATCAGTCCCACCCACTCTGGGGCAGTAGTATGGTTCTATCAGTCCTACCCACTCTGGGGCACTAGAATGGCACTATCACCCACTCTACACTATCAGTCCCGCCCACTCTGGGGCAGTAGAATGGCAATATCAGTCCCACCCACTCTGGGGCAGTAGTATGGTTCTATCAGTCCCACCCACTCTGGGGCAGTAGAATGGTACTATCAGTCCTACCCACTCTGAGGCAGTAGAATGGCACTATCACCCACTCTACACTTTCAGTCCCGCCCATTCTGGGGCAGTAGAATGGCAATATCAGTCCCACCCACTCTGGGGCAATAAAATGGCTCGATCAGTCCCACCCACACTGGGGCAGTAGTATGGTTCTATCAGTCCCCCCCACTCTGGGGCAGTAGAATGGCACTATTACACGCTCTACACTATCAGTCCCGCCCACTCTGGGGCAGTAGAATGGCTCTATCAGTCCCACCCACTCTGGGGCAGTAGAATGGCTCTATCCGTCCCACCCACTCTGGGAAAGTAGAATGGCACTATCACCCACTCTACACTATCGGTCCCCGCCCACTCTGGGGCAGTAGAATGGCAATATCAGTCCCACCCACTCTGGGGCAGTAGTATGGTTCTATCAGTCCCGTCCACTCCGGGGCAGTAGAATGGCAATATCAGTCCCACCCACTCTGGGGCAGTAGAATGGCTCTATCAATCCCACCCACTCTGGGGCAGTAGTATGGTTCTATCAGTCCCACCCACTCTGGGGCAGTGGAATGGCACTATCAGTCCTACCCACTGTGGGGCAGTAGAATGGCACTATCACCCACTCTACACTATCGGTCCTGCCCACTCTGGGGCAGTAGAATGGCAATATCAGTCCCACCCACTCTGGGGCAGTAGTAACGTTCTATCAGTCCTGTCCACTCTGGGGCAGTAGAATGGCAATATCAGTCCCACCCACTCTGGGGCAGTAGAATGGCTCTATCAATCCCACCCACTCTGGGGCAGTAGTATGGTTCTATCAGTCACACCCACTCTGGGGCAGTAGAATGGCACTATCACCCACTCTACACTATCGGTCCCGCCCACTCTGGGGCAGTAGAATGGCAATATCAGTCCCACCCACTCTGGGGCAGTAGTATGGTTCTATCAGTCCCGTCCACTCTGGGGCAATAAAATGGCTCCATCAGTCCCACCCACTCTGGGGCAGTAGAATGGCACTATAAGTCCTACCCACTCTGGGGCAGTAGAATGGCACTATCACCCACTCTACACTATCAGTCCCGCCCACTCTGGGGCAGTAGAATGGCAATATCAGTCCCACCCACTCTGGGGCAGTAGTATGGTTCTATCAGTCCCACCCACTCTGGGGCAGTAGAATGGCACTATCACCCACTCTACACTATCAGTCCCGCCCACTCTGGGGCAGTAGAATGGCAATATCAGTCCCACCCACTCTGGGGCAGTACAATGGCTCTATCAGTCCCACCCACTCTGGGGCAGTAGTATGGTTCTATCAGTCCCACCCACTCTGGGGCAGTAGAATGGCACTATCAGTCCTACCCACTCTGGGGCAGTAGAATGGCACTATCACCCACTCTACACTCTCAGTCCCGCCCACTCTGGGGCAGTAGAATGGCTCTATCAGTCCCACCCACTCTGGGGCAGTAGTATGGTTCTATCAGTCCCACCCACTCTGGGGCAGTAGAATGGCACTATCAGTCCTACCCACTCTGGGGCAGTAGAATGGCACTATCACCCACTCTACACTATCGGTCCCGCCCACTCTGGGGCAGTAGAATGGCAATATCAGTCCCACCCACTCTGGGGCAGTAGTATGGTTCTATCAGTCCCGTCCACTCCGGGGCAGTAGAATGGCAATATCAGTCCCACCCACTCTGGGGCAGTAGAATGGCTCTATCAATCCCACCCACTCTGGGGCAGTAGTATGGTTCTATCAGTCCCACCCACTCTGGGGCAGTAGAATGGCACTATCAGTCCTACCCACTCTGGGGCAGTAGAATGGCACTATCACCCACTCTACACTCTCAGTCCCGCCCACTCTGGGGCAGTAGAATGGCAATATCAGTCCCACCCACTCTGGGGCAGTAGAATGGCTCTATCAGTCCCACCCACTCTGGTGCAGTAGTATGGTTCTATCAGTCCCACCCACTCTGGGGCAATAAAATGGCTCTATCAGTCCCACCCACTCTGGGGCAGTAGTATGGTTCTATAAGTCCAACCTACTCTGGGGCAGTAGTATGTTTCTATCAGTCCCACCCACTCTGGGGCAGTAGAATGGCACTATAAGTCCTACCCACTCTGGGGCAGTAGAATGGCACTATCACCCACTCTACACTATCAGTCCCGCCCACTCAGGGGCAGTAGAATGGCAATATCAGTCCCACCCACTCTGGGGCAGTAGAATGGCTCTATCAGTCCCACCCACTCTGGGGCAGTAGTATGGTTCTATCAGTCCCACCCACTCTGGGGCAGTAGAATGGCACTATCAGTCCTACCCACTCTGGGGCATTAGAATGGCACTATCACCCACACTACACTATCATGCCCGCCCACTCTGGGGCAGTAGAATGGCAATATCAGTCCCACCCACTCTGGGGCAGTAGAATGGCACTATCACCCACTCTACACTATCGGTCCCGCCCACACTGGGGCAATAAAATGGCTCTATTAGTCCCACCCACTCTGGGGCAGTAGTATGGTTCCATCAGTTCCGCGCACTCTGGGGCAGTAGAATGGCAATATCAGTCCCACCCACTCTGGGGAAGTAGAATGGCTCTATCAATCCCACCCACTCTGGGGCAGTAGTATGGTTCTATCAGTCCCACCCACGGGCAGTAGAATGGCACTATCAGTCCTACCCACTATGGGGCAGTAGAATGGCACTATCACCCACTCTACACTATCAGTCCCGCCCACTCTGGGGCAGTAGAATGGCAATATCAGTCCCACCCACTCTGGGGCAGTAGAATGGCTCTATCAGTCCCACCCACTCTGGGGCAGTAGTATGGTTCTATCAGTCCCACCCACTCTGGGGCAATAAAATGGCTATATCAGTCCCACCCACTCTGGGGCAGTAGTATGGTTCTATCAGTCCAACCCACTCTGGGGCAGTAGTATGTTTCTATCAGTCCCACCCACTCTGGGGCAGTAGAATGGCACTATAAGTCTTACCCACTCTGGGGCAGAAGAATGGCAATATCAGTCCGACCCACTCTGGGGCAGTAGTATGGTTCTATCAGTCCCACCCACTCTGGGGCAGTAGAATGGAACTATCAGTCCTACCCACTCTCGGGCAGTAGAATGGCACTATCACCCACTCTACACTATCAGTCCCGCCCACTCTGGGGCAGTAGAATGGCAATATCAGTCCCACCCACTCTGGGGCAGTAGAATGGAACTATCAGTCCTACCCACTCTCGGGCAGTAGAATGGCACTATCACCCACTCTACACTATCAGTCCCGCCCACTCTGGGGCAGTAGTATGGTTCTATCAGTCCCACCCACTCTGGGGCAGTAGAATGGAACTATCAGTCCTACCCACTCTCGGGCAGTAGAATGGCACTATCACCCACTCTACACTATCAGTCCCGCCCACTCTGGGGCAGTAGAATGGCAATATCAGTCCCACCCACTCTGGGGCAGTAGAACGGCGCTATCACCCACTCTACACTATCAGTCCCGCCCACTCTGGGGCAGTAGAATGGCAATATCAGTCCCACCCACTCTGGGGCAATAAAATGGCTCTATCAGTCCCACCCACTCTGGGGCAGTAGTATGGCACTATCAGTCCTACCCACTCTGGGGCAGTAGAATGGCACTATCACCCACTCTACACAATCAGTCCTGCCCACTCTGTGGCAGTAGAATGGCTCTATCAGTCCCACCCACTCTGGGGCAGTAGTATGGTTCTATGAGTCCCACCCACTCTGGGGCAGTAGAATGGCTCTATCAGTCCCACCCACTCTGGGGCAGTAGTATGGTTCTATCAGTCCTACCCACTCTGGGGCACTAGAATGGCACTATCACCCACTCTACACTATCAGTCCCGCCCACTCTGGGGCAGTAGAATGGCAATATCAGTCCCACCCACTCTGGGGCAGTAGTATGGTTCTATCAGTCCCACCCACTCTGGGGCAGTAGAATGGTACTATCAGTCCTACCCACTCTGAGGCAGTAGAATGGCACTATCACCCACTCTACACTTTCAGTCCCGCCCATTCTGGGGCAGTAGAATGGCAATATCAGTCCCACCCACTCTGGGGCAATAAAATGGCTCGATCAGTCCCACCCACACTGGGGCAGTAGTATGGTTCTATCAGTCCCCCCCACTCTGGGGCAGTAGAATGGCACTATTACACGCTCTACACTATCAGTCCCGCCCACTCTGGGGCAGTAGAATGGCTCTATCAGTCCCACCCACTCTGGGGCAGTAGAATGGCTCTATCCGTCCCACCCACTCTGGGAAAGTAGAATGGCACTATCACCCACTCTACACTATCGGTCCCGCCCACTCTGGGGCAGTAGAATGGCAATATCAGTCCCACCCACTCTGGGGCAGTAGTATGGTTCTATCAGTCCCGTCCACTCCGGGGCAGTAGAATGGCAATATCAGTCCCACCCACTCTGGGGCAGTAGAATGGCTCTATCAATCCCACCCACTCTGGGGCAGTAGTATGGTTCTATCAGTCCCACCCACTCTGGGGCAGTGGAATGGCACTATCAGTCCTACCCACTGTGGGGCAGTAGAATGGCACTATCACCCACTCTACACTATCGGTCCTGCCCACTCTGGGGCAGTAGAATGGCAATATCAGTCCCACCCACTCTGGGGCAGTAGTAACGTTCTATCAGTCCTGTCCACTCTGGGGCAGTAGAATGGCAATATCAGTCCCACCCACTCTGGGGCAGTAGAATGGCTCTATCAATCCCACCCACTCTGGGGCAGTAGTATGGTTCTATCAGTCACACCCACTCTGGAGCAGTAGAATGGCACTATCACCCAGTCTACACTATCGGTCCCGCCCACTCTGGGGCAGTAGAATGGCAATATCAGTCCCACCCACTCTGGGGCAGTAGTATGGTTCTATCAGTCCCGTCCACTCTGGGGCAATAAAATGGCTCCATCAGTCCCACCCACTCTGGGGCAGTAGAATGGCACTATAAGTCCTACCCACTCTGGGGCAGTAGAATGGCACTATCACCCACTCTACACTATCAGTCCCGCCCACTCTGGGGCAGTAGAATGGCAATATCAGTCCCACCCACTCTGGGGCAGTAGTATGGTTCTATCAGTCCCACCCACTCTGGGGCAGTAGAATGGCACTATCACCCACTCTACACTATCAGTCCCGCCCACTCTGGGGCAGTAGAATGGCAATATCAGTCCCACCCACTCTGGGGCAGTACAATGGCTCTATCAGTCCCACCCACTCTGGGGCAGTAGTATGGTTCTATCAGTCCCACCCACTCTGGGGCAGTAGAATGGCACTATCAGTCCTACCCACTCTGGGGCAGTAGAATGGCACTATCACCCACTCTACACTCTCAGTCCCGCCCACTCTGGGGCAGTAGAATGGCAATATCAGTCCCAACCACTCTGGGGCAGTAGAATGGCTCTATCAGTCCCACCCACTCTGGGGCAGTAGTATGGTTCTATCAGTCCCACCCACTCTGGGGCAATAAAATGGCTCTATCAGTCCTACCCACTCTGGGGCAGTAGTATGGTTCTATCAGTCCAACCCACTCTGGGGCAGTAGTATGTTTCTATCAGTCCCACCCACTCTGGGGCAGTAGAATGGCACTATAAGTCCTACCCACTCTGGGGCAGTAGAATGGCACTATCACCCACTCTACACTATCAGTCCCGCCCACTCAGGGGCAGTAGAATGGCAATATCAGTCCCACCCACTCTGGGGCAGTAGAATGGCTCTATCAGTCCCACCCACTCTGGGGCAGTAGTATGGTTCTATCAGTCCCACCCACTCTGGGGCAGTAGAATGGCACTATCAGTCCTACCCACTCTGGGGCATTAGAATGGCACTATCACCCACACTACAGTATCATGCCCGCCCACTCTGGGGCAGTAGAATGGCAATATCAGTCCCACCCACTCTGGGAAAGTAGAATGGCACTATCACCCACTCTACACTATCGGTCCCCGCCCACTCTGGGGCAGTAGAATGGCAATATCAGTCCCACCCACTCTGGGGCAGTAGTATGGTTCTATCAGTCCCGTCCACTCCGGGGCAGTAGAATGGCAATATCAGTCCCACCCACTCTGGGGCAGTAGAATGGCTCTATCAATCCCACCCACTCTGGGGCAGTAGTATGGTTCTATCAGTCCCACCCACTCTGGGGCAGTGGAATGGCACTATCAGTCCTACCCACTATGGGGCAGTAGAATGGCACTATCACCCACTCTACACTATCGGTCCCGCCCACTCTGGGGCAGTAGAATGGCAATATCAGTCCCACCCACTCTGGGGCAGTAGTATCGTTCTATCAGTCCCGTCCACTCTGGGGCAGTAGAATGGCAATATCAGTCCCACCCACTCTGGGGCAGTAGAATGGCTCTATCAATCCCACCCACTCTGGGGCAGTAGTATGGTTCTATCAGTCACACCCACTCTGGGGCAGTAGAATGGCACTATCACCCACTCTACACTATCGGTCCCGCCCACTCTGGGGCAGTAGAATGGCAATATCAGTCCCACCCACTCTGGGGCAGTAGTATGGTTCTATCAGTCCCGTCCACTCTGGGGCAATAAAATGGCTCTATCAGTCCCACCCACTCTGGGGCAGTAGAATGGCACTATAAGTCCTACCCACTCTGGGGCAGTAGAATGGCACTATCACCCACTCTACACTATCAGTCCCGCCCACTCTGGGGCAGTAGAATGGCAATATCAGTCCCACCCACTCTGGGGCAGTACAATGGCTCTATCAGTCCCACCCACTCTGGGGCAGTAGTATGGTTCTATCAGTCCCACCCACTCTGGGGCAGTAGAATGGCACTATCAGTCCTACCCACTCTGGGGCAGTAGAATGGCACTATCACCCACTCTACACTCTCAGTCCCGCCCACTCTGGGGCAGTAGAATGGCAATATCAGTCCCAACCACTCTGGGGCAGTAGAATGGCTCTATCAGTCCCACCCACTCTGGGGCAGTAGTATGGTTCTATCAGTCCCACCCACTCTGGGGCAATAAAATGGCTCTATCAGTCCCACCCACTCTGGGGCAGTAGTATGGTTCTATCAGTCCAACCCACTCTGGGGCAGTAGTATGTTTCTATCAGTCCCACCCACTCTGGGGCAGTAGAATGGCACTATAAGTCCTACCCACTCTGGGGCAGTAGAATGGCACTATCACCCACTCTACACTATCAGTCCCGCCCACTCAGGGGCAGTAGAATGGCAATATCAGTCCCACCCACTCTGGGGCAGTAGAATGGCTCTATCAGTCCCACCCACTCTGGGGCAGTAGTATGGTTCTATCAGTCCCACCCACTCTGGGGCAGTAGAATGGCACTATCAGTCCTACCCACTCTGGGGCATTAGAATGGCACTATCACCCACACTACAGTATCATGCCCGCCCACTCTGGGGCAGTAGAATGGCAATATCAGTCCCACCCACTCTGGGAAAGTAGAATGGCACTATCACCCACTCTACACTATCGGTCCCGCCCACTCTGGGGCAGTAGAATGGCAATATCAGTCCCACCCACTCTGGGGCAGTAGTATGGTTCTATCAGTCCCGTCCACTCCGGGGCAGTAGAATGGCAATATCAGTCCCACCCACTCTGGGGCAGTAGAATGGCTCTATCAATCCCACCCACTCTGGGGCAGTAGTATGGTTCTATCAGTCCCACCCACTCTGGGGCAGTAGAATGGCACTATCAGTCCTACCCACTCTGGGGCAGTAGAATGGCACTATCACCCACTCTACACTCTCAGTCCCGCCCACTCTGGGGCAGTAGAATGGCAATATCAGTCCCACCCACTCTGGGGCAGTAGAATGGCTCTATCAGTCCCACCCACTCTGGGGCAGTAGTATGGTTCTATCAGTCCCACCCACTCTGGGGCAATAAAATGGCTCTATCAGTCCCACCCACTCTGGGGCAGTAGTATGGTTCTATAAGTCCAACCTACTCTGGGGCAGTAGTATGTTTCTATCAGTCCCACCCACTCTGGGGCAGTAGAATGGCACTATAAGTCCTACCCACTCTGGGGCAGTAGAATGGCACTATCACCCACTCTACACTATCAGTCCCGCCCACTCAGGGGCAGTAGAATGGCAATATCAGTCCCACCCACTCTGGGGCAGTAGAATGGCTCTATCAGTCCCACCCACTCTGGGGCAGTAGTATGGTTCTATCAGTCCCACCCACTCTGGGGCAGTAGAATGGCACTATCAGTCCTACCCACTCTGGGGCATTAGAATGGCACTATCACCCACACTACACTATCATGCCCGCCCACTCTGGGGCAGTAGAATGGCAATATCAGTCCCACCCACTCTGGGGCAGTAGAATGGCACTATCACCCACTCTACACTATCGGTCCCGCCCACACTGGGGCAATAAAATGGCTCTATTAGTCCCACCCACTCTGGGGCAGTAGTATGGTTCTAAGTTCCGCGCACTCTGGGGCAGTAGAATGGCAATATCAGTCCCACCCACTCTGGGGAAGTAGAATGGCTCTATCAATCCCACCCACTCTGGGGCAGTAGTATGGTTCTATCAGTCCCACCCACGGGCAGTAGAATGGCACTATCAGTCCTACCCACTATGGGGCAGTAGAATGGCACTATCACCCACTCTACACTATCAGTCCCGCCCACTCTGGGGCAGTAGAATGGCAATATCAGTCCCACCCACTCTGGGGCAGTAGAATGGCTCTATCAGTCCCACCCACTCTGGGGCAGTAGTATGGTTCTATCAGTCCCACCCACTCTGGGGCAATAAAATGGCTATATCAGTCCCACCCACTCTGGGGCAGTAGTATGGTTCTATCAGTCCAACCCACTCTGGGGCAGTAGTATGTTTCTATCAGTCCCACCCACTCTGGGGCAGTAGAATGGCACTATAAGTCTTACCCACTCTGGGGCAGAAGAATGGCAATATCAGTCCGACCCACTCTGGGGCAGTATAATGGCTCTATCAGTCCCACCCACTCTGGGGCAGTAGTATGGTTCTATCAGTCCCACCCACTCTGGGGCAGTAGAATGGAACTATCAGTCCTACCCACTCTCGGGCAGTAGAATGGCACTATCACCCACTCTACACTATCAGTCCCGCCCACTCTGGGGCAGTAGAATGGCAATATCAGTCCCACCCACTCTGGGGCAGTAGAACGGCGCTATCACCCACTCTACACTATCAGTCCCGCCCACTCTGGGGCAGTAGAATGGCAATATCAGTCCCACCCACTCTGGGGCAATAAAATGGCTCTATCAGTCCCACCCACTCTGGGGCAGTAGTATGGCACTATCAGTCCTACCCACTCTGGGGCAGTAGAATGGCACTATCACCCACTCTACACAATCAGTCCTGCCCACTCTGTGGCAGTAGAATGGCTCTATCAGTCCCACCCACTCTGGGGCAGTAGTATGGTTCTATGAGTCCCACCCACTCTGGGGCAGTAGAATGGCTCTATCAGTCCCACCCACTCTGGGGCAGTAGTATGGTTCTATCAGTCCTACCCACTCTGGGGCACTAGAATGGCACTATCACCCACTCTACACTATCAGTCCCGCCCACTCTGGGGCAGTAGAATGGCAATATCAGTCCCACCCACTCTGGGGCAGTAGAATGGCAATATCAGTCCCACCCACTCTGGGGCAGTAGTATGGTTCTATCAGTCCCACCCACTCTGGGGCAGTAGAATGGTACTATCAGTCCTACCCACTCTGAGGCAGTAGAATGGCACTATCACCCACTCTACACTTTCAGTCCCGCCCATTCTGGGGCAGTAGAATGGCAATATCAGTCCCACCCACTCTGGGGCAATAAAATGGCTCGATCAGTCCCACCCACACTGGGGCAGTAGTATGGTTCTATCAGTCCCCCCCACTCTGGGGCAGTAGAATGGCACTATTACACGCTCTACACTATCAGTCCCGCCCACTCTGGGGCAGTAGAATGGCTCTATCAGTCCCACCCACTCTGGGGCAGTAGAATGGCTCTATCTGTCCCACCCACTCTGGGGCAGTAGAATGGCACTATCAGTCCTACCCACTCTGGGGCAGTAGAATGGCACTATCACCCACTCTACACTCTCAGTCCCGCCCACTCTGGGGCAGTAGAATGGCAATATCAGTCCCAACCACTCTGGGGCAGTAGAATGGCTCTATCAGTCCCACCCACTCTGGGGCAGTAGTATGGTTCTATCAGTCCCACCCACTCTGGGGCAATAAAATGGCTCTATCAGTCCCCACCCACTCTGGGGCAGTAGTATGGTTCTATCAGTCCAACCCACTCTGGGGCAGTAGTATGTTTCTATCAGTCCCACCCACTCTGGGGCAGTAGAATGGCACTATAAGTCCTACCCACTCTGGGGCAGTAGAATGGCACTATCACCCACTCTACACTATCAGTCCCGCCCACTCAGGGGCAGTAGAATGGCAATATCAGTCCCACCCACTCTGGGGCAGTAGAATGGCTCTATCAGTCCCACCCACTCTGGGGCAGTAGTATGGTTCTATCAGTCCCACCCACTCTGGGGCAGTAGAATGGCACTATCAGTCCTACCCACTCTGGGGCATTAGAATGGCACTATCACCCACACTACAGTATCATGCCCGCCCACTCTGGGGCAGTAGAATGGCAATATCAGTCCCACCCACTCTGGGAAAGTAGAATGGCACTATCACCCACTCTACACTATCGGTCCCGCCCACTCTGGGGCAGTAGAATGGCAATATCAGTCCCACCCACTCTGGGGCAGTAGTATGGTTCTATCAGTCCCGTCCACTCCGGGGCAGTAGAATGGCAATATCAGTCCCACCCACTCTGGGGCAGTAGAATGGCTCTATCAATCCCACCCACTCTGGGGCAGTAGTATGGTTCTATCAGTCCCACCCACTCTGGGGCAGTGGAATGGCACTATCAGTCCTACCCACTATGGGGCAGTAGAATGGCACTATCACCCACTCTACACTATCGGTCCCGCCCACTCTGGGGCAGTAGAATGGCAATATCAGTCCCACCCACTCTGGGGCAGTAGTATCGTTCTATCAGTCCCGTCCACTCTGGGGCAGTAGAATGGCAATATCAGTCCCACCCACTCTGGGGCAGTAGAATGGCTCTATCAATCCCACCCACTCTGGGGCAGTAGTATGGTTCTATCAGTCACACCCACTCTGGGGCAGTAGAATGGCACTATCACCCACTCTACACTATCAGTCCCACCCACTCTGGGGCAGTAGTATGGTTCTATCAGTCCCGTCCACTCTGGGGCAATAAAATGGCTCCATCAGTCCCACCCACTCTGGGGCAGTAGAATGGCACTATAAGTCCTACCCACTCTGGGGCAGTAGAATGGCACTATCACCCACTCTACACTATCAGTCCCGCCCACTCTGGGGCAGTAGAATGGCAATATCAGTCCCACCCACTCTGGGGCAGTAGTATGGTTCTATCAGTCCCACCCACTCTGGGGCAGTAGAATGGCACTATCACCCACTCTACACTATCAGTCCCGCCCACTCTGGGGCAGTAGAATGGCAATATCAGTCCCACCCACTCTGGGGCAGTACAATGGCTCTATCAGTCCCACCCACTCTGGGGCAGTAGTATGGTTCTATCAGTCCCACCCACTCTGGGGCAGTAGAATGGCACTATCAGTCCTACCCACTCTGGGGCAGTAGAATGGCACTATCACCCACTCTACACTCTCAGTCCCGCCCACTCTGGGGCAGTAGAATGGCAATATCAGTCCCAACCACTCTGGGGCAGTAGAATGGCTCTATCAGTCCCACCCACTCTGGGGCAGTAGTATGGTTCTATCAGTCCCACCCACTCTGGGGCAATAAAATGGCTCTATCAGTCCCACCCACTCTGGGGCAGTAGTATGGTTCTATCAGTCCAACCCACTCTGGGGCAGTAGTATGTTTCTATCAGTCCCACCCACTCTGGGGCAGTAGAATGGCACTATAAGTCCTACCCACTCTGGGGCAGTAGAATGGCACTATCACCCACTCTACACTATCAGTCCCGCCCACTCAGGGGCAGTAGAATGGCAATATCAGTCCCACCCACTCTGGGGCAGTAGAATGGCTCTATCAGTCCCACCCACTCTGGGGCAGTAGTATGGTTCTATCAGTCCCACCCACTCTGGGGCAGTAGAATGGCACTATCAGTCCTACCCACTCTGGGGCATTAGAATGGCACTATCACCCACACTACAGTATCATGCCCGCCCACTCTGGGGCAGTAGAATGGCAATATCAGTCCCACCCACTCTGGGAAAGTAGAATGGCACTATCACCCACTCTACACTATCGGTCCCGCCCACTCTGGGGCAGTAGAATGGCAATATCAGTCCCACCCACTCTGGGGCAGTAGTATGGTTCTATCAGTCCCGTCCACTCCGGGGCAGTAGAATGGCAATATCAGTCCCACCCACTCTGGGGCAGTAGAATGGCTCTATCAATCCCACCCACTCTGGGGCAGTAGTATGGTTCTATCAGTCCCACCCACTCTGGGGCAGTGGAATGGCACTATCAGTCCTACCCACTATGGGGCAGTAGAATGGCACTATCACCCACTCTACACTATCGGTCCCGCCCACTCTGGGGCAGTAGAATGGCAATATCAGTCCCACCCACTCTGGGGCAGTAGTATCGTTCTATCAGTCCCGTCCACTCTGGGGCAGTAGAATGGCAATATCAGTCCCACCCACTCTGGGGCAGTAGAATGGCTCTATCAATCCCACCCACTCTGGGGCAGTAGTATGGTTCTATCAGTCACACCCACTCTGGGGCAGTAGAATGGCACTATCAATCCCACCCACTCTGGGGCAGTAGTATGGTTCTATCAGTCCCACCCACTCTGGGGCAGTGGAATGGCACTATCAGTCCTACCCACTATGGGGCAGTAGAATGGCACTATCACCCACTCTACACTATCGGTCCCGCCCACTCTGGGGCAGTAGAATGGCAATATCAGTCCCACCCACTCTGGGGCAGTAGTATCGTTCTATCAGTCCCGTCCACTCTGGGGCAGTAGAATGGCAATATCAGTCCCACCCACTCTGGGGCAGTAGAATGGCTCTATCAATCCCACCCACTCTGGGGCAGTAGTATGGTTCTATCAGTCCCGTCCACTCTGGGGCAATAAAATGGCTCTATCAGTCCCACCCACTCTGGGGCAGTAGAATGGCACTATAAGTCCTACCCACTCTGGGGCAGTAGAATGGCACTATCACCCACTCTACACTATCAGTCCCGCCCACTCTGGGGCAGTAGAATGGCAATATCAGTCCCACCCACTCTGGGGCAGTAGTATGGTTCTATCAGTCCTACCCACTCTGGGGCAGTAGAATGGCACTATCACCCACACTACACTATCAGTCCCGCCCACTCTGGGGCAGTAGAATGGCAATATCAGTCCCACCCACTCTGGGGCAGTAGAATGGCACTATCACCCACTCTACACTATCAGTCCCGCCCACTCTGGGGCAGTAGAATTGCTCTATCAGTCCCACGCACTCTGGGGCAGTAGTATGGTTCTATCAGTCCCACCCACTCTGGGGCAGTAGAATGCCACTATCAGTCCTACCCACTCTGGGGCAGTAGAATGGCACTATCACCTACTCTACACTATCAGTCCCACCAACTCTGGGGCAGTAGAATGGCAATATCAGTCCCACCCACTCTGGGGCAGTAGAATGGCACTATCAGTCCTACCCACTCTTAGGCAGTAGAATGGCACTATAACCTACTCTACACTATCAGTCCCGCCCACTCTGGGGCAGTAGAATGGCAATATCAGTCCCACCCACTCTGGGGCAGTAGAATGGCACTATCACCCACTCTACACTATCAGTCCCGCCCACTCTGGGGCAGTAGAATGGCAATATCACTCCCACCCACTCTGGCGCAGTAGAATGGCTCTATCAGTCCCACCCACTCTGGGGCAGTAGTATGGTTCTATCAGTCCCACCCACTCTGGGGCAATAAAATGGCTCTATCAGTCCCACCCACTCTGGGGCAGTAGAATGGCTCTATCAGTCCCACGCACTCTGGGGCAGTAGTATGGTTCTATCAGTCCCACCCACTGTGGGGCAGTAGAATGCCACTATCAGTCCTACCCACTCTGGGGCAGTAGAATGGCACTATCACCTACTCTACACTATCAGTCCCGCCCACTCTGGGGCAGTAGAATGGCAATATCAGTCCCACCCACTCTGGGGCAGTAGAATGGCATTATCAGTCCTACCCACTCTTGGGCAGTAGAATGGCACTATCACCTACTCTACACAATCAGTCCCGCCCACTCTGGGGCAGTAGAATGGCAATATCAGTCCCACCCACTCTGGGGCAGTAGAATGGCACTATCATCCACTCTACACTATCAGTCCCGCCCACTCTGGGGCAGTAGAATGGCAATATCACTCCCACCCACTCTGGCGCAGTAGAATGGCTCTATCAGTCCCACCCACTCTGGGGCAGTAGTATGGTTCTATCAGTCCCACCCACTCTGGGGCAATAAAATGGCTCTATCAGTCCCACCCACTCTGGGGCAGTAGTATGGTTCTATCAGTCCAACCCACTCTGGGGCAGTAGTATGGTTCTATCAGTCCCACCCACTCTGGGGCAGTAGAATGGCACTATCAGTCCTACCCACTCTGGGGCAGTAGAATGGCACTATCACCCACTCTACACTATCAGTCCCGCCCACTCTGGGGCAGTAGAATGGCAATAACACCCACTCTACACTATCAGTCCCGCCCACTCTGGGGCAGTAGAATGGCAATATCAGTCCCACCCACTCTGGTGCAGTAGAATGGCTCTATCAGTCCCACCCACTCTGGGGCAGTAGTATGGTTCTATCAGTCCAACCCACTCTGGGGCAGTAGAATGGCTCTATCAGTCCCACGCACTCTGGGGCAGTAGTATGGTTCTATCAGTCCCACCCACTCTGGGGCAGTAGAATGGCAATATCAGTCCCACGCACTCTGGGGCAGTAGAATGGCAATATCACCTACTCTACACTATCAGTCCCGCCCACTCTGGGGCAGTAGTATGGTTCTATCAGTCCCACCCACTCTGGCGCAATAAAATGGCAATATCTGTCCCACCCACTCTGGGGCAGTAGAATGGCACTATCAGTCCTACCCACTCTGGGGCAGTAGAATGGCACTATCACCTACTCTACACTATCAGTCCCGCCCACGTCTGGGGCAGTAGAATGGCAATATCAGTCCTACCCACTGTGGGGCAGTAGTATGGTTCTATCAGTCCCACCCACTCTGGCACAATAAAATGGCAATATCTGTCCCACCCACTCTGGGGCAGTAGAATGGCACTATCAGTCCTACCCACTCTGGGGCAGTAGAATGGCACTATCACCCACTCTACACTATCAGTCCCACCCACTCTGGGGCAGTAGAATGGCAATATCAGTTCCACCCACTCTGGGGCAGTAGAATGGTTCTATCAGTCCAACCCACTTTGGGGCATTAGTATGGTTCTATCAGTCCAACCCACTCTGGGGCAGTAGTATGGTTCTATCAGTCCCACCCACTCTGGGGCAGTAGAATGGCACTATCAGTCCTACTCACTCTGGGGCAGTAGAATGGCACTATCACCCACTCTATACTATCAGTCCCGCCCACTCTGGGGCAGTAGAATGGCAATATCACCCACTCTACACTATCAGTCCCGCCCACTCTGGGGCAGTAGAATGGCAATATCAGTCCCACCCACTCTGGCACAGTAGAATGGCTCTATCAGTCCCACCCACTCTGGGGCAGTAGTATGGTTCTATCAGTCCCACCCACTCTGGGGCAATAAAATGGCTCTATCAGTCCCACCCACTCTGGGGCAGTAGTATGGTTCTATCAGTCCAACCCACTCTGGGGCAGTAGAATTGCTCTATCAGTCCCATGCACTCTGGGGCAGTAGAATGGCAATATCAGTCCCACCCACTCTGGGGCAGTAGAATGGCACTATCACCTACTCTACACTATCAGTCCCGCCCACTCTGGGGCAGTAGAATGGCAATATCAGTCCCACCCACTCTGGGGCAGTAGTATGGTTCTATCAGTCCAACCCACTCTGGGGCAGTAGTATGGTTCTATCAGTCCCACCCACTCTGGGGCAGTAGAATGGCACTATCAGTCCTACTCACTCTCGGGCAGTAGAATGGCACTATCACCCACTCTAGACTATCAGTCCCGCCCACTCTGGGGCAGTAGAATGACAATATCACCCACTCTACACTATCAGTCCCGCCCACTCTGGGGCAGTAGAATGGCAATATCAGTCCCACCCACTCTGGGGCAGTAGTATGGTTCTATCAGTCCCACCCACTCTGGGGCAATAAAATGGCTCTATCAGTCCCACCCACTCTGGGGCAGTAGTATGGTTCTATCAGTCCAACCCACTCTGGGGCAGTAGAATGGCTCTATCAGTCCCACACACTCTGGGGCAGTAGTATGGTTCTATCAGTCCCACCCACTCTGGGGCAGTAGAATGGCACTATCAGTCCTACCCACTCTGGGGCAGTAGAATGGCACTATCACCTACTCTACACTATCAATCCCACCCACTCTGGGGCAGTAGAATGGCAATATCAGTCCTACCCACTGTGGGGCAGTAGTATGGTTCTATCAGTCCCACCCACTCTGGCGCAATAAAATGGCAATATCTGTCCCACCCACTCTGGGGCAGTAGAATGGCACTATCAGTCCTACCCACTCTGGGGCAGTAGAATGGCACTATCACCTACTCTACACTATCAGTCCCGCCCACGTCTGGGGCAGTAGAATGGCAATATCAGTCCTACCCACTGTGGGGCAGTAGTATGGTTCTATCAGTCCCACCCACTCTGGCGCAATAAAATGGCAATATCTGTCCCACCCACTCTGGGGCAGTAGAATGGCACTATCAGTCCTACCCACTCTGGGGCAGTAGAATGGCACTATCACCCACTCTACACTATCAGTCCCACCCACTCTGGGGCAGTAGTATGGTTCTATCAGTCCCACCCACTCTGGGGCAGTAGAATGGCACTATCAGTCCTACCCACTCTGGGGCAGTAGAATGGCACTATCACCTACTCTACACTATCAGTCCCGCCCACTCTGGGGCAGTAGAATGGCAATATCAGTCCTACCCACTGTGGGGCAGTAGTATGGTTCTATCAGTCCCACCCACTCTGGCGCAATAAAATGGCAATATCTGTCCCACCCACTCTGGGGCAGTAGAATGGCACTATCAGTCCTACCCACTCTGGGGCAGTAGAATGGCACTATCACCTACTCTACACTATCAGTCCCGCCCACGTCTGGGGCAGTAGAATGGCAATATCAGTCCTACCCACTGTGGGGCAGTAGTATGGTTCTATCAGTCCCACCCACTCTGGCGCAATAAAATGGCAATATCTGTCCCACCCACTCTGGGGCAGTAGAATGGCACTATCAGTCCTACCCACTCTGGGGCAGTAGAATGGCAATATCAGTTCCACCCACTCTGGGGCAGTAGAATGGTTCTATCAGTCCAACCCACTCTGGGGCATTAGTATGGTTCTATCAGTCCAACCCACTCTGGGGCAGTAGTATGGTTCTATCAGTCCCACCCACTCTGGGGCAGTAGAATGGCAATATCAGTTCCACCCACTCTGGGGCAGTAGAATGGTTCTATCAGTCCAACCCACTCTGGGGCAGTAGAATGGCAATATCAGTTCCACCCACTCTGGGGCAGTAGAATGGTTCTATCAGTCCAACCCACTCTGGGGCATTAGTATGGTTCTATCAGTCCAACCCACTCTGGGGCAGTAGTATGGTTCTATCAGTCCCACCCACTCTGGGGCAGTAGAATGGCAATATCAGTTCCACCCACTCTGGGGCAGTAGAATGGTTCTATCAGTCCAACCCACTCTGGGGCAGTAGAATGGCAATATCAGTTCCACCCACTCTGGGGCAGTAGAATGGTTCTATCAGTCCAACCCACTCTGGGGCATTAGTATGGTTCTATCAGTCCAACCCACTCTGGGGCAGTAGTATGGTTCTATCAGTCCCACCCACACTGGGGCAGTAGAATGGCAATATCAGTTCCACCCACTCTGGGGCAGTAGAATGGTTCTATCAGTCCAACCCACTCTGGGGCAGTAGTATGGTTCTATCAGTCCCACCCACTCTGGGGCAGTAGAATGGCACTATCAGTCCTACTCACTCTCGGGCAGTAGAATGGCACTATCACCCACTCTATACTATCAGTCCCGCCCACTCTGGGGCAGTAGAATGGCAATATCACCCACTCTACACTATCAGTCCCGCCCACTCTGGGGCAGTAGAATGGCAATATCAGTCCCACCCACTCTGGGGCAGTAGTATGGTTCTATCAGTCCCACCCACTCTGGGGCAATAAAATGGCTCTATCAGTCCCACCCACTCTGGGGCAGTAGTATGGTTCTATCAGTCCAACCCACTCTGGGGCAGTAGAATGGCTCTATCAGTCCCACACACTCTGGGGCAGTAGTATGGTTCTATCAGTCCCACCCACTCTGGGGCAGTAGAATGGCACTATCAGTCCTACCCACTCTGGGGCAGTAGAATGGCACTATCACCTACTCTACACTATCAGTCCCACCCACTCTGGGGCAGTAGAATGGCAATATCAGTCCTACCCACTGTGGGGCAGTAGTATGGTTCTATCAGTCCCACCCACTCTGGCGCAATAAAATGGCAATATCTGTCCCACCCACTCTGGGGCAGTAGAATGGCACTATCAGTCCTACCCACTCTGGGGCAGTAGAATGGCACTATCACCTACTCTACACTATCAGTCCCGCCCACGTCTGGGGCAGTAGAATGGCAATATCAGTCCTACCCACTGTGGGGCAGTAGTATGGTTCTATCAGTCCCACCCACTCTGGCGCAATAAAATGGGAATATCTGTCCCACCCACTCTGGGGCAGTAGAATGGCACTATCAGTCCTACCCACTCTGGGGCAGTAGAATGGCACTATCACCCACTCTACACTATCAGTCCCACCCACTCTGGGGCAGTAGAATGGCAATATCAGTCCCACCCACTCTGGGGCAGTAGAATGGCACTATCACCTACTCTACACTATCAGTCCCGCCCACGTCTGGGGCAGTAGAATGGCAATATCAGTCCTACCCACTGTGGGGCAGTAGTATGGTTCTATCAGTCCCACCCACTCTGGCGCAATAAAATGGGAATATCTGTCCCACCCACTCTGGGGCAGTAGAATGGCACTATCAGTCCTACCCACTCTGGGGCAGTAGAATGGCACTATCACCCACTCTACACTATCAGTCCCACCCACTCTGGGGCAGTAGAATGGCAATATCAGTCCCACCCACTCTGGGGCAGTAGAATGGTTCTATCAGTCCAACCCACTCTGGGGCATTAGTATGGTTCTATCAGTCCAACCCACTCTAGGGCAGTAGTATGGTTCTATCAGTCCCACCCACTCTGGGGCAGTAGAATGGCACTATCAGTCCTACTCACTCTGGGGCAGTAGAATGGCACTATCACCCACTCTACACTATCAGTCCCGCCCACTCTGGGGCAGTAGAATGGCAATATCACCCACTCTACACTATCAGTCCCGCCCACTCTGGGCCAGTAGAATGGCAATATCAGTCCCACCCACTCTGGCGCAGTAGAATGGCTCTATCAGTCCCACCCACTCTGGGGCAGTAGTATGGTTCTATCAGTCCCACCCACTCTGGGGCAATAAAATGGCTCTATCAGTCCCACCCACTCTGGGGCAGTAGTATGGTTCTATCAGTCCAACCCACTCTGGGGCAGTAGAATGGCTCTATCAGTCCCACGCACTCTGGGGCAGTAGTATGGTTCTATCAGTCCCACCCACTCTGGGGCAGTAGAATGGCAATATCACCTACTCTACACTATCAGTCCCGCCCACTCTGGGGCAGTAGTATGGTTCTATCAGTCCGACCCACTCTGGGGCAGTAGAATGGCACTATCAGTCCTACCCACTCTGGGGCAGTAGAATGGCACTATCACCTACTCTACACTATCAGTCCCGCCCACTCTGGGGCAGTAGAATGGCAATATCAGTCCTACCCACTGTGGGGCAGTAGTATGGTTCTATCAGTCCCACCCACTCTGGCGCAATAAAATGGCAATATCTGTCCCACCCACTCTGGGGCAGTAGAATGGCACTATCAGTCCTACCCACTCTGGGGCAGTAGAATGGCACTATCACCTACTCTACACTATCAGTCCCGCCCACGTCTGGGGCAGTAGAATGGCAATATCAGTCCTACCCACTGTGGGGCAGTAGTATGGTTCTATCAGTCCCACCCACTCTGGCGCAATAAAATGGCAATATCTGTCCCACCCACTCTGGGGCAGTAGAATGGCACTATCAGTCCTACCCACTCTGGGGCAGTAGAATGGCAATATCAGTCCAACCCACTCTGGGGCATTAGTATGGTTCTATCAGTCCAACCCACTCTGGGGCAGTAGTATGGTTCTATCAGTCCCACCCACTCTGGGGCAGTAGAATGGCAATATCAGTTCCACCCACTCTGGGGCAGTAGAATGGTTCTATCAGTCCAACCCACTCTGGGGCATTAGTATGGTTCTATCAGTCCAACCCACTCTGGGGCAGTAGTATGGTTCTATCAGTCCCACCCACTCTGGGGCAGTAGAATGGCACTATCAGTCCTACTCACTCTGGGGCAGTAGAATGGCACTATCACCCACTCTATACTATCAGTCCCGCCCACTCTGGGGCAGTAGAATGGCAATATCACCCACTCTACACTATCAGTCCCGCCCACTCTGGGGCAGTAGAATGGCAATATCAGTCCCACCCACTCTGGCACAGTAGAATGGCTCTATCAGTCCCACCCACTCTGGGGCAGTAGTATGGTTCTATCAGTCCCACCCACTCTGGGGCAGTAGTATGGTTCTATCAGTCCAACCCACTCTGGGGCAGTAGAATGGCTCTATCAGTCCCACGCACTCTGGGGCAGTAGTATGGTTCTATCAGTCCCATGCACTCTGGGGCAGTAGTATGGTTATATCAGTCCCATCCACTCTGGGGCAGTAGAATGGCAATATCAGTCCCACCCACTCTGGGGCAGTAGAATGGCACTATCACCTACTCTACACTATCAGTCCCGCCCACTCTGGGGCAGTAGAATGGCAATATCAGTCCCACCCACTCTGGGGCAGTAGTATGGTTCTATCAGTCCAACCCACTCTGGGGCAGTAGTATGGTTCTATCAGTCCCACCCACTCTGGGGCAGTAGAATGGCACTATCAGTCCTACTCACTCTGGGGCAGTAGAATGGCACTATCACCCACTCTACACTATCAGTCCCGCCCACTCTGGGGCAGTAGAATGGCAATATCACCAACTCTACACTATCAGTCCCGCCCACTCTGGGGCAGTAGAATGGCAATATCAGTCCCACCCACTCTGGCGCAGTAGAATGGCTCTATCAGTCCCACCCACTCTGGGGCAGTAGTATGGTTCTATCAGTCCCACCCACTCTGGGGCAATAAAATGGCTCTATCAGTCCCACCCACTCTGGGGCAGTAGTATGGTTCTATCAGTCCAACCCACTCTGGGGCAGTAGAATGGCTCTATCAGTCCCACACACTCTGGGGCAGTAGTATGGTTCTATCAGTCCCACCCACTCTGGGGCAGTAGAATGGCACTATCAGTCCTACCCACTCTGGGGCAGTAGAATGGCACTATCACCTACTCTACACTATCAGTCCCACCCACTCTGGGGCAGTAAAATGGCAATATCAGTCCTACCCACTGTGGGGCAGTAGTATGGTTCTATCAGTCCCACCCACTCTGGCGCAATAAAATGGCAATATCTGTCCCACCCACTCTGGGGCAGTAGAATGGCACTATCAGTCCTACCCACTCTGGGGCAGTAGAATGGCACTATCACCTACTCTACACTATCAGTCCCGCCCACGTCTGGGGCAGTAGAATGGCAATATCAGTTCTACCCACTGTGGGGCAGTAGTATGGTTCTATCAGTCCCACCCACTCTGGCGCAATAAAATGGCAATATCTGTCCCACCCACTCTGGGGCAGTAGAATGGCACTATGAGTCCTACCCACTCTGGGGCAGTAGAATGGCACTATCACCCACTCTACACTATCAGTCCCACCCACTCTGGGGCAGTAGAATGGCAATATCAGTCCCACCCACTCTGGGGCAGTAGAATGGTTCTATCAGTCCAACCCACTCTGGGGCATTAGTATGGTTCTATCAGTCCAACCCACTCTAGGGCAGTAGTATGGTTCTATCAGTCCCACCCACTCTGGGGCAGTAGAATGGCACTATCAGTCCTACTCACTCTGGGGCAGTAGAATGGCACTATCACCCACTCTACACTATCAGTCCCGCCCACTCTGGGGCAGTAGAATGGCAATATCACCCACTCTACACTATCAGTCCCGCCCACTCTGGGCCAGTAGAATGGCAATATCAGTCCCACCCACTCTGGCGCAGTAGAATGGCTCTATCAGTCCCACCCACTCTGGGGCAGTAGTATGGTTCTATCAGTCCCACCCACTCTGGGGCAATAAAATGGCTCTATCAGTCCCACCCACTCTGGGGCAGTAGTATGGTTCTACCAGTCCAACCCACTCTGGGGCAGTAGAATGGCTCTATCAGTCCCACGCACTCTGGGGCAGTAGTATGGTTCTATCAGTCCCACCCACTCTGGGGCAGTAGAATGGCACTATCAGTCCTACCCACTCTGGGGCAGTAGAATGGCACTATCACCTACTCTACACTATCAGTCCCGCCCACTCTGGGGCAGTAGAATGGCAATATCAGTCCCACCCACTCTGGGGCAGTAGAATGGCACTATCACCCACTCTACACTATCAGTCCCACGCACTCTGGGGCAGTACAATGGCAATATCAGTCCTACCCACTGTGGGGCAGTAGTATGGTTCTATCAGTCCCACCCACTCTGGCGCAATAAAATGGCAATATCTGTCCCACCCACTCTGGGGCAGTAGAATGGCACTATCAGTCCTACCCACTCTGGGGCAGTAGAATGGCACTATCACCCACTCTACACTATCAGTCCCGCCCACTCTGGGGCAGTAGAATGGCAATATCAGTCCCACCCACTCTGGGGCAGTAGAATGGTTCTATCAGTCCAACCCACTCTGGGGCATTAGTATGGTTCTATCAGTGCCACCCACTCTGGGGCAGTAGAATGGCACTATCAGTCCTACCCACTCTGGAGCAGTAGAATGGCACTATCACCCACTCTACACTATCAGTCCCGCCCAGTCTGGGGCAGTAGAATGGCAATATCAGTCCCACCCACTCTGGGGCAGTAGAATGGCAATATCAGTCCCACCCACTCTGGGGCAGTAGTATGGTTCTATCAGTCCCACCCACTCTGGGGCAGTAGAATGGCACTATCAGTCCCACCCACTATGGGGCAGTAGAATGGCACTATCAGTCCTACCCACTCTGGGGCAGTAGAATGGCACTATCAGTCCCACCCACTCTGGGGCAGTAGAATGGCTCTACCAGTCCCACCCACTCTGGGGCAGTAGAATGGCTCTACCAGTCCCTCCCACTCTGGGGAAGTAGAATGACACTATCGCCCACTAAGGGGCAGTAGAATGGCACTATCACCTACTCTGGGGCAGATGTGTCACACAGTGGGACCTCTCCTCTCTGTCCTGCTGTGGTTAGTGGGGACTTTTAAACATTTAAATGACACTCCTCACGACATAAGAGCGTAAGAATGCAGAGTGATAAGAACAGGCAAATCAGCGCTTCTAAGATCATCATTTACCTCCAATCTAGAACTCCCAGGGGGGGTTCTCTACCTCTACTACATAACCTGGCAACCTGTCCCACACATTCACAACTTTCTGTGTGGAAAAAAACCTCCTGATTTCAGATATGGACATAATTTCTGTTCATTTCATCATTGTTAATTAATCAGGAAGGTCCGAATAGTTGCTGTTCCATTACTACACTTTTATAGAGCTAATGTTGAAACAGCACATAGAGCCAGATCAGACGTGTGCCTCACACTCCACAGCTCAGTTAGTGAAGGGGAGGAGAAGACTGTTCACTTTGTAAGGATGTGAAAATAACAATGAAAAGCAGACGGTGGATGTAATGGCACATTAACTGTGGGAGTAAACCAACAGTGAGAAACCCAGCTGTGGTGATCAGGGATGTGATTTTCCCCTCATTAATCAGGAAATTAGGGGCCACTAGAAGTTGGATTTATCGCTGAATATTGTATGTGTGTGCTTGCATGCATGTGTGTGTGTGTGTCTGTGCCTGTGTTTATCTGTGTATGTGTGTGTGGTTCGACAACAACTCCGATACCATCAGTAACTCACTGGACAACATGCACAAAGCGCACAGGGCAACCTTAAATGACCCCTCTGCCAGTACTACCGGACAACAGTAGCAGGCACCCCACAGGGAAGTACAAAAAACCATGCGGGCTCTGCAAAAGACCTATGCAGATAAAAATGACATGCACAATTTCTATAACTCTGTGAAAACCATCTATGGCCCAAAAAACTGCTCTATCACCCCCCTGAAAACAGCAGATGGACCAAAACAGGATCCTGCTGAGGTGGGCTGAGCACTTTGGAGCCCTACTCAACCAGCACTCTCCCACAGATCACACCATCCTGGGGGATATCACTCCTTACTGTTGCTGGCAAAGTCCTGGCTAAGGTGATGCTACAGAGGCTGATCAACACCATCACAGAGTCAGTGCTACCAGAGTCACAGTGTGGGTTTAGAAAAAACAGTTTAGAAAAAACGAGTATGGTCGACATGATCAGGAAAAGTGTCGAAAACAACACCAAAACCTCTTCATAGCCTTTGTCGACCTCTCCAAGGCCTTTGACATTGTGAACAGGGAGCTCCTGTGGGATGTGCTTCTCAAGTTTGCCCAGCCAAATTTGTCAACATCCTCTGCCAATTCCACAATGGGATGGTAGCTCGTGTGACCATGGGAGGTCAAGAGTCTGTACCTTTCCCTGTACGCACATGGGTAAGACAGGGGTGCATGCTAGCACCTGTACTCTTTAACATCTTCCTCCTATGTGTCACCCAGCTACTCCCCAAGGAGCTTGAGGACAGCAGTGGCATTGCAGTGGACTTCAGACTGGATGGAAACCTTTTTAACATCAGGAGGCTCCAAGCAACCACCAAACTGTCTAGACAGCGGGTCCTCGAGCTGCAGTATGCAGACGACTGTGCTCTTGTGGCTCACTCCCCGCAAGACCTTCAGTCCATCCTTGCTCTGGTTGTCAGAGCCTACAGCAGGATGGGGCTGTCTGTCAACACCACTAAGACAGAAGTGGTTTGCCAGTGGAGCTCCACAATCCCACACACACTTCCTGTCTTCACCATTGACCACAAGCAACTCACAATAGTACCGTCTTTCAAATATCTGGGCAGTATCCTCTCTGAGGACTGCAGCATTGACCATGAAATCCAAAACCGGATCAAGTCTATCGCCTTTGGTAGACTCCGGCACTGGGTCTTTCAGAATAAGAACCTTCATATCCACACCACCACCCTCGGCTACAGCTGGGTCACCTACAGCCGCCACATCAAGTCCCTAGAGCGCTTCCAGATTATATGCCTGCAGCGCATCCTGGGACTCATCTGGTGTGATCGTGTGCCTCATACTGAAATACTTGCAAAGACCAACTGCAGAAGTATAGAGGCCACAATCACCCAACACCAGCTACGATGGCTTGACATGTCATCAGGATGCCCCAAAATCGGCTGCCCTGTAGAGTGCTATATGGCCAGTTATGCCATGGCCGACGCTCTGCAGAGGGGCAGAAGAAAAGGAATAAAGACCAGCTGAAGGCTTCACTAAGGAAGTGCAGGATCAGACCTGAGAACCTGGAGGAAGCTGCTGCTGACTGCAACACCTGGCAGCAGTGCTGCCTAGCTGGGACTGGCATGATGGAGGAGGACAGGAAAGCCAGGAGACAGCAAAAGTGGCTCATGAGAAAGGCAGCCATAAACACAATCATGGATGCCACCACCAACACAACCACTTACTCATGCCCCACCTGTAATAAAACTTGTGGGTCTAGGATCGGTCTGTTCAGCCATCAAAGGACTCACCGCTGAAGGACAAAAGTGGAAGTCGTCATCGGGTTCGATGGAGTACCATAAGCAGTAAGTATGAGTGTGTGTGTATGTGTGTGTGTGTGTGTGTGCGTGTGCGTGCTTGCGTATGTGTGTGTGTGTATGTATGCGTGCGTATGTGTATGTGTGTGTATGTGTGTGTTTAGGATACGCAGGTGCTCTCTGTGGTTGAGATATTTAGGGTCTGATAATCAGTATTTTCTGATTAATCAGGATTCATTAACAATTAATCATCCTGCTGGCTGCAGAAATACACTGCCCGTCCAAAAAAAAAGTCGCACACTCTAATATTTCGTTGGACCGCCTTTGGCTTTGATTACGGCATGCATTCATCATGGCATTGTTTCAACAACCTTATGCAACGTCACAACATTTATTTCCGTCCAGAGTTGCATTCATTTTTGGCCGAGATCTTGTATTTACGACGGGAAAGTCGAACCACTCTGTAAAGTCTTTTCCAGCACATCACAAAGACTTTCAATGGGGTTAGGGTCAGGACTCTGGTGGCCAATTCATGTTTGAAAATGATTCATCGTGCTCCCTGAACCACTCTTTCACAATTTGAGCCCGATGAATCTTGGCATTGTCGTCCTGGAATATGCCCACTGATGGGATAACCTGGTCATTCAGTACATTCAGGTACTCAGCTGATTTAATTTTATTGCTGCATAATGTTGCTGAGCCTAGACCTGACCAATTGAAGCAACCCCAGATCATAACACTGCCTCCAGAGGCTTGTACAGTGGGCACTATGCATGACGGGTGCAACGGCCACTTTTTTTTTGGACGGGCAGTGTATGTGAATCCTCCAGGCCTGGCTGACACAGCACACCCTCTGGTAGCTACTTACTTCCCCAGTGCGGGGGCTGAGCAGAGGGAGGGTGTGGGGGTGACTGGGGCTTTGGAGTATGGCAGGGGCAGGGGAATCGGGGCGGCTGCCCGAAGGCGGGGTCGGGGCGTGGCCACCTGGTTCCGTAGCACTGCTGTATTTGGGAGGGCGACCTAAATGAAATGAGAGATGGAAAAAAAAAAAGGAAAAGGAAATTTTTTTTTTTCTTTTCTCTGACATACCTTTGATAAGGGGTCCTCATTGGCTAGTGTGGAGATAGGAGGGGAGAGAGGGGGAGGGGCATAGAACACAAGGTTAGTGCACGTGGGCAGAAAGGCAGCAGGGAGGCAAGCCAATGGAAGGAGGAGAAGCTGAGCAGAGCCAACAGCCAATCACAGGACCGGGGGTGTGTGTGTTTCTCAGAGACAGAAATGAACAGCCAATCACAGGGCAGGGGATCTTACAAACAGAAACCAACAGCCAATCACAGGGCAGGGGATCTCACACACAGAAACCAAAAGCCAATCACGGGGCAGGGGATCTCACACACAGAAAGCAACAGCCAATCACAGGGCAGAGGGTGTCAGAGATAGAAATCAAGGAAAAACAGCACTTCAGTGACGCACCTGTTTGGAGTGTGTCCAGTGTCCAGTGTCACTTTAAATTTCATTCCTCCATATTACTCCATATCAAAACCGCCACCTGGCTCCCCTTCACTGCACTTCACTCTCATTAAATCTCTACTTTTGTACTTGATCCAGATTTTTACTATTGTCTATGTCTCAAGCAAAGAGACATGCATTGTGGGAAATGTTGTTCGACAGAGTTTATTTTTTCCATCTTTTCATAAAACCCCAGCACATAGCCTTGCATAGTGTTGTGTTAAAGAGATTTTTCTAAGTGCAGTGCTTTTTCTAAGGCCTTTTTTACCGCTTCAATTTGAACTGGAACTCGTGAGTAGGTGTGGTCATATGATGATGATGCCACATAGTCATATTATGAATATTCATACAGTCAATGAGTGAAAGGGTGCATCTTGGTGAACTGACTCAGCCCCCCTTCCTGTTCTCTGCCACTGAGCCAATACAGTTTTTGCTCCACCCTCGTAAACTTCACTTGCAAACTTCACTTGGGAGGATGTGACACACATAACAATAAAACAGGAGTATACACTAGCATTTAGCGAGTGGGAGGGAGCAAGGGCGGAGTGGGTTATTTGAATTGAGACGCACTTCACCGCATCTATACTCGGAAGTTAACCATGCTACCGCACAGTGGCGTATCGTGGGATCTCGGATCATATAAAACGTCTGTCACCGTAGCCTACCTTTAAATGGATGAAACTCTCAACCTGTTTACATTAATTATCAGTCAAGCAATGATTTACTGAATAACAAATATCAATAAATACAAGTTCAGGACGTTCGATGTGAATTGTGGGTAATATGAGCTTGCCGAGTCTGCTCTTTTGCAGACTCGTTCCCTTGAGAAAAGTTGAGGGTGGAGGGGCTATGTCACAAACTTCACTTGGCTTTCTAGCGGATTGGACTCACACTTAAAATGGAGACTGAGGGTACATCCTGGTCTCAAAAGGGATTCCCCCGTGTGAAGTTTGCAAGTGAAGTTTACGAGGGTGGAGCAAAAATGGGACGCAGCCACGACTGAGCTCTGCTCACTTTACGAGACTCCACACATTTTTATGCTAAGGATCTCATGATGTCACAAATCCCCGGAAATGCAGCGCATTGCAAGCCGACACAGAAACTCAGAAAAAAACATTTTGACTAAACATGAGATTTTCGGACATAAACAGTGGTGTATGATCATAATCTAACCCAAAACATCGGTTTTCAACGCGAAAAGTCGGTTTTTGACTGCAGTATCACTTTAACACCAGAACACCCACAGCCACCAGTGTGAAGGTTAATTACAGTGTGAATGTTCAGCAGTTCCCCCCTTTCACAACTTTTATGTGCATTTTTTTTGTGCATTTAACAGACGCCCTTATCCACAGCTGAAGCAAGCACAGTTCCCCATCTGGCAATCGGACGAGTCCAGTTCCCTAAGCATTATACACGCGGGCAGGTGGCACGCGGTCACGTGGCGCTGTAATGGCGACATGTAGTCCAGCTGTCTCTCGTATTCGTGTTTGTTAATTTTAATGTATTTTGTTGTGGCTGTATTCCACTTTAATTCACTTGATTAATGAAATGATTCTATTGAATGTCTTTATTTGATATGTTTGTTTGTGTGCTGTGGGTCTGCCCCACTGTCTCTGTCTTTTTGTTGTTGCTGGGGCTGAAGTTCCCAAACGGGGAAATAAAAGTTATTCTATTCTATTCTATTCTATTCTATTCTATTCTATATGAACATCTTTCTGATTGCATGATGATACATCAGACTGGAGAAATACAGCCGGGTGGACACAAGTTCGACACTTCCTTTGGAATTTCTCTGAATGTGGCCACATCCATCACTTGGCTCCCCATCAATATATTTGTTTTGAAGACTGTGTATACCACAGCTGAATTCATTGCATTTGTCCACTTGCATCTTAACTAGGGGTGTGCCCGATAGTGGGTTGGAAACTGATTTTTTCCTATCCGAAGTTGCCCGTTCATATTCGGATGCGGGAAATAATTAAATTGCAGCAGGGAAATCTTTGATTCAGTGCCCAACTATCTGTATGCCTCTTCTGAACTTTACAGAATTAAGCATTGGATTGTTTATTTGTTTATTAAAACATTCAAATATATAATTAGGGATGAAGCTGTTCAACATGGGCCATGTGACTCAATCGGCAGTCCCTGAAATTATGGATACTCAACCTATATCTTTAACGTGCTCATTATAATCGAAGTGTGCCTTGTTTATATAGGCCTATGTCAATCTTTGAGAGCAAAAGAAAAAGAAAGTAAACATTTAAATGAAAAATCTCAACATCTTGCATGCAAACGATGGGCTACTATCCCTTTAATGCTGCTCGCTTTAATTTGGCTGCGCATAATCTTGCCACTTTTTCAGAACGTAAAAACACGTTTTAGAAGAAAGCAAAGCTAGAATCTGTAGCCTATGTCCCGTTTTGAAATGTTACTTACTGGCTATCAAAATCATTATTGTATTTATGCTAGTTGTGTTGTTTGTATTTTTAAACTGTAGAACTACCTACCGTCTGTTCTGCCTCTGTATTGCTACGTAATCAATTCCGTCAATCTCGTGATCGGTTTAACCAATGGAATACGAAAAGCATATTAAAAGCTGTTGAAATGCAACCGTATCCAGACTTTTTTTAATTTTCTTGAATTAAAAGCTTTTCAGGTGTTCTAGAACTTTGTTGTTTCTGCTAGCATAGAAATGCATCTTGTTGGGCTGTTCATTTAACTTTTTTCATTTAGAGTGGTTTTCTCAATAAATCATTAGGCTATAATCCTTAAGTCTTCTCCTTGAATTTTATAAAGCATAATAATAGTAATGATAAAAATATTACTATACATAATCATTTATGTATCCAAGTTCATATTGTAAAATAAAAAAAATAAATAAAGAAAAGTACAATATGAAATCACAACAGGCAGAAAGGGCTGTTATTGTGGAAACAGTTTCCATTCAAATGTATAATGGAATGGTTTGATGTTTTTATAAAACTGCCTTTTCATTCTGAGTTGATTATATATTGTACCTCAGATTTTTTCCAGTTCTTATCCAAAATTATTGTTCAGTGTCCCCCAGTCAAATAAGTTAACAAAAACAACATTTAACAAAAGAAAAGGTAAATATAAAATATAGTTCTTATAAAAGGTTTTGAAAAGAAAAAAAAAAGACAGTGAGGGTGAATACGCAAATTGCAATAACAATTCATTCATAGAAAAGATCACGTTTCCAAAAAAAAGATCACATTTCCTATTTGTAACGCAACTTCCGGTAGAAGCCCATTTCCGGTTTCTATCCGAATACAGATACAGATACAGATAATGTTGATGGTCGAACAGATACAGATAGTGGCATCGCTGCACACCCCTAATCTTAACTGGCAATTAAGATTTGTGTAATAATACTAACACCTTTTTTGAAGAGAGCTTCTCTTAAATGGCACACAAAGCGATTTCCACAATAAAAATAAATATAATAAAGAATTAATAAAACGACAATGAACACTGAACAAAACAGGAATACAGTTAAAATACAGTTTTTGAAAAAAGTATTTCAATGTGACTTAAAAGTAATTAAAATATTTGAACTTTTTTTTTTTTTTTTTGCTGTTTTAAATGATCAAAAAATGTCCTCTGCCAGTCACCGGCACATCTGCTACACATGTAACCCTGTACCTGAAGAGCATGCTGCCCTAACCCTAACCAACCTTCCCCATTATTTACCTCACACAGCTGCCATGAGGAGAAAATCAAGTAAATCTAGCTTTGTGAATATGAGCGAAATGTACGGGTGCAACGTCTGACTTTGTGTGCATAAAAATAATGTTTGAACACGTGTGAATCCCTCTTTGCAAACAGCGGCGCAATGATGGCCAGCACAAGTGCATGTGTGGCTGTGTGCTTGCTTGAGTTCAATTAAAAGGGCTTTTCATTTTTATATTTAAAAAAAATAGCAAAAGTAGCAAGAGTTTTCGCCTTTGTCTTGGGAATGTGAGAACAGGTGCGTTTGCCCAGTATGAATAGTGGAGAAATGTAGGAGACACTGCTGCATAAAAACGTTGCTAAATCGCTGGCTGTCTGAGTGGTGCTCATCTAGTGGCATAGGGTTCGTCAATAATTGGCCTGATTTCTGGAGAATGCCTGGCCTACTGAAGAGAGACGGACTCCACCCGAGCTGGAGAGGTGCTCTTGTCCTAGCAAATAACTTAGATGCTAGTCTTAGTAAGGCCAGATCCTGACACCTTATCAGGGCGCCGGCCAGGAAGCAGGCCTCTGATCCTACATTGGAGCCTGTGCGTTTCCCAACGCGCTTTCCCAATGCCCGTGACTCAGACACATGGCCCAACGCCATTGTCTGCAAGGTGCGTTTCAGAGCTAGTAATTGGCAATAGTCCTCATCCCAGTGCCCCATTATCTAACATATCTGACCTAGAACCTAGTATTTATTATATTGAGACTGTGTCTGCCCCACGCATCTATGCTAAGCGTAAAGCAAACCGTGATATTAACACAGATAATCTTATTACTCTAAAATTAAATCATGTTGCTGCTAGCAGCTGTTGTGAATCACTCCTAAAAATTGGACTACTGAATGTTAGATCTCTTGTTCCTAAAGCCATTCTTGTAAACAAATTGATCACAGATCATTACTGTGTCTGACTGCAACTTGGCTAAGACTGGGGAATATGTCACACTTAATGAAGCGTCTCCTGTAGGTTTTTTAAGTACTCAGGTATCGCGCCAGTCAGGAAGAGGGGGTGGTGTTGCAGCAATCTATCAGTCCACCTTAAGCTTAACCCCTAAGTATGGAAATATGTTCTCATCTTTTGAAGTTCTCTCTATGAATTGTGTACAGCATGACCTAGCTAAAACAAGGGGTAGCATGCAGTCCTTTTTCCTAGTGTCTGTTTACAGACCACCTGGGCCCTATTCGGATTTTCTAATAGAATTCGCTGAGTTTTTGTCTTGCCTTGCTATTTCGGCAGACAAGGTTGTGATTGTTGGTGATTTTAACATACATGTGGATAAACAGGGTGATCCCCTAGGAACAGCCTTTACCTCTATTATTGACTGTTGGTTTTAAACAAAATGTCTGTGGGCCCACTCATTACTATAGCTACACCCTAGACATAGTGTGTCAATGGTATGGTATCAATGTTATGAATCTTACTCTTGCACCCCGCAACCCCATATTATCTGAACATTTCCTTATTACTTCGAGGCAATCGAAAAATCGAGGCAACCACCACTTCTATATCAGAGCCAAAACATTATTACAGCCAGTCGTTAAACTCCGATGTCATTCCAAAGTTTATAGATATGCTTCCGGAATCATTCCTTTCAAGCAAAGAAAATACCACTAAAGTATCGCTGGATGAATTGACTAACCAGTTAAGTTTAACTCTCAGAAGCACCCTTGATATGGTTGCCCCTCTAAAAAGAAAGTTTTGTCGGAAAAACCATACTCCCTGGTACAATGACATTACCCGTGCCCTGAAGCAGTCCACAAGAAAACTGGAGCGAAAATGGCGGTCAGCTAAACTAGAAGTATTTTGTCTTGCATGGAAAGATAGCCTCCTCCAGTACAAGCAAGCTCTTGCATCTGCTAGATCTGCCTTTTTCTCTAAATTAATTGAACAAAACAAATGCAACCCAAAATGTTTGTTTAGCACTGTGGACAATTTGACTAAAAAACCATCATCAGAATTTTCATCTTACCCCAATGTCTACAGCAGTAATGATTTCATGAATTTTTTCAATCAGAAGATTGAAGCTATTAGAGACCAGATCTCCAAATTGCCTCCTCCCTGTAATGTTCCGCTCCCTTCCTGTCCGTTTTCCGTGTTTTCCTGTTTTCCCTCCGTGTCATGTTGGATCCCTTTGTCCGTGTTTTCCCCTCTGCCGCGGACTAGGCATGTCCTTCCCTGTCTTGTTCGTCTGGTTGTTTTGGTTTACTTCCGCCTTTCACTCCCTCCCCCTCGTTGCATGCATTTTCTCACCTGGTGTCTTGTAATCACTCCCGGTTTATGTTCACACCTGTTTCGTATTTTGTCACATTAGTTAGCCCTATATAGTCTTTCGGCTGGCTGCCAGTCGGCGCCAGTTCGTTAACTATCATCACTTGGTGTAGTGCTTGACTCGTTAACTGGTCTCCCCGTGTAAACTATTCGCGTGTTTGTGGAATGTGTTTCCCGTACAGCGTATAGTCCCTTGCAAACTACAGTCTGGTAGTTTACCTCCCGCACAATTCCTGTCATTATTGTGTTTGCTAACTTGTTTCCCTTCTCCTCCATCCAACCCTGCTCCCTATCTCCCGTGGCAGTGTTTGTTTTCCCCGTGTTTGTTTGTGTGTGTTGCGGTACCTCCACCTCCAGCGCGTGTAGGCTCCGGGGTGATTCGCTACCTGGCTACCCTCCAGTTGTTCCTGTCCGACCGAGGAAACCACCCAGTTCTTCGGCGCCGGCTCCTGGAGCTCTGGAGACGGTCAGCTACCTCCGGACCTACCGCAGCTACGCCACACCACTCTGCCCTGCCGTGCTTCCGCAAAACCTCCCGACTTCCAAACCCTTCACCTCCGTGAGAACCTCCCGGTCTTTCCCGTGCCTTCCCTTGCACTAACCCTCCTCTGTTTTTGTTTTTCTATACCGGTGCAGTCAGCCCGGTCCAGTCCTGCCCTGCCGTAGTGAGTCGCTCCCCTGCCAGTTCCAGTCCAGTCCCGGCGTGAGTGTTACAGGCACTCGCTCAAGTCCAGTTCCGGTTTGGAACATTCCGTTCCAGTACCTGTACCCGTGTGGACCTCCCGGTCCAGTCCAGTCCAGTCCAGTTTCGGTTTGGAACATTCCGTTCCAGTACCTGTACCCGTGTGGACCTCCCGGTCCAGTTCAGTCCAGTCCAGTTCCGGTTTGGGACAATTCCGTTCCAGTACCTGTTTCCCGTGTGGACCACCCGGTCCAGTTCCAGTCCAGTCCAGTTCCGGTTTGGAACAGCCCGTTCCAGAACCTCCAGTCCAGCTCCGGCTTGGAGCAGCCCGCCCCGGGCTTCCAGGCGCAAGATCTCCTAATTCTGTGTGTGTGTTGCCTTTCCTGTACAGTGTTGGGACTACCCCAACACTTAATTTATTAAATACCATCTTTTGTGAAATTCTGTCTCCTGGTCGTTGCACTTGGGTTCGTCCCGTACACAGATACGGAACAGAACGAACTGGCCAAAAACATGGACCCAGCCGACCTGGAGCAGATTCGGCACGCCTTCTCCTGCCAAACTGCGGTCAGCGACCAACAGGGCCGTCGTCTGGACGACGTGTTGGAAGTACTGAGGGGCATCACGGAACAAGTTACTCAGCTGTCTCTTCACCAGCCGCTTCCGCGTATTCCAGTGGGCCCTACACCGCCCGCTCCGGACCCCCCGGCGGACCCTCCTGTGTCCGCTTCATTTCGGGAGCCTCGCGTTCAACATCCTGAGCTATTCCGCGGGGAATTGGGGAAATGTCGCGAATTTCTGATGAAATGCGACATTGTCTTCCGGATGCAGCCCTCCTCCTTCGCCTCCGACCCATGTAAGATCGCGTTCATCATGAGCAGCCTGGGAGGAGGTGCCCTGGAGTGGGCTACATCCATCTGGGATAGCCAAGCCGCGCTCTGCAACAACTTCGCTGCCTTCACCGCCGAGATGCGGCGCGTGTTTGACCACCCTACCTGTGGGCGAGATGCAACTCAGCGCCTACTTCAAGTCCGTCAGGGGGGTCGCAGCGTCGCAGAGATGGCCATCCAATTCCGTACCCTCGCCGCGGAGTCCGGATGGAACGACACCGCCCTTCAGGGGGCTTTCCGCCAGGCACTCAGCGAGGAGCTCAAAGACCAACTAGCCACCCGTGAGGAATCCACTTCCCTCAATAGCCTTATTAGCCTGGCCATAGCAGTCGACAACCGTCTTCGTATCCGGGCCCGTGAGCGTGGGGGGAATCCCGGTCACCTTCCTCAGATACGCTCTCACCCATCTGCTTCTGGATTCAGGGCGGCGTCTGGGGTCTCCGAAGAGGAGCCCATGCAACTGGGCAGAGTTGCGGTCAACTCTGCGGAGCGCCAACGCCGTCAGCGATCCAGGTCTTGCTTCTACTGTGGCAAACCTGGCCATCAGATCGCCTCGTGTCCAATCCGCCCAAAAGAATAGGCTCGCCAGGTAAACTAGGCGTACTGACGAGCCCTATCATACCCTGCCATGCAGCCCAGAATCGCCTAGTCTTCAAGGCCACTCTCCTGTGGAGCGACAAGCCCTTAGTTTCGTCGGCTCTCATCGACTCTGGAGCCGACGCCAACTTTATGGACACCACCTTCGCCCAGAGGGCCGGCATACCCACGGAGCTTCTTCCATCACCCATTACTGCCTTCGCCTTAGACGGTCGGAGCTTGGGATTAGTGACCCACTCCACCGTGTCCTTACAGCTTGTCCTCTCTGGCAATCACCGGGAGAGCATTCAACTCCTCCTCATCAACTCCACACAGTCAACCATAGTTTTAGGTCAAACCTGGCTCCGTCTCCATAACCCACACATTGACTGGCAGGGCGGACGCATCCTGGCGTGGAGTGGCCACTGCCTGGCTAGCTGTCTCCGCTCCGCGCTTCCCCCTCCGGGGTCCAAGAATCCCAGCACCAACCTACCCGAACCCGATATGTCCACCGTTCCCAAACAGTATCACGACCTCAGTCGCACCTTCTCGAAAGCACGTGCTCTGTCCCTACCTCCTCATCGCCCGTACGACTGTTGTATCGATCTGCTGGCGGGAGCCAAACTTCCGTCCGGCCGTCTCTACAGTCTGTCGGGACCAGAGAAACTCGCCATGGAGGAATATATCCATGAGTCCCTCGCCTCGGGCATCATCCGTCCCTCCTCTTCTCCGGTTGGTGCTGGGTTCTTTTTCGTGGGGAAAAAGGACGGCTCACTACGGCCCTGCATCGACTACCGGGGACTCAATTCCATCACTATCCGCAACAAGTATCCTCTCCCCCTCATTAACACTGCTTTTGAACCCCTCTCGCAGGCCGTCATTTTTACTAAACTCGACCTCCGTAATGCGTACCACCTGGTGCGCATACGGGAGGGGGATGAGTGGAAGACTGCCTTCAATACCCCGTTGGGCCACTATGAGTACCTGGTGGTCCCTTTCGGCCTTACTAACGCCCCGGCAGTCTTCCAGGGCATGGTTAATGACGTCCTGCGAGACCTGTTGGGTAAGACTGTTTTCGTTTACATTGACGACATTTTAATTTTTTCCAAGTCCCCTCAGGAGCACATTCTCCATGTCCGGGAGGTTCTCCAGCGGCTCCTCGAGAACCAGCTCTTCGTGAAGGCGGAGAAATGCTCATTCCACGTCTCTTCAGTCCCGTTCCTCGGCTTTATTATCGAGGAGGGCAGTATCCGGGCGGATCCGGTCAAAGTCAAGGCGGTGACGGAATGGCCCCAACCCACCTCTCGTAAGCTGCTACAACAGTTCCTTGGTTTTGCTAATTTTTATCGTCGTTTTATCCGAAATTACAGTGTCATTGCTGCCCCCCTTACAAAACTTACCTCCACCACTTTTTCTTTCTGTTGGAATCCCGAAGCTCAGCGTGCTTTTGAGCAACTCAAAACGCGGTTTTCCTCAGCCCCTATCCTTTGCCACCCTGATCCCTCCCGTCAGTTTACGATCGAGGTGGACGCCTCCGACACCGGCGTGGGGGCCATTCTGTCCCAACGTGCCGCCTTAGACAACAAGCTCCATCCCTGTGCCTTTTTCTCCCGGAGGCTGTCCTCCGCTGAGCAGAATTATGATGTCGGGGATCGGGAACTTCTTGCCATTAAGCTGGCTCTTGAGGAGTGGCGCCACTGGCTGGAGGGGGCAGGTACCCCCTTTGTTGTTTTGACTGACCACCAAAATTTAATTTATTTAAGATCTGCCAAGAGGCTGAATGCCAGACAGGCTAGGTGGTCACTTTTCTTTGCCCGGTTTAATTTTTCTTTGTCCTATCGCCCCGGTTCCCGCAATATTAAGGCAGATGCCTTATCCCGTGTGTTTTCCCTTCCCTCCAGTCCTGCTGACCCCGAAACCATTCTCCCAGTGTCCTGTATGGTGGCTGCGGTCTCCTGGAGGATTGAGGAAATCGTGAGGTCCGCCCAGACCTCCCACCCTGACCCCCGTAATAACCCTAACCCTGCCCTGTTTGTTCCCGACTCCGTCCGCTCCCAGGTCCTTGAGTGGGTTCACGCCTCCTGCCTGGCGTGTCACCCAGGTGTTGCCAGGACGACCGCCCTCGTCAGGAGGAGCTTTTGGTGGCCCACCCTCAAGGAGGATACCCGTGCCTTTGTTCTGGCCTGCTCTGTATGCGCCAGGAGCAAGGCTTCCCACCAGCCTCCCTCTGGTCATCTCCTTCCCCTCCCTGTCCCGGGCCGTCCTTGGAGCCACATTGGGGTGGACTTCGTAACCGGTCTGCCGTTGTCAGATGGCAACTCTGTCATTTTGACAATTGTGGATCGGTTCTCCAAGGCGGCTCACTTTATTCCCCTCCCCAAGCTCCCGTCCGCCCTCGAAACGGCGGAGCTCCTGGTGGTACATGTGGTCAGGCTGCACGGGATCCCTTCCGATATCGTGTCGGATCGTGGGCCCCAATTCTCCTCCCAGGTCTGGAAGGCGTTCTGTGTAGCCCTGGGGGCCTCGGCCAGTCTTTCGTCTGGCTTCCATCCCCAGTCGAACGGCCAGGCAGAGAGGGCGAACCAGGACCTGGGGGCCGCCCTGCGGTGCGTCACGGCTCGCAACCCCGCCTCCTGGAGCCGTTTCCTTCCCTGGGTGGAGTACTCTCACAACTCCCTTAAGAGTACCTCCACCGGGTTATCCCCTTTCGAGTGTTCGTTAGGGTACCAACCCCCTCTCCTGTCGGTCCAGGAGGCCGAGGTAGCAGTCCCCTCTGTCAGGGCCCACATCCTCAAATGCAAGCGCATTTGGAGGCTTACACGCACCGCACTCCTACGTTCCAATTCCCGGTCCCAGCGTCTGGCGGACCTGCACAGGACCGCAGCCCCCAAATACAGGGCCGGTCAGCAGGTCTGGTTGTCCACGTCTAACATTTCCCTTCCCTCCTCCTCTAAAAAACTTCGGCCCCGGTTCATTGGTCCCTTCCCTGTTGTACGTCTTGTTAACCCTGTTTCTGTCAAGCTCTCCCTCCCTGCCTCCCTCAAAGTTTACCCCGTTTTTCATGTCTCCCAAGTCAAGCCTGTCGCCTCCAGCCCCCTCAGTGCCCCTACCCTCCCTCCTCCTCCTGTCCGGGTCATCAACAACGCCCCGGCCTATACGGTGGACCGCATCATTGACATCCGCCGTAAGGGTCGGGGCTTCCAATACCTCGTGGACTGGGAGGGGTATGGCCCTGAGGAGCGGTCATGGCTCCACAAGGGCCTCATCCTGGATCAAACTTTAATCCAGGATTTCCACAGTCGCTTCCCATTCAAGACCAGGCCGCCAGGTACGCCAGGTGGCGTACGTTGAGGGGGGGGTACTGTAATGTTCCGCTCCCTTCCTGTCCGTTTTCCGTGTTTTCCTGTTTTCCCTCCGTGTCATGTTGGATCCCTTTGTCCGTGTTTTCCCCTCTGCCGCGGACTAGGCATGTCCTTCCCTGTCTTGTTCGTCTGGTTGTTTTGGTTTACTTCCGCCTTTCACTCCCTCCCCCTCGTTGCATGCATTTTCTCACCTGGTGTCTTGTAATCACTCCCGGTTTATGTTCACACCTGTTTCGTATTTTGTCACATTAGTTAGCCCTATATAGTCTTTCGGCTGGCTGCCAGTCGGCGCCAGTTCGTTAACTATCATCACTTGGTGTAGTGCTTGACTCGTTAACTGGTCTCCCCGTGTAAACTATTCGCGTGTTTGTGGAATGTGTTTCCCGTACAGCATATAGTCCCTTGCAAACTACAGTCTGGTAGTTTACCTCCCGCACAATTCCTGTCATTATTGTGTTTGCTAACTTGTTTCCCTTCTCCTCCATCCAACCCTGCTCCCTATCTCCCGTGGCAGTGTTTGTTTTCCCCGTGTTTGTTTGTGTGTGTTGCGGTACCTCCACCTCCAGCGCGTGTAGGCTCCGGGGTGATTCGCTACCTGGCTACCCTCCAGTTGTTCCTGTCCGACCGAGGAAACCACCCAGTTCTTCGGCGCCGGCTCCTGGAGCTCTGGAGACGGTCAGCTACCTCCGGACCTACCGCAGCTACGCCACACCACTCTGCCCTGCCGTGCTTCCGCAAAACCTCCCGACTTCCAAACCCTTCACCTCCGTGAGAACCTCCCGGTCTTTCCCGTGCCTTCCCTTGCACTAACCCTCCTCTGTTTTTGTTTTTCTATACCGGTGCAGTCAGCCCGGTCCAGTCCTGCCCTGCCGTAGTGAGTCGCTCCCCTGCCAGTTCCAGTCCAGTCCCGGCGTGAGTGTTACAGGCACTCGCTCAAGTCCAGTTCCGGTTTGGAACATTCCGTTCCAGTACCTGTACCCGTGTGGACCTCCCGGTCCAGTCCAGTCCAGTCCAGTTTCGGTTTGGAACATTCCGTTCCAGTACCTGTACCCGTGTGGACCTCCCGGTCCAGTTCAGTCCAGTCCAGTTCCGGTTTGGGACAATTCCGTTCCAGTACCTGTTTCCCGTGTGGACCACCCGGTCCAGTTCCAGTCCAGTCCAGTTCCGGTTTGGAACAGCCCGTTCCAGAACCTCCAGTCCAGCTCCGGCTTGGAGCAGCCCGCCCCGGGCTTCCAGGCGCAAGATCTCCTAATTCTGTGTGTGTGTTGCCTTTCCTGTACAGTGTTGGGACTACCCCAACACTTAATTTATTAAATACCATCTTTTGTGAAATTCTGTCTCCTGGTCGTTGCACTTGGGTTCGTCCCGTACACAGATACGTAACACTCCCATAGGCATCACTCCTCCCATAATCAATGAACAGCCCAGATCTTGGTCAACACAGGAAGATGTATCAATAGTGGCACTAAACTGTTTTATGCCAATTGACATGGAGGAGCTGTCTAAACTGGTCATGTCCTCAAAACCGACTGCCTGTCTACTCGACCCAATCCATACAAAATTAGTTAAAGAAGTGGCGGGGAAGTAAGCCATAACTGAAGAAACCAAACCTCGAACCTGACAAACTGGAAAACTATAGACCCATTTCAAATCTTCCATTTCTATCAAAAATATTAGAGAAAGCTGTTGCAAAGCCTTGGTGCATACCTTAGCTCAAACCATATCCATGAAATATTCCAGTCAGGATTTAGACCCTACCATAGCACTGAAACGGCACTTGTTAAAGTTATTAATGATTTACTATTATCAGCCGACTAAAACTCTGTTTCTGTTCTTATACTCCTTGACCTAAGTGCAGCTTTTGATACAATAGATCACGAGATTCTACTGAACAGACTCCAGGGCTGTGTTGGACTAAATGGTCAAGCACTTGCATGGTTCAGATCATACTTATACAATAGGAAGCAGTTTGTTAAATTAAATGAAGTATCATCCAGTTACTCAGTAAAGAAATATGGTATTCCACAAGGATCAGTGCTAGGTCCAGTACTCTTTTCATTATATATGCTACCCCTTGGTGAAATTATTCGGGCACATGGAGTAGATTTTCACTGCTATGCGGACGATACGCAGATATACATTTCCATGAAACCCGGCGAGGCTCTACCACTTTCTCGATTAGAAGCTTGTATTGCAGATATTAAAGACCGAAATGCTGGTTTTAGGTCCAAAAAAACAAAGGGAGAAATTGCGTACATCTACTTTAAATTTCGATGGTTGTTTAGTTGTTCCAAACTCAGCTGTGAAAGACCTAGGTGTTACTATAGACCCAGATCTAACCTTTAGCGCACATATAAAAAACATATCTAGAGTAGCTTTCTTTCAGTTAAGGAACATAGCTAAAATAAGGCACTTCCTATCAGAAGGGGACGTAGAGAAATTGATCCATGCTTTTGTTACTTCTAGGCTAGATTACTGTAATGCCCTATCTGACTGCCCTAAATCCTTGCTAAATAATCTCCAGCTTGTGCAGAATGCAGCCACTCGCATTTTAACTAGAACTAAGAAATATGAGCACATTACCCCAGTACTAGCATCACTTCATTGGCTACCAATTAAGTATAGGATAGACTTTAAGGTTTTGCTTCTGACCTTTAAAGCTTTAAAGAGATACTGCAGAGGCTTTTCAAGGCCTTTTTTACTGCTTCAATTTGAACTGGAACTCGTGAGTGGGTGTGGTCATATGACGACGGTGGCACGTAGTCATATTATGAATATTCATACGGTCAAGGAGTGAAAGGGTGTGTCTTGGTGAACTGACTCAGGCCCACTGAACTCAGCCCCCTTCCTGCTCTCTCCTCACAACTACGTCTTCGCGATCGAGGAGAGGACCGGGGATTTAACCGAATGGTAGAGCTAACGTTACCTAGCTAAGTTAGCTTGTTTGTCTGCCTAAAGTAACGTTACTATTAAATACATTCAAATACACAGCAAAACCCAGTCACACAGTAACGTTAGTATATTGAACGTAGCTGGTTGTAGCGCCCAGCTCCACTTGGTCCGGAGAGAATTGTTATCATTTATTAGCTAACATTATTCATAAATGATAGCGATAACTAGCTATCTAGCTAAGTTACCAGTTCTCTGGACCAAACGGGGCTAAACTCACACAATAGACTGCTTTGCATTACCTAATTTATCGATACATTCCGTCTCTCGACAGATTATGAAAGCTAACAGAGCCAATTACCGAGGCGTTACACCGAGGAACGATATATCATTGACTCCTTGGCATAATGCAGGCAAGTTAGCTAAAGATACCAAATTAAGACGTTGTAGATGAATAACTCTCTATGGCTCCGTTCACACTGCAGGTAAAAAGCGGCACAGATCCGATTTTTTCCTCAAATGTGACAGATCTGATTTTTTTTTATGGAAGTGTGAACAGCGAAAATCACATTGAATCTGACATTTCCAATTCTCATTTGGGCACTTTGAATGTGGGATTAGATGCCGATACATAACCGATTGTGTCAAAGCGACCGCAGTCAGATCGGAATTAATGTGACTTTTTACGTCATTTTTGATGCAGCTAGCAGGGCATTAGAACGTGTACGCACGGGCTAGTTAACTCACTATTGTACAGGGTAGGTTATCAACAGATTCACATTATATTATCATGTGTTGTCATTTTAGATAAGTGGTAAATGTGCAAAGCAGTGGATTTTTTTTTGGCACAAACGATACACCATGATAAATCGGAACGCAACGTTTTTATATCATTCGCGGACAGCTGCGTTACCGTTTTGTGATTTAAAATAATGTTAGAACTGTCCATATTATTGTCTTGGTTTGTTGCACGGTAGCCTATTCATTATTCACGGTTTTCTCATGTAGCTGCTTACCGAACGTTATGGTTGTCGGTCCAATAGTGTGTCAATAGTTTAATCTAAGGGTGCGCAGTGATGTTAGGCTGTACGTTACACATGAAGTTGAACAGATGTGTCATGTGATAGCTTTTTTTATATTGTGTATTTTAACACGGCTGGAACGCTGTATTGACCAATCTTCATCCCGGAACTATCCGTTTTATAAATGTTATATCAAATGGTCTCACTAGCCAAACGGCCGAGCGCTCCATTTTCTTAACTCGCCCGTCCTCATAATCACTCGCCCAGGCGAGTGAGCGAGGTTAATTTCATGCCTTGCTTGAGTTTCACTGAAAGCGCACATGTCACGGTCCCCCCATTCCTGGCTCCGATCTCGCATTCACGAGTCACTCTGCACATAAGTAGCTAGCAGCCATGGCAGCACAAAAAGCTAATAAAAACCTTGGCTTTTTTCCCCGTCTCCTCACCCTTATCATTAGCTCCACTGCACATCAACTTTAAAATTAACGCAGAAGCTGTGACTTTGATTACTTCCTTTTTGTTGTTGTTTATTTCTGCAGGCTGTGTAACAGGCGCTATGTCTTTTGTTTTTGTTAATTTGCACGGGTCATTTGAGGAGAGCAATCGGTTCACACTGGAATCAGATATGGGCCACATTTAAAAATTAATGTGAACAGCCAAACAAAAAAAAAAGGGATCTGAGCAATAAATCGGAATTGAGCACTAATGCCTGCAGTGTGAACGTAGCCTTAGTAGCTCGATATAAGTCGTAATATTAACGTTAGCAGTAATACAAAGCAATTCGCATTTGAACTTGAACTAACTAGTTAGCAGTACAAGGGTCTTAGTCTCAAAGAGGAAAAAAACCCCGTTGGTCTCTGATTTTATACCACGTGCCCAGCCGAGACTACTCCTAGGACCACCTCAACTCCACCCATTTTTATGTTAAGGATCTCGTGACGTCACGAATCCCTGGAAACCAGCATATTGGTAAGCCTACACAAAAACTCATATAAAACTATTTTGACTAAACATGAGATTTTCGGACATAGACAGTTGTGTATGATTATAATCTAACCCAAAACATCGGTTTTCAACGGGAAAAGTCGGTTTTTGACTGCAGTATCACTTTAAATGGACTTGCGCCAGTGTATATATGTAATCTGCTTTTACCATATAAGCCGAAAAGATCACTTCGTTCCCAAGACGCTGGCTACTTAATAGTCCCTAGAATATCTAAAAACTTGACAGGTGGTAGAGCTTTATCCTACAGAGCGCCACTACTGTGGAACACCCTGCCAAAATTTATGAAGGAATCAGACACAGTCTCAATATTTAAGTCTAGCTATGCAGCCATAGATTACTCCTGGCGGGGGCACTTGTCCAACCCTCTCACCCCCCCCCCCCCCCCCCCCCCCCCCAGTTGGTGCTCCTGCTGCTCTATTACACTTTCCCTAACTGTTTTCTCTCTCTCTTTTTTCTATATTCTGCCGGCGGGGCTTATGCCCCACATCTCGAGAGTTGCTGTCCGGCTTCCTGTCCGTCGCCGCTTACCCCCTCCCTCCTCACCACCGCAGCCAGCTGCTCCCGCCGCCATCGGCGCCCGGTTCCCCACCATCATTGCCGCCACATCTGGACTGTCATCTAGCAGCTGCAAATTCTATTATCATGGACATTGGCTGTTTTGACCATGCTGGTCTTTAAGCCCTAGACCCTGAGCCGACCAGAGGAGGATGGGTTCCCCCTCAAGTCTGGTTCCTCCCAAGGTTTCTTCCTAGTTACACCAGGGAGTTTTTCCTTGCCACTGTTGCCTTTGGCTTGCCCTTGTGGGGGGTTTAGGCTGGGTTTTTCTGTGAAGCGCATTGTGACAACTAGTTGTGAAATGCGCTATATAAATAAATATTGATTTATATTTAGACATATTTGCCTTATATGGAGAAACTGTCTCTCAAGCCAAGCATAAAAGTCTCATATCTGGTGGATGATCACTTAACACTTACTTGAATTTTCTGTCAGGGGACCCCTGGTACAGTGTGTTGGAAGCATTTCTTGTCACAGTGGATAAACTGTAGGGTAAAAGGGGGATTAATCTGGTATTCACCTCTCTTTCTGGGCCCTTGGTGGACAGGAGTGTTCAGGTAGGTTACTGCACTCTTCTTGTGCTGTGAAGAGGACAGTCACATAACTTTAATTCAGGGCACCGTTATCCTGAGAGCCTTAAATTTTTACAAAGCAGGGACCTGTATCATGGAGCAGGATTACTGAGTTAGCTGGATAAGTGCACTGAGTAACACCTAGAACCCTCCCAAATGTGGAACATGGACTGAAGTAAAAAGAGCTGTTCCGGGTTTTACTCGCAATTATCCAGCGAACTCAGTAATCCTGCTTCATGATACAGACCCCTGGTCTGTGTTCCGCTGAGTTTATGGTCCATGAGGCATTACAATGTCCAAACAACGATTCAAACCAGCAACACCTGGGTCTGAACTCCGCTGTAGGACTGACAGCAGTGAGAAGTTCTGTGGGGCGTGTCCGACTGTGCCCCAGTAAGGCCAGTGTGGGGCCAGGCTTCTGTCCCAGCCTAGCACCATGGCAACCAGATCAACTAATCAACCAATGATGGCCTTCATTCATGACCCAGATTGGCTAAATCAGGTGTTTTAGTGCCACACCCACACCAGCCTTTTTGGACATGACTGGACACCACTGAAGTAGTGGGCTGGTTTTAGTGGGCGTGGTACTAAAACACCTGATTCAGCCAATGGTCATGAATGAAGGCCATGATTGGTTGATTAGTTGATCTGGTTGTCACGGTGCTAGGCTGAATGTAATGTTATGAATGTAATGTACGCAAGGGTATATTCTGTGGTGACATTCCATTCTTTTATTTCCTGTATTAGTCTGAGTTGCGTGAAGCTTGTACAGTGGTGTCATGGTGCCATGTGCGATGTAAGCATACCTCAGGCTCAAACACTGCCCCACTGTAGACCGGATTGGCCGTCGTCCTCCGCTTGCGCTCTTGTCTCCGGCTCTGAATCTCTGCCCCAAACAAACAATAAGAACCCAGGTGAGGATGAGCAGTTTTCAATATGCAGTTATTTTTCCACTTGTGCACTTGAATGAATCGCGGCAATCCCTGTGCCATTTTGTGAGAGGATAATCGAAAGCTCACTCTCTTCTGAGATGCGCAACGTCAAGCCACTGTTTCTTTCCAAGCTGCAGTCCAGCAGTTAAGCTGCAGTTAATACCAGATCATGGGGACCATCCACACACTGGAACAGTGCCTTAACAGACACCAGACCATGGGACCCATCCACACACTGGAACAGTGCCTTAACAGACACCAGACCATGAGACCCATCCACACACTGAAACAGTGCCTTAAAGGGATAGTTTGGAATTTTGGACATAATGTCTCAATTACGACTTACCCATGATGTAGTTGATTGATGGAAACCATTTTCAGCTAATTCCATGCTGTCCTTCTTTTGGACATACACACATTGCTAATGCTAGCGCAACTCTATGGTAACCGGTAGCATCCACTACCGAACGCACTTAGACACTCACAGTGCACCCAAAGCAAATAAAATACGATGACAGTCTATCGGGGTTATTTTGAGTGTTTATACGATCATTTTTTAAGTCAAACTATCATTGAATCCTTTATTTTGTGCTGACCTATATGCTCTGTGGAAGTATGGCGGCAGAGCGAAAGTGGCCATTGCAACTTGTTGCTCTTCTTTGTTGTTGTAGTCGACCAGTGCCGGCACTACATTCGTAGGTAACGTAAAGTATCGCTCCGCCGCCGTACTTCCACAGATCATCTCACAATGATTGGCTGCTTGGCCACGGAAAGTGAATAACTAACCTAAATTAGATAAATGATAATCTTAAATCTTCATCATCTTCAGCTACTGAGAGGAGCTTGTCTCCAAAAGTGGTCAGGTAACGTTAAAGATCTCATCTTTCTTCCATGTAAATATACAGGCTAAATGAGATGGTAACAGAGAAGATGGTAACCGTTACCTTGGAGACGGTCATGCGTCACGAGCCCTAGGGACCCCAGGAAGGCAAGTTTCTAGGGAAGAAGCATAAAACTCAAAATGTTATCGACTATGCTGATGAGACACATAAGTTGTGAAGTTATTTTGCACAGCTTGATTCATGTACTGAGCAAACTGACTATTAACTTTGTTCGCGAATAACTGTCTGGTTTCATGAGGAACATTCTGTAAACCTGATGAATGCACACTGTTAAGTAGATGTTGACGCCTGTAATGTATGTTAAACATGACACTGTTAAGTAGATGTTGTGGCCTGTATTGTATGTTAAACATGACACTGTTAAGTAGATGTTGTGGCCTGTATCGTATGTTAAACATGACACTGTTAAGTAGATGTTGTGGCCTGTATCGTATGTTAAACATGACACTGTTAAGTAAATGTTGTGGCCTGTATCGTATGTTAAACATGGCACTGTTAAGTAGATGTTGTGGCCTGTATCGTATGTTAAACATGACACTGTTAAGTAGATGTTGTGGCCTGTATCGTATGTTAAACATGACACAGTTAAGTAGATGTTGTGGCCTGTATCGTATGTTAAACATGACACTGTTAAGTAGATGTTGTGGCCTGTATCGTATGTTAAACATGACACTGTTAAGTAGATCTTGTGGCCTGTATCATATGTTAAACATGACACTGTTAAGTAGATCTTGTGGCCTGTATCGTATGTTAAACATGACACTGTTAAGTAGATGTTGTGGCCTATATCGTATGTTAAACATGACACTGTTAAGTAGATGTTGTGGCCTGTATCGTATGTTAAACATGACTATGAGACTATCAAATAACACAATCTCTCTATCTTCTGTTGGGTATGACAAAGTTTTACATTTAAAACACCTTCCCATATAAAATCTAGGTAACACTTTACATTAAGTTGCACATATATCTGTGTAGTTAAATTCTAACTAATTTGGTAACAAGAGGTTAGTACTGAAAAACTATAATGTAGGAAACATGGAACAACAGTTAGCGGTATTCTTAATTACACATGAGTATTTTGAAATATTTTAATTTACACTCATAGGCCACATCTCCATTATATACAACAAATAAACCTTACCTGTTAATTTCACAACATGTATTTATGATATGGAATGATTTAATTTCAACAGGAGAGATGTAACACGTGTAATTAAGAACACCGGTAACTGCTGTTCCATGTTACCTATGTTGGAGTTACTCAGTAATTACCTCTTTTTACCATATTAGTTACAGGTTAACTACAGTAGTTAACTACAATAGGTGTAACTTAATGTAAAGTGTTACCAAGATCCAACATTTAAAACATAAATAAAGAGAAACCGGGGCAAAAGACTCACTTGGACTAACAAAAGCAGTAAAATATAAACACATAGGCAGTGAACTTTGGGGGTGACTGTACTCAGTAGTAAAAGATAAAAGAGAAAAGAGAAAAATAAGCAGAAACCTATAAAATTAAATCTTAACCTGGAAGCAGAAAAATGCACATGGGGTCAAGATAAACGATGCAACGTCATAGAAATGCATTTCTGGAAAACCCGGGGTCTCTGCCTGCCTGTGATTGGTTAGGTTTCTTATGTTTTGATTGGTGTTGCCCTACATGGGGGGGGGGGGGGGGGGGGGGGGGGGGTCTATGCCTGCCTGTGATTGGTTAGGTTTCTTATGTGCTGATTGGTGTTGGCCTACCTGGGGGTTCTCTTCCTGTTTGGGTTTTGGCAGTAGGGGTGAGGTGGGGCAGGAAGTAGCTCTCTCTGACCCACGCCGAGGTTTAACAGTCTAAACCGGAGAGTTAAATCATTAGGACCTCGGCAAAAACAGAAATCTGAACACATACAATTTTGCTCTAATCCACAGTCAGTGCCTTTACCTGACTAACAGTATAATTCTCAGACCAGTGAGTGTGTGTTCAACATCAGTAATGCCATTTAACTATGCTAATATGCCAATGAAAATTCTAAATACATACAGATTACATCCATAACAAACACCAAGAAAAAATAAAACAATAAAATGATCTTAACCCCTTTGCGCAGATGCCTAGTGAGACATTGAGACATTCGTTGCTCCTGCAGCCAAACTATTAGTGGAAATCACAAACTCAGTGTTTTAACCTTATTGGTAGACGATTTGTGACAACTCTGCCAAATATGGAGTTTCTAAGTGTCACTATTTTCCCGTAGCAAGTCCATTTAACAGGTAACCCCCCCACCCAGTCTATACCTACCCATGCATGACATAGTGGACAATAGCGTCTATGTGCGAGTTCATAAATATATTTATTCATCATATAAAATTATAATTCCGTCATTGCAACAAGATAAACCCAACAATAGCCCGATCATATGCCAAAAAAGCAGTGAAAAGCCCTGCTCACTCAACTTCAAAATAAAATGTGAAATTATTGTCTCATTATACCACGTATTCTAATATGAATATATGCTACTAAATATGAAATAAATATACAATCCTACCACTGGGGTTTTACAGATAGAGATGTTCCTTTCAAAATTCAGTGGTCATTTATTGTCTGGTACAATCCGTTTGAGAAATATACAACACTTTACACCGCTATTACACTATCGGAAACGTCGACTCGTAATACCCCCCATGCCCTGCAAGCCATTTGAACAATTAATCGCAGCCCAGCATAACGGAAGTTTTTGTTTTAACGGTCTAGTATTACGCAAGCTCTACAGAAAACACATTCCTCAACTGGAGTTTTCCCTTCCCGATATGTACAGTATGTACGTTAATTTTTCCACTCAAGCACCGTCTTGTCCAATATGATTGATAGGCCTATTGTTATTTTGTGAATGATTAGGCTACATATTTGGGTGTATGTAACACTGTGATGTCAATGTTTTTTTATCTTAAACCATCAGAAGCGGCAGATAGATATGCTTTATAGTGACAAAACTAATTTTATGACATGTTTTGGATAGGGTTTTGGACCCATAGATACGTATCTACCCCCCTATACTGTCATGGTTTTGCAGCTCGCCTCTTCTGTGCTGCGGACGTTGCTTTTCCATTCTGTGGGACGGCGCTACTGCAGTGTTTTTCCGTTGTTCCGGCACTTAGTGAGTGCACCTGTTCAGGTGCCCTTCTGGCTTTATAAGCGCTGCATCTTCCTGTCTCAGCGCTTCTGTGTCATTATCGTTCTTGCCACAGAGCCGGTAAGGTATAAGTCTAAGGCGACCACTTCACTTTAAAGCTTTGTTCTAAAGTAACGCGGGACTTGCCTTTAGTTGCGTTAGAGTTTCCTTTTTAGAATTTTGTTTTGTGTTTTGCACTTACTGTCTCTCGTCCTGGTTCATCTTTTCCGTCTCTCTGAGACTGTTACCTTTGTTACCGTTTTCTCATTACCTCGTTATTTTTTGCTCTTCATTTAATACAGAGCTAGAGGTAATTTTCCTTTCTGCTCTCTACTACTGCTCGAGCCTACGAGTTCTCGCCCATTTGTCTGGGTCGCTATTATTTAGTTTCCTTTCCTTTCGCCTCTTTATTGGCTCTCCCGTAATATTGAGAGCAAGAGGTATATTTTCTTTCCTTTCCTTCTACTGCTCGAGTCTACGAGCCTTCGCCCATTTTTCCTGGGTTGATTTTCTTTTGGCTCTACGCCGGGACTTTTTATTCCCTATTCTTTATTTTTCCTGCTCTGTTCGCGGACATCCTCTCCTTTTTTGTGGTGATTCCACTTCCGTGGATATCTTTAAGATTCCCCCTCAGTCGCGTCTAGTCCTCCGAACCAGACCCCCTCACATATACTGATGAAAAGATGAAAGTAATTCCCACTTAAAAATTATGCAAAAGTGAGCCAGAACTGTTGTAGTTGAATATATCATCATTTTTTTATTTAGAGCAGCGCACAATTTAGCCATTTGGATAGATTTGGAGACACTAATGGACAACAGGGTACACTGCCTCTATTTTGCATCATAGATCTTTAGTAGTTCTTCATATCATCCTCAGATTTTGCACACTTGTGGACATGGAGTTTATGATCCAGGAAATGTATAGATTTACCTGTTTACTTATGTAGCTCTCAGTATTTCGTTGCAAACTAAACAAAAACTATTTTTCGAATTTTTGCATTTTTCTTTGCATTTTGTGGTGACTTAACTTATGAAAATAAACAAATCTTATAGAGCCTTAAACAGAGCACCCCCTAAATAGGTGAGAATTGACCAAATTTGATGTCTCACCATGACGTCAGCGGCGAGGCTACCGATGTGCAGCATGGGGGTGGCGGTCGCTGTGGCGATGACGATGCCGGTCAGCTGGCCCGCAGGGGGCATCGTCATGGCGACGGCGGGGGGCACAGGGCTGGCCGTTGAGGATGCGGACCTGGTGGATGGGTCCCGAGGTGGGCGTCAGCTTGGTGGCGAGCATCAGCGGCTGCTGGAGCAGCTGGGGGGGCCGCCACCATGGGCGGGGGGTGCCGGGGGCAATGGGCACAGTCGGGGGTGACGGGTTTGGGCCGGACCTGTTCAATGCGGATCGAGGGGAAAGTCAACGTGGTGGCTGGAAAGACCGCTCCGTCACTTCACGCCAGTGAGTGATGTCACCAGAGATGGCAGTGAGGGAGGGGCAGTGAGCTGTCAATCACGGACTCTTTTCAAGCAATCAAAGACATTTTGTCTGCACAGCTAAACGCAAACGATTGGTTCAAATCACTGAGGGGACTGACAAAGCGGCATGGTTTGCTTGGGGGTGTAGGACTAGGAGTGCATTGAGAAGATAATCCAGCGGTAGCATATTTTGGAGAAAGAAGACAGCCTAGAGACATGCAAGTTCCCGCGTTTGCGTCATCACATTTGAATATTTGGTGGGAATGTCACACCTGACGGCTCCAATGGAAAATAGCAAATAGAGAATAGAAAAGCATTGAATGGATTTTGCTACAAAAATGGCAGCGTGAAAAGGTATCAAATATGTCATTTGTTAAGATGAAAAAATTACATATTACAGCTTTAATTAGACACTTCTCACAGCTAGCAAGAGATTTACCCTCTTAAAGGTCCTTACAGGTCACTAAATACAAATAAATAATTTTATGACTGTAAAGTTTATTATTAATATTTTTACAATACATTTAATATTTACATCATGAGAACGTCCATCATTGAGATTATTCATTCCCTGCTGGTTCTAAGTGTTGTGTCGGTCCCTGCTGGTTCTAAGTGTTGTGTCAGTCCCTGCTGGTTCTAAATCTTGTATCAGTACCTGCTGGTTCTAAGTGTTGTGTGAGTATCTGCTGGTTAAGTGTTGTGTGAGTACCTGCCGGTTCTATGTGTCATGTCAGTTCTAAGTGTTGTGTGAGTACCTGCTGGTTCTAAGTTTTGTGTTAGTACCTGCTGGTTCTGAGTGGTGTGTCAGTGCCTCCTGTTCTAAGTGTTGTGTCAGTGCCTGCTGGTACTAAGTGTTGTGTCAGTAACTGATGGTTCTAAGGTTGTGTCAGTACCTGCTGGTTCTAAGTGTTTTGTCGGTAACTGCTGGTTCTAAGTGTTGTGTCAATCCCTGCTGGTTCTAAGTGTCATGTCGGTCCCGGCTGGTTCTAAGTGTTGTGTCAGTGCCTGCTGGTTCTAAGTGTTGTGTCAGTAACTGCTGGTTCTAAGGTTGTGTCAGTACCTGCTGGTTCTAAGTGTTTTGTCGGTAACTGCTGGTTCTAAGTGTGGTGTCAGTCCCTGCTGGTTCTAAGTGTCATGTCAGTCCCTGCTGGTTCTAAGTGTTGTGTCAGTGCCTGCTGGTTCTAAGTGTTATGTCAGTGTCTGCTGGTTCTAAGTGTTGTGTCAGTGCCTGCTGGTTCTAAGGTTGTGTCAGTACCTGCTGGTTCTAAGTGTTATGTCAGTCCCTGCTGGGTCTAAGTATTATGTCGGTCCCTGTTGGTTCTAAGTGTTTTGTCAGTGCCTGCTGATTCTAAGTGTTGTGTCATGTCAGTCCATCCCGAGATATGCGTTTGTTCAGGTGTTAGTGTAAAGCCATGAACTTTACCCTTCAAGAAGCCAAGTTTTTTCGGTTGAGCGAAGCTGAACAAGTCAAAAGCGAACTAAATACTTGTATACTTCATGAAGACTTCGCTTGCAACAATGTCACGCGATGCATAGCAACCTCAAACATTGCATCATTCTTCCGTAGCAACAAACATAAAACGTTAAGTTGCCATAGCAACCAAGATACCCTGGAAGACCCACCACTACATTTGACCAATCACTGACGGCGGCGCATTCAGTTCTCCTAGACTGACTTTGCCTAGTCAACAAATGCCTGCATGTGCACAACTAGGTGAAATAACACCAACAGAACATGCTGGGCAAACAAAAAAGGCACATGTCGACATCATTTTGGCTAAACAAACTAAAGCAAACTTTGTTTCACTCAAACCATAAATTAAGCTTTAGAGAATTAATTTAGCTTGGTAACAAAAAACTGCAGAATGTGCATGTCTGCTCAAAATAAAACAACAGCAAAAATGGCCAACTAAGAGTCTGCACTATCTGGCTCAAATGCATGGACCAAGTGCACTCTGGGACATTTACAGACTTTGACTGCAGTCCAATCCGTTAAATGTTCTGCCCTCCTGCACTTCCACTCGCCATTTCCACTTGGGAGGATGTGACGCAGCACCAAAAAAACACGAGAAGACACTCGAACCGATGGGGAGGAGCAAGGGAGGGAGTGGAATTATTTTTGAATTTGAACATTTAACGGATTGGACTGCAACCTTTGTTTTTTAAGAAGCGGGGACAGGCCACCCTTTAACATTTTTAGCTTTACTCAGACAGTGATAAAGCAGAGAGGGTATCAGATAGAGAACGGACCATAGCTCATAAGGTGCCATTGTGAGATTGAGCCCACGTCTGTGGGACTGGGGAGAGGGGGGGTATGTATATATGGCCCTATGGACTCTGCCACACGTCTCGCCTACACCCTTTTTTTGAGAGGGGCTGTGGAATACATCCACTTAAAAATGAGTGGGGCATTGGGGGGAGGGGGGAGTGGGGAGTGGGATATTGGGGCATTGGGGGTTGGGGAAGGGGTAGGGTTTCAGGGAGACAAACCTGTGGTAGCAAGCTGGGTGGAGCCGTCAGTCTGGAAGGAGGGATAAAGTGAGGAACTTTGATAGGCTCTGATGTGCTGGTAGGCTGCACCTGTAACATCACCCATTTACACACAATAGAGATTCAGTCACAAAACACAAAAAAATCTCTCACACTCTCTCACAGACAAGTACAAGATTGCCTGTGAAGAAAACTGTTGGCACCCATGGTAAAGACGAGTAAAAAAGGCCATGAAAAAATGTCATTGCTGTTTATCAGCTTGATCTTACAGTCAAAATTGGAGAGAAATCCTTTAATTAAGGTAAAATAAAATAAAAATTTTAAAAAAAGATTACCAAAATAGTTTTTTCAATAAACGTGTGTAACAATTATTGGCAATTAATTGCATCTTGGGATCACCAAGTCTCCAAAACTACAATTAGATGACACCTGCATGCAAACTATTTGGAAGGTGTGCTAGAAGATAGTCTTTACTGTCATCAAACCTCAAATGTAAGCACCTGGAGTTTGCTAAATGTCATTGGAACTTTGATTGAAACCAGGTAATAGGTGATACAAAAACCAGAGGTGGGTTTGGTGTAAAAAGAGGTATGTTCATGCATAAAAGAACCTAATCCCCACTGTGAAGTATGGAGGTGGATGTCATGTTTTGGGGCTGTTTTGCTTCCAAAGGCCTTGGAATCCTTGCTAGAATACATGGCATTATGGACTCAAAAAATACTGGGAGAGGATTCGTTGTTGCACTAGGAAACGCTGTGTCTGACACAGTTAGTATTACGTGTGGGGTCCCTCAAGGATCTATTCTTGGGCCTTTACTGTTCTCTTTGTATATGCTACCACTGGGTAACATCATTAGTAATCATAGTGTCAATTTCCACAGCTATGCTGATGACACACAATTGTACACTGCTGTGTTCCCTGGTTGATACAAGTCCACTCAGCTCACTGGAGAAGTGTCTGAAAGATATAAAAATGTGGATGTCCCAGAATTTTCTCCAGTTGAACGATGACAAAACAGAGGCCATGTTGGTTGGACCCAAGACCTCAAAAAGATGCAATATCAAAAAACCTAGAGCATCTGGGCCTGTGCAGTAATCGGGAAGCCAAGAACCTAGGCATTATTATACATAATGACCTAACCATTGAGCCCCATATAAGAAATGTTACTAAAATTGCCTTCTTTCATTTAAGAAACATTGCAAAGGTCAGACCTCTCCTCCAACAAGCAGACGCAGAAAAGCTTATGCATGCTTTTATCACCAGTCGCTTACTGCAATAGCCTTCTCTCTGGTCTCCCCCAAAAAAACATTGAACAACTACAGTCAGTTCAGAATGCGGCAGCAAGGGTATTGACTCGCACAGAAAAGAGGGACCACATTACCCCCACACTCCTTACACTACACTGGCTACCTGTGCGTTTTAGAATAGATTTTAACCCTTGTACCCTCCTCAAAAAAGTGTCCACATGAAATATTACCATAAAATCCTTGTATATTGATATTTCTTTTAACCAACTTCAGTCCTGATTATAACTACCAAATATTCATTCATTTATAGAATGTTAACCCTTTAAATGCCAGTTTTTGTGATGATACCACTCATATTCATGAAATCAAATTGAAATATTCTCAATATAATAAAGGTTATGGGCAAAAAAAAAATTTGATTATCACAGTCTGGGATAGGTCAATGATTAGCACCAACATTGTTTTTGATGGATTATTACTTTTTGTGCAATGTCATATAAAAAAAAAAAGTTACACTAAGACCCCTCGTGGACAAAAGTGTCCACATGAAAAATTACCATAAAATCCTTGTATATTGATATTTCTTTTCACTTTTTTTTGCTACATCTTTTAACCAACTTCAGTCCTGATTATAACTACCAAATATTAATTCATTTATAGAATGTTAACCCTTTAAATGCCAGTTTTTGTGATGATACCACACATATTCATAAAATCAAATTGAAATATTCTCAATATAATAAAGGCTATGGGCAAACTTCTTTTTTTGATTATCACAGTCTGGGATAGGTCAATAATTAGCACCAACATTGTTTTTGATGGATTATTACTTTTTGTGCAGTATAAGATTAAAGTAAAGAATATGACCTTCTAATAGCATATTACCTTATTTTGCTCAAGAAATAAAGCATCACTTTGAACATGAACAAGTTTTATTTTTCAAAATAAACAACAACTACAACATTCAACATTCGGAACAGAAATGTTTGTTTGAGAGAGAGAGTTCAATTTGAGTTCAATTGCAACAAGAGCTGCAGCAGTGGGCTGTGTGGGCCCTGCAAATATAGATCCCACATTTGAAGCAAGTGTTTACACACCTTTTCTGGACAGTGCAAAGCTTGCATGACCTCCTTATTTTGGGGGTTGTGGAGCTGCCTGGTTCTTCTCTGTCTGGTTCCCCACTATTCATACCCTTTGCTTTAACGTATTTTTAAAGTATCATATTTCATATTTGGTCGCATATCCTTTACATGCTGTTACTTCCTGAAATCTGTGACCATCAACATCAAAAAACTGTCGATATCTTATTTTCAGGTACTGTTACAAGCGATACTATAACCTCTCTGCATTTGAATGGATCTCTATGGAAATTGGGGGGTGAGACTAGATTCAGCTGTAAATTACACTGGTACAGTATGGAACACATGGCTGGCTAAATGGCTGTAAGTTATCAAGGGTCTGAGCTATCAAACGAGCCCCAAACCCCAAATCACTTTAAGGGTTGTTTCTCCTGACCTTTTTCCCCATAGAGTTCTATAGGAAAATGAGTCCGGAGAAATAACCCTTGCAGTGATCCATTCACATCTACTCCATATCTGGCAACAGAGTGATAGTTTGGGGCTCGTTTGATAGCTCAGACCCTTGATAACTTACAGCCATTTAGCCAGCCATGTGTTCCATACTGTACCAGTGTAATTTACAGCTGAATCTAGTCTCACCCCCCAATTTCCATAGAGATCCATTCAAATGCAGAGAGGTTATAGTATCGCTTGAAACAGTACCTGAAAATAAGATATCGACAGTTTTTTGATGTTGATGGTCACAGACTTCAGGAAGTAACAGTATGTAAAGGATATGCGACCAAATATGAAATATGATACTTTAAAAATACGTTAAAGCAAAGGGTATGAATACTTATGTAAATGAGAAATTTTATTTTTTTATTTTTAATAAATTTGCAAAAATCTCAAAAAAACTTTTTTCACATTGTCATTATGGGGTGTTGTGTGTAGAATTTTGAGGGAAAAAATTAATTTAATCAATTTTGGAATAAGGCTGTAACAGAACAAAATGTGGAAAAAGTGAAGCGCTGTGAATACTTTCCGGATGCACTGTAGGTGCGCCGTTCCATTTGCGGAGTGATCGGCATTCTCCCCAGCTGCTCCAAAAAAATACGGCGTTTGTATTTTTTCCCTTCGTTCCAGGAGGGGTCCACAGCCATCCACAGCACAAATGCATTATATGCAGAGACATCGAGGATGTTGTAGAAGAGGGTCAGTGGCCACCGACAGGACTTTCTCCTACAACTGTATGTGCCCACAACCTGCAAAAGAAATACCAAAGAAAAAATGAATATACTGTATACACATATTCATTTTTTCTTTGGTATTTCTTTTGCAGGTTGTGGGCACATACAGTTGTAGGAGAAAGTCCTGTATGTGCCCACAACCTGCAAAAGAAATACCAAAGAAAAAATGAATATACTGTATACACATATTCTTCCTCATCGCACCCAAATATATCATTCATTCTTTATATAGATACATGCAAGAAATAATGAATAATAAAAACACTAAATATATCTCATAAGTGTGTGCTAATTGATGCGTAATGGAACGTACCTTATCCAAGTTGTCGACACCTCCTTTGCAGCTGTTATAGTCCAGTATAATGGTTGGCTTCTGGTGCTCAGCTTCGCTCATGGATGGCTCTCTGTGTTTTGTGCTGAGGAGAAGAACATTCTTGCCCCGCTTAGGTACATAGGAGACAGCTGTGTGACTCTTTGTGAAGGCGAAGACGGAGGACAGGATGGCTCTCTGCCTGGTCTGTAGCAGGTTCGGGGGAAGTTCGGGTTTGTTCCTCCGAATTGTCCCGACCAGGGCCATCTTTCGTTTTAGGAGCTCCTCCGCCAGTGCATATGATGTAAAAAAGTTGTCACAGGTCACTGTATGGCCATACCCCTGGAGTTCCTCTGTCAGCTCCAAGACAACTCTCCTCCCCTGGTTCATCTCTGGCCTGGCGCCCTCTTGTTTCCTGCTGTAAACTTGCATCGTCCAGGCGTATGCAGGGCACCCAAATCTTTATCCCGTATTTCGCTGGTTTGTTGGGAATGTACTGTCGGAATTTGCAGCGTCCCCTGAACGGCACCAGCTGTTCATCCACACAGATATCCTTGCCCGGGTTGAACAGAAGACCAAGCCGGCCCGCCCACATCTCCCACAGCTTCAAAATGGCAGCAAGTTTATTATTTCTCAGGTGTGCAGGCCGTGAAAGCCGGTCATCAAACCGCAACTTGATGCAGAGTTTTGAATCGTTTGCGGGACATTGTGGCCCTGAACATCGGACGTCCTGTGTGCTCATCCCAGAGGCTGGGGATGGCCTCTTTTCGTGATCGGTAAACACCAGCCAAAATCAGCAGCCCGATGACCGCTTGTATTTCTGTCGGGTCAGTTCCTTTCCAGTTTGTGACTGTGTGTAATCCCTGCAGGTTGGTCATCTCCACAAGTAACTGGATTATCTCTTTTGTGATAAAGAGATCGAAGGCCGATTTCAATTTCAAATATCATTTCTAAAGCATAATCACAGCCCGAATGATCGAAACAAATAAAACCCAAATGGACACAAATGGCCCGAGGAGGGTACAATGGTTAAGGTTCTTCTTCTGGTTTTTAAAATGATAAAAATACCAAAATACTTAGGTGACTGCGTTCAGGAACATGTGCCTAGTAGAACCCTTAGATCCTTCACTGCTTCTCTCTCAGTGATTCCGAAAGTAAACCGTAAGAGAAGCGGTGAGGCGGCTTTTAGCTTTTATGCCCGAGGCTTTGGAACACCCTACCAGGCAATATCAGAGAGGCAGAAACTCTTAACACTTTTAAGAAACTTCTTAAAACACACTTATTTAAACTTGCCTTCAGTTAGCCTGTTCTGCCTTTTAATTTTCTTACTTTTAGGCTATTGACAGTGTTTTTATTATCTATTAGCATGTACAATTGCTTTTATTTACTTATTTCTATTTTTCTGTTTTTACTTGGGTTTTTATGTTCATTTTATGTCTATTTTTCTTTTATTGCTATTATTATCAAGTGGGTTTTAGCTTCTTTAGCTTTAGCTCTCTATTAAGAGAGGCAAAAGACCTCAAGGAAAAGGCAAAAAGTCCTCTAGCGGTTGCTGAGAGGCACAAGACCTTTCAGGAAAGGCAAACGTCTTGCAGCAGTTGCTGGCAGAAAAAAATATAAAAAAGAGCATCCACAGAGAGGCTAAGGGGCATATTTATGCTTGTCTCGTATGTACGGTGCACAGCAGATAGCAAGTAGCAAGAACTATGGCACTCTATCCCTGTTTTTATGTTGATTTTATGTCTATTTTTCTTTTATTGCTCTGTTCTGTATTTTGTTTTTATTGTTGTGAAGCACTTTGGGCTGCATTTTATGTATGAAACGTGCTATACAAATAAAGTTTATTATAATAATTATTATAATATCCCACCATGTTCTCTCAATGGTATCAAAATGTAAAATTAATCTGATGAACTGGAACGTTCATTTTATCCTGCATTGTTTATATTAATTGAGGGTGCCAATAATTCTGGAGGGCATTGAAAATACGCCACCATAACTGACACCGCTATTATGTTACCATTTGGTTAGCAATTGAGTTGGAATTGTACAGAAGAATTTTGAGTAAGGGCTTATGCAGGAACTAATTACAGTACCCTACCTGCTAACACACTGAGCTAATTACAATACCCTACCTGCCAATACACTGAGCTAATTACAGTACCCTACCTGCTAATACAATGAGCTAATTACAATACCCTACCTGCTAATACACTGAGCTAATTACAATACCCTTCCTGCTAATATTCTGAGCTAATTACAGTACCCTACCTGCTAATGCACTGAGCTAATTACAGTACCATACATGCTAAAACACCGAGCTAATTACAGGACCATCCATGTTAATACACTGAGCTAATTACAGTACGTAAACTGCTAATACACTGAGGTAATTACAGTACCCTACCTGCTAATGCAGTGAGCTAATTACAGTAACATACATGCTTATACAAGGAGCTAATTACAGTACCTGACCTGCTAATACACTGGGCTAATTACAGTACCCTACCTGCTAATACACTGAGCGAATTACAAAACCCTCGATTCTAATACACTGAGCTAATAACAGTACCCTACATGCTAACACACTGAGCTAAGGACAGTACCTGACCTGAAAATACACTGAGCTAATTACAGTACCCTACATGCTAATATACTGAGCTAAGTACAGTACCTTCCATGCTAATACACTGAGCTAATTACAGTACCTGACCCGCTAATACACTGAGCTAATTACAGTACCCTACCTGCTAATAGACTGAGCTAATTACAGTACCCTACCTGCTAATACAGTGAGCTAATTACAGTACCCACCATGGTAATACACTGAACTAATTACAATACCCTACCAGCTAATACACGGAGCTAATTACAGTACAGGTCTGACCAGCTAATACACTGAGCTAATTACTGGACACTACCTGGTAATACACTGAGCAAATTACAATACCCTACCTGCTAATTCACTGAGCTAATTACAGTACCTGACCTGCTAATACACTGAGCTAATTACTGGACACTACCTGGTAATACACTGAGCTAATTACAATACCCTACCTGCTAATACAGTGAGCTAATTACAGTACCATAGCTGCAAATACACTGAGCTAATTACAGTAGATTCCATGCAATTACACTGAGCAAATGACAGTACCAGACCTGCTAATACACTGAGCTAATTACAGTACCCTACCTGCTAATACACTGAGCTAATTACAGTACCCTACCTGCTAATACAGTGAGCTAATTACAGTACCCAACATGGAAATACACTGAACTAATTACAATACCCTACCAGCTAATACACTGAGCTACTTACAGTACCTGACCTGCTTATACACTGAGCTAATTACAGTACCTGACCAGCTAATACACTGAGCTAATGACTGGACACTACCTGGTAATACACTGAGCAAATTACAATACCTTACCTGCTAATACACTGAGCTAATTACAGTACCTGACCTGCTAATACACTGAGCTAATTACTGGACACTACCTGGTAATACACTGAGCTAATTACAATACCCTACCTGCTAATACACTGAGCTAATTACAGTACCCTACCTGCAAATACACTGAGCTAATTACAGTAGATTCCATGCTAATACACTGAGCTAATTACTGGACACTACCTGGTAATACACTGAGCTAATTACAATACCCTACCTGCTAATACAGTGAGCTAATTACAGTACCATAGCTGCAAATACACTGAGCTAATTACAGTAGATTCCATGCAATTACACTGAGCAAATGACAGTACCAGACCTGCTAATACACTGAGCTAATTACAGTACCCTACCTGCTAATACACTGAGCTAATTACAGTACCCTACCTGCTAATACAGTGAGCTAATTACAGTACCCAACATGGAAATACACTGAACTAATTACAATACCCTACCAGCTAATACACTGAGCTACTTACAGTACCTGACCTGCTTATACACTGAGCTAATTACAGTACCTGACCAGCTAATACACTGAGCTAATGACTGGACACTACCTGGTAATACACTGAGCAAATTACAATACCTTACCTGCTAATACACTGAGCTAATTACAGTACCTGACCTGCTAATACACTGAGCTAATTACTGGACACTACCTGGTAATACACTGAGCTAATTACAATACCCTACCTGCTAATACACTGAGCTAATTACAGTACCCTACCTGCAAATACACTGAGCTAATTACAGTAGATTCCATGCTAATACACTGAGCTAATTACTGGACACTACCTGGTAATACACTGAGCTAATTACAATACCATATCTGCTAATACACTGCGCTAATTACAGTACCCTACCTGCAAATACACTGAGCTAATTACAGTACCTTCCATGCTAATATACTAAGCTAATGACAGTACCAGGCCTGCTAATACACAGAGCTAATTACAGTACCCTAATATACTGATACAGTACATTAATATACTGAGCTAATTACAGTACCCTACCTGCTAATACACTGACCTAATTACAGTACCCGGCATGCTAATACACTGACCTAATGACAGTACCAGACCTGCTAATACACTGAGCTAATTACAGTACCCTACCTGCTAATACACTGAGCTAATTACAGTACCCTACCTGCAAATACACTGAGCTAATTACAGTAGATTCCATGCTAATACACTGAGCTAATTACTGGACACTACCTAGTAATACACTGAGCTAATTACAATACCCTATCTGCTAATACACTGCGCTAATTACAGTACCCTACCTGCAAATACACTGAGCTAATTACAGTACCTTCCATGCTAATACACTGAGCTAATTACAGTACCCTACATGGTAATACACTGAGCTAATGACAGTACCTCACCTGCTAATACACTGAGCAAATTACAGTACCCTACCTGCTAATATACTGAGCCAATGACAGTACCTGACCAGCTAATATACTGAGCTAATTAATGACAGTACCATACTTCCTAATATACTGAGCTAATTACAGTACCATAGCTGCTAATACATTGACCTAATTAAAGTACGCTCCATGCTAATACACTGAGCTAATCACAGCACCCTACATGGTAAAACACTGAGCTAAGGAAAGTACCTGACCTGAAAATACACTGAGCTAATTACAGTACCCTACATGCTAATATACTGAGCTAAGTACATTACCTTCCATGCTAATACACTGAGCAAATTACAGTACCTGACCCGCTAATACACTGAGCTAATTACAGTACCCTACGTGCTAATACACTGAGCTAATTACAGTACCCTACCTGCTAATACAGTGAGCTAATTACAGTACCCAACATGGTAATACACTGAACTAATTACAATACCCTACCAGCTAATACACGGAGCTAATTACAGTACCTGACCTGCTTATACACTGAGCTAATTACAGTACCTGACCAGATAATACACTGAGCTAATGACTGGACACTACCTGGTAATACACTGAGCAAATTACAATACCTTACCTGCTAATACAATGAGCTAATTACAGTACCTGACCTGCTAATACACTGAGCTAATTACTGGACACTACCTCGTAATACACTGAGCTAATTACAATACCCTACCTGCTAATACACTGAGCTAATTACAGTACCCTACCTGCAAATACACTGAGCTAATTACAGTAGATTCCATGCTAATACACTGAGCTAATTACTGGACACTACCTGGTAATACACTGAGCTAATTACAATACCCTATCTGCTAATACACTGCGCTAATTACAGTACCCTACCTGCAAATACACTGAGCTAATTACAGTACTTTCCATGCTAATATACTAAGCTAATGACAGTACCAGACCTGCTAATACACAGAGCTAATTACAGTACCCTGATATACTGATACAGTACACTAATATACTGAGCTAATTACAGTACCCTACCTGCTAATACACTGACCTAATTACAGTACCCGGCATGCTAATACACTGACCTAATGACAGTACCAGACCTGCTAATACACTGAGCTAATGACAGTACCAGACCTGCTAATACACTGAGCTAATTACAGTACCCTACATGGTAATACGCTGAGCTAATGAGAGTACATAACCTGCTAATACACTGAGCTAATTACAGTATCCTACCTGCTAATATACTGAGCCAATGACAGTACCTGACCAGCTAATATACTGAGCTAATTACAGTACCATAGCTGCTAATACACTGACCTAATTAAAGTACGCTCCATGCTAATACACTGAGCTAATCACAGCACCCTTCATGGTAAAACACTGACCTAATTACAGCACCCGTCATGCTAATACACTGAGCTAATAACAGAACCTGACCTGTTAATACACTGAGCTAATTACAATACCCTACCTGCTAATACACTGAGCTAATGACAGGACCATACCTCCTAATATGCTGAGCTAATTACAGTACCATATCTCCTAATATACTGAGCTAATTACAGGAGCATACCTCGTAATATACTGAGCTAATTACAGTACCGTACCTGCTAATATACTGAGCTAATTACAGCACCCTCCATGTTAATACACTCAGCTAATTACAATACCTAACATGGTAATACACTGAACTAATTACAGTACCCACCATGCTAATACACTGACCTAATTACAGAACCCAACATGTTAATACACTGATCTTATTACAGTACCCTACCTGCCAATACACTGAGCTAATTACAGTACCCTACCTGCTAATACAATGAGCTAATTACAATACCCTACCTGCTAATACACTGAGCTAATTACAATACCCTTCCTGCTAATATTCTGAGCTAATTACAGTACCCTACCTGCTAATGCACTGAGATAATTACAGTACCATACATGCTAATACACTGAGTTAATTACAGGACCATCCATGTTAATACACTGAGCTAATTACAGTACCTAAACTGCTAATACACTGAGGTAATTACAGTACCCTACCTGCTAATGCAGTGAGCTAATTACAGTAACATACATGCTTATACAAGGAGCTAATTACAGTACCTGACCTGCTAATACACTGGGCTAATTACAGTACCCTACCTGCTAATACACTGAGCGAATTACAAAACCCACGATTCTAATACACTGAGCTAATTACAGTACCCTACATGCTAATATACTGAGCTAAGTACAGTACCTTCCATGCTAATACACTGAGCTAATTACAGTACCTGACCCGCTAATACACTGAGCTAATTACAGTACCCTACCTGCTAATACACTGAGCTAATTACAGTACCCTACCTGCTAATACAGTGAGCTAATTACAGTACCCAACATGGTAATACACTGAACTAATTACAATACCCTACCAGCTAATACACGGAGCTAATTACAGTACCTGACCTGCTTATACACTGAGCTAATTACAGTACCTGACCAGCTAATACACTGAGCTAATTACAGTACCATCCATGCTAATACACTGAGCTAATTACAGTACCTGAACTGCTAATACACTGAGGTAATTACAGTACCCTACCTGCTAATGCAGTGAGCTAATTACAGTAACATACATGCTTATACAAGGAGCTAATTACAGTACCTGACCTGCTAATAGACTAGGCTAATTACAGTACCCTACCTGCACATATATTCAGCTAATTACAGTACCCTAATATACTGAGCTAATTACAGTGCCCTACCTGCTAATATAATTAGCTAATTACTGTACCATACCTGCTAATACACTGAGCTAATTGAAGTACCCTACCTGTTAATATACTGAGCTAATTACAGTAATCTCCATGCTAATATAGTGGGCTAATTACAGTACCATACCTGCTAATATGCTGAGCTCATTACAGTACCCTACCTGGAACTATACTGAGCTAATTAGAGTACCTGACCTGCTAATACACTAAGCTAATTACAGTTCCATACCTTATAATATAAAGAGTTAATTACAGTACCTTCCATACTAATACACCGAGCTAATAACAGTACCTGACCTGCTAATACGCTGAGATAATTACAATACCCTACCTGCTAATATACTGAGCTAATGACAGTACCTGACATGCTAATATACTGACCTAATTACAGGACCCTACCTGCTAATATACAAAGCTAATTACAGCACCCTACCTGCTAATATACTGAACTAATTACAGTACCGTACCGGCTAATACACTGACCTAATTAAAGTACCCTCCATGTTAATACACTGAGCTAATGACAGTACCTGACCTTCTAATACACTAAGCTGATTACAGTACCATACCTGCGAATACAATGAGCGAATTACAGTACCCTACCTGCTAATATACTGAGCTAATTAATTACAGTACCATACCTCCTACTATACTGAGCTAATTACAGTACCATATCTGCTAATACACTAACCTAATTAAAGTACCCTCCATGCTAAAACACTGAGCTAATCACAGTACCCTACATGGTAAAACACTGTGAACTAATTACAGTACCCTACCTGCTAATACACTGACCTAATTACAGTACCCATCATGCTAATACACTGAGCTAATGACAGTACCTGACCTGCTAATATGCTGAACTAATTACAGTATTATACCTCCTAATATACTGAGCTAATTACAAGTTACCACCATGGTAAAACACTGTGAACTAATTACTGAACCCAACATGGTAATACACTGATCTAATTACAGTACCCTACCTGCTAATACACTGAGCTAATTACTGGACACTACCTGCTAATAGACAGAGCTAATTAAAGTACCGTAATATACTGATACCGTACATTAATATACTTAGCTAATTACAGTACCCTACCTGCTAATATAATGAGCTAATTACATTACCATACCTGCTAATACACTGAGCTAATTGCAGTACCCTACTTGTTAATAAACTGAGCTAATTACAGTACCCTACCTGCTAATATGGTGAGCTAATTACAGTACCCTACCTGCGAATATACTGAGCTAATTACAGTACCTTCCATGCTAATGGAACTGACCTAATTACAGTACCCTACGTGCTAATATACTGAGCTAATTACAGTACCCTACCTGCTCATGCACTGAGCTAATTACAGTAACCTCCATGCTAATATACTGAGCAAATAACCGTACCATTCCTCCTAATATAATGCGCAAATTACAGTACCATACCTCCTAATACACTGAGCTAATTACAGTACCCTACATGGTATAACACTGAACTAATTACAGTACCCAACCTGCTAATACACTGAGATAATGAGAGTACCCTGCATGCTAACACACTGAGCTAATTACAGTACCCTACATGGTAATACACTGACCAAATTACAGTACCCTAACTGCTAATACACTGACCTAATTAAAGTACCCTCCATGCTAATACACTGAGCTAATGACAGTACCTGACCTGCTAATACACTGAGCAAATTACAGTACCGTACCTGCAAATACACTGAGCTAATAACAATCCCATATACTGAGATAATTAGAATACCATACCTGTTAATATACGAAGCTAATTACAGTACCTTCAATGCTAAAACACTGAGATAATTACAATACCCTACCTGCTATTAGACTGAACTAATTACAGTACCCTACATGGTAATACACTGACCTAATTACAGTACCCTCCATGCTAATACACTGAGCTAATGACAGTACCTGACCTGCTAATACACTGAGGTAATTACAGTACCTTGCCTGCAAATACACTGAGCGAATTACAGTACCTGACCTGCTAATACACTAAGCTAATTACAGTACAATACCTGCTAATACACTGAGCTAATTAATGGACACTACCTGGTAATACACTGAGCTAATTACAATACCCTACCTGCTAACACACTGAGCAAATTACAGTACACTACCTGCACATACATTCAGCTAATTACATTACCCTAATATACTGAGCTAATTACAGTACCCTACCTGCTAATATAATTAGGTAATTACAGTACCATAGCTGCTAATACACTGAGCTAATTGAAGTACCCTACCTGTTAATATACTGAGCTAATCACAGTACCCTACCTAATAATATAGTGAGCTAATTACAGTACCCTACCTGCTAAAAAAATGAGCTAATTACAGTACCTTCCATGCTAATGCACTGAGGTAATTACAGTATCCTACCTGCTAATATACTGAGCTAATTACAGTATCCTACCTGCTAATACACTGAGCTAATGACAGGACCATACCTCCTAATATGCTGAGCTAATTACAGTACCATATCTCCTAATATACTGAGCTAATTACAGGAGCATACCTCGTAATACACTGAGCTAATTAAAGTACCTGACCTGCTAATACACTGACGTAATTACAGTACCCTACCTGCTAAAACAATTGAGGTAATTACAGTACCCAACCTGCTAATACACTGAGCTAATTACAGTACCATCCATGCTAATACACTGAGCTAATTACAGTACCTGAACTGCTAATACACTGAGGTAATTACAGTACCCTACCGGCTAATGCAGTGAGCTAATTACAGTAACATACATGCTTATACAAGGAGCTAATTACAGTACCTGACCTGCTAATACACTAGGCTAATTACAGTACCCTACCTGCACATATATTCAGCTAATTACAGTACCCTAATATACTGAGCTAATTACAGTGCCCTACCTGCTAATATAATTAGCTAATTACAGTACCATACCTGCTAATACACTGAGCTAATTGAAGTACCCTACTTGTTAATATACTGAGCTAATTACAATACCCTACCTAATAATATAGTGAGCTAATTACAGTACCCTACCTGCTAAAATAATGAGCTAATTACAGTACCTTCCATGCTAATGCACTGAGGTAATTATAGTATCCTACCTGCTAATATACTGAGCTAATTACACTACCCTACCTGCTCATGCACTGAGCTAATTACAGTAATCTCCATGCTAATATAGTGAGCTAATTACAGTACCATACCTGCTAATATGCTGAGCTCATTACAGTACCCTACCTGCAAATATACTGAGCTAATTAGAGTACCTGACCTGCTAATACACTAAGCTAATTACAGTTCCATACCTTGTAATATAAAGAGTTAATTACAGTACCTTCCATGCTAATACACCGAGCTAATAACAGTACCTGACCTGCTAATACGCTGAGCTAATTACAATACCCTACCTGCTAATATACTGAGCTAATGACAGTACCTGACATGCTAATATACTGAGCTAATTACAGGACCCTACCTGCTAATATACAAAGCTAATTACAGCACCCTACCTGCTAATATACTGAACTAATTACAGTACCGTACAGGCTAATGCACTGAGCTAATTACAGTACCCTCCATGCTAATACACTGAACTAATTACAGTAACCTACCTGCTAATACACTGACCTAATTAAAGTACCCTCCATGTTAATACACTGAGCTAATGACAGTACCTGACCTGCTAATACAATGAGCTAATTACAATACCCTACCTGCTAATACACTTAGCTAATTACAATAGCCTTCCTGCTAATATTCTGAGCTAATTACAGTACCCTACCTGCTAATGCACTGAGATAATTACAGTAACCATACATGCTAATACACTGAGTTAATTACAGGACCATCCATGTTAATACACTGAGCTAATTACAGTACCTAAACTGCTAATACACTGAGGTAATTACAGTACCCTACCTGCTAATGCAGTGAGCTAATTACAGTAACATACATGCTTATACAAGGAGCTAATTACAGTACCTCACCTGCTAATACACTGGGCTAATTACAGTACCCTACCTGCTAATACACTGAGAGAATGACAAAACCCTCGATTCTAATACACTGAGCTAATTACAGTACCCTACATGCTAATATACTGAGCTAAGTACAGTACCTTCCATGCTAATACACTGAGCTAATTACAGTACCTGACCCGCTAATACACTGAGCTAATTACAGTACCCTACCTGCTAATACATTGAGCTAATTACAGTACCCTACCTGCTAATACAGTGAGCTAATTACAGTACCCAACATGGTAATACACTGAACTAATTACAATACCCTACCAGCTAATACACGGAGCTAATTACAGTACCTGACCTGCTTATACACTGAGCTAATTACAGTACCTGACCAGCTAATACACTGAGCTAATTACTGGACACTACCTGGTAATACACTGAGCAAATTACAATACCCTACCTGCTAATACACTGAGCTAATTACAGTACCTGACCTGCTAATACACTGAGCTAATTACAGTACCTGACCTGCTAATACACGGACGTAATTACAGTACCCTACCTGCTAAAACAATTGAGGTAATTACAGTACCCAACCTGCTAATACACTGAGCTAATTACAGTACCATCCATGCTAATACACTGAGCTAATTACAGTACCTGAACTGCTAATACACTGAGGTAATTACAGTACCCTACCTGCTAATGCAGTGAGCTAATTACAGTAACATACATGCTTATACAAGGAGCTAATTACAGTACCTGACCTGCTAATACACTGGGCTAATTACAGTACCCTACCTGCACATACATTCAGCTAATTACAGTACCCTAATATACTGAGCTAATTACAGTGCCCTACCTGCTAATATAATTAGCTAATTACAGTACCCTACCTGCTAATACACTGAGCTAATGACAGGACCATACCTCCTAATATGCTGAGCTAATTACAGTACCATATCTCCTAATATACTGAGCTAATTACAGGAGCATACCGCGTAATATACTGAGCTAATTACAGTACCGTACCTGCTAATATACTGAGCTAATTACAGCACCCTCCATGCTAATACACTCAGCTAATTACAATACCTAACATGGTAATACACTGAACTAATTACAGTTCCCACCATGCGAATACACTGACCTAATTACAGAACCCAACATGTAAATACACTGATCTTATTACAGTACCCTACCTGCCAATAAACTGAGCTAATTACAGTACCCTACCTGCTAATACATTGAGCTAATTACAGTACCCTACCTGCTAATACAGTGAGCTAATTACAGTACCCTACCTGCTAATACATTGAGCTAATTACAGTACCCTACCTGCTAATACAGTGAGCTAATTACAGTACCCAACATGGTAATACACTGAACTAATTACAATACCCTACCAGCTAATACACGGAGCTAATTACAGTACCTGACCTGCTTATACACTGAGCTAATTACAGTACCTGACCAGCTAATACACTGAGCTAATTACTGGACACTACCTGGTAATACACTGAGCAAATTACAATACCCTACCTGCTAATACACTGAGCTAATTACAGTACCTGACCTGCTAATACACTGAGCTAATTACAGTACCTGACCTGCTAATACACGGACGTAATTACAGTACCCTACCTGCTATAACAATTGAGGTAATTACAGTACCCAACCTGCTAATACACTGAGCTAATTACAGTACCTGAACTGCTAATACACTGAGGTAATTACAGTACCCTACCTGCTAATGCAGTGAGCTAATTACAGTAACATACATGCTTATACAAGGAGCTAATTACAGTACCTGACCTGCTAATACACTGGGCTAATTACAGTACCCTACCTGCACATACATTCAGCTAATTACAGTACCCTAATATACTGAGCTAATTACAGTGCCCTACCTGCTAATGTAATTAGCTAATTACAGTACCCTACCTGCTAATACACTGAGCTAATGACAGGACCATACCTCCTAATATGCTGAGCTAATTACAGTACCATATCTCCTAATATACTGAGCTAATTACAGGAGCATACCGCGTAATATACTGAGCTAATTACAGTACCATAGCTGCAAATACACTGAGCTAATTACAGTAGATTCCATGCAATTACACTGAGCAAATGACAGTACCAGACCTGCTAATACACTGAGCTAATTACAGTACCCTACCTGCTAATACACTGAGCTAATTACAGTACCCTCCATGCTAATACACTCAGCTAATTACAATACCTAACATGGTAATACACTGAACTAATTACAGTACCCACCATGCGAATACACTGACCTAATTACAGAACCCAACATGTAAATACACTGATCTTATTACAGTACCCTACCTGCCAATAATCTGAGCTAATTACAGTACCCTACCTGCTAATACAATGAGCTAATTACAATACCCTACCTGCTAATACACTTAGCTAATTACAATAGCCTTCCTGCTAATATTCTGAGCTAATTACAGTACCCTACCTGCTAATGCACTGAGCTAATTACAGTACCATACATGCTAATACACTGAGTTAATTACAGGACCATCCATGTTAATACACTGAGCTTATTACAGTACCTAAACTGCTAATACACTGAGGTAATTACAGTACCCTACCTGCTAATGCAGTGAGCTAATTACAGTAACATACATGCTTATACAAGGAGCTAATTACAGTACCTGACCTGCTAATACACTGGGCTAATTACAGTACCCTACCTGCTAATACACTGAGAGAATGACAAAACCCTCGATTCTAATACACTGAGCTAATTACAGTACCCTACATGCTAATATACTGAGCTAAGTACAGTACCTTCTATGCTAATACACTGAGCTAATTACAGTACCTGACCCGCTAATACACTGAGCAAATTACAGTACCCTACCTGTTAATACATTGAGCTAATTACAGTACCCTACCTGCTAATACAGTGAGCTAATTACAGTACCCAACATGGTAATACACTGACGTAATTACAGTACCCTACCTGCTAAAACACGGAGCTAATTACAGTACCTGACCTGCTTATACACTGAGCTAATTACAGTACCTGACCAGCTAATACACTGAGCTAATTACTGGACACTACCTGGTAATACACTGAGCAAATTACAATACCATACCTGCTAATACACTGAGCTAAGTACAGTACCTGACCTGCTAATACACTGAGCTAATTACAGTACCTGACCTGCTAATACACTGACGTAATTACAGTACCCTACCTGCTAAAACAATTTAGGTAATTACAGTACCCTACCTGCTAATGCAGTGAGCTAATTACAGTAACATACATGCTTATACAAGGAGCTAATTACAGTACCTGACCTGCTAATACACTGGGCTAATTACAGTACCCTACCTGCACATACATTCAGCTAATTACAGTACCCTAATATACTGAGCTAATTACAGTGCCCTACCTGCTAATATAATTAGCTAATTACAGTACCATACCTGCTAATACACTGAGCTAATTGAAGTACCCTACCTGTTAATATACTGAGCTAATTACAGTACCCTACCTAATAATATAGTGAGCTAATTACAGTACCCTACCTGCTAAAATAATGAGCTAATTACAGTACCTTCCATGCTAATGCACTGAGGTAATTACAGTATCCTACCTGCTAATATACTGAGCTAATTACAGTACCCTACCTGCTCATGCACTGAGCTAATTACAGTAATCTCCATGCTAATATAGTGAGCTAATTACAGTCCCCTGACCTGCTAATATACTGAGCTAATTACAGTACCATACCTGCTAATATGCTGAGCTCATTACAGTACCCCTACCTGCAAATATACTGAGCTAATTAGAGTACCTGACCTGCTAATACACTAAGCTAATTACAGTTCCATACCTTATAATATAAAGAGTTAATTACAGTACCTTCCATGCTAATACACCAAGCTAATAACAGTACCTGACCTGCTAATACGCTGAGCTAATTACAATACCCTACCTGCTAATATACTGAGCTAATGACAGTACCTGACATGCTAATATACTGACCTAATTACAGGACCCTACCTGCTAATATACAAAGCTAATTACAGCACCCTACCTGCTAATATACTGAACTAATTACAGTACCGTACCGGCTAATGCACTGAGCTAATTACAGTACCCTCCATGCTAATACACTGAACTAATTACAGTAACCTACCTGCTAATACACTGACCTAATTAAAGTACCCTCCATGTTAATACACTGAGCTAATGACAGTACCTGACCTGCTAATACACTAAGCTGATTACAGTACCATACCTGCGAATACAAGATCTAATTACAGTACCCCTACCTGCTAATATACTGACCTAATTAATTACAGTACCATATCTGCTAATACACTAACCTAATTAAAGTACCCTCCATGCTAAAACACTGAGCTAATCACAGTACCCTACATGGTAAAACACTGTGAACTAATTACAGTACCCTACCTGCTAATACACTGACCTAATTACAGTACCCATCATGCTAATACACTGAGCTAATGACAGTACCTGACCTGCTAATATACTGAACTAATTACAGTATTATACCTCCTAATATACTGAGCTAATTACAAGTTACCACCCATGCTAATACACTGACCTAATTACTGAACCCAACATGGTAATACACTGAGCTCATTACTGGACACTACCTGCTAATAGACAGAGCTAATTACAGTACCGTAATATACTGATACAGTACATTAATATACTTAGCTAATTACAGTACCCTACCTGCTAATATAATGAGCTAATTACATTACCATACCTGCTAATACACTGAGCTAATTGCAGTACCCTACTTGTTAATAAACTGAGCTAATTACAGTACCCTACCTGCTAATATGGTGAGCTAATTACAGTACCCTACCTGCGAATATACTGAGCTAATTACAGTACCTTCCATGCTAATGGAACTGACCTAATTACAGTACCCTACCTGCTAATATACTGAGCTAATTACAGTACCCTACCTGCTCATGCACTGAGCTAATTACAGTAACCTCCATGCTAATATACTGAGCAAATAAACCGTACCATTCCTCCTAATATAATGCGCTAATTACAGTACCATACCTCCTAATACACTGAGCTAATTACAGTACCCTACATGGTATAACACTGAACTAATTATAGTACCCAACCTGCTAATACACTGAGATAATGAGAGTACCCTGGATGCTAATACACTGACCAAATTACAGTACCCTAACTGCTAATACACTGACCAAATTACAGTACCGTACCTGCAAATACACTGAGCTAATAACAATCCCATATACTGAGATAATTAGAATACCATACCTGTTAATATACGAAGCTAATTACAGTACCCTTCAATGCTAAAACACTGAGATAATTACAATACCCCCACCTGCTATTAGACTGAACTAATTACAGTACCCTCCATGCTAATACACTGAGCTAATGACAGTACCTGACCTGCTAATACACTGAGGTAATTACAGTACCTTGCCTGCAAATACACTGAGCGAATTACAGTACCTGACCTGCTAATACACTAAGGTAATTAATGGACACTACCGGGTAATACACTGAGCTAATTACAATACCCTACCTGCTAACACACTGAGCAAATTACAGTACACTACCTGCACACACATTCAGCTAATTACATTACCCTAATATACTGAGCTAATTACAGTACCCTACCTGCTAATATAATTAGGTAATTACAGTACCATAGCTGCTAATACACTGAGCTAATTGAAGTACCCTACCTGTTAATATACTGAGCTAATCACAGTACCCCTACCTAATAATATAGTGAGCTAATTACAGTACCCTACCTGCTAAAATAATGAGCTAATTACAGTACCTTCCATGCTAATGCACTGAGGTAATTACAGTACCCTACCTGCTAATACACTGAGCTAATGACAGGACCATACCTCCTAACATGCTGAGCAAATTACAGTACCATATCTCCTAATATACTGAGCTAATTACAGGAGCATACCTCGTAATATACTGAGCTAATTACATACCGTACCTGCTAATATACTGAGCTAATTACAGCACCCTCCATGCTAATACACTGACCTAATTACAGAACCCAACATGCTAATACACTGACCTTATTACAGTACCCTACCTGCTAATACAGTGAGCTGATTACTGGACACTACCTGGTAATACACTGAGCTAATTACAATACCCTATCTGCTAATATACTGCGCTAATTACAGTACCCTACCTGCAAATACACTGAGCTAATTACAGTACCTTCCATGCTAATATACTAAGCTAATGACAGTACCAGACCTGCTAATACACAGAGCTAATTACAGTACCCTAATATACTGATACAGTACATTAATATACTTAGCTAATTACAGTACCCTACCTGCTAATATAATGAGCTAACTACATTACCATACCTGCTAATACACTAAGCTAATTGCAGTACCCTACTTGTTAATAAACTGAGCTAATTACAGTACCCCTACCTGCTAATATGGTGAGCTAATTACAGTACCCTACCTGCGAATATACTGAGCTAATTACAGTACCTTCCATGCTAATGGAACTGACCTAATTACAGTACCCTACCCTGCTAATATACTTAGCTAATTACAGTACGCTACCTGCTCATGCACTGAGCTAATTACAGTAACCTCCATGCTAATATACTGAGCAAATTACCGTACCATTCCTCCTAATATAATGCGCTAATTACAGTACCATACCTCCTAATACACTGAGCTAATTACAGTACCCTACATGGTATAACACTGAACTAATTACAGTACCCAACCTGCTAATACACTGAGCTAATGAGAATAACCTGCATGCTAATACACTGAGCTAATTACAGTACCCTACATGGTAATACACTGACCAAATTACAGTATCCTACCTGCTAATACACTGACCTAATTAAAGTACCCTCCATGCTAATATACTGAGCTAATGACAGTACCTGACCTGCTAATACACTGACTAAATTACAGTACCGTACCTGCAAATACACTGAGCTAATAACAATCCCATATACTGAGATAATTAGAATACCATACCTGTTAAAATACGAAGCTAATTACAGTACCTTCAATGCTAAAACACTGAGATAATTACAATACCCTACCTGCTATTAGACTCAACTAATTACAGTACCCTACATGGTAATACACTGACCTAATTACAGTACCCTCCATGCTAATACACTGAGCTAATGACAGTACCTGACCTGCTAATACACTGAGGTAATTACAGTACCTTGCCTGCAAATACACTGAGCGAATTACAGTACCTGACCTGCTAATACACTAAGCTAATTACAGTACCATACCTGCTAATACACTGAGGCTAATTAATGGACACTACCTGGTAATACACTGAGCTAATTACAATACCCTACCTGCTAATATAATTAGCTAATTACAGTACCATACCTGCTAATACACTGAGCTAATTGAAGTACCCTACCTGTTAATATACTGAGCTAATTACAGTACCCTACCTAATAATATAGTGAGCTAATTACAGTACCCTACCTGCTAAAATAATGAGCTAATTACAGTACCTTCCATGCTAATGCACTGAGGTAATTACAGGTATCCTACCTGCTAATATACTGAGCTAATTACAGTACCCTACCTGCTCATGCACTGAGCTAATTACAATAATCTCCATGCTAATATAGTGAGCTAATTACAGTCCCTGACCTGCTAGTATACTGAGCTAATTACAGTACCATACCTGCTAATATGCTGAGGTCATTACAGTACCCTACCTGCAAATATACTGAGCTAATTAGAGTACCAGACCAGCTAATACACTAAGCTAATTACAGTTCCATACCTTATAATATAAAGAGTTAATTACAGTACCTTCCATGCTAATACACCGAGCTAATAACAGTACCTGACCTGCTAATACGCTGAGCTAATTACAATACCCTACCTGCTAATATACTGAGCTAATGACAGTACCTGACATGCTAATATACTGACCTAATTACAGGACCCTACCTGCTAATATACAAAGCTAATTACAGCACCCTACCTGCTAATATACTGAACTAATTACAGTACCGTACCGGCTAATGCACTGAGCTAATTACAGTACTCTCCATGCTAATACGCTGAACAAATTACATTAACCTACCAGCTAATACACTGACCTAATTAAAGTACCCTCCATGTTAATACACTGAGCTAATGACAGTACCTGACCTGCTAATACACTAAGCTGATTACAGTACCATACCTGCGAATACAATGAGCTAATTACAGTACCCTACCTGCTAATATACTGAGCTAATTAATTACAGTACCATACCTCCTACCATACTGAGCTAATTACAGTACCATATCTGCTAATACACTAACCTAATTAAAGTACCCTCCATGCTAAAACACTGTGCTAATCACAGTACCCTACATGGTAATACACTGACCAAATTACAGTACCCTACCTGCTAATACACTGACCTAATTAAAGTACCCTCCATGCTAATACACTGAGCTAATGACAGTACCTGACCTGCTAATACACTGACCAAATTACAGTACCGTACCTGCAAATACACTGAGCTAATAACAATCCGATATACTGAGATAATTAGAATACCATACTTGTTAATATACAAAGCTAATTACAGTACCTTCAATGCTAAAACACTGAGATTAATTACAATACCCTACCCTGCTATTAGACTGAACTAATTACAGTACCCTACATGGTAATACACTGACCTAATTACAGTACCCCTCCATGCTAATACACTGAGCTAATAACAGTACCTGACCTGCTAATACGCTGAGCTAATTACAATACCCTACCTGCTAATATACTGAGCTAATGACAGTACCTGACATGCTAAATATACTGACCTAATTACAGGACCCTACCCTGCTAATATACAAAGCTAATTACAGCACCCTACCTGCTAATATACTGAACTAATTACAGTACCGTACCGGCTAATGCACTGAGCTAATTACAGTACTCTCCATGCTAATACGCTGAACAAATTACATTAACCTACCAGCTAATACACTGACCTAATTAAAGTACCCTCCATGCTAATTACAGTACCATATCTGCTAATACACTAACCTAATTAAAGTACCCTCCATGCTAAAACACTGTGCTAATCACAGTACCCTACATGGTAATACACTGACCAAATTACAGTACCCTACCTGCTAATACACTGACCTAATTAAAGTACCCTCCATGCTAATACACTGAGCTAATGACAGTACCTGACCTGCTAATACACTGACCAAATTACAGTACCGTACCTGCAAATACACTGAGCTAATAACAATCCGATATACTGAGATAATTAGAATACCATACTTGTTAATATACAAAGCTAATTACAGTACCTTCAATGCTAAAACACTGAGATAATTACAATACCCTACCTGCTATTAGACTGAACTAATTACAGTACCCTACATGGTAATACACTGACCTAATTACAGTACCCTCCATGCTAATACACTGAGCTAATGACAGTACCTGACCAGCTAATACAGTGAGGTAATTACAGTACCTTGCCTGCAAATACACTGAGCTAATTACGGTACCTGACCAGCTAATACAGTGAGGTAATTACAGTACCTTGCCTGCAAATACACTGAGCTAATTACGGTACCTGACCAGCTAATACAGTGAGGTAATTACAGTACCTTGCCTGCTAATACACTAAGCTAATTACAGTACCATACCTGCTAATAAACAGAACTAATTACAGTACATTCCATGCTAATACACTGAGCTAATAACAGTACCTGACCTGCTAATACACTGAACGAATTACAATACCTTACCTGCTAATACACTGAGCTAATTACAGTAACCTACCTGCTAATGTAATGAGCTAACTACATTACCATACCTGCTAATACACTGAGCTAATTGCAGTAACCCTACTTGCTAATAAACTGAGCTAATTACAGTACCCTACATGCTAATGCACTGAGATAATTACAGTAACCTCAATGCTAATACACTGAGCTAATTCCAGTACCTGACCTGCTAATACACTGAGCGAATTACAATACCTTACCTGCTAATACACTGAGCTAATTACAGTACCCTACCTGCTAATATACTGAGCTAATTACAGTACCCTACCTGCTCATGCACTGAGCTAATTAAAGTAACCTCCATGCTAATATACTGAGCTAATTACAGTACCTGACCTGCTAATACACTGAGCTAATTACAGTACCCTACCTGCTAATATACTGAGCTAATTACAGTACCCTACTTGCTAATATACAGAGCTAATTACAGTAACTGACCTGCTAATATACTGAGCTAATTACAGTACCCTACCTGCTAATGCACTGAGATAATTACAGTAACCTCAATGCTAATACACTGAGCTAATTACAGTACCCTACCTGCTGATATACTGAGCTAATTACGGTACCCTCCATGCTAATACACTGAGCCAATTACAGTACCATATCTACAAATATACTGAGCTAATTACAGTACCTTCCAAGCTAATACACTGAGCTAGGAACAGTACCTGACCTGCTAATAAACTGAGCGAATTACAATACCCTACCTGCTAATACACTGAGCTAATTACAGTACCCTACCTGCAAATACACTGAGCTAATTACAGTCCCTTCCATGCTAATACAATAAGCTAATTACAGTACCATACCTGCTAATATACTGAGCTAATTACAGTACCCTACTTGCTAATATACAGAGCTAATTACAGTACCTGACCTGCTAATACACTGAGCTAATTACAGTACCCTACCTGCTAATATACTGAGCTAATTACAGTACCCTACTTGCTAATATACAGAGCTAATTACAGTACCTGACCTGCTAATATACTGAGCTAATTACAGTACCCTACCTGCTAATGCACTGAAATAATTACAGTAACCTCAATGCTAATACACTGAGCTAATTCCAGTTCCTGATCTGCTAATACACTGAGCTAATTATAGTACCCCACCTGCTAATACACTGAGCTAATTACAGTACCCTACCTGCAAATATACTGAGCTAATTACAGTACCCTACCTGCTAATGCACTGAGCTAATTACAGTACCGTACCTGCTAATATACTGAGCTAATTACAGTACCCTCCTGGCTAATACACTGACCTAATTACATTACCCGCCATGCTAATACACTGAGCAAATGACAGTACCTGACCTGCGAATACACTGAGCTAATTACAGTACCCTCCTTGCTAATACACTGACCTAATTACAGTACCCGCCATGCTAATACGCTGAGCTAATGACAGTACCTGACCTGCTAATACACTGAGCTAATTACAGTACCCTACCTGCTAATATACTGAGCTAATTACATTACCCTACTTGCTAATATACTGAGCTAATTACAGTACCCTACCTGCAAATATACTGAGCTAATTACAGTACCCTACCTGCTAATATACTGAGCTAATTACAGTACCTGACCTGCTAATATACTGAGCTAATTACAGTAACCTACGTGCTAATACACTGAGATAATTACAGTAACCTCAATGCTAATAAAACTGAGCTAATTCCAGTTCCTGATCTGCTAATACACTGAGCTAATTACAGTACCACACCTGCTATTACACTGAGCTAATTACAGTGCCCTACCTGCTGATATAATAAGCTAATTACAGTACCCTCCATGCTAATACACTGAGCTAATTAGAGTACCATACTTACTAATATACTGTGCTAATTAGAGTACCTTCCAAGCTAATACACTGAGCTAGGAACAGTACATGACCTGCTAATAAACTGAGCGAATTACAATACCCTACCTGCTAACACACTGAGCTAATTACAGTACCCTACCTGCAAATACACTGAGCTAATTACAGTCCCTTCCATGCTAATACCATGAGCTAATTACAGTACCCTACCTGCTAATATACTGAGCTAATTACAGTACCCTACCTGCTCATGCACTGAGCTAATTAAAGTAACCTCCATGCCAATATACTGAGCTAATTACAATACCTGACCTGCTAATATACTGAGCTAATGACAATGCCTGACCTGCTAATATACTGAGCTAATTACAGGACCATACCTCCTAATATAATGAGTTAATTACAGTACCGTACCTGCTAATATACTGAGCTATTTACCGTATCCTCCATGCTAATACACTGAGCTAATTACAGTACCCGCCATGCTAATACACTGAGCTAATTACAGTCCTTTCCATGCTAATACCATGAGCTAATTACAGTACCCTACCTGCTAATATACTGAGCTAATTACAGTACCCTACCTGCTCATGCACTGAGCTAATTAAACTAACCTCCATGCTAATATACTGAGCTAATTACAATACCTGACCTGCTAATACACTGAGCTAATTACAGTACCCTACCTGCTAATATACTGAGCTAATTACAGTACCCTACTTGCTAATATACTGAGCTAATTACAGTACCCTACCTGCAAATATACTGAGCTAATTACAGTAACCTACCTGCTGATATACTGAGCTAATTACAGTACCCTCCATGCTAATACACTGAGCTAATTACAGTACCATACCCTACTAATATACTGAGCTAATTACAGTACCTTCCAAGCTAATACACTGAGCTAGGAACAGTACCTGACCTGCTAATAAACTGAGCGAATTACAATACCCTACCTGCTAATACACTGAGCTAATTACAGTCCTTTCCATGCTAATACCATGAGCTAATTACAGTACCCTACCTGCTAATATACTGAGCTAATTACAGTACCCTACCTGCTCATGCACTGAGCTAATTAAACTAACCTCCATGCTAATATACTGAGCTAATTACAATACCTGACCTGCTAATACACTGAGCTAAATACAGTACCCTACCTGCTAATATACTGAGCTAATTACAGTACCCTACTTGCTAATATACTGAGATAATTACAGTACCCTACCTGCAAATATACTGAGCTAATTACAGTACCCTACCTGCTAATACACTGAGCTAATTACAGTACCCTACCTGCTAATATACTGAGCTAATTACAGTACCATTCCTGCTAATACACTTAGCAAATTACAATACCCTACCTGCTAATACATTGAACTTTTTACAGTACCCTACCTGCAAATACACTGAACTAATTACAGTTCCCTACATGGTAATACAAAGAGCTAATGGCAGTACCTGACCTGCTATTATACTGACCTAATTACAGTACCATACCTCCTAATATACTGAGGTAATTACAGTACCGTACCTCCTAATATACTGAGCTAATTACAGTACCGTACCTGCTAATATACTGAGCTAATTACAGTACTCTCCATGCTAATACACTGAGCTAATTACAGTACCATACCTACTAATATACTGAGCTAATAACAGTACCTTCCAAGCTAATACACTGAGCTAGGAACAGTACCTGACCTGCTAATAAACTGAGCGAATTACAATACCCTACCTGCTAATACACTGAGCTAATTACAGTACCCAACCTGAAAATACACTGAGCTAATTACAGTCCCTTCCATGCTAATACAATGAGTTAATTACAGTACCCTACCTGCTAATACACTGAGCTAATTACAGTACCCTACCTGCTCATGCACTGAGCTAATTAAAGTAACCACCATGCTAATATACTGAGCTAATTACAGTACCTGACCTGCTAATACACTGAGCTAATTACAGTACCCTACCTGCTAATATACTGAGCTAATTACAGTACCCTACTTGCTAATATACAGAGCTAATTACAGTACCTGACCTGCTAATATACTGAGCTAATTACAGTACCCTACCTGCTAATGCACTGAGATAATTACAGTAACCTCAATGCTAATACACTGAGCTAATTACAGTACCCTTACCTGCTGATATACTGAGCTAATTACGGTACCCTCCATGCTAATACACTGAGCCAATTACAGTACCATATCTACTAATATACTGAGCTAATTACAGTACCTTCCAAGCTAATACACTGAGCTAGGAACAGTACCTGACCTGCTAATAAACTGAGCGAATTACAATACCCTACCTGCTAATACACTGAGCTAATTACAGTACCCTACCTGCAAATACACTGAGCTAATTACAGTCCCTTCCATGCTAATACAATAAGCTAATTACAGTACCATACCTGCTAATATACTGAGCTAATTACAGTACCCTACCTGCTCATGCACTGAGCTAATTAAAGTAACCTCCATGCTAATATACTGAGCTAATTACAGTACCTGACCTGCTAATACACTGAGCTAATTACAGTACCCTACCTGCTAATATACTGAGCTAATTACAGTACCCTACTTGCTAATATACAGAGCTAATTACAGTACCTGACCTGCTAATATACTGAGCTAATTACAGTACCCTACCTGCTAATGCACTGAGATAATTACAGTAACCTCAATGCTAATACACTGAGCTAATTCCAGTTCCTGATCTGCTAATACACTGAGCTAATTATAGTACCCCCACCTGCTAATACACTGAGCTAATTACAGTACCCTACCTGCTAATGCACTGAGCTAATTACAGTACCGTACCTGCTAATATACTGAGCTAATTACAGTACCCTCCTGGCTAATACACTGACCTAATTACATTACCCGCCATGCTAATACACTGAGCAAATGACAGTACCTGACCTGCGAATACACTGAGCTAATTACAGTACCCTACCTGCAAATACACTGAGCTAATGACAGTACCTGACCTGCTAATACACTGAGCTAATTACAGTACCATAACTACTAATATACTGAGCTAATTACAGTACCTTCCAAGCTAATACACTGAGCTAGGAACAGTACCTGACCTGCTAATAAACTAAGCGAATTACAATACCCTACCTGCTAATACACTGAGCTAATTACAGTACCCTACCTGCAAATACACTGAGCTAATTACAGTACCCTACCTGCTCATGCACTGAGCTAATTAAAGTAACCTCCATGCTAATATACTGAGCTAATTACAGTACCACACCTGCTAATACACTGAGCTAATTATAGTACCCTACCTGCTGAAATACTGAGCTAATTACAGTACCCTCCATGCTAATACACTGAGCTAATTACAGTACCATACTTACTAATATACTGAGCTAATTAAAGTAACCTCCATGCTAATATACTGAGCTAATTACAGTACCACACCTGCTAATACACTGAGCTAATTATAGTACCCCTACCTGCTGAAATACTGAGCTAATTACAGTACCCTCCAAGCTAATACACTGAGCTAGGAACAGTACCTGACCTGCTAATAAACTGAGCGAATTACAATACCCTACCTGCTAATACACTGAGCTAATTACAGTACCCCACCTGCTAATACACTGAGCTAAGTACAGTACCCTACCTGCTAATATACTGAGCTAATTACAGTACCCTACCTGCAAATATACTGAACTAATTACAGTAACCTCAATGCTAATACACTCAGCTAATTCCAGTTCCTGATCTGCTAATACACTGAGCTAATTACAGTACCCCACCTGCTAATACACTGAGCTAATTACAGTACCCTACCTGCTAATACACTGAGCTAATTACAGTACCGTACCTGCTAATATACTGAGCTAATTACAGTACACTCCTTGCTAATACACTGACCTAATTACAGTACCCGCCATGCTAATACACTGAGCTAATGACAGTACCTGACCTGCAAATACACTGAGCTAATTACAGTACGCTACCTGCAAATACACTGAGCTAATGACAGTACCTGACCTGCTAATACACTGAGCTAATTACAGTACCCTACCTGCAAATACACTGAGCTAATTACAGTGCCATACCTGCTAATATACTGAACTAATTACAGTACCCTACATGGTAATACACTGAACTAATTACAGAACCCTACATTCTAATATACTAAGCTAATTACAGTACCCTCCATGCTAATACACTGGGCTAATTACAGTACCCTACATGGTAATACACTGAACTAATTACAGTACCCTACCTGCTAATATACTGAGCTAATTACAGTACCCTCCATGCTAATATACTGAGCTAATCACAGTACGCTACTTGCTAATATACAGAGCTAATTACAGTACGCTACCTGCTAATGCACTGAGCTAATTACAGTAACCTCAATGCTAATACACTGAGCTAATTCCAGTTCCTCATCTGCTAATACACTGAGCTAATTACAGTACCCTACCTGCTAATATACTGAGCTAATTACAGTACCCTACCTGCAAATATACTGAGCTAATTACAGTACCGTACCTGCTGATATACTGAGCTAATTACAGTACCCTACCTGCTAATATACTGAGCTAATGACAGTACCTTACCTGCTAATATACTGAGCTAATTACAGTACCATGCCTCATAACATACTGAGCTAATTACAGTACCATACCTCTTAATATACTGAGCTAATTTCAGTACCGTCCATGCTAATACACTGAGCTAATTACAGTACCCTACATGGTAATACACTGAACTAATTACAGTACCCTACCGACTAATACACTGACCTAATTCCAGTACCCGTCATGCTAATACACTGAGCTAATTACAGTACCCTACCTGCAAATACACTGAGCTAATTACAGTCCCTTCCATTCTAATACAATGAGCTAATTACAGTACCCTACTTGCTAATATACTGAGTTAATTACAGTACCCTACCTGCCCATGCACTGAGCTAATTAAAGTAACCTCCATGCTAATATACTGAGCTAATTACAGTACCACACCTGCTAATACACTGAGCTAATTACATTACCCTACCTGCTGAAATACTGAGCTAATTACAGTACCCTCCATGCTAATACACTGAGCTAATTACAGTACCATACTTACTAATATACTGAGCTAATTACAGTACCTTCCAAGCTAATACACTGAGCTAGGAACAGTACCTGACCTGCTAATAAACTGAGCGAATTACAATACCCTACCTGCTAATACACTGAGCTAATTACAGTACCCCACCTGCTAATACACTGAGCTAATTACAGTACCCTGCCTGCTAATATACTGAGCTAATTACAGTACCCTACCTGCAAATATACTTTGCTAATTACAGTAACCTCAATGCTAATACACTCAGCTAATTCCAGTTCCTGATCTGCTAATACACTGAGCTAATTACAATACCCCACCTGCTAATACACTGAGCTAATTACAGTACCCTACCTGCTAATATACTGAGCTAATTACAGTACCCTACCTGCTAATACACTGAGCTAATTACAGTACCGCACCTGCTAATATACTGAGCTAATTACAGTACACTCCTTGCTAATACACTGACCTAATTACAGTACCTGCCATGCTAATACACTGAGCTAATGACAGTACCTGACCTGCTAATACACTGAGCTAATTAGAGTACGCTACCTGCAAATACACTGAGCTAATGACAGTACCTGACCTGCTAATACACTGAGCTAATTACAGTACCCTACCTGCAAATACACTGAGCTAATTACAGTACCCTACATGGTAATACACTGAACTAATTACAGAACCCTGCCTAATATACTGAGCTAATTACAGTTCCCTACATTCTAATATACTAAGCTAATTACAGTACCCTCCATGCTAATACACTGGGCTAATTACAGTACCCTACATGGTAATACACTGAACTAATTACAGTACCCTACCTGCTAATATACTGAGCTAATTACAGTACCCTACCTGCTAATATACTGAGCTAATCACAGTACGCTACTTGCTAATATACAGAGCTAATTACAGTACCCTACCTGCTAATGCACTGAGCTAATTACAGTAACCTCAATGCTAATACACTGAGCTAATTCCAGTTCCTCATCTGCTAATACACTGAGCTAATTACAGTACCCCACCTGCTAATACACTGAGCTAATTACAGTACCCTACCTGCTAATATACTGAGCTAATTACAGTACCCTACCTGCAAATATACTGGGCTAATTACAGTACCCTACCTGCTAATATACTGAGCTAATTACAGTACCCTACCTGCAAATATACTGAGCTAATTACAGTACCGTACCTGCTGATATACTGAGCTAATTACAGTACCCTCCATGCTAATACACTGAGCTAGGAACAGTACCTGACCTGGTAATAAACTGAGCAAATTAAAATACCCTACCTGCAAATACACTGAGCTAATTACAGTCCCTTCCATGCTAATACCATGAGCTAATTACAGTACCGTACCTGCAAATACACTGAGCTAATTACAGTCCCTTCCATGCTAATACCATGAGCTAATTACAGTACCCTACGTGCTCATGCACTGAACTAATTACAGTAACCTCCATGCTAATACACTGAGCTAATTCCAGTTCCTGATCTGCTAATACACTGAGCTAATTACAGTACCCTACCTGCTAATATACTGAGTGAATTACAGTACCCTACCTGCTCATGCACTGATCTAATTAAAGTAACCTCCATGCTAATATACTGAGCTAATTACAGTACCACACCTGCTAATACACTGAGCTAATTACAGTACCTTCCAAGCTAATACACTGAGCTAATTACAGTACCCTCCATGCTAATACACTGAGCTAATTACAGTACCATACTTACTAATATACTGAGCTAATTACAGTACCTTCCAAGCTAATACACTGAGCTAGGAACAGTACCTGACCTGCTAATAAACTGAGCGAATTACAATACCCTACCTGCTAATACACTGAGCTAATTACAGTACCCCACCTGCTAATACACTGAGCTAATTACAGTACCCTAGCTGCAAATATACTGAGCTAATTACAGTAACCTCAATGCTAATACACTCAGCTAATTCCAGTTCCTGATCTGCTAATACACTGAGCTAATTACAATACCCCACCTGCTAATACACTGAGCTAATTACAGTACCCTACCTGCTAATATACTGAGCTAATTACAGTACCCTACCTGCTAATAGACTGAGCTAATTACAGTACCGTACCTGCTAATATACTGAGCTAATTACAGTACACTCCTTGCTAATACACTGACCTAATTAAAGTACCTGCCATGCTTATACACTGAGCTAATGACAGTACCTGACCTGCTAATACAGTGAGCTAATTACAGTACCCTACCAGCAAATACACTGAGCTAATTACAGTGCCATACCTGCTAATATACTGAACTAATTACAGTACCCTACATGGTAATACACTGGACTAATTACAGAACCCTGCCTGCTAATACACTTAGCTAATGACAGTACCTGACCTGTTAATATACTGAGCTAATTACAGTACTATACCTGCTAATATACTGAGCTAATTACAGTTCCCTACATTCTAATATACTAAGCTAATTACAGTACCCTCCATGCTAATACACTGGGCTAATTACAGTACCCTACATTGTAATACACTGAACTAATTACAGTACCCTACCTGCTAATATACTGAGCTAATTACAGTACCCTACCTGCTAATATACTGAGCTAATCACAGTACGCTACTTGCTAATATACAGAGCTAATTACAGTACCCTACCTGCTAATGCACTGAGCTAATTACAGTAACCTCAATGCTAATACACTGAGCTAATTCCAGTTCCTCATCTGCTAATACACTGAGCTAATTACAATACCCCACCTGCTAATACACTGAGCTAATTACAGTACCCTACCTGCTAATATACTGAGCTAATTACAGTACCCTACCTGCAAATATACTGAGCTAATTACAGTACCGTACCTGCTGATATACTGAGCTAATTACAGTACCCTCCATGCTAATACACTGAGCTAGGAACAGTACCTGACCTGCTAATAAACTGAGCAAATTAAAATACCCTACCTGCAAATACACTGAGCTAATTACAGTCCCTTCCATGCTAATACCATGAGCTAATTACAGTACCGTACCTGCAAATACACTGAGCTAATTACAGTCCCTTCCATGCTAATACCATGAGCTAATTACAGTACCCTACCTGCTCATGCACTGAACTAATTACAGTAACCTCCATGCTAATACACTGAGCTAATTCCAGTTCCTGATCTGCTAATACACTGAGCTAATTACAGTACCCCACCTGCTAATACACTGAGCTAATTACAGTACCCTACCTGCTAATATACTGAGCTAATTACAGTACCCTACCTGCAAATGTACTGAGCTAATTACAGCACCCTACCTGCTAATACACTGAGCTAGGAACAGTACCTGACCTGCTAATAAACTGAGCGAATTACAATACCCTACCTGCTAATACACTGAGCTAATTACAGTACCCTACCTGCAAATACACTGAGCTAATTACAGTCCCTTCCATGCAAATATACTGAGCTAATTACAGTACCTGACCTGCTAATACACTGAGCTAATTACAGTACCCTACCTGCTAATATACTGAGCTAATTACAGTACCCTACTTGCTAATATACAAAGCTAATTACAGTACCCTACCTGCTGATATACTGAGCTAATTACAGTACCCTCCATGCTAATACACTGAGCCAATTACAGTACCATACCTACTAATATACTGAGCTAATTACAGTACCTTCCAAGCTAATACACTGAGCTAGTAACAGTACCTGACCTGCTAATATACTGAGCTAATTACAGTACCCTACCTGCAAATACACTGAGCTAATTACAGTGCCATACCTGCTAATATACTGAACAAATTACAGTACCCTACATGGTAATACACTGAACTAATTACAGAACCCTGCCTGCTAATACACTTAGCTAATAACAGTACCTGACCTGTTAATATACTGAGCTAATTACAGTACCATACCTGCTAATATACTGAGCTAATTACAGTTCCCTACATTCTAATATACTAAGCTAATTACAGTACCCTCCATGCTAATACACTGGGCTAATTACAGTACCCTACATGGTAATACACTGAACTAATTACAGTACCCTACCTGCTAATATACTGAGCTAATTACAGTACCCTACCTGCTAATGCACTGAGCTAATTACAGTAAACTCAATGCTAATACACAGAGCTAATTCCAGTTCCTCATCTGCTAATACACTGAGCTAATTACAGTACCCCACCTGCTAATACACTGAGCTAATTACAGTACCCTACCTGCTAATATACTGAGCTAATTACAGTACCCTACCTGCAAATATACTGAGCTAATTACAGTACCGTACCTGCTGATATACTGAGCTAATTACAGTACCCTCCATGCTAATACACTGAGCTATTTACAGTACCATACCTCCTAATATACTGAGCTAATTACAGTACCTTCCAAGCTAATACACTGAGCTAGGAACAGTACCTGACCTGCTAATAAACTGAGTGAATTAAAATACCCTACCTGCAAATAAACTGAGCTAATTACAGTACCGTACCTGCTGATATACTGAGCTAATTACAGTACCCTCCATGCTAATACACTGAGCTAGGAACAGTACCTGACCTGGTAATAAACTGAGCAAATTAAAATACCCTACCTGCAAATACACTGAGCTAATTACAGTCCCTTCCATGCTAATACCATGAGCTAATTACAGTACCGTACCTGCAAATACACTGAGCTAATTACAGTCCCTTCCATGCTAATACCATGAGCTAATTACAGTACCCTACGTGCTCATGCACTGAACTAATTACAGTAACCTCCATTCTAATACACTGAGCTAATTCCAGTTCCTGATCTGCTAATACACTGAGCTAATTACAGTACCCTACCTGCTAATATACTGAGTGAATTACAGTACCCTACCTGCTCATGCACTGAGCTAATTAAAGTAACCTCCATGCTAATATACTGAGCTAATTACAGTACCACACCTGCTAATACACTGAGCTAATTACAGTACCCTACCTGCTGAAATACTGAGCTAATTACAGTACCCTCCATGCTAATACACTGAGCTAATTACAGTACCATACTTACTAATATACTGAGCTAATTACAGTACCTTCCAAGCTAATACACTGAGCTAGGAACAGTACCTGACCTGCTAATAAACTGAGCGAATTACAATACCCTACCTGCTAATACACTGAGCTAATTACAGTACCCCACCTGCTAATACACTGAGCTAATTACAGTACCCTAGCTGCAAATATACTGAGCTAATTACAGTAACCTCAATGCTAATACACTCAGCTAATTCCAGTTCCTGATCTGCTAATACACTGAGCTAATTACAATACCCCACCTGCTAATACACTGAGCTAATTACAGTACCCTACCTGCTAATATACTGAGCTAATTACAGTACCCTACCTGCTAATAGACTGAGCTAATTACAGTACCGTACCTGCTAATATACTGAGCTAATTACAGTACACTCCTTGCTAATACACTGACCTAATTAAAGTACCTGCCATGCTTATACACTGAGCTAATGACAGTACCTGACCTGCTAATACAGTGAGCTAATTACAGTACCCTACCAGCAAATACACTGAGCTAATTACAGTGCCATACCTGCTAATATACTGAACTAATTACAGTACCCTACATGGTAATACACTGGACTAATTACAGAACCCTGCCTGCTAATATACTGAGCTAATTACAGTACCTTCCAAGCTAATACACTGAGCTAGTAACAGTACCTGACCTGCTAATATACTGAGCTAATTACAGTACCCTACCTGCAAATACACTGAGCTAATTACAGTGCCATACCTGCTAATATACTGAACAAATTACAGTACCCTACATGGTAATACACTGAACTAATTACAGAACCCTGCCTGCTAATACACTTAGCTAATAACAGTACCTGACCTGTTAATATACTGAGCTAATTACAGTACCATACCTGCTAATATACTGAGCTAATTACAGTTCCCTACATTCTAATATACTAAGCTAATTACAGTACCCTCCATGCTAATACACTGGGCTAATTACAGTACCCTACATGGTAATACACTGAACTAATTACAGTACCCTACCTGCTAATATACTGAGCTAATTACAGTACCCTACCTGCTAATGCACTGAGCTAATTACAGTAAACTCAATGCTAATACACAGAGCTAATTCCAGTTCCTCATCTGCTAATACACTGAGCTAATTACAGTACCCCACCTGCTAATACACTGAGCTAATTACAGTACCCTACCTGCTAATATACTGAGCTAATTACAGTACCCTACCTGCAAATATACTGAGCTAATTACAGTACCGTACCTGCTGATATACTGAGCTAATTACAGTACCCTCCATGCTAATACACTGAGCTATTTACAGTACCATACCTCCTAATATACTGAGCTAATTACAGTACCTTCCAAGCTAATACACTGAGCTAGGAACAGTACCTGACCTGCTAATAAACTGAGTGAATTAAAATACCCTACCTGCAAATAAACTGAGCTAATTACAGTACCGTACCTGCTGATATACTGAGCTAATTACAGTACCCTCCATGCTAATACACTGAGCTAGGAACAGTACCTGACCTGGTAATAAACTGAGCAAATTAAAATACCCTACCTGCAAATACACTGAGCTAATTACAGTCCCTTCCATGCTAATACCATGAGCTAATTACAGTACCGTACCTGCAAATACACTGAGCTAATTACAGTCCCTTCCATGCTAATACCATGAGCTAATTACAGTACCCTACGTGCTCATGCACTGAACTAATTACAGTAACCTCCATTCTAATACACTGAGCTAATTCCAGTTCCTGATCTGCTAATACACTGAGCTAATTACAGTACCCTACCTGCTAATATACTGAGTGAATTACAGTACCCTACCTGCTCATGCACTGAGCTAATTAAAGTAACCTCCATGCTAATATACTGAGCTAATTACAGTACCACACCTGCTAATACACTGAGCTAATTACAGTACCCTACCTGCTGAAATACTGAGCTAATTACAGTACCCTCCATGCTAATACACTGAGCTAATTACAGTACCATACTTACTAATATACTGAGCTAATTACAGTACCTTCCAAGCTAATACACTGAGCTAGGAACAGTACCTGACCTGCTAATAAACTGAGCGAATTACAATACCCTACCTGCTAATACACTGAGCTAATTACAGTACCCCACCTGCTAATACACTGAGCTAATTACAGTACCCTAGCTGCAAATATACTGAGCTAATTACAGTAACCTCAATGCTAATACACTCAGCTAATTCCAGTTCCTGATCTGCTAATACACTGAGCTAATTACAATACCCCACCTGCTAATACACTGAGCTAATTACAGTACCCTACCTGCTAATATACTGAGCTAATTACAGTACCCTACCTGCTAATAGACTGAGCTAATTACAGTACCGTACCTGCTAATATACTGAGCTAATTACAGTACACTCCTTGCTAATACACTGACCTAATTAAAGTACCTGCCATGCTTATACACTGAGCTAATGACAGTACCTGACCTGCTAATACAGTGAGCTAATTACAGTACCCTACCAGCAAATACACTGAGCTAATTACAGTGCCATACCTGCTAATATACTGAACTAATTACAGTACCCTACATGGTAATACACTGGACTAATTACAGAACCCTGCCTGCTAATACACTTAGCTAATGACAGTACCTGACCTGTTAATATACTGAGCTAATTACAGTACTATACCTGCTAATATACTGAGCTAATTACAGTTCCCTACATTCTAATATACTAAGCTAATTACAGTACCCTCCATGCTAATACACTGGGCTAATTACAGTACCCTACATTGTAATACACTGAACGAATTACAGTACCCTACCTGCTAATATACTGAGCTAATTACAGTACCCTACCTGCTAATATACTGAGCTAATCACAGTACGCTACTTGCTAATATACAGAGCTAATTACAGTACCCTACCTGCTAATGCACTGAGCTAATTACAGTAACCTCAATGCTAATACACTGAGCTAATTCCAGTTCCTCATCTGCTAATACACTGAGCTAATTACAGTACCCCACCTGCTAATACACTGAGCTAATTACAGTACCCTACCTGCTAATATACTGAGCTAATTACAGTACCCTACCTGCAAATATACTGAGCTAATTACAGTACCGTACCTGCTGATATACTGAGCTAATTACAGTACCCTCCATGCTAATACACTGAGCTAGGAACAGTACCTGACCTGCTAATAAACTGAGCAAATTAAAATACCCTACCTGCAAATACACTGAGCTAATTACAGTCCCTTCCATGCTAATACCATGAGCTAATTACAGTACCGTACCTGCAAATACACTGAGCTAATTACAGTCCCTTCCATGCTAATACCATGAGCTAATTACAGTACCCTACCTGCTCATGCACTGAACTAATTACAGTAACCTCCATGCTAATACACTGAGCTAATTCCAGTTCCTGATCTGCTAATACACTGAGCTAATTACAGTACCCCACCTGCTAATACACTGAGCTAATTACAGTACCCTACCTGCTAATATACTGAGCTAATTACAGTACCCTACCTGCAAATGTACTGAGCTAATTACAGCACCCTACCTGCTAATACACTGAGCTAGGAACAGTACCTGACCTGCTAATAAACTGAGCGAATTACAATACCCTACCTGCTAATACACTGAGCTAATTACAGTACCCTACCTGCAAATACACTGAGCTAATTACAGTCCCTTCCATGCAAATATACTGAGCTAATTACAGTACCTGACCTGCTAATACACTGAGCTAATTACAGTACCCTACCTGCTAATATACTGAGCTAATTACAGTACCCTACTTGCTAATATACAAAGCTAATTACAGTACCTGACCTGCTAATATACTGAGCTAATTACAGTACCCTACCTGCTAATGCACTGAGATAATTACAGTAACCTCAATGCTAATACACTGAGCTAATTACAGTACCCTACCTGCTGATATACTGAGCTAATTACAGTACCCTCCATGCTAATACACTGAGCCAATTACAGTACCATACCTACTAATATACTGAGCTAATTACAGTACCTTCCAAGCTAATACACTGAGCTAGTAACAGTACCTGACCTGCTAATATACTGAGCTAATTACAGTACCCTACCTGCAAATACACTGAGCTAATTACAGTGCCATACCTGCTAATATACTGAACAAATTACAGTACCCTACATGGTAATACACTGAACTAATTACAGAACCCTGCCTGCTAATACACTTAGCTAATAACAGTACCTGACCTGTTAATATACTGAGCTAATTACAGTACCATACCTGCTAATATACTGAGCTAATTACAGTTCCCTACATTCTAATATACTAAGCTAATTACAGTACCCTCCATGCTAATACACTGGGCTAATTACAGTACCCTACATGGTAATACACTGAACTAATTACAGTACCCTACCTGCTAATATACTGAGCTAATTACAGTACCCTACCTGCTAATGCACTGAGCTAATTACAGTAAACTCAATGCTAATACACAGAGCTAATTCCAGTTCCTCATCTGCTAATACACTGAGCTAATTACAGTACCCCACCTGCTAATACACTGAGCTAATTACAGTACCCTACCTGCTAATATACTGAGCTAATTACAGTACCCTACCTGCAAATATACTGAGCTAATTACAGTACCGTACCTGCTGATATACTGAGCTAATTACAGTACCCTCCATGCTAATACACTGAGCTATTTACAGTACCATACCTCCTAATATACTGAGCTAATTACAGTACCTTCCAAGCTAATACACTGAGCTAGGAACAGTACCTGACCTGCTAATAAACTGAGTGAATTAAAATACCCTACCTGCAAATAAACTGAGCTAATTACAGTACCGTACCTGCTGATATACTGAGCTAATTACAGTACCCTCCATGCTAATACACTGAGCTAGGAACAGTACCTGACCTGGTAATAAACTGAGCAAATTAAAATACCCTACCTGCAAATACACTGAGCTAATTACAGTCCCTTCCATGCTAATACCATGAGCTAATTACAGTACCGTACCTGCAAATACACTGAGCTAATTACAGTCCCTTCCATGCTAATACCATGAGCTAATTACAGTACCCTACGTGCTCATGCACTGAACTAATTACAGTAACCTCCATTCTAATACACTGAGCTAATTCCAGTTCCTGATCTGCTAATACACTGAGCTAATTACAGTACCCTACCTGCTAATATACTGAGTGAATTACAGTACCCTACCTGCTCATGCACTGAGCTAATTAAAGTAACCTCCATGCTAATATACTGAGCTAATTACAGTACCACACCTGCTAATACACTGAGCTAATTACAGTACCCTACCTGCTGAAATACTGAGCTAATTACAGTACCCTCCATGCTAATACACTGAGCTAATTACAGTACCATACTTACTAATATACTGAGCTAATTACAGTACCTTCCAAGCTAATACACTGAGCTAGGAACAGTACCTGACCTGCTAATAAACTGAGCGAATTACAATACCCTACCTGCTAATACACTGAGCTAATTACAGTACCCCACCTGCTAATACACTGAGCTAATTACAGTACCCTAGCTGCAAATATACTGAGCTAATTACAGTAACCTCAATGCTAATACACTCAGCTAATTCCAGTTCCTGATCTGCTAATACACTGAGCTAATTACAATACCCCACCTGCTAATACACTGAGCTAATTACAGTACCCTACCTGCTAATATACTGAGCTAATTACAGTACCCTACCTGCTAATAGACTGAGCTAATTACAGTACCGTACCTGCTAATATACTGAGCTAATTACAGTACACTCCTTGCTAATACACTGACCTAATTAAAGTACCTGCCATGCTTATACACTGAGCTAATGACAGTACCTGACCTGCTAATACAGTGAGCTAATTACAGTACCCTACCTGCAAATACACTGAGCTAATTACAGTGCCATACCTGCTAATATACTGAACTAATTACAGTACCCTACATGGTAATACACTGAACTAATTACAGAACCCTGCCTGCTAATACACTTAGCTAATGACAGTACCTGACCTGTTAATATACTGAGCTAATTACAGTACCATACCTGCTAATATACTGAGCTAATTACAGTTCCCTACATTCTAATATACTAAGCTAATTGCAGTACCCTCCATGCTAATACACTGGGCTAATTACAGTACCCTACATGGTAATACACTGAACTAATTACAGTACCCTACCTGCTAATATACTGAGCTAATTACAGTACCCTACCTGCTAATATACAGAGCTAATTACAGTAACCTCAATGCTAATACACTGAGCTAATTCCAGTTCCTCATCTGCTAATACACTGAGCTAATTACAGTACCCCACCTGCTAATACACTGAGCTAATTACAGTACCCTACCTGCTAATATACTGAGCTAATTACAGTACCCTACCTGCAAATATACTGAGCTAATTACAGTACCGTACCTGCTGATATACTGAGCTAATTACAGTACCCTCCATGCTAATACACTGAGCTAGGAAAAGTACCTGACCTGCTAATAAACTGAGCAAATTAAAATACCCTACCTGCAAATACACTGAGCTAATTACAGTCCCTTCCATGCTAATACCATGAGCTAATTACAGTACCGTACCTGCAAATACACTGAGCTAATTACAGTCCCTTCCATGCTAATACCATGAGCTAATTACAGTACCCTACCTGCTCATGCACTGAACTAATTACAGTAACCTCCATGCTTATACACTGAGCTAATTCCAGTTCCTGATCTGCTAATACACTGAGCTAATTACAGTACCCCACCTGCTAATACACTGAGCTAATTACAGTACCCTACCTGCTAATATACTGAGCTAATTACAGTACCCTACCTGCAAATGTACTGAGCTAATTACAGCACCCTACCTGCTAATACACTGAGCTAATTACAGTACCATACCTGCTAATATACGGAGCTAATTACAGTACCCTCGTTGCTAATACACTGACCTAATTACAGTACCCGCCATGCTAATACACTGAGCTAATGACAGTACCTGACCTGCTAATACACTGAGCTAATTACAGTACCCTACCTGCTAATACACTGAGCTAATGACAGTACCTGACCTGCTAATACACTGAGCTAATTACAGTACCCTACCTGCTAATACACTGAGCTAATTCCAGTTCCTCATCTGCTAATACACTGAGCTAATTACAGTACCCCACCTGCTAATACACTGAGCTAATTACAGTACCCTACCTGCTAATATACTGAGCTAATTTCAGTACCCTACCTGCAAATATACTGAGCTAATTACAGTACCGTACCTGCTGATATACTGAGCTAATTACAGTACCCTCCATGCTAATACACGGAGCTAGGAACAGTACCTGACCTGCTAATAAACTGAGCAAATTAAAATACCCTACCTGCAAATACACTGAGCTAATTACAGTCCCTTCCATGCTAATACCATGAGCTAATTACAGTACCGTACCTGCAAATGCACTGAGCTAATTACAGTCCCTTCCATGCTAATACCATGAGCTAATTACAGTACCCTATCTGCTCCTGCACTGAACTAATTACAGTCACCTCCATGCTAATACACTGAGCTAATTCCAGTTCCTGATCTGCTAATACACAGAGCTAATTACAGTACCCAACCTGCTAATACACTGAGCTAATTACAGTACCCTACCTGCTAATATACTGAGCTAATTACAGTACCCTACCTGCTAATGCACTGAGCTAATTACAGTAACCTCAATGCTAATACACTGGGCTAATTCCAGTTCCTCATCTGCTAATACACTGAGCTAATTACAGTACCCCACCTGCTAATACACTGAGCTAATTACAGTACCCTACCTGCTAATATACTGAGCTAATTACAGTACCCTACCTGCAAATATACTGAGCTAATTACAGTACCCTACCCGCTAATATACTGAGCTAATTACAGTACCCCACCTGCTAATACACTGAGCTAATTACAGTACCCTACCTGCTAATATACTGAGCTAATTACAGTACCCTACCTGCAAATGTACTGAGCTAATTACAGCACCCTACCTGCTAATACACTGAGCTAATTACAGTACCATACCTGCTAATATACGGAGCTAATTACAGTACCCTCGTTGCTAATACACTGACCTAATTACAGTACCCGCCATGCTAATACACTGAGCTAATGACAGTACCTGACCTGCTAATACACTGAGCTAATTACAGTACCCTACCTGCTAATACACTGAGCTAATTCCAGTTCCTCATCTGCTAATACACTGAGCTAATTACAGTACCCCACCTGCTAATACACTGAGCTAATTACAGTACCCTACCTGCTAATATACTGAGCTAATTTCAGTACCCTACCTGCAAATATACTGAGCTAATTACAGTACCGTACCTGCTGATATACTGAGCTAATTACAGTACCCTCCATGCTAATACACGGAGCTAGGAACAGTACCTGACCTGCTAATAAACTGAGCAAATTAAAATACCCTACCTGCAAATACACTGAGCTAATTACAGTCCCTTCCATGCTAATACCATGAGCTAATTACAGTACCGTACCTGCAAATGCACTGAGCTAATTACAGTCCCTTCCATGCTAATACCATGAGCTAATTACAGTACCCTATCTGCTCCTGCACTGAACTAATTACAGTCACCTCCATGCTAATACACTGAGCTAATTCCAGTTCCTGATCTGCTAATACACAGAGCTAATTACAGTACCCAACCTGCTAATACACTGAGCTAATTACAGTACCCTACCTGCTAATATACTGAGCTAATTACAGTACCCTACCTGCTAATGCACTGAGCTAATTACAGTAACCTCAATGCTAATACACTGGGCTAATTCCAGTTCCTCATCTGCTAATACACTGAGCTAATTACAGTACCCCACCTGCTAATACACTGAGCTAATTACAGTACCCTACCTGCTAATATACTGAGCTAATTACAGTACCCTACCTGCAAATATACTGAGCTAATTACAGTACCCTACCCGCTAATATACTGAGCTAATTACAGTACCCTACCTGCAAATATACTGAGCTAATTACAGTACCGTACCTGCTGATATACTGAGCTAATTACAGTACCCTCCATGCTAATACACTGAGCTAGGAACAGTACCTGACCTGGTAATAAACTGAGCAAATTAAAATACCCTACCTGCAAATACACTGAGCTAATTACAGTCCCTTCCATGCTAATACCATGAGCTAATTACAGTACCGTACCTGCAAATACACTGAGCTAATTACAGTCCCTTCCATGCTAATACCATGAGCTAATTACAGTACCCTACGTGCTCATGCACTGAACTAATTACAGTAACCTCCATGCTAATACACTGAGCTAATTCCAGTTCCTGATCTGCTAATACACTGAGCTAATTACAGTACCCTACCTGCTAATATACTGAGCTAATTACAGTACCCTACCTGCAAATATACTGAGCTAATTACAGTACCCTACCTGCTAATATACTGAGCTAATTACAGTACCCTACCTGCAAATATACTGAGCTAATTACAGTACCGTACCTGCTGATATACTGAGCTAATTACAGTACCCTCCATGCTAATACACTGAGCTAGGAACAGTACCTGACCTGGTAATAAACTGAGCAAATTAAAATACCCTACCTGCAAATACACTGAGCTAATTACAGTCCCTTCCATGCTAATACCATGAGCTAATTACAGTACCGTACCTGCAAATACACTGAGCTAATTACAGTCCCTTCCATGGTAATACCATGAGCTAATTACAGTAACCTCCATGCTAATACACTGAGCTAATTCCAGTTCCTGATCTGCTAATACACTGAGCTAATCACAGTACCCTACCTGCTCATGCACTGAGCTAATTAAAGTAACCTCCATGCTAATATACTGAGCTAATTACAGTACCACACCTGCTAATACACTGAGCTAATTACAGTACCCTACCTGCTGAAATACTGAGCTAATTACAGTACCCTCCCATGCTAATACACTGAGCTAATTACAGTACCATACTTACTAATATACTGAGCTAATTACAGTACCTTCCAAGCTAATACACTGAGCTAGGAACAGTACCTGACCTGCTAATAAACTGAGCGAATTACAATACCCTACCTGCTAATACACTGAGCTAATTACAGTACCCCACCTGCTAATACACTGAGCTAATTACAGTACCCTAGCTGCAAATATACTGAGCTAATTACAGTAACCTCAATGCTAATACACTCAGCTAATTCCAGTTCCTGATCTGCTAATACACTGAGCTAATTACAATACCCCACCTGCTAATACACTGAGCTAATTACAGTACCCTACCTGCTAATATACTGAGCTAATTACAGTACCCTACCTGCTAATAGACTGAGCTAATTACAGTACCGTACCTGCTAATATACTGAGCTAATTACAGTACACTCCTTGCTAATACACTGACCTAATTAAAGTACCTGCCATGCTTATACACTGAGCTAATGACAGTACCTGACCTGCTAATACAGTGAGCTAATTACAGTACCCTACCTGCAAATACACTGAGCTAATTACAGTGCCATACCTGCTAATATACTGAACTAATTACAGTACCCTACATGGTAATACACTGAACTAATTACAGAACCCTGCCTGCTAATACACTTAGCTAATGACAGTACCTGACCTGTTAATATACTGAGCTAATTACAGTACTATACCTGCTAATATACTGAGCTAATTACAGTTCCCTACATTCTAATATACTAAGCTAATTTCAGTACCCTCCATGCTAATACACTGGGCTAATTACAGTACCCTACATGGTAATACACTGAACTAATTACAGTACCCTACCTGCTAATATACTGAGCTAATTACAGTACCCTACCTGCTAATATACTGAGCTAATCACAGTACGCTACTTGCTAATATACAGAGCTAATTACAGTACCCTACCTGCTAATGCACTGAGCTAATTACAGTAACCTCAATGCTAATACACTGAGCTAATTCCAGTTCCTCATCTGCTAATACACGGAGCTAATTACAGTACCCCACCTGCTAATACACTGAGCTAATTACAGTACCCTACCTGCTAATATACTGAGCTAATTACAGTACCCTTCCTGAAAATATACTGAGCTAATTACAGTACCGTACCTGCTGATATACTGAGCTAATTACAGTACCCTCCATGCTAATACACTGAGCTAGGAACAGTACCTGACCTGCTAATAAACTGAGCAAATTAAAATACCCTACCTGCAAATACACTGAGCTAATTACAGTCCCTTCCCATGCTAATACCATGAGCTAATTACAGTACCGTACCTGCAAATACACTGAGCTAATTACATTCCCTTCCATGCTAATACCATGAGCTAATTACAGTAGCCTACCTGCTCATGCACTGAACTAATTACAGTAACCTCCATGCTAATACACTGAGCTAATTCCAGTTCCTGATCTGCTAATACACTGAGCTAATTACAGTACCCCACCTGCTAATACACTGAGCTAATTACAGTACCCTACCTGCTAATATACTGAGCTAATTACAGTACCCTACCTGCAAATGTACTGAGCTATTTACAGCACCCTACCTGCTAATACACTGAGCTAGGAACAGTACCTGACCTGCTAATAAACTGAGCGAATTACAATACCCTACCTGCTAATACACTGAGCTAATTACAGTACCCTACCTGCAAATACACTGAGCTAATTACAGTCCCTTCCATGCTAATATACTGAGCTAATTACAGTACCTGACCTGCTAATACACTGAGCTAATACAGTACCCTACCTGCTAATATACTGAGCTAATTACAGTACCCTACTTGCTAATATACAAAGCTAATTACAGTACCTGACCTGCTAATATACTGAGCTAATTACAGTACCCTACCTGCTAATGCACTGAGATAATTACAGTAACCTCAATGCTAATACACTGAGCTAATTACAGTACCCTACCTGCTGATATACTGAGCTAATTACAGTACCCTCCATGCTAATACACTGAGCCAATTACAGTACCATACCTACTAATATACTGAGCTAATTACAGTACCTTCCAAGCTAATACACTGAGCTAGTAACAGTACCTGACCTGCTAATATACTGAGCTAATTACAGTACCCTACCCTGCAAATACACTGAGCTAATTACAGTGCCATACCTGCTAATATACTGAACAAATTACAGTACCCTACATGGTAATACACTGAACTAATTACAGAACCCTGCCTGCTAATACACTTAGCTAATAACAGTACCTGACCTGTTAATATACTGAGCTAATTACAGTACCATACCTGCTAATATACTGAGCTAATTACAGTTCCCTACATTCGAATATACTAAGCTAATTACAGTACCCTCCATGCTAATACACTGGGCTAATTACAGTACCCTACATGGTAATACACTGAACTAATTACAGTACCCTACCTGCTAATTTACTGAGCTAATTACAGTACCCTACCTGCTAATGCACTGAGCTAATTACAGTAAACTCAATGCTAATACACAGAGCTAATTCCAGTTCCTCATCTGCTAATACACTGAGTTAATTACAGTACCCCACCTGCTAATACACTGAGCTAATTACAGTACCCTACCTGCTAATATACTGAGTGAATTACAGTACCCTACCCTGCTCATGCACTGAGCTAATTAAAGTAACCTCCATGCTAATATACTGAGCTAATTACAGTACCACACCTGCTAATACACTGAGCTAATTACAGTACCCTACCTGCTGAAATACTGAGCTAATTACAGTACCCGCCATGCTAATACACTGAGCTAATTACAGTACCATACTTACTAATATACTGAGCTAATTACAGTACCTTCCAAGCTAATACACTGAGCTAGGAACAGTACCTGACCTGCTAATAAACTGAGCGAATTACAATACCCTACCTGCTAATACACTGAGCTAATTACAGTACCCCACCTGCTAATACACTGAGCTAATTACAGTACCCTAGCTGCAAATATACTGAGCTAATTACAGTAACCTCAATGCTAATACACTCAGCTAATTCCAGTTCCTGATCTGCTAATACACTGAGCTAATTACAATACCCCACCTGCTAATACACTGAGCTAATTACAGTACCCTACCTGCTAATATACTGAGCTAATTACAGTACCCTACCTGCTAATAGACTGAGCTAATTACAGTACCGTACCTGCTAATATACTGAGCTAATTACAGTACACTCCTTGCTAATACACTGACCTAATTAAAGTACCTGCCATGCTTATGCACTGAGCTAATGACAGTACCTGACCTGCTAATACAGTGAGCTAATTACAGTACCCTACCTGCAAATACACTGAGCTAATTACAGTGCCATACCTGCTAATATACTGAACTAATTACAGTACCCTACATGGTAATACACTGAACTAATTACAGAACCCTGCCTGCTAATACACTTAGCTAATGACAGTACCTGACCTGTTAATATACTGAGCTAATTACAGTACCATACCTGCTAATATACTGAGCTAATTACAGTTCCCTACATTCTAATATACTAAGCTAATTACAGTACCCTCCATGCTAATACACTGGGCTAATTACAGTACCCTACATGGTAATACACTGAACTAATTACAGTACCCTACCTGCTAATATACTGAGCTAATTACAGTACCCTACCTGCTAATATACAGAGCTAATTACAGTACCCTACCTGCTAATGCAATGAGCTAATTACAGTAACCTCAATGCTAATACACTGAGCTAATTCCAGTTCCTCATCTGCTAATACACTGAGCTAATTACAGTACCCCACCTGCTAATACACTGAGCTAATTACAGTACCCTACCTGCTAATATACTGAGCTAATTACAGTACCCTACCTGCAAATATACTGAGCTAATTACAGTACCGTACCTGCTGATATACTGAGCTAATTACAGTACCCTCCATGCTAATACACTGAGCTAGGAACAGTACCTGACCTGGTAATAAACTGAGCAAATTAAAATACCCTACCTGCAAATACACTGAGCTAATTACAGTCCCTTCCATGCTAATACCATGAGCTAATTACAGTACCGTACCTGCAAATACACTGAGCTAATTACAGTCCCTTCCATGCTAATACCATGAGCTAATTACAGTACCCTACCTGCTCATGCACTGAACTAATTACAGTAACCTCCATGCTAATACACTGAGCTAATTCCAGTTCCTGATCTGCTAATACACTGAGCTAATTACAGTACCCCACCTGCTAATACACTGAGCTAATTACAGTACCCTACCTGCTAATATACTGAGCTAATTACAGTACCCTACCTGCAAATGTACTGAGCTAATTACAGCACCCTACCTGCTAATACACTGAGCTAATTACAGTACCATACCTGCTAATATACGGAGCTAATTACAGTACCCTCGTTGCTAATACACTGACCTAATTACAGTACCCGCCATGCTAATACACTGAGCTAATGACAGTACCTGACCTGCTAATACACTGAGCTAATTACAGTACCCTACCTGCTAATACACTGAGCTAATTCCAGTTCCTCATCTGCTAATACACTGAGCTAATTACAGTACCCCACCTGCTAATACACTGAGCTAATTACAGTACCCTACCTGCTAATATACTGAGCTAATTTCAGTACCCTACCTGCAAATATACTGAGCTAATTACAGTACCGTACCTGCTGATATACTGAGCTAATTACAGTACCCTCCATGCTAATACACTGACCTAGGAACAGTACCTGACCTGCTAATAAACTGAGCAAATTAAAAATACCCTACCTGCAAATACACTGAGCTAATTACAGTCCCTTCCATGCTAATACCATGAGCTAATTACAGTACCGTACCTGCAAATGCACTGAGCTAATTACAGTCCCTTCCATGCTAATACCATGAGCTAATTACAGTACCCTATCTGCTCATGCACTGAACTAATTACAGTCACCTCCATGCTAATACACTGAGCTAATTCCAGTTCCTGATCTGCTAATACACAGAGCTAATTACAGTACCCAACCTGCTAATACACTGAGCTAATTACAGTACCCTACCTGCTAATATACTGAGCTAATTACAGTACCCTACCTGCTAATGCACTGAGCTAATTACAGTAACCTCAATGCTAATACACTGGGCTAATTCCAGTTCCTCATCTGCTAATACACTGAGCTAATTACAGTACCCCACCTGCTAATACACTGAGCTAATTACAGTACCCTACCTGCTAATATACTGAGCTAATTACAGTACCCTACCTGCAAATATACTGAGCTAATTACAGTACCCTACCCGCTAATATACTGAGCTAATTACAGTACCCTACCTGCAAATATACTGAGCTAATTACAGTACCGTACCTGCTGATATACTGAGCTAATTACAGTACCCTCCATGCTAATACACTGAGCTAGGAACAGTACCTGACCTGGTAATAAACTGAGCAAATTAAAATACCCTACCTGCAAATACACTGAGCTAATTACAGTCCCTTCCATGCTAATACCATGAGCTAATTACAGTACCGTACCTGCAAATACACTGAGCTAATTACAGTTCCTGATCTGCTAATACACTGAGCTAATTACAGTACCCTACCTGCTAATATACTGAGCTAATTACAGTACCCTACCTGCAAATATACTGAGCTAATTACAGTACCCTACCTGCTAATATACTGAGCTAATTACAGTACCCTACCTGCTAATATACTGAGCTAATTACAGTACCCTACCTGCAAATGTACTGAGCTAATTACAGCACCCTACCTGCTAATACACTGAGCTAATTACAGTACCATACCTGCTAATATACGGAGCTAATTACAGTACCCTCGTTGCTAATACACTGACCTAATTACAGTACCCGCCATGCTAATACACTGAGCTAATGACAGTACCTGACCTGCTAATACACTGAGCTAATTACAGTACCCTACCTGCTAATACACTGAGCTAATTCCAGTTCCTCATCTGCTAATACACTGAGCTAATTACAGTACCCCACCTGCTAATACACTGAGCTAATTACAGTACCCTACCTGCTAATATACTGAGCTAATTTCAGTACCCTACCTGCAAATATACTGAGCTAATTACAGTACCGTACCTGCTGATATACTGAGCTAATTACAGTACCCTCCATGCTAATACACTGAGCTAGGAACATTACCTGACCTGCTAATAAACTGAGCAAATTAAAATACCCTACCTGCAAATACACTGAGCTAATTACAGTCCCTTCCATGCTAATACCATGAGCTAATTACAGTACCGTACCTGCAAATGCACTGAGCTAATTACAGTCCCTTCCATGCTAATACCATGAGCTAATTACAGTACCCTATCTGCTCATGCACTGAACTAATTACAGTCACCTCCATGCTAATACACTGAGCTAATTCCAGTTCCTGATCTGCTAATACACAGAGCTAATTACAGTACCCAACCTGCTAATACACTGAGCTAATTACAGTACCCTACCTGCTAATATACTGAGCTAATTACAGTACCCCTACCTGCTAATGCACTGAGCTAATTACAGTAACCTCAATGCTAATACACTGGGCTAATTCCAGTTCCTCATCTGCTAATACACTGAGCTAATTACAGTACCCCACCTGCTAATACACTGAGCTAATTACAGTACCCTACCTGCTAATATACTGAGCTAATTACAGTACCCTACCTGCAAATATACTGAGCTAATTACAGTACCCTACCCGCTAATATACTGAGCTAATTACAGTACCCTACCTGCAAATATACTGAGCTAATTACAGTACCGTACCTGCTGATATACTGAGCTAATTACAGTACCCTCCATGCTAATACACTGAGCTAGGAACAGTACCTGACCTGGTAATAAACTGAGCAAATTAAAATACCCTACCTGCAAATACACTGAGCTAATTACAGTCCCTTCCATGCTAATACCATGAGCTAATTACAGTACCGTACCTGCAAATACACTGAGCTAATTACAGTCCCTTCCATGCTAATACCATGAGCTAATTACAGTACCCTACGTGCTCATGCACTGAACTAATTACAGTAACCTCCATGCTAATACACTGAGCTAATTCCAGTTCCTGATCTGCTAATACACTGAGCTAATTACAGTACCCTATCTGCTAATATACTGAGCTAATTACAGTACCCTACCTGCAAATATACTGAGCTAATTACAGTACCCTACCTGCTAATATACTGAGCTAATTACAGTAACCTCCATGCTAATACACTGAGCTAATTCCAGTTCCTGATCTGCTAATACACTGAGCTAATTACAGTACCCCACCTGCTAATACACTGAGCTAATTAAAGTAACCTCCATGCTAATATACTGAGCTAATTACAGTACCACACCTGCTAATACACTGAGCTAATTACAGTACCCTACCTGCTCATGCACTGAGCTAATTAAAGTAACCTCCATGCTAATATACTGAGCTAATTACAGTACCACACCTGCTAATACACTGAGCTAATTACAGTACCCTACCTGCTGAAATACTGAGCTAATTACAGTACCCTCCATGCTAATACACTGAGCTAATTACAGTACCATACTTACTAATATACTGAGCTAATTACAGTACCTTCCAAGCTAATACACTGAGCTAGGAACAGTACCTGACCTGCTAATAAACTGAGCGAATTACAATACCCTACCTGCTAATACACTGAGCTAATTACAGTACCCCACCTGCTAATACACTGAGCTAATTACAGTACCCTAGCTGCAAATATACTGAGCTAATTACAGTAACCTCAATGCTAATACACTCAGCTAATTCCAGTTCCTGATCTGCTAATACACTGAGCTAATTACAATACCCCACCTGCTAATACACTGAGCTAATTACAGTACCCTACCTGCTAATATACTGAGCTAATTACAGTACCCTACCTGCTAATAGACTGAGCTAATTACAGTACCGTACCTGCTAATATACTGAGCTAATTACAGTACACTCCTTGCTAATACACTGACCTAATTAAAGTACCTGCCATGCTTATACACTGAGCTAATGACAGTACCTGACCTGCTAATACAGTGAGCTAATTACAGTACCCTACCTGCAAATACACTGAGCTAATTACAGTGCCATACCTGCTAATATACTGAACTAATTACAGTACCCTACATGGTAATACACTGAACTAATTACAGAACCCTGCCTGCTAATACACTTAGCTAATGACAGTACCTGACCTGTTAATATACTGAGCTAATTACAGTACTATACCTGCTAATATACTGAGCTAATTACAGTTCCCTACATTCTAATATACTAAGCTAATTACAGTACCCTCCATGCTAATACACTGGGCTAATTACAGTACCCTACATGGTAATACACTGAACTAATTACAGTACCCTACCTGCTAATATACTGAGCTAATTACAGTACCCTACCTGCTAATATACTGAGCTAATCACAGTACGCTACTTGCTAATATACAGAGCTAATTACAGTACCCTACCTGCTAATGCACTGAGCTAATTACAGTAACCTCAATGCTAATACACTGAGCTAATTCCAGTTCCTCATCTGCTAATACACTGAGCTAATTACAGTACCCCACCTGCTAATACACTGAGCTAATTACAGTACCCTACCTGCTAATAGACTGAGCTAATTACAGTACCGTACCTGCTAATATACTGAGCTAATTACAGTACACTCCTTGCTAATACACTGACCTAATTAAAGTACCTGCCATGCTTATACACTGAGCTAATGACAGTACCTGACCTGCTAATACAGTGAGCTAATTACAGTACCCTACCTGCAAATACACTGAGCTAATTACAGTGCCATACCTGCAAATACACTGAGCTAATTACAGTGCCATACCTGCTAATATACTGAACTAATTACAGTACCCTACATGGTAATACACTGAACTAATTACAGAACCCTGCCTGCTAATACACTTAGCTAATGACAGTACCTGACCTGTTAATATACTGAGCTAATTACAGTACTATACCTGCTAATATACTGAGCTAATTACAGTTCCCTACATTCTAATATACTAAGCTAATTACAGTACCCTCCATGCTAATACACTGGGCTAATTACAGTACCCTACATGGTAATACACTGAACTAATTACAGTACCCTACCTGCTAATATACTGAGCTAATTACAGTACCCTACCTGCTAATATACTGACCTAATCACAGTACGCTACTTGCTAATATACAGAGCTAATTACAGTACCCTACCTGCTAATGCACTGAGCTAATTACAGTAACCTCAATGCTAATACACTGAGCTAATTCCAGTTCCTCATCTGCTAATACACTGAGCTAATTACAGTACCCCACCTGCTAATACACTGAGCTAATTACAGTACCCTACCTGCTAATAGACTGAGCTAATTACAGTACCGTACCTGCTAATATACTGAGCTAATTACAGTACACTCCTTGCTAATACACTGACCTAATTAAAGTACCTGCCATGCTTATACACTGAGCTAATGACAGTACCTGACCTGCTAATACAGTGAGCTAATTACAGTACCCTACCTGCAAATACACTGAGCTAATTACAGTGCCATACCTGCTAATATACTGAACTAATTACAGTACCCTACATGGTAATACACTGAACTAATTACAGAACCCTGCCTGCTAATACACTTAGCTAATGACAGTACCTGACCTGTTAATATACTGAGCTAATTACAGTTCTATACCTGCTAATATACTGAGCTAATTACAGTTCCCTACATTCTAATATACTAAGCTAATTACAGTACCCTCCATGCTAATACACTGGGCTAATTACAGTACCCTACATGGTAATACACTGAACTAATTACAGTACCCTACCTGCTAATATACTGAGCTAATTACAGTACCCTACCTGCTAATATACTGAGCTAATCACAGTACGCTACTTGCTAATATACAGAGCTAATTACAGTACCCTACCTGCTAATGCACTGAGCTAATTACAGTAACCTCAATGCTAATACACTGAGCTAATTCCAGTTCCTCATCTGCTAATACACTGAGCTAATTACAGTACCCCCACCTGCTAATACACTGAGCTAATTACAGTACCCTACCTGCTAATATACTGAGCTAATTACAGTACCCTTCCTGAAAATATACTGAGCTAATTACAGTACCGTACCTGCTGATATACTGAGCTAATTACAGTACCCTCCATGCTAATACACTGAGCTAGGAACAGTACCTGACCTGCTAATAAACTGAGCGAATTACAATACCCTACCTGCTAATACACTGAGCTAATTACAGTACCCTACCTGCTAATATACTGAGCTAATTACAGTACCCTTCCTGAAAATATACTGAGCTAATTACAGTACCGTACCTGCTGATATACTGAGCTAATTACAGTACCCTCCATGCTAATACACTGAGCTAGGAACAGTACCTGACCTGCTAATAAACTGAGCGAATTACAATACCCTACCTGCAAATACACTGAGCTAATTACAGTCCCTTCCCATGCTAATACCATGAGCTAATTACAGTACCGTACCTGCAAATACACTGAGCTAATTACAGTCCCTTCCATGCTAATACCATGAGCTAATTACAGTAGCCTACCTGCTCATGCACTGAACTAATTACAGTAACCTCCATGCTAATACACTGAGCTAATTCCAGTTCCTGATCTGCTAATACACTGAGCTAATTACAGTACCCCACCTGCTAATACACTGAGCTAATTACAGTACCCTACCTGCTAATATACTGAGCTAATTACAGTACCCTACCTGCAAATGTACTGAGCTAATTACAGCAACCCTACCTGCTAATACACTGAGCTAGGAACAGTACCTGACCTGCTAATAAACTGAGCGAATTACAATACCCTACCTGCTAATACACTGAGCTAATTACAGTACCTGACCTGCTAATAAACTGAGCAAATTACAATACCCTACCTGCTAATACACTGAGCTAATTACAGTACCCCCACCTGCTAATACACTGAGCTAATTACAGTACCCTAGCTGCAAATATACTGAGCTAATTACAGTAACCTCAATGCTAATACACTCAGCTAATTCCAGTTCCTGATCTGCTAATACACTGAGCTAATTACAATACCCCACCTGCTAATACACTGAGCTAATTACAGTACCCTACCTGCTAATATACTGAGCTAATTACAGTACCCTACCTGCTAATAGACTGAGCTAATTACAGTACCCGTACCTGCTAATATACTGAGCTAATTACCGTACACTCCTTGCTAATACACTGACCTAATTAAAGTACCTGCCATGCTTATACACTGAGCTAATGACAGTACCTGACCTGCTAATACAGTGAGCTATTTACAGTACCCTACCTGCAAATACACTGAGCTAATTACAGTGCCATACCTGCTAATATACTGAACTAATTACAGTACCCTACATGGTAATACACTGAACTAATTACAGAACCCTGCCTGCTAATACACTTAGCTAATGACAGTACCTGACCTGTTAATATACTGAGCTAATTACAGTACCATACCTGCTAATATACTGAGCTAATTACAGTTCCCTACATTCTAATATACTAAGCTAATTACAGTACCCCTCCATGCTAATACACTGGGCTAATTACAGTACCCTACATGGTAATACACTGAACTAATTACAGTACCCTACCTGCTAATATACTGAGCTAATTACAGTACCCTACCTGCTAATATACAGAGCTAATTACAGTACCCTACCTGCTAATGCACTGAGCTAATTACAGTAACCTCAATGCTAATACACTGAGCTAATTCCAGTTCCTCATCTGCTAATACACTGAGCTAATTACAGTACCCCACCTGCTAATATACTGAGCTAATTACAGTACCCTACCTGCAAATATACTGAGCTAATTACAGTACCGTACCTGCTGATATACTGAGCTAATTACAGTACCCTCCATGCTAATACACTGAGCTAGGAACAGTACCTGACCTGCTAATAAACTGAGCAAATTAAAATACCGTACCTGCAAATACACTGAGCTAATTACAGTCCCTTCCATGCTAATACCATGAGCTAATTACAGTACCGTACCTGCAAATACACTGAGCTAATTACAGTCCCTTCCATGCTAATACCATGAGCTAATTACAGTACCCTACCTGCTCATGCACTGAACTAATTACAGTAACCTCCATGCTAATACACTGAGCTAATTCCAGTTCCTGATCTGCTAATACACTGAGCTAATTACAGTACCCCACCTGCTAATACACTGAGCTAATTACAGTACCCTACCTGCTAATATACTGAGCTAATTACAGTACCCTACCTGCAAATGTACTGAGCTAATTACAGCACCCTACCTGCTAATACACTGAGCTAATTACAGTACCATACCTGCTAATATACGGAGCTAATTACAGTACCCTCGTTGCTAATACACTGACCTAATTACAGTACCCGCCATGCTAATACACTGAGCTAATGACAGTACCTGACCTGCTAATACACTGAGCTAATTACAGTACCCTACCTGCTAATACACTGAGCTAATTCCAGTTCCTCATCTGCTAATACACTGAGCTAATTACAGTACCCCACCTGCTAATACACTGAGCTAATTACAGTACCCTACCTGCTAATATACTGAGCTAATTTCAGTACCCTACCTGCAAATATACTGAGCTAATTACAGTACCGTACCTGCTGATATACTGAGCTAATTACAGTACCCTCCATGCTAATACACTGAGCTAGGAACAGTACCTGACCTGCTAATACACTGAGCTAATTACAGTACCCTACCTGCAAATACACTGAGCTAATGACAGTACCTGACCTGCTAATACACTGAGCTAATTACAGTACCCTACCAGCAAATACACTGAGCTAATTACAGTACCCTACCTGCTAATATACTGAGCTAATTACAGTACCCTACCTGCAAATACACTGAGCTAATTACAGTCCCTTCCATGCTAATACCATGAGCTAATTACAGTGCCGTACCTGCAAATACACTGAGCTAATTACAGTCCCTTCCATGATAATACCATGAGTTAATTACAGTACCGTACCTGCAAATACACTGAGCTAATTACAGTCCCTTCCATGCTAATACCATGAGCGAATTACAGTACCCTACTTGCTAATATACAGAGCTAATTACAGTACCTGACCTGCTAATACACTGAGCTCATTCCAGTTCCTGATCTGCTAATATACTGAGCTAATTACAGTACCCCACCTGCTAATACACTGAGCTAATTACAGTACCCTACCTGCTAATATACTGAGCTAATTACAGTACCCTACCTGCAAATGTACTGAGCTAATTACAGTACCCTACCTGCTAATACACTGAGCTAATTACAGTACCATACCTGCTAATATACTGAGCTAATTACAGTACCCTCATTGCTAATACACTGACCTAATTACAGTACCCGCCATGCTAATACACTGAGCTAATGACAGTACCTGACTTGCTAATACACTGAGCTAATTACAGTACCCTACCTGCAAATACACTGAGCTAATGACAGTAGCTGACCTGCTAATACACTGAGCTAATTACAGTACCCTACCAGCAAATACACTGAGCTAATTACAGTACCCTACCTGCTAATATACTGAGCTAATTACAGTACCCTACCTGCAAATATACTGAGCTAATTACAGTAACCTCAATGCTAATACACTCAGCTAATTCCAGTTCCTGGTCTGCTAATACACAGAGCTAATTACAGGACCCCACCTGCTAATACACTGAGCTAATTACAGTACCCTACCTGCTAATATACTGAGCTAATTACAGTACCCTACCTTCCAATACACTGAGCTAATTACAGTACCGTACCTGCTAATATACTGAGCTAATTACAGTACCCTCCTTGCTAATACACTGAGCTAATTACAGTACCCTACCAGCAAATACACTGAGCTAATTACAGTACCCTACCTGCTAATATACTGAGCTAATTACAGTACCCTACCTGCAAATACACTGAGCTAATTACAGTCCCTTCCATGCTAATACCATGAGCTAATTACAGTACCGTACCTGCAAATACACTGAGCTAATTACAGTCCCTTCCATGCTAATACCATGAGCTAATTACAGTACCCTACTTGCTAATATACAGACCTAATTACAGTACCTGACCTGCTAATACACTGAGCTCATTCCAGTTCCTGATCTGCTAATAAACTGAGCTAATTACAGTACCCCACCTGCTAATACACTGAGCTAATTACAGTACCCTACCTGCTAATATACTGAGCTAATTACAGTACCCTACCTGCAAATGTACTGAGCTAATTACAGTACCCTACCTGCTAATACACTGAGCTAATTACAGTACCATACCTGCTAATATACTAAGCTAATTACAGTACCCTCGTTGCTAATACACTGACCTAATTACAGTACCCGCCATGCTAATACACTGAGCTAATGACAGTACCTGACTTGCTAATACACTGAGCTAATTACAGTACCCTACCTGCAAATACACTGAGCTAATGACAGTACCTGACCTGCTAATACACTGAGCTAATTACAGTACCCTACCAGCAAATACACTGAGCTAATTACAGTACCCTACCTGCTAATATACTGAGCTAATTACAGTACCCTACCTGCAAATATACTGAGCTAATTACAGTAACCTCAATGCTAATACACTCAGCTAATTCCAGTTCCTGATCTGCTAATACACTGAGCTAATTACAGTACCCTACCTGCTAATATACTGAGCTAATTACAGTACCCTACCTTCCAATACACTGAGCTAATTACAGTACCGTACCTGCTAATATACTGAGCTAATTACAGTACCCTCCTTGCTAATACACTGAGCTAATTACAGTACCCTACCTGCAAATACACTGAGCTAATGACAGTACCTGACCTGCTAATACACTGAGATAATTACAGTACCCTACCCGCAAATACACTGAGCTAATTACAGTACCATACCTGCTATTATACTGAGCTAATTACAGTACCCTACCTGCTAATATACTGAGCTAATTACAGTTCCCTACATTCTAATATACTAAGCTAATTACAGTACCCTCCATGCTAATACACAGGGCTAATTACAGTACCCTACATGGTAATACACTGAACTAATTACAGTACCCTACCTGCTAATACACTGAACTAATTACAGTACCCTCCATGCTAATACACTGAGCTAATTACAGTACCATACCGACTAATATACTGAGCTAATTACAGAACCTTCCAAGCTAATACACTGAGCTAGGAACAGTACCTGACCTGCTAATAAACTGAGCGAATTACAATACCCTACCTGCTAATACACTGAGCTAATTACAGTCCCTTCCATGCTAATACAATGAGTTAATTACAGTACCCTACCTGCTAATACACTGAGCTAATTACAGTACCCTACCTGCAAATACACTGAGCTAATTACAGTCCCTTCCATGCTAATATACTGAGCTAATTACAGTACCTGACCTGCTAATACACTGAGCTAATTACAGTACCCTACCTGCTAATATACTGAGCTAATTACAGTACCCTACTTGCTAATATACAAAGCTAATTACAGTACCTGACCTGCTAATATACTGAGCTAATTACAGTACCCTACCTGCTAATGCACTGAGATAATTACAGTAACCTCAATGCTAATACACTGAGCTAATTACAGTACCCTACCTGCTGATATACTGAGCTAATTACAGTACCCTCCATGCTAATACACTGAGCCAATTACAGTACCATACCTACTAATATACTGAGCTAATTACAGTACCTTCCAAGCTAATACACTGAGCTAGTAACAGTACCTGACCTGCTAATATACTGAGCTAATTACAGTACCCTACCTGCAAATACACTGAGCTAATTACAGTGCCATACCTGCTAATATACTGAACAAATTACAGTAGCCTACATGGTAATACACTGAACTAATTACAGAACCCTGCCTGCTAATACACTTAGCTAATAACAGTACCTAACCTGTTAATATACTGAGCTAATTACAGTACCATACCTGCTAATATACTGAGCTAATTACAGTTCCCTACATTCTAATATACTAAGCTAATTACAGTACCCTCCATGCTAATACACTGGGCTAATTACAGTACCCTACATGGTAATACACTGAACTAATTACAATACCCTACCTGCTAATATACTGAGCTAATTACAGTATCCTACCTGCTAATGCACTGAGCTAATTACAGTAAACTCAATGCTAATACACAGAGCTAATTCCAGTTCCTCATCTGCCAATACACTGAGCTAATTACAGTACCCCCACCTGCTAATACACTGAGCTAATTACAGTACCCTACCTGCTAATATACTGAGCTAATTACAGTACCCTACCTGCAAATATACTGAGCTAATTACAGTACCGTACCTGCTGATATACTGAGCTAATTACAGTACCCTCCATGCCAATACACTGAGCTAATTACAGTACCGTACCTGCTAATATACTGAGCTAATTACAGTACCCTCCTTGCTAATACACTGAGCTAATTACAGTACCCTACCTGCAAATACACTGAGCTAATGACAGTACCTGACCTGCTAATACACTGAGATAATTACAGTACCCTACCCGCAAATACACTGAGCTAATTACAGTACCATACCTGCTATTATACTGAGCTAATTACAGTAACCCTACCTGCTAATATACTGAGCTAATTACAGTTCCCTACATTCTAATATACTAAGCTAATTACAGTACCCTCCATGCTAATACACAGGGCTAATTACAGTACCCTACATGGTAATACACTGAACTAATTACAGTACCCTACCTGCTAATACACTGAACTAATTACAGTACCCTCCATGCTAATACACTGAGCTAATTACAGTACCATACCGACTAATATACTGAGCTAATTACAGAACCTTCCAAGCTAATACACTGAGCTAGGAACAGTACCTGACCTGCTAATAAACTGAGCGAATTACAATACCCTACCTGCTAATACACTGAGCTAATTACAGTCCCTTCCATGCTAATACAATGAGTTAATTACAGTACCCTACCTGCTAATACACTGAGCTAATTACAGTACCCTACCTGCAAATACACTGAGCTAATTACAGTCCCTTCCATGCTAATATACTGAGCTAATTACAGTACCTGACCTGCTAATACACTGAGCTAATTACAGTACCCTACCTGCTAATATACTGAGCTAATTACAGTACCCTACTTGCTAATATACAAAGCTAATTACAGTACCTGACCTGCTAATATACTGAGCTAATTACAGTACCCTACCTGCTAATGCACTGAGATAATTACAGTAACCTCAATGCTAATACACTGAGCTAATTACAGTACCCTACCTGCTGATATACTGAGCTAATTACAGTACCCTCCATGCTAATACACTGAGCCAATTACAGTACCATACCTACTAATATACTGAGCTAATTACAGTACCTTCCAAGCTAATACACTGAGCTAGTAACAGTACCTGACCTGCTAATATACTGAGCTAATTACAGTACCCTACCTGCAAATACACTGAGCTAATTACAGTGCCATACCTGCTAATATACTGAACAAATTACAGTAGCCTACATGGTAATACACTGAACTAATTACAGAACCCTGCCTGCTAATACACTTAGCTAATAACAGTACCTAACCTGTTAATATACTGAGCTAATTACAGTACCATACCTGCTAATATACTGAGCTAATTACAGTTCCCTACATTCTAATATACTAAGCTAATTACAGTACCCTCCATGCTAATACACTGGGCTAATTACAGTACCCTACATGGTAATACACTGAACTAATTACAATACCCTACCTGCTAATATACTGAGCTAATTACAGTATCCTACCTGCTAATGCACTGAGCTAATTACAGTAAACTCAATGCTAATACACAGAGCTAATTCCAGTTCCTCATCTGCCAATACACTGAGCTAATTACAGTACCCCCACCTGCTAATACACTGAGCTAATTACAGTACCCTACCTGCTAATATACTGAGCTAATTACAGTACCCTACCTGCAAATATACTGAGCTAATTACAGTACCGTACCTGCTGATATACTGAGCTAATTACAGTACCCTCCATGCTAATACACTGAGCTATTTACAGTACCATACCTCCTAATATACTGAGCTAATTACAGTACCTTACAAGCTAATACACTGAGCTAGGAACAGTACCTGACCTGCTAATAAACTGAGTGAATTAAAATACCCTACCTGCAAATACACTGAGCTAATTACAGTCCCCTTCCATGCTAATACCATGAGCTAATTACAGTACCGTACCTGCAAATACACTGAGCTAATTACAGTCCCTTCCAAGCTAATACCATGAGCTAATTACAGTACCCTACCTGCTCATGCACTGAGCTCATTAAAGTAACCTCCATGCTAATATACTGAGATAATTACAATACCTGACCTGCTCATGCACTGAGCTAATTAAAGTAACCTCCATGCTAATATACTGAGCTAATTACAGTACCGTACCTGCCGATATACTGCGCTAATTACAGTACCCTCCATGCTAATACACTGAGCTAGGAACAGTACCTGACCTGCTAATAAACTGAGCAAATTAAAATACCCTACCTGCAAAATACACTGAGCTAATTACAGTCCCTTCCATGCTAATACCATGAGCTAATTACAGTACCCTACCTGCAAATACACTGAGCTAATTACAGTCCCTTCCATGCTAATACCATGAGCTAATTACAGTACCCTACCTGCTAATATACTGAGCTAATTACAGTACCCTACCTGCTCATGCACTGAGCTAATTAAAGTAACCTCCATGCTAATATACTGAGATAATTACAATACCTGACCTGCTACTACACTGAGCTAATTACAGTACCCTACCTGCTAATATACTGAGCTAATTACAGTACCCTACTTGCTAATATACAGAGCTAATTACAGTACCTGACCTGCTAATATACTGAGCTAATTACAGTACCCTACCTGCTGATATACTGAGCTAATTACAGTACCCTCCATGCTAATACACTGAGCTAATTACAGTACCATACCAACAATATACTGAGCTAATTACAGTGCCTTCCAAGCTAATACACTGAGCTAGGAACAGTACCTGACCTGCTAATAAACTGAGCGAATTACAATACCCTACCTGCTAATACACTGAGCTAATTACAGTACCCTACCTGCAAATACACTGAGCTAATTACAGTACCCTACCTGCTAATATACTGAGCTAATTACAGTACCCCTACCTGCTAATATACTGAGCTAATTACAGTACCCTACCTGCAAATATACTGAGCTAATTACAGTACCGTACCTGCTGATATACTGAGCTAATTACAGTACCCTCCATGCCAATACACTGAGCTAATTACAGTACCGTACCTGCTAATATACTGAGCTAATTACAGTACCCTCCTTGCTAATACACTGAGCTAATTACAGTACCCTACCTGCAAATACACTGAGCTAATGACAGTACCTGACCTGCTAATACACTGAGATAATTACAGTACCCTACCCGCAAATACACTGAGCTAATTACAGTACCATACCTGCTATTATACTGAGCTAATTACAGTACCCTACCTGCTAATATACTGAGCTAATTACAGTTCCCTACATTCTAATATACTAAGCTAATTACAGTACCCTCCATGCTAATACACAGGGCTAATTACAGTACCCTACATGGTAATACACTGAACTAATTACAGTACCCTACCTGCTAATACACTGAACTAATTACAGTACCCTCCATGCTAATACACTGAGCTAATTACAGTACCATACCGACTAATATACTGAGCTAATTACAGAACCTTCCAAGCTAATACACTGAGCTAGGAACAGTACCTGACCTGCTAATAAACTGAGCGAATTACAATACCCTACCTGCTAATACACTGAGCTAATTACAGTCCCTTCCATGCTAATACAATGAGTTAATTACAGTACCCTACCTGCTAATACACTGAGCTAATTACAGTACCCTACCTGCAAATACACTGAGCTAATTACAGTCCCTTCCATGCTAATATACTGAGCTAATTACAGTACCTGACCTGCTAATACACTGAGCTAATTACAGTACCCTACCTGCTAATATACTGAGCTAATTACAGTACCCTACTTGCTAATATACAAAGCTAATTACAGTACCTGACCTGCTAATATACTGAGCTAATTACAGTACCCTACCTGCTAATGCACTGAGATAATTACAGTAACCTCAATGCTAATACACTGAGCTAATTACAGTACCCTACCTGCTGATATACTGAGCTAATTACAGTACCCCTCCATGCTAATACACTGAGCCAATTACAGTACCATACCTACTAATATACTGAGCTAATTACAGTACCTTCCAAGCTAATACACTGAGCTAGTAACAGTACCTGACCTGCTAATATACTGAGCTAATTACAGTACCCTACCTGCAAATACACTGAGCTAATTACAGTGCCATACCTGCTAATATACTGAACAAATTACAGTAGCCTACATGGTAATACACTGAACTAATTACAGAACCCTGCCTGCTAATACACTTAGCTAATAACAGTACCTAACCTGTTAATATACTGAGCTAATTACAGTACCATACCTGCTAATATACTGAGCTAATTACAGTTCCCTACATTCTAATATACTAAGCTAATTACAGTACCCTCCATGCTAATACACTGGGCTAATTACAGTACCCTACATGGTAATACACTGAACTAATTACAATACCCTACCTGCTAATATACTGAGCTAATTACAGTATCCTACCTGCTAATGCACTGAGCTAATTACAGTAAACTCAATGCTAATACACAGAGCTAATTCCAGTTCCTCATCTGCCAATACACTGAGCTAATTACAGTACCCCCACCTGCTAATACACTGAGCTAATTACAGTACCCTACCTGCTAATATACTGAGCTAATTACAGTACCCTACCTGCAAATATACTGAGCTAATTACAGTACCGTACCTGCTGATATACTGAGCTAATTACAGTACCCTCCATGCTAATACACTGAGCTATTTACAGTACCATACCTCCTAATATACTGAGCTAATTACAGTACCTTACAAGCTAATACACTGAGCTAGGAACAGTACCTGACCTGCTAATAAACTGAGTGAATTAAAATACCCTACCTGCAAATACACTGAGCTAATTACAGTCCCTTCCATGCTAATACCATGAGCTAATTACAGTACCGTACCTGCAAATACACTGAGCTAATTACAGTCCCTTCCAAGCTAATACCATGAGCTAATTACAGTACCCTACCTGCTCATGCACTGAGCTCATTAAAGTAACCTCCATGCTAATATACTGAGATAATTACAATACCTGACCTGCTCATGCACTGAGCTAATTAAAGTAACCTCCATGCTAATATACTGAGCTAATTACAGTACCGTACCTGCCGATATACTGCGCTAATTACAGTACCCTCCATGCTAATACACTGAGCTAGGAACAGTACCTGACCTGCTAATAAACTGAGCAAATTAAAATACCCTACCTGCAAATACACTGAGCTAATTACAGTCCCTTCCATGCTAATACCATGAGCTAATTACAGTACCCTACCTGCAAATACACTGAGCTAATTACAGTCCCTTCCATGCTAATACCATGAGCTAATTACAGTACCCTACCTGCTAATATACTGAGCTAATTACAGTACCCTACCTGCTCATGCACTGAGCTAATTAAAGTAACCTCCATGCTAATATACTGAGATAATTACAATACCTGACCTGCTACTACACTGAGCTAATTACAGTACCCTACCTGCTAATATACTGAGCTAATTACAGTACCCTACTTGCTAATATACAGAGCTAATTACAGTACCTGACCTGCTAATATACTGAGCTAATTACAGTACCCTACCTGCTGATATACTGAGCTAATTACAGTACCCTCCATGCTAATACACTGAGCTAATTACAGTACCATACCAACAATATACTGAGCTAATTACAGTGCCTTCCAAGCTAATACACTGAGCTAGGAACAGTACCTGACCTGCTAATAAACTGAGCGAATTACAATACCCTACCTGCTAATACACTCAGCTAATTACAGTACCCTACCTGCAAATACACTGAGCTAATTACAGTACCCTACCTGCTAATATACTGAGCTAATTACAGTACCCTACCTGCTAATACACTGAGCTAATTACAGTACCATACCTGCTAATATACTGAGCTAATTACAGTACCCTCGTTGCTAATACACTGACCTAATTACAGTACCCGCCATGCTAATACACTGAGCTAATGACAGTACCTGACCTGCTAATACACTGAGCTAATTACAGTACCCTACCTGCAAATACACTGAGCTAATGACAGTACCTGACCTGCTAATACACTGAGCTAATTACAGTACCCTACCTGCAAATACACTGAGCTAATTACAGTACCATACCTGCTAATATACTGAGCTAATTACAGTACCCTACCTGCAAATACACTGAGCTAATTACAGTACCATACCTGCTAATATACTGAGCTAATTACAGTACCCTACCTGCAAATACACTGAGCTAATTACAGTGCCATACCTGCTAATATACTGAACTAATTACAGTACCCTACATGGTAATACACTGAACTAATTACAGAACCCTGGCTGCTAATACACTTAGCTAATGACAGTACCTGACCTGTTAATATACTGAGCTAATTACAGTACCTGACCTGCTAATATACTGAGCTAATTACAGTACCCTACCTGCTAATGCACTGAGCTTATTACAGTAACCTCAATGCTAATTCACTGAGCTAATTCCAGTTCCTGATCTGCTAATACACTGAGCTAATTACAGTACCCCACTTGCTAATAAACTGAGCGAATTAAAATACCCTACCTGCTAATACACTGAGCTAATTACAGTACCCTACCTGCAAATACACTGAGCTAATTACAGTCCCTTCCATGCTAATACACTGAGCTAATTACAGTACCCTACCTGCTAATATACTGAGCTAATTACAGTACCCTACCTGATCATGCACTGAGCTAATTAAAGTAACCTCCATGCTAATATACTGAGCTAATTACAGTACCTGACCTGCTAATACACTGAGCTAATTACAGTACCCTACCTGCTAATATACTGAGCTAATTACAGTACCCTACTTGCTAATATACAGAGCTAATTACAGTACCTGACCTGCTAATATACTGAGCTAATTACAGTACCTTACCTGCTGATATACTGAGCTAATTACAGTGCCCTCCATGCTAATACACTGAGCTAATTACAGTACCATACCAACAATATACTGAGCTAATTACAGTACCTTCCAAGCTAATACACTGAGCTAGGAACAGTACCTGACCTGCTAATAAACTGAGCGAATTACAATACCCTACCTGCTAATACACTGAGCTAATTACAGTACCCTACCTGCAAATACACTGAGCTAATTACAGTCCCTTCCATGCTAATACCATGAGCTAATTACAGTACCCTACCTGCTAATATACTGAGCTAATTACAGTACCCTACCTGCTCATGCACTGAGCTAATTGAAGTAACCTCCATGCTAATATACTGAGATAATTACAAAACCTGACCTGCTAATACACTGAGCTAATTACAGTACCTGACCTGCTAATATACTGAGCTAATTACAGTACCCTACCTGCTGATATACTGAGCTAATTACAGTACCCTCCATGCTAATACACTGAGCTAATTACAGTACCATACCAACAATATACTGAGCTAATTACAGTACCTTCCAAGCTAATACACTGAGCTAGGAACAGTACCTGACCTGCTAATAAACTGAGCGAATTACAATACCCTACCTGCTAATACACTGAGCTAATTACAGTACCCTACCTGCAAATACACTGAGCTAATTACAGTCCCTTCCATGCTAATACCATGAGCTAATTACAGTACCCTACCTGCTAATATACTGAGCTAATTACAGTACCCTACCTGCTCATGCACTGAGCTAATTGAAGTAACCTCCATGCTAATATACTGAGATAATTACAATACCTGACCTGCTAATACACTGAGCTAATTACAGTACCCTACCTGCTAATATACTGAGCTAATTACAGTACCCTACTTGCTAATATACTGAGCTAATTACAGTACCTGACCTCCTAATATACTGAGCTAATTACAGTACCCTACCTGCTAATGCACTGAGCTAATTACAGTAACCTCAATGCTAATACACTGAGCTAATTCCAGTTCCTGATCTGCTAATACACTGAGCTAATTACAGTACCCCACCTGCTAATACACTGAGCTAATTACAGTACCCTACCTGCTAATATACTGAGCTAATTACAGTACCCTACCTGCAAATATACTGAGCTAATTACAGTACCGTACCTGCTAATACACTGAGCTAATTACAGTACCATACCTGCTAATATACTGAGCTAATTACAGTACCCTCCTTGCTAATACACTGACCTAATTACAGTACCCGCCATGCTAATACACTGAGCTAATGACAGTACCTGACCTGCTAATACACTGAGCTAATTACAGTACCCTACCTGCAAATACACTGAGCTAATGACAGTACCTGACCTGCTAATACACTGAGCTAATTACAGTACCCTACCTGCAAATACACTGAGCTAATTACAGTACCATACCTGCTAATATACTGAGCTAATTACAGTACCCTACCTGCAAATACAGTGAGCTAATTACAGTGCCATACCTGCTAATATACTGAACTAATTACAGTACCCTACATGGTAATACACTGAACTAATTACAGAACCCTGCCTGCTAATACACTTAGCTAATGACAGTACCTGACCTGTTAATATACTGAGCTAATTACAGTACCATACCTGCTAATATACTGAGCTAATTACAGTACCATACCTGCTAATATACTGAGCTAATTACAGTACCCTCCTTGCTAATACACTGACCTAATTACAGTACCCGCCATGCTAATACACTGAGCTAATGACAGTACCTGACCTGCTAATACACTGAGCTAATTACAGTACCCTACCTGCAAATACACTGAGCTAATGACAGTACCTGACCTGCTAATACACTGAGCTAATTACAGTACCCTACCTGCAAATACACTGAGCTAATTACAGTACCATACCTGCTAATATACTGAGCTAATTACAGTACCCTACCTGCAAATACACTGAGCTAATTACAGTGCCATACCTGCTAATATACTGAACTAATTACAGTACCCTACATGGTAATACACTGAACTAATTACAGAACCCTGCCTGCTAATACACTTAGCTAATGACAGTACCTGACCTGTTAATATACTGAGCTAATTACAGTACCATACCTGCTAATATACTGAGCTAATTACAGTTCCCTACATTCTAATATACTAAGCTAATTACAGTACCCTCCATGCTAATACACTGGGCTAATTACAGTACCCTACATGGTAATACACTGAACTAATTACAGTACCCTACCTGCTAATACACTGAACTAATTACAGTACACTCCATGCTAATACACTGAGCTAATGACAGTACCTGATCTGCTAATACACTGAGCTAATTACAGTACCCTACCTGCAAATACACTGTGCTAATTACAGTACCCTACCTGCCAATACACTGAGCTAATTACAGTACCCTATATGGTAATACGCTGAACTAATTACAGTACCCTACCTGCTAACCTTCACTGAAAATGCAGATGCTTAGAATTCTCCTGTAATGTACAATGGGACACATTTTACACACATTTTTCTTTGGCAATCTGTAATGTCTGAGAGGGGAAGCGTGTGCAAGTTAAAGTGTGTCAGGTTGAACTTACAATGATGGCATTCTTTGAAACTACCCGCACAGCTTCTGCTCCCTGATTGGTCAGCTTGCCAGTTGTCTGAAGAATGATTGGTGCATTCTGCGAGTCAGCGTTAATGATGGTAGGCTTGCGTACACTGCTGATATTGGTGACCATGGCGACGGTGGGTCGTTGTGTCACTACAGAAGTGGGCGTGGCAGGGGTGGCAGCTTTAAGCACCAGAGGTAGAGTCTTAGTGGTGAGGACTGAGGTGAAAGTCACAGTCTTCTGTACAGAGAGAGAGAGAGAGAGGGAAGGAGAGAGGGGGGAGGCAGAGAGAGAAAGAGAGATAAATTCTGCACCAATCTGGAAGTATTTCTTTACAAAAAGAATTGTGGTACAAGAGTTCTTAAGGTCAATAGTTTTTAAAGGGTAACTGTGATAGGGGGGCGTGGTTTTAGGTGCTGCCGGCAAGAGAGAGAGTGAACTCGTGTGGTTTGTGGAGCCGGCACAGCTGTCGGAAATCATGCAATTGGTGATGAATGATTATTTATTGATTGTGTAATTAACCAATTGCCTTGATTGTTCGACAGTGAGCCTGGGAGCATAAAAGGACGCTGCTGGGAGTTTGCGGGAGATGGATCTATGTGTGTGTTTTGTATGTCTTAAGAGCGCCGAACAAACGGAGTGATCTCCAAATCAAAATCCTTGTCTGGACTCTTGAATCCGAGTGGTGGCACTCACTTCGCCACAGTGGGGGCCGTACGGGGGGAGACAAAGAAGGTTCAAGAGTCAGTATGGATAACAGCCAGGAACAGTCGGAGCAGTCCTCATCGATAGTAGCGCTGGGTAAAATGCTGGAGGGAATAGCTGCCATGCAGGAGCGACAGACGGCTGCTCATGCCAAGCAGATGGAGGCCCTGCGTGCGCAGTCTAACCTCCAGACCCAAGCGCTACTACAGCTGGCTGCTTCCGGCGAGTCCAGGTGAAGGCAGAGCGTCGCGTCCCCTTAGTACCTTGAGGCATTTGAGGTGGCAGCGGGGGGCGTGCAGGTGGCCACTCGAGGAGTGGTCAATACGTCTGCTGCCCCTCTTGTTGGGGGAAGCGCAGAAAGCTGCGCATAGCCTGCCGGCAGCCGCTCAGGCGGACTTCCGTAACCTAAAGAAGGCGGTCCTCGAACGGGATTCAGCCCAGAAGACCATAGACGTCGGTTCCGGGAGACCTCCCTGACGGAAGAGGACCGGCCGTTCGCCTACGCCCAGCAGCTGATGGACATGGTGAGGCGCTGGCTCCGGCCGGAAATATGATCAGCTGCGGGAATAGTGGAGCAGGTGGTCCTGGAGAGATTCATTGCGGGGTTGCCGGCAGATACAGCCAGCTGGGTCCAGTGCCATCGGCCCACCAACCTGGATATCGCCGTCACCCCTGGCGGAGGACCACCTGGCACAACATCCCCTCACCCAGCAGCAGAAACCGGAGCCGGCGCCCGGAAAAAAATTCTCCCCCATTCTATTCCCCTTCCCATTTCCCGTCCACAAAATCCCTCCTTCCCTCATGTTAATTTCCCTGGTTTTTCTTCCCCTTCTCCCCACTCAGGCTCAGTGGCGGTGCAGTCTGGCCCACAGGGAGCTCCTCAGACACCTGGACCGGGGTGTTGGCGGTGCGGACAGCCGGGCCACCTGCGCCGCGATTGTCCGCTCATGGAGATGGGGCAGGTGGTCTGTGTTGTCGGCCCGCCCACCTCCGCTCCCGATCCAGACGGGGCGTACTGCATTCCGGTAAGGGTGCAAGGGAGTGAACACCGGGCGCTGTTGGACTCAGGGGCTATGCAGACCATGATCCAACAGAACCTGGTTCGACCAGAGGCTTTGGTACCGGCACGTTGGGTGACGATTAAGTGTGTGCATAGGGATATACACAAGTATCCTATAGTACCAGTGGAAATTCGCATCAAAAATAAAAAGCATATTCTAGAGGCTGCGGTTAGCTCCCACCTCTCGCACCCTCTGATTTTGGGCACCGATTAGGCGGGGTTTAAACTGGTGGCGGAGAAATTGATGGGGGTGCGATCACGACCGCTAGGGAAGTGTGAGGTGTGTGCAGCGGACAGTGGTGACGCGGGGTCATCCGACACTGCCGAGGGGAGGGGGCGGCATCAGGAGAGCCTCCGGTGGAGACTCCCCAGGTGCCAGTGTTCCACCCCGTGGAGGATTTCCCACTTGCTCAGTCTCGTGATGATACCCTACGCTTTGCTTTTGACCAGGTGATGTCTGTTGATGGTCAGCTGGTGCGCCCGGATGCTGCACGATCTCACCCATATTTTGCTATTATTAGAGACAGATTGTACAGAGTGAGTCGTGACACTCAGATAGGTGAAAAAAATAACCCAGTTGTTGAAATGATTTTCCAGGCGGCTCACTACAACCCCATGTCTGGTCATTTGGGATATGAAAAAACACTAAACCGGATAATGGCCCGTTTCTACTGGCCGGGCATTTGGGCGGACGTACGTCGGTGGTGTGCGGCCTGTCCAGATTGTCAGCTAGTGAATTGCCCGGCTATCCCAAAAGCGCCATTGCGCCCTCTACCGTTAATTGAGGTCCCTTTTGATAGAGTGGGCATGGACCTCATCGGGCCATTTGACAGGAACACCCAGGGATACCGATTTGTATTAGTTCTGGTGGATTATGCAACCCGGTATCCTGAAGCAGTGCCGTTGCGCAATATCTCGGCTAAGAGTGTTGCGCAGGCATTGTTTCAGATAATCTCCTGCATTGGAATCCCGAAAGAGATTCTGACGGATCAAGGCACCTCATTTATGTCACGCACATTACACGAACTGTATTAATTATTGGGAGTTCAGTCCATTAAAACCATCGTATACCATCCGCAAACGGATGGGCACATTGAGCGTTTTAATAGGACTTTAAAATCTATGATTCGGAAGTTCGTACACAATGATAGCCGACATTGGGATAAGTGGTTAGTTCCTCTATTGTTCGCAGTGCCAGAGGTTCCCCAGGCCTCTACGGGATTTTCTCCATTTGAATTACTGTTCGGTCGAAAACCACGGGGCATCTTGGACCTAGTTAAAGAAAGCTGGGAGGAGGGTCCAAGTCCCAGTAAAAACGAGATCCAATACGTTATGGACCTGCGAGCAAAACTTCATACACTGGGTAGGTTGTCACGGGAGAATTTGCTTGAGGCTCAGGAGCGTCAACAGAGGCACTACAATAAAGGAACTAAGCTAAGTGGCAAGAACCCTTCGTGGTCACACGACGAGTGGGGGAAGTCGATTATGAGGTGGAGCGATCTGATAGAGAGGGGGCGAAACAGATTTATCACCTTAATCTATTAAAAGCATGGAAAGAGGTGGTGCCCGTCTCCCTGGTTACGGTAGATCAGGAGAGAGATGAGCTGGGGCCAGAGGTACCAAATTCTACCAATCAAACCAATCAAACCTCACCCCTTTCAGATAGCCATCTCGTACCGAATCAGAGAGCGGATCTTGCCTTGTTGCAGAAGCGGTTTGCTGATGTATTTTCCCCCTTACCAGGTCGCATTCACCTCATAAACCACCACGTTGAGACAGCCCCGGGGGTGATGGTGCGTTCACGGCCCTATAGACTGCCTGAACATAAAAATCACTTTGTTCAAGCAGAAATAAAGGCCATGCTGGAATTAGGAGTAATAGAGGAGTCTAACAGTGCGTGGAGTAGCCCCATCGTGCTAGTATGTAAGCCTGATGGATCTATTCGGTTCTGTGTAGATTATCGCAAGGTGAATGAAGTGTCACGGTTCGATGCCTATCCAATGCCTCGGGTTGATGAGCTCTTGGATCGGTTAGGCACAGCTCGGTTTTTTTCGACACTGGATCTAACCAAGGGCTACTGGCAGATTCCCTTGTCTACAGAGTCCAAGGAAAAAATGGCTTTCTCCGCTCCGGACGGCTTATACCAATTTCGGACACTTCCGTTTGGGTTATTCGGGGCCCCTGCCACTTTTCAACGTCTGATGGACAGGGTGCTGCGTCCGCATGCTGCTTTCGCTGCAGCCTATCTGGATGACATCATCATCCACAGCAGCAGCTGGGCTCAGCATGTGCGGCATGTGGGGGCGGTGCTCGAGTCCCTGAGACAGGCAGGACTCACGGCTAACCCAAAGAAGTGTGCAATTGGCCGAGTGGAGGTACGGTATTTGGGGTACCACTTGGGAAGGGGACAGGTGCGGCCTCTCGTGGATAAAACCGCAGCGATTGCGACCTGTCCCCGACCCAAGACAAAAAAGGAGGTGAGGAGGTTTTTGGGACTGGCCGACTACTACAGAAGGTTTATTCCTGCTTACTCAGAGCTGACCAGTCCCTTAACCGACTTGACTCGGAAAGGTGCCTCAGATCCGGTCCAGTGGACGGAATTGTGCCGACAGGCGTTTGAGTGAGTGAAGGAAGCTCTTTGTGGGAAGCCGCTCTTGTTCACCCCTAATTTCTCTCTCCCTTTTAATTTGCAGACAGACGCATTGGACAGAGGGCTGGGGGCCGTTTTGACTCAGCAGGTGGAGGGGGTCGACCGACCAGTGCTGTACATTAGCAGAAAACTCTCACAACGGGAAGCTAAGTACAGCACGGTCGAGAAAGAATGTCTGGCCATTCGGTGGGCGGTCGGGTCCCTCCGTTATTACCTACTAGGTCGCCCATTCACCCTCTGCTCGGACCACGCTCCGCTCCAATGGCTCCACCGCATGAAGGATACCAACGCCCGAATCACTCAGTGGTATCTGGCTTTACAGCCTTTTAACTTCAAGGTGGTTCATAGGCCGGGAGCGCAGAGTGTTGTGCCCGACTTTCTCTCTCACCCGGTGGGGGAGGAGGGGGGGGTTGGTCATCGGCCGGATGGCTTCCCGGCCTAAGTCGGGCGGTGGGGGTATGTGGTAGGGGGACGTGGTTTTAGGCGCTGCCGGCAAGAGAGAGAGTGAACTCGTGTGCTTTGTGGAGCCGGCACAGCTGTCGGAAATCATGCAATTGGTGATGAATGATTATTTATTGATTGTGTAATTAACCAATTGCCTTGATTGTTCGACAGTGAGCCTGGGAGCATAAAAGGACGCTGCTGGGAGTTCGTGGGAGATGGATCTATGTGTGTGTTTTGTATGTCTTAAGAGCGCCGAACAAACAGAACGCGAAAATAAACGGAGTGATCTCCAAATCAAAATCCTTGTCTGGACTCTTGAATCCGAGTGGTGGCACTCACTTCGCCACAGTAACAAAGCACTAAAACCATGTATTTTAGATGAGAACTGATACACGTCATTTTTTCTAAGTGTTACTGATTGATTCTGGTCCAAATTTTGACATTTTACTGTAGTCAGCGCAAAACAACCCAAAGAGTCTGTCTCAAAAGTGTCTCTAGTGGTAAAATGTTAGGTACTGCACATCTAGTCTGTCATTGGCAAGAAACTTCATCCAGCTGACGTGTTCCTCCCGGTGACGAAATTGAAATCTGCACAGCGACACCCTGAAGTTTTGGAGCGAGGGCGGGCTACACCCCAGTTATAGAAGCAAATCTCAGCGGTTGATCGATGCCGTGGATGGGGAGAGGAGATAGGAGAGAGAGAGCGAGCGAGCGAGTGATATATATATCTAGCTTACAGTTTAGCTTTTTTGAATATTCTGGTAAGTTATAGTAACCTATTTTTGGTATATTTTTTATAGTTAGCTTGATAGTCCCTTGTTTTTTGATAGTCCGTTTTTCAGTTTAGCTTAGCAAGTAGCTAGCTAGTTTATTTTAACCCTATGATGCACAACATGGGTCAAAAGTGACCTGACTGATTTAATTTTCTTTTATTCGGTCACATTCACCACAGTTCACTACAGTTCACTACAGTTCAATATCAGTGTTATCGGTTGTCAGTGATATGTGTATGTTGTGTGACAAAGTGAAAAATAAACATATTTCAAATATTAAATGTATTATTGTTTGGTCCAAATCACTGCTAAAATAATTATTTTTACAAAATTATTATTATAGTATGTCAGCACATCTATTTTTTAAAAATCACACTTGCATAGATGGGTCATTTTTGACCCAGGAGTTGTATTATATGCATGCTACACATTTACCTCTACAACAGGCAGCATGGTGGTGCAGTGGTTAGCACTGTTGCCTCACAGCAAGAAGGTACTGAGTTCGAATCCCGGCTGAGGGCCTTTTTGTGCGGAATTTGCATGTTCTCCCCGTGTCTGCGTGGGTTTCCTCCAGGTACTCCGGTTTAACTCACCACAGTCCAAAGACATGCAGGTTAGGCTAATTGGAGACTATAAATTGCCCATAGGTATGAGTGTGCCCTGTCTTGGGTGTATTCCTGCCTCTCGCACCCCCCCCTGCAACCCTGACCAGGAATAAGCGAGTTAGATAATGGATGGATGGACGTCCCTACCCTCTCTTGGAGAGAGTTCAGTGCAGTGACCACATGTGCACCCGTAGGGTGATTGCCTACAGCCTGTGTAAAATGAGTAGCATGGGTAACTATTTGCACAGCGTGTGATTTGTTGTTTACTGGCCGCATCAATATAAGCCCAAACGAGGCTATGCATGCCGCATTCTCCACCATTGCTTCTGCCTCGGCAGCGGCTAGCTTGGGGCTCGGCAGTAGCTGGATCTAGCGTGTTGTTTGTGTGTGAGTGAGAGAGGTAGGGAGAGAGTGGAACAAAGCAGCCGATGTGAGCGCTGTCCAGAGCAGAATGGGCTTTTGGCTACTAGTGAAAAACAAATTGGGTGTGGTTTGATACCTGGAGCTCAGCCCCTATATTATTACCGTATCACGCCCAGATTTCGGCATTTTTTTTATTTCAAAAGGGTGTGGGGGCCAGCTAAACCAGCGTGCTTTGTTACCCTTTAAGTCCAGGATTGACACAGTGCTGGTAACTCTAGTCTGTAGTATTCTCAATGTACCAAATGGCCTGTTTTCCTCATTATGTATTCTTATGTTCTAGATGGGCTGAATTGCCTGTTCTCCTCATTATGTATTCCTATGCTCTAGAAGGGCTGAATGACCTGTTCTCCTCATTATGTATTCTTATGTTCTAGATGGGCTGAATGGCCTGTTCTCCTCATTATGTATTATTATGCTCTAGATGGGGGGCTGAATGCCCTGCGCAGGCATAGTGAATTGCACCGACTGCACACACTGACTGCACACTCGGCCCTACCTGCTGGGTGATCAGGCTCTGTGGCAGGTGAGAGAGCGGGCCCTGCGCAGAGGGCAGTGCAGACACCTTGCTGTCCAGCTGCACTGGCTGTGCACACTGCAAAGGGGGCTTGTGTTCCGGCTGCTCCTGCTTCAATAGCAGGTCCTTCCTCAGCTGCTCCACTACCTTTTTCTGTTGGACACACACACACACACACAGGTGATAAGCCGTTTTTTCTGTTAGACACACACACACACACAGGTGATAAGCCCTTTTTCTGTTAGACACACTTTTTCTGTTAGAGACGAAACACAGACAAGCGATAAGCCCTTTTTCTGTTGTGCTGCGCACACACACACACACACACACACACAGGTGATGAGCCCCTTTTCTTGCATGTACAGTTGAAGTCGGAAGTTTACATACACTTGAAGTCATGAAGTCATTAAAACTAATTTTTAACCACTCCACATATTTCATGTTAGCAAACTATAGTGTTGGCAAGTCAGTTAGGACATCTACTTTGTGTATGATAGAAGTCATTTTTCCTACAATTCTTTACAGACAGATTATTTCACTTTTAATTCACTATATCACAATTCCAGTGCGTCAGAAGTTTACATACGCTGAGTTGACTGTGCCTTTAAATTTTTAATATTTGGTTGCATAACCTTTGCATGCCATGACTTCCTGTCTGTGACCCAACAACATCAAAATACTTATTTTCTGGTACTCTTACCAATCAATCAAAGTTTATTTAAAGTGCAAAATCACACCAGGGTTAAAAGAATCATGGAGAGACGATAAACATTACAATAGGTTGTAAAGAATATAAATAAATAAATAAATAAATTAAATCACAAGATGAACACAGAAAAAGGTAGGCAAGGCAAGGTAGACAAAAGCAGAGTTTAGCAAGACAAACAATCCAGCTATTCTACAGCCTCGCAAACACACACACAGAGCAGTGCAGAAACAGCACAAAACCCAGACATGTTTGGGCACAGACACACTCATACAGACATCAGGTTGGTAAGAGAAAGATTATCAAACCCAAGCCAGTGGTGCTAAGGTAGGTCATATGATTGTGAGAATAAGTAGGTTTTGAGTCTAGATTTGAAAACTGCAACAGAATTAGCTTCCCTGACTGTAGGAGGTAGCTGGTTCCAGAGATAGGGAGCTCGGTAGGAGAACGCTCTACTGCCTGCTGATTTTTTTTTGATTTTAGGAAGAGTAAGGTAGCCAGCATCAAGCGATCGGAGGGCACGAGGGGGAATATAAGGGATGATGAGGTCGGATAGATATGATGGTGCAAGCCCATGTAATGATTTATAAGTTAACAGAAGCACCTTAAAGTCAGATCTGTCTTGAATTGGGAGCCAATGAAGGGAGATTAGGATTGGAGTGATGTGATAAAATTTTCTGGTTCTGGTTAGTATTCTGGCGGCAGCATTTTGCATGAGTTGTACTTTTTTAATACTGCAGTTGGGTAGGCCAGAGAGTACGGCATTGCAATAGTCGAGTCTTGATGAAACAAAAGCGTGTATTAAGGTTTCAGCATCCGCCGTATTTAGCAGGGAGTGGATTTTCGAAATATTGCGAAGATGGAAGAATGATATCTTAGTGATTTCCTTAATGTGTGCGTCAAATGAGAGAGCTGAGTCGAAAGTAACCCCAAGGTTTTTAACTATAGAACTCTGGGTAATTACACAATCCCCAAGGTTCAGAGTAAGGTCTGCAACAAGAGGTAGTTGGGTTTTTGGGCCAACAACTAGCATCTCAGTTTTGTTGGTGTTTAGTTTTGAGACATCCAATTTGTGACATTGACTAGGCATAATTCCAGGTTTGTAAGTTGTGAACGGTCATCAGGTCTGATTGGTATGTAAACTTGAGTATCATCGGCGTAACAGTGAAATTTAATACCGTGGCTGTGGAAAATTTCGCCAAGAGGTAGCATGTAGATAGAGAAGAGCAAAGGCCCCAACACAGAGCCCTGCGGTACACCAGAGTTTACTTTAGAGTATTCAAATATAGTACTTTTATGTGGCACACAATGTGTTCTATCAGATAGGTAGGAAGTTAGCCAGGAAAGCGCAGAGTCACGAATGCCAACGTAACTCGCTAGGCGATTTAAAAGAATATTATGATCGACAGTATCAAACGCCACGCTCAAGTCGAGTAGGATAAGAACAGAAGAGGAGCCGGAATCTGAGGTGAGGAGTAGGTCATTTACAACTTTTGTGAGAGCGGTCTCGGTGCTGTGGAGAGACCTAAAACCAGATTGAAAGGGTTCAAGAAGACTATTACACGAGAGGTAATCGGTTAGTTGGGTGAAGACTATTCTTTCCAAGACTTTAGAGAGGAAGGGGAGATTAGAGATTGGTCGAAAGTTATTAGGGACATCAGAATCAAGGTTAGGTTTTTTCAGTAGAGGTTTAATTACGGCTGATTTGAAGGAGGAGGGCACAACGCCAGAGGAGAGAGAGGTGTTAATAATGTTGAGTAGGGAGGGGGCTAATATTGGGAGAAGTTCCTTCACTAATTTAGCGGGAAGAGGGTCGGAAAGGGTGGTTGTAGATTTAGAGGAAAGCACCAACGTAGAGATGGTGTCCAAGGAGACAGCCTCAAATTTAGAGAGAAGAGCGGTGGTCTCCAATGCACCCATTGCACAAATAGGAGGGGGATCAACGCCCCCAGTAGGTAGAGAATTGCCAATCTCATCTTTAATACAGCCAATTTTGTGATCAAAGAAATTAAGAAAATCATTTGCAGTAAAAGGAGGGCCCACTATAGGGGAGGGTTTGCGAGTAAGTTTTGCAACCGTGTCAAAAAGAAACTTTGGATTATCTTTATTAGTATTAATGAGATCTGAGAAGTAGGAGGCCCTAGCAACGGAGAGCATATGCTTGTACTTCATTAAGCTATCGCTCCATGCTAGTCGAAAAACCTCGAGTTTGGATGATCGCCATTTGCGTTCCAGCTTTCTACACGCCTGTTTTTGTGCGCGAGTATCATTAGTAAACCAGGGCGACAGTTTCTTTAGACGGCAGGTCTTAGTGAGTAGGGGCGCAACAGAGTTAAGCGAGTCAAGTAGAATGGAATTAAAGTTATCCGTGAACTCGTCGAGTTTTGTAATTGTAGAAGTATCGATACGCTGTAGGTTTCGATTGGAATTGAATGCTGACAGGGTAGAACAATTTGAAACTTAATAAGATAATGATCTGATAACGCCGGTGGGTATGGCAAAACTACTAAATCTGAAATGTTAATACCACGAACGAAGGACCAGATCAAGAGTATTGCCATTTGAATGGGTCTGTTCGTGAACCAGCTGAGTAAAGCCAAATGTGTCAATTAGGGACATAAAAGCTTTGCTAAGTGGATTCGTTTTACAATTGAGATGAATATTGAAATCACCGATAATTAGGATATTATCCGTACGAGTTACAAGGTCAGAGAGGAAATTAGAAAACTCTTCTAAAAAAGATGAATAGGGCCCGGGAGGGCGATAAACGATGATTAGGTAAAAAAACAGGAAACTAGAGTGGTTAAGGCCCACGCTAACTGGAATGAGAGGGCGCATCGTGATCATCTCACAGGATGACAGTATATTATTAGGGTCTGGTGAAAGGTTCAGACCCGAATGAAAGATTAGGCCAACGCCCCCACCTTTCTTAGATGTCCGAGCGACATGCGAGTTGGTAAAGTTAGAAGGGGAAGCTTCATTTAGTGGGAAGACATCATTTGGCTTTAGCCACGTTTCATATAATCCCATAATGTCAATACCATGTTCTTTAATTAAGTCATTGACTAGCAGTGCTTTGTTTGCGAGTGATCTGATATTAATGAATCCGACTCATATGCACTTTGTGTTGCTAAATGCTTTAGGAATGGGATTAATCTTAATTACGCTGCTATCTTTTGTTCCGGGAGGTGGCCGAGGACGACGGGAGGAGAGACGGGGAAGGGATACGGTGCTGATTTGTGAATACATAATACAGTTGGTTGTAGAGGCAATGCTGCTGCTAATGCTAGTTAAGACAGGTATACTCGAAGAGCTTGGTGGCAGTGGTGGCGCAATTACGTTGCTCCGCTGGGAACCGGAAATGGACAGTGAAGGAGGGCGTCAGGTTGTATAGCTTTTACAGGTGTGAAGAGTCAGTTCAATGTTTGTGGACAAGAGGTGGGAACGAGTGCGATTTGGGTGCAGACCATCACGATTAAAGAGTTCTGGCCGGTTGAGAAAGGAGGTAAAGTTATCGACAAAGGGGATTCCCCTTCCCAGGCAGTAGCCCTTCATCCAAATGTGGAGTTGACGAATCCGGCTGAATTTTACATCGCCAAAACAGGGAGGGGGGAGGGGACCAGAAATAACGCAACGTTTACCAGCGCCCAGCACACCGTCAATGAGACTGACAAAGTCCGCCTTGAGTTTCTCTGATTGTTGAAATCTGAGGTTGTTAATTCCGGCATGAACAACAACAGCAGTGGAGACCGATCCACCGGTATGTTGTCGAAAGAGCTGTAGGGCAGCCGCACTGATGTCCTGGACGCAGGCGCCTGAGTAGCAAAACGTTTGCGCCTTGGGAACCACCACGTGCCGGACCATGGATGTGCCGACCACTAGAGCAGTAGGGGGGCCGGGGTGGCCAGCAGAAACGACATCCCGTCTCGGTTGCCCCAAAGGCTGGGCAAGAGCAGGAGAGGAAAAGCGCCGGCCGGCGGAGCCAGGTACCAGCGAAGGGCAGCGGTGAACACACGTTCCCCGCATGGCGGTACCACCCTCTACAGAGCCAGTGGGCGGCAGTGTGACACCCGCTGCAGCAGAGGGGCCAGGCGGACCAGGAGCCGAAACAGCAGCGGCAGCAGCTGCAGGAGGAGGGGGCTTGGAGGTCTGAACCAGAGGGGGGATTTCAGGACGAGCGGTGGACTGCTTGCGGCCAGATCGTGAGGAGGGGGCGTGTCGCTGGGAGCATGGCCTTTCTGGTTCGGAGGCCTGAACCGGAGAGCTGGTTACAGGCTGAGGGGTGAACTGTACATAGCCGGGTCGTGAAGAGGGAGGGAGTCGCTGAGAGCGACGATCAACGGAAGAGACGGACGACTCAGATAGAGCCGTGGGGAGTGGAGGCGGGGACAAGAAGCCATCAAGCTCCGGGGACGATGAGGGGATGCGGCGACCGGCGAGTAGGGGGAAGTCAAGTTCGTCCAGGATGGAAAATGTGTTGTTATTGGCCAGCTGGAGGGCCCGTGGTGGATGGGGACGAGAGAGGGACTTCGCACCATGTTTACCTCTCCGGGCAGCAGTCCATGGCTCCTTATGGGCAGGAGTGGAGTTAACAGGGTCCTTGGGCTTAGCTCCTAGCTGGGTCCAGAGGTCTGCAGCCTGGGTAGTGGCGACAGCCAGACAGGAGACAGTTGAGTCCAGTTCTCTGGCGGCTGTGGTGACGACAGCGGGGCCCGAGGTGAACAAAGAGTCGAGGATCCGTTCTTCCTCTTTGATCTGGTACAGGATGGATATTCTCCCTTCCAGCTCAGAAACTTTCTGGGTCAGGCGGAGACAGCTGTCGCATTCGGATGGTGAGGTAAGTGGAGGCATGCCTATATATATTTCTGCCGTCTCCGTTGGCTAAGTTAGTTTAGCTCGGGCCTTGGGCTTAGCTCTTATGCTAAAAACAAGCTGATAACCTTTCCAGCTGGGGTGTTTAGCTCCTAGCGCGAGCCAGGGATCCTCCTGCTCACCAGTCCCCAGAGACAGCGAAGCCAGGGGCGGAAGCCGTGTGTTTAGCCTGCTTGGCAATCCCCGGCTACAAACTCCATCCCTGCAAGCTCAGCAGTGGCCAGAAAGTCGTCCAGTCTGATTAAAACTTAAAAAGGTTAAAGGAGTAATAAAAATTTAGGCTTCTAAAAGTGTTATATAAAACAATAAAGCCATAAAAGGAGTAAAAATTTGCAATAAAGGAGTAAGGTCCGTTTTTAAAATCTCAAATCTCTCAAAGCTCAAGCTAAGCTCCCTCAGCCATGAACACATTGACCAGAACACAGCCAATATGGCTACTGAGCGATACTATAACGTCTCTGCATTTGAATGGATCTCTATGGGAATTGGGGGGTGGGACTAGATTTAGCTGTAAATTACACTGGAACAGTATGGGACACATGGTTGGCTAAATGGCTCAAAGTTATCAAGGGTCTGACGTATCAAACAAGCCTTAAACCATCACTCTGCTGCTAGATATGCAGTAGATATGGATGGGTTGTCATGGTTCTTAACCCTTTTTCCCTATGCGGTCGTTTTCTTCAGTGGCCACGCGAGGGCGCTGCCCTTTTGGTAGATGCTTGCTCCGCCCTGCTTGGATTGCGGAGCTTCTGTTAGCATCCACACCTGTGCGTGGTCACCTTTAGAGGTATATAAGCCTCCCGTTTCCTTCGTTCGGGGCTTCTATATTGATTGTTTGTTGATTTGTATTGTGGTGTATGGTCTGGCATCATTTATGCTGTTTTGTGTGTGGTATTATTCTGCCCTTTGTATGTTAAGTCAGTATTATTTTGGTCTAGGTTTTTAAGGAGACCGTTTTTCTCCGTTGTGCTTCATTGGAGTTATGGGGGACTCGCCTATGTGGAAGTAGCTATTAGGACTCGTCCCCCCTGGCGTACCTGCCTATGTGGATGTAGTTATTCGGACTCTTCCCCCCTGGCGTATTCGCCTATGTGGATGTAGTTATTCGGACTCTTCCCCCCTGGCTCTTTTTTGTCCTCGCTTCCTGGTTTTTCCTTTTTAGTCCGTTGCCTAGATTTCGCCTTTCGATGTCTCTTTCTTCTCTCTCTGTCTGCTTTCTTCCGTGAAAGCGAGAGGAGTCTTTGTTTGTTTGTGTGTATCTGTGTGGTGGTTTCTTACTAAGAGACAGGGCATTTTTATCATACTGACTTTAGGGCTTTATTTATTTGGTGTGTGTTATTTGTACCTTTTGTGCTACTCGCCTGTTTTAAACATCTCGTTGCTGAGTCAGGGCTTTATTCTTGCTGGCTCTTTAGTTACTTATCTCGTAGAAGTATGGGACCGCAGATCTCTGCTCTATTTCGCCTGTAAAATGTTTCTCTCTCTTGGGAGATCGGGCATTCACGCTTCTACTTAGTTACTTAGCTCGTAGAAGTATAGGGTAGCAGTTCTTTGTTCCATTTCGCCTTGTTTGGTTTTCTTACTGAGAAACCTGGCGTTTGGGCTTCTACTCATTTCCGTTTTACAGTGAGCCAGTTAGTAGCTTTGGTACGTTTGTTCCCTGTTTTGTCTCCTTCTCGTGGACTACGTTCCCCTTTATTGTGAGTCAGGGTTTTTCTATTATATTGAGAGGCAGTGCTTGCTATTTTCTATTAAGATTGCGTTGGTCTTTTGTTGCAGCTGTCCTGTTCATCCTTTTTTACCTGACAGATATGCAGTAGATATGGATCACTTGAAGGGTTGTTTCTCCTGACTTATTTTCCCATAGAGTTCAATAGGAAAATGAGTCAGGAGAAACAACCCTTAAAGTTACCCATGTAATGAGGCGTGGCGTGTGCGGTAGGGGGAGCCAAACGCAGCAAGGGGATTCTTTAAGCCCTAGGGCCACTAAGGCGGGAAACCCCGCAGTTAAGGGAGGAGACAAGACAGGGAAACACACGTACCAAAGCTACTAACCGGCTCACTGTCACACACCAATGAGTAGAAGCGCAAACGCCAGGTTTCAGTAAGAAAACCAAACAAGGCAAAAGGGAACAAAGAACTGCTACCCTATACTTCTACGAGCTAAGTGACTGAAAGGCCAGCAATAATAAACGCCCTGCCTCAGTAATGAGGCGTTAGAACAGGCGAGTAGCATAAAAGGTACACATAAAACACACAGCCAACAAACACTGAAAACTAATAAGAATTGGTATACGAGGAGGCGAAAAGGAACGGGGATCTAACGTTCCAAGGCTACTCTCAGACTCTCAGTCACACACAAACATGTCCACAACATCGCCCAATCTTCCCTATAGGAAGACGTACCGAAGGACGAAACAGAACTACAGTTCCGAACAAAATCGTCAAAAGCTCCATGTACGGAGACAGGTACCAAAAGGAACGAACAGGACAGGCTGCACCGGACATTTACCGGCTAAAAGACCAAAGCGAGATTAGTAGAAAATAAACGCTCTGCCTCTCCATGATGAGGAATATAACGAGGCGAACAGGAACAGAGATTTAACGTTCCATGGCTACTTTCATAGGCTCACAGTCACATGCAAAGACTAGGAAGCAGGGACAGACAATAGCCAGGGGGGAAGGGTCCGGATAACTACATCCACATAGGCGAGTACGCCAGGGGGGAAGAGTCCGGATAACTACATCCACATAGGCAAGTCCCGCATTATTCCAGAAAACGTAAAGGGGTAAACGCCCGATCTCCCAGGAGAGAGACAAACATTTTACAGGCGAGCCGACGGAGCACTGTCGTCCCATAACTTTACTATCAAACATGACTAACGCAAGCTTAATTGAAAACACACGCCCTAGCCTCTTAGTAAAGGAATATGTAACGAGGCGAAGGAACAGAGCTAACGTTCCAAGGCTATTTTCAGAAACATGCAGTCACACACAAACATGTCCACAACATCGCCCAATCTTCCCTATAGGAAGACATGTACCGAAGGACGAAACAGAACTACAGTTCCGAACAAAATCGTCAAAAGCTCCATGTACGGAGACAGGTACCAAAAGGAATGAACAGGACAGGCTGCACCGGACATTTACCGGCTAAAAGACCAAAGCGAGATTAGTAGAAAATAAACGCTCTGCCTCTCCATGATGAGGAATATAATGAGGCGAACAGGAACAGAGATTTAACGTTCCATGGCTACTTTCATAGGCTCACAGTCACATGCAAAGACTAGGAAGCAGGGACAGACAATAGCCAGGGGGGAAGAGTGATGGTTTGAGGCTCATTTGATACCTCCCCCCTTGACAGCCATTTCACCAAACATGTATTCCATACTGTTCCAGCATAATAATACAGCTAAATCTAGTCCCACCCCCCAATTCCCATAGAGATCCATTCAAATGCAGAGAGGTTATAGTATCGCTTGTAGGAGTACCAGAAAATAAGACATCAAGAATCTTTTCATACTGTTGGATCACAGACATCAGGAAGTCATGGCATGCAAAGGATATGCGACCAAATATTAAAAATGATTACTTTATTCTACAGTATATTAAACTGTTCAATATTTTTTCATGCCTGAAAATGGGGGAGCTATGTACAAAAGGTTCTATAATTTCTAAACGGTTCATCCGATATGGATGAAAATACCATCAAATGAAAGCTGGCAGTCTGCACTTCAACGTTATTGTCATTGCATCCTTTATTGTTATTGCTCAAACTCAAAGTGCTAGAGTACAGAACCAAAATAACAAAAAATGTGTCACTGTCCAATCAATTATAGTGCTCACTGTATTTCTCTTTGAAATATACAGTATAAAATTTTCTTTACACTTTCTAAAATAAGTGGTATAAATGTCACGGCTGTTACACTAATACAACGAGCACATTTTCCAGGTTTATGACAAAATGAAACAACTAGTAGAACAAAGAAATTAATTTTTGATGCAGACTGTGATTGCTCACATTTGTGTCTTCGTGTTGGAATGCTATTCACTAATGATGCTAAGTCAGCACGTCTTAATGTTAAAATAAATGATTTAGGCCCAACAGGCCTGAAACAAGAGTGTACCTGCATATCTTTTTCAAAAGGAACTTCTGACCTGCCTATAGCAAACCTAATGTTCTTTCAACTTTAAATGACCTCAACCTTTTAATGACCTGCAAACTGTATTCTGCATCTTGCTAAGCTGTGCTTCGGGTCCTTTGTAAAATGCATTTATTTGGTGTTAAGGACAGCAGTGGATGCTGTTAAGGACAGCAGTGGATGCTGAAATCAGAGTCATTTGAAAGCATAAAATATAAAGTTTGCATATATGCAAATACATGCTAATACAGGCAAATATGGTTTACACAGTTAAAACACACATTGAATCATGTTTAACACGTGTTAAACAATTACAGTGTAATAAACGTCTTATTTACATGAAATCTCTAGATGCCTGTTTAAAGACTGATTTGCCTTCTACAGAGCTCCTTCGACTAGCCCATTTAGCCTTCTAAGGGCGTGATTTACTAAGACCTTTAGCGTGTTCAAAACCTTTTAGCACACCCAAAACCAATAACATGACAAATGATTGGTCATGGTATTTGTTTTGCGCCAATCATTGGTTGTGTTATTTCTGTCAGGACAACTCACGTATTTAAATTACATGTTTGATGTGCTGCATAGTTTGGCGGTGAATGGATCTGCTTTAGTACTGCTCCGGAGCATGGGCATCTCCCCCCACTAAACAGGAGATGACCAGAAACCCCCAACAGCCCCCCAACAGCAGATCATCCAGTACCCAACTTCGCCTGCTGTCTCCTGAGATCAGGAAGACCATATCAATATCCCTCCAGCATGGAGCTAGAACACAGCTGTGATCTTGGACCAGACATCAGCCATACTACATTGTGTGACAGTAGACTGTGTACAGCAGAGCACCTGCTGTCTCCTGAAGATCAGGAAGACTATATCGATATCCCTCCGAAAAGGAGATAGAATACGGCCGTGATCTTGGATCAGACATTCGCCATACTAACAGTATGTGACAGTAGACTACGTGTATCGATATCCCCATTAACCACTGCACGAGAAACCTGATGACAGCGGGATTGAAAAAGGACAGAGAACCCGCTGGACGAGCCATTGCCGGCATCGTTCATGAACAGAGGCTTATGAGGGGTTGTGGTGATAGCGACACTCACATTGGATATCGGTAGCAAACCCCCCCCCAAAAGTCTTACCCAGATATGTGACTAGTGGAGCATCCACTATACAACTCGACCAATACCCCACTCGCTTCAAGAGACAATGTGATGAAATGCAATCCTGAATCGACCTAGTCATTCTAATTTTCATGTGAACCTTGCGATTTAAAGCCAGCCCAGCAAACACAGAATGTTCCCCTAACGTTCGCATATGGTTCCCCTATGGTTATTTTTGGGGAACCATTTCACAACGTTCTGGGGACGTTCCATTTAAGTTAAAAAAATTTGTAACGTTCCCGAAACATTCTGCGAACTAAAAAACACAACGTTCTCTCATGGTTCCATGATACGTTACACAGAACGTTCGAATAATGTTGTTTTTAGGTGTAATTCTTCCATAACTGGAAGAATTGTTTTTACTTCGTAAACAAACGTTCCCAGAACGATGCACAGAGATTTTTCTGTTAAACTTTTGAAATGCAGTGTAATTTTCCAATATTATATAAATATAGGCCTATATAGGCTACGTAATAGGCTACTACAATATATTAATTAAATGCTAGCCTAATTATATATAACCTAGGCTAATTTATCGCTAGCCCTATTATATACCTATAATATACGTTTCCTGTCTATCTGTCTGTCTGCTTGTATTCAAGACTCTTTTTTCCCGCTGGTGATATATTTGGAAACCGTGCGCGTGGATATTTCATTTAATATTTAACAATTAAATTATTTGATGATTTGAGCGCTGCCGTCCGACTGTTAGCCTACTCCAACTGCCTTGGACATATGGCATTGGCTACAGGTAGGTAATTTAACCCTACTTAGTTTCGTGAATATAATTAGGCCCTAGCAGCTAGATTAAACAAATATCAATTGATAGACATAAGAAGATCAACTTCTAAAGTGTAACGGTCGAGGCTAACTAGCTAACGTTAGATAGAATCAGCACAGTGTAAAAGCCCAGGCCAAACAGAAACTATCATAAACTAGCTAGCTAACGAGTGGTATCGTTAGTTTAAATTGACCACAACACGTAGGCTACAGTGAGAAATTTTAAATGAAAAGTAGGCTATAAAACTTTAATGTGCCTAGCAACCAATCGATAGAGAGATAATTTTGGATAAGCCTATTAGATCTGTTAATCAAGCTTATACGAACGGCATTTATCCTCAGCACCACAGCGGCTATGTATGTATCCTATTTTTTTCAACAATATTAAAGGGTGCGCTGGCATTTTCTGTTTTGATAAAGATAACCTATAATTTCTCACTATATTCTCTCCCTTTTAGTGTTGTGAACAGCACATTTGCTCACTGTTTGTGAGATTACACGGTAACTTACTCCTTAGCTGAGGGCTTGGTGTTTTAATGTTACTTAAAACGTGGAAAACATTTTGAAATTTCCATTCCAGATGATGACAGACTTCACCGAGGAGTAACGTTACGACAGAATGTCCAAACTTCTCCCACCAACATGTAAGTTCCCTCCATGAAGTACAATTTGAGTTGTGTGTGTGATTCACACAAAATTGAACAACATTCTAGTATATTCCTAATATTCGCTTATTTTATTATTCGATTGTTTGCTTTCAAATACACAAATAAGATTAAATTGAGTAACTCACATGCAAAACCACCCTTCTGATTATTTTGCGTAGGCTATGTAGGTTCAGACAGGCTTAAACAGTCTTCCCATAGCCTAGCTAAAGCCACATTGCGGGGTAAGTAGAACAGTAAAACTATGTATGCCAGTGTATATGCTATCAGCCTTAATGTGTTTTAATTTTTGCAAAAAACATGTTTTCCTTCCACCACAAACCAAGAGACATGCCAGGCTGCCCCTCAAAACTGCCCTTCAAAACTGTAAGTGGGCATCATTATTTTCTACTACCTATAACTGCACTTTTATGAGGGATATTGCCTATTTTAAATAAATCTACACTTTTTATATAATCACATACAGTAGCCTACATTAAGGACTTTTCACACTTATTATTTCAACAGCACATGCTTCATCCACAGAGCTATCATCAGCAAGCACATTGCCTCATCTTCAAGGTATCTTAACAAAATTTCATAGCATTCTTTTAAGTAAAGTTAATCTCAACAATATGTTACGTTTCTGCCATGTTCATGCCACGTTTCATGTTTAGTTATTGTCACAGTTTATTTTTCTGTTCTTGTCATGCTTGTGTTCTGTTTATGTTACGATGCAGTTTATTTAGCATACATATTTCCGTGTTTTTCTGCAGCCTTGCATTCATGCTGTTTTCCCTCTCTCTCTTGCTGTCACTCAGCCTTCCCTAATTGTTTCATTTTCCCGTGTCTATTTACTAATCTACTAACATTAGATCAGGATTGGGTAATACTAACTCTCTAACCATGTGTTCATGTTTACCTTACGTTTCTTGTGCATGTCATTTACTAATTTACTAACGCTAGGTCAGGATAGGTTTATTACTAACGATTACTAATTATCTTGTTACCTCGTCAGCTTTCCACACCTGATTCCCCTTCGCATGCTGCTCTCAAGCTAAGTGTCTGCACCTGTCTACACCTGCATATAAGCTCAGTGTTCATGTCTTGTCTTTGCGAAATTGTTGCCTGTTAGTTTACTACTGTCACTTTTGAGCGTTATCCATTGTCTGACTTTTGTTATTGATCCAAGCCTGTTTACTGACCATTGTTACTGCCTGCCTACCGTTTCTACTGCCTGTTTTTGACCACGAGTTTTGCCTGCTGTCTGTTTGTACCTCTGCCCCGCGGATAGGACTTCGGTCTGACTCCTGCAACGTCCCACGACCTACGAACTCTGCTTACCCCTGAATTGTACTTCTGCTCCGCTGACAGCTACTCTGGTTTCTGAACTTGTGCATGGTGTACCGATTCCGAGACTGCCTTCTCCCTCGGTACTATACTTTGGTTTTTTGGCTGGATTTTCTGTGGATGAACTTTGCTTGTGTGACTACGATTTTTGGATTTCCCCATAATAAAGCCCTTGCGGGCATTTATTATTACGTCCGTGTTCTGAGTCGTGCATTACGGGTCCAACCCGCACACACCTGTCTCAGAACAATTTCGCCACGATGGACCCTGCTGACTCAACCGCCATGTTCCACGCTCTGCAACAACAAGGCCTCATCGTGCAGCAGCACGCCCAGGGGATTTCCGATCTCCGGGAGGAGATTAAAGAGTTGTGCGCGGAGATGAGGAGACTGGCCATTGCTGTTCAACCACGCACTCCAGAGCAACCTGCTAAGCCGCCGGCTATCCCACCCTCCCACCCCATGGGAACCTGGCAATTCCGGGAGCCACAACAGCCCCCCCCGGAGAGGTTCGGTGGTGAGCCGGAGAGATGCAAGGCGTTTCTGTTACAGTGTGACTTTGTCTTCCGACAACAGCCATTGACATATCCGACTGACGAGCGACGGATTGGCTACGTGATGGGGTTACTCAAGGGGAGAGCTTTGGACTGGGCTACTGCGGTGTGGTCCGGAGGTTCATTTCCTCTCAGCTACATGGTCTTTGCGGAGGAGATCCGCAAAGTGTTCCAGCACGCCTCCAGTGACCAAGAGCCCTCACAGCAACTCATTGCCCTCCGCCAAGGCCTTAAAAGTGCCGCGGACCACTCTATTGACTTTCGGACAATCGCTGCGGCTACCCACTGGAATGACTCGGCCCTTGCGGACTTGTTCCGGGCCAGTTTGAACGGGGTGCTCCAGGACGAGTTGGCCCATCAGGAACCCATCAGGGAGTTCGACGCCCTCGTCCGAGCCGCCATTCGCCTTGATAACCGCTACAGACTTCGTCGGACGGAGAGACCGATTCCGCCCGGTCAGCCGTACCCCAGACGAGTACCTGCCTCACTGACGGAGGAGAACCAGGCTGGGGTAGTCGAACCTATGGATCTTTCCCATGCCGGAGTTAAGATCTCGCCCGAGGAACGGAGACGTCGGAGGGAGACCGGGGCATGTTTCTACTGCGGGAAGCTGGGGCATTCTCAAACACAGTGCACCGCCCGGTCCAGGAAATCCGAGTCATCCGTAGTAGTGAGGTCTTCAACCCACCAGGAGAAGATCTCCAAGAGCGATACTCGCCCTACCCTCATTGCCACAATCATGCTACCTGAGAAGGAGGTTCAAGTGAGCGTGCTCATAGAATCTGGAGCGGACGCTAACCTTATGGACGAAGTTATGGTCAGAGATCTGGACATTCCCACCCTTCCACTGCCCCACACCGTGAATGCTCGGTCATTGGACGGCAAGATATTCTACAAGATGACCCACGTCACGGAACCCGTTCAACTTATCATTTCTGGCAACCATCATGAGTTCATCCAGTTTCACATCATCCGCTCCCCCAACAACCCGCTCATTCTGGGACTACCCTGGCTTCAAGAACACAACCCCGTCATTGACTGGAAATCCCACCACATTCAAGCCTGGAGCCGTCAGTGTCACCAAGCCTGTCTTCGGTCCGCACCTGCACCTGCCGGGGGCGCACCTACCCCACCTCAAGACACCAAGCTGTCTCTTGAAAACGTGCCAGCCCCCTATCACGACCTGGGCATCGTTTTCTCCAAGACGCAAGCACAGACACTTCCTCCTCACAGACCCTATGATTGCGCGATCGAGCTGCTACCCGGTTCCACTCTTCCCTCAAGCCGACTTTACAACGTCTCCAAACCTGAAAGGGAAGCCATGGAGAAATATATTCGGGATTGCCTAGCCAACGGTCTGATTCGCCCCTCTTCATCACCTGTGGGCGCTGGATTTTTCTTCGTCCAGAAAAAAGATGGCTCGCTGCGTCCTTGTATTGACTTCAGAGAATTGAACAATATCACGGTCAAGAACAAGTACCCATTACCCCTGATTGATTCCGCGTTTCACCCTCTATACGAAGCCACCATATTCTCCAAGCTGGACCTACGCAACGCCTACCACTTGGTGCGCATTCGTGAGGGGGACGAATGGAAGACCGCCTTCAACACCTCGTTAGGACACTTTGAGTACCTAGTCATGCCTTTCGGCCTTACTAACGCCCCCGCCGTCTTTCAGGCGCTAGTTAATGACGTCCTACGGGACCTATTGGGCCGCTACGTATTTGTGTATCTGGACGATATTTTGATTTACTCCACCAACATCAAGGAACACGAGGGTCACGTCATGCAGGTTCTCCAACGACTTCTGGAGAACAGACTCTATGTTAAGGCTGAGAAGTGTGTGTTCCACACCGACACGGTCGAGTTCCTGGGCTTTATCTTGGAGAGGGGACAAATCAGGGCGGATCCCAAGAAGATCCAGGCGGTCACAGACTGGCCCACGCCTGCCACTCGGAAACATCTGCAACGTTTCTTGGGATTCGCAAACTTTTACCGGAGATTCATCCGGAGCTACAGCCAGGTCGTCGCCCCTCTCACCAAGCTCACGTCTACTGCCATGCCGTTCCGCTGGAACCCTGAGGCTGAAAATGCCTTAAAAAAGATCAAGAAACTGTTCACCTCCGCTCCAATTCTGGTGCACCCCGACCCCACTCGTCAGTTTGTCGTGGAGACTGATGCGTCCGACACCGGAGTAGGGGCCGTGCTCTCTCAGGTTTCCCCCACTGACAACCTTCTACATCCCTGTGCATTCTTCTCCCGTAAGCTGTCTCCAGCAGAGAGGAATTATGACGTGGGAAACCGTGAGCTACTCGCTGTCAAACTAGCACTGGAGGAGTGGAGGCATTGGTTGGAGGGCGCCGAGAAACCATTTGTGGTCTGGACCGACCATAAGAATCTGGCGTACCTACAGACAGCCAAGAGGTTGAACTCCCGCCAAGCCAGATGGGCCCTGTTCTTTGGTCGGTTCAATTTTTCTCTGACCTACCGCCCTGGTTCCAAGAATGTCAAGCCAGATGCTTTGTCCCGACAGTTCATGGCCAGTTCCGAGCGAGAGGCGCCGGAGAACATCCTCCCTGGGTCCTGCACCGTTGCTTCGGTGTCCTGGAGGATTGAGGCCATTATCAAGAAGGCGCTACGTGATGAGCCCGATCCCAGGTCCAATCCCGGTATACGCCTTTACGTTCCCTTCGCCGCCCGGACACATGTCCTCCAATGGGCTCACTCCTCCCTCATGTCCTGCCATCCCGGCTTTACCCGGACCCTGGCTGTTCTCAAGAGAAGGTTCTGGTGGAACTCCATGATCCCCGACACCAGGCGTTTCGTCAAGGCCTGTACCACCTGTGCCAGGAGCAAGGCCTCTCACCAGGCCCCAGCTGGTCTGCTCCAACCTCTGCCAGTGCCCAGTCGCCCTTGGAGCCACATCGGGGTGGATTTTGTGACCGGACTTCCCCCTTCTGAGGGCAACACCACCATCCTGACTGTGGTCGACAGGTTCAGTAAGGCGGCGCACTTCATCCCCCTGCCTGGATTGCCCACTGCCCAAGAAACCGCGGATCTACTGGTCAAAGAAGTGTTCCGGATCCATGGCATTCCCGCAGACATTGTCTCGGACCGTGGCCCCCAGTTCATCTCCCAGGTCTGGAAGGCATTCTGTTCGGCTCTCGGAGCCACCTCCAGCCTCACGTCAGGTTACCACCCCCAGTCTAACGGTCAAACCGAAAGGGCCAACCAAGACCTCGGAGCTGCTTTACGTTGTGTGTCGGCCAAGAATCCCGCTTCATGGAGCAAGATGCTCACCTGGGTCGAGTATGCACACAACGCCCTGCCCTGCGCCGCTACTGGAAAGTCCCCATTCGAAGTTTCCCTCGGTTACCTACCCCCACTGTTCCCCGATCAAGAGGCCGAGATTGCTGTTCCCTCCCTTGCCACCCACATGCACCGCTGCCTCAAGATCTGGAGAGACGCCCGGGCCGCGCTATTGAGCACGGCTGAACGGAATCGTAGAGTCGCTGATCGCCACCGCACTCCAGCCCCTGAGTACAAGCCTGGCGATTCAGTTTGGCTCTCCTCTAAAGACATTCCCCTACAATCCACTTCCCACAAACTGCAACCCCGTTTCATTGGTCCCTTTAAGATTCTGAGCATAATCAATCCCACCTCTGTCAAGCTGTCTTTGCCCCCTTCCCTTAAGATTCACCCCACGTTTCATGTTTCATGCATTAAACCCTATTCCACTGACCCCCTTTGCCCTCCTGATCCCCCACCCCCTCCTCCCCGTATCATAGATAACCACCCGGCCTTCACTGTTAAGAAGCTACTGGACATTCGCAAGCGAGGCCGGGGGTTCCAGTATCTGGTGGACTGGGAGGGGTATGGCCCTGAGGAGCGTTCCTGGATCGCTCCCAGTCTTGTCATTGACAAGTCTTTGATAAGTGACTTTCACCGTGACCACCCTGATAAACTGTGTAGACCGTCAGGAGTCGGTCGTTAGGGGGGGGGTCCTGTTACGTTTCTGCCATGTTCATGCCACGTTTCATGTTTAGTTATTGTCACAGTTTATTTTTCTGTTCTTGTCATGCTTGTGTTCTGTTTATGTTACGATGCAGTTTATTTAGCATACATATTTCCGTGTTTTTCTGCAGCCTTGCATTCATGCTGTTTTCCCTCTCTCTCTTGCTGTCACTCAGCCTTCCCTAATTGTTTCATTTTCCCGTGTCTATTTACTAATCTACTAACATTAGATCAGGATTGGGTAATACTAACTCTCTAACCATGTGTTCATGTTTACCTTACGTTTCTTGTGCATGTCATTTACTAATTTACTAACGCTAGGTCAGGATAGGTTTATTACTAACGATTACTAATTATCTTGTTACCTCGTCAGCTTTCCACACCTGATTCCCCTTCGCATGCTGCTCTCAAGCTAAGTGTCTGCACCTGTCTACACCTGCATATAAGCTCAGTGTTCATGTCTTGTCTTTGCGAAATTGTTGCCTGTTAGTTTACTACTGTCACTTTTGAGCGTTATCCATTGTCTGACTTTTGTTATTGATCCAAGCCTGTTTACTGACCATTGTTACTGCCTGCCTACCGTTTCTACTGCCTGTTTTTGACCACGAGTTTTGCCTGCTGTCTGTTTGTACCTCTGCCCCGCGGATAGGACTTCGGTCTGACTCCTGCAACGTCCCACGACCTACGAACTCTGCTTACCCCTGAATTGTACTTCTGCTCCGCTGACAGCTACTCTGGTTTCTGAACTTGTGCATGGTGTACCGATTCCGAGACTGCCTTCTCCCTCGGTACTATACTTTGGTTTTTTGGCTGGATTTTCTGTGGATGAACTTTGCTTGTGTGACTACGATTTTTGGATTTCCCCATAATAAAGCCCTTGCGGGCATTTATTATTACGTCCGTGTTCTGAGTCGTGCATTACGGGTCCAACCCGCACACACCTGTCTCACAATAAACGTTTTCAACGTACAAAAATACCAAGTTGCCAAGTATTGATATCAAAATGAGGCCATGTTACAATAAACAATATTGCCTATTATAACTAATTACACTAGCTCTATTCCAAAACAATGCTACCGAATCTTTCTTAAATTATTTAATGTAACTTGGCCTCATGTTTTTCCATCTTACCATCTGAGGAGAATGTGGTAATTCAAACTTCATGTGCCATGTCAAAAGTGTCAAATGCCAATCATTTATAGTGGAAATAATCTGCAATTCAGATGTTACACTTAGAAATGTAAACTATTACTAGACTATATGTTTGAACAATTGTCTGCTTCCAGTGCTTTGGGTCTATGAGAAGCACATCATGAATAAAATGCATTATTATTAGGGGACCGAGCAGCGTAGCTGTGTTCCTCTATGAGGCAGCATTTGACATTTAAAGCACAACTGAACTTTGGTAGAACTTTGGGTTGTGTAGTTACCTGGCCATGATATGAGTCCAAATGGTGGCAAAATATGTTTGTTAGTTGCTCTGTGCTCCCCTGGGGTGATAATCCAGAATACGGTTATTTGTCGCTCTCCATTCACTTCTATAGGGCAGCTGAAATGGTCTCAAAATGACACTTCTAGCATGTATACAAACGTGAACGAAGTGGATTCTGTCAATATAAAGGTAATAATAATACAAACAATAACCAGAGTTCAATAGGAAAATTTGTCAGGAGAAACAACTCTGTGATATATAATATTGATGCCCGAAAATGGGGGGGGCAATGTACAAAAGGTTCTATAATTTATAAACGGTTCATCCGATATGGATGAAGATACCCTCAAATTAAGGCTGACAGTCTGCACTTTGACATTTGTCTAGAGTACAAAACCAAAATAACAAAAAATGTGTCACTGTCCAATGAATTATGGTGCTCACTGTATTTCGCCACCATTTGGACTCATATCATGGCCAGGTAATTACACAACCCAAAGTTCTAAAGTTCAGTTGTGCTTTAATGCCTGAATTCCACATTCTCTTCAGATGGTAAGATGAAAAAACACAAGGCCAAACTCTCTGCTGTATAGGTATGGAGCATGCCCCGATAAGCTGTAACTTATAGTATATAAAAATAATGTAATAGTTTGGTGCTTAAGTATATTTTTGTTTTATGACACAGCTGTCACAACTTCTGCCTGAAGAGCCCCAGACCTTGTCAGAAGTAGCAAAAAAAAACTTTTAGACTACACACATGCACACCTACACTCAATGATCTAAGCCCACAACATTTAATCTTTCCCCATAGATATTCTCACTTGCAAGAATTTGCAGAGACCCAGCAAGAAATCCTTGCAATGCAAAGGAGAATACTGACAGCTAGGGGAGAGGCAAAGGAGGACATTATGGAAAATGGTCCATGTCAGAATGTGGAGGAGCTCCAACAGCTCAACAAGGAAGACCAAGATGGAAAAGAAGACAAAGATGGTAAACATGAAAGAAGCTGTGAAAATAACATTTTAAAACTAAGATACCCACTTAGTTATGACATCATTATGGCATAATCAATTTAAGTCTAAACTGCAGTATCTACAACACTTTATGCCTACTGTAATTTTTTACTTTAATTAATTAATTAATGAATTAATCTTGTAGTAGGCTACAGAATCATGAACTACCTTTGTTCTCTTGGAAGAGCTAACCCAGGGGCAGCTCTTCACAAAATGTTGTGCGAGGTGGCATCTAATCAAGTGTTGAGGACCTACACATTGAGGGGAAAAAACTGGCCTTCCAAGACATCAGGAATTGCCATGTGATAATAGGCAAGTTTAGCTTACACTGGTGACTTTTCATTTGATCTTTCTTGAAAGGGTCATAAAATTGAGTGTTGCACATTTATTCATTTCCTTTTGCCTAAAATAGGATACCAACACTATGTCCTAAAACTCATGAATTTCTACCTAAATTATATGTATATGAGGTATATCATATATGTATATTATATTAACCTATTGTATACAGGTGTTCTAAATTAGCCTATGGTTTCATCTGAATTCCTATGCAAAAGCACCTCAGGTTACTGTCAATTTAAATGAGTGAAATATATGCATCATGAAGAATTGGTATTGACGTTTTGCCTTACAGTATTTGTCAAATAAACAAATGCATGTATTCAATTGTGTTAATGTGGTGTTCAAATGGTAAAGAAAAAGAAAGAATAAAACATGTTCTATTTCTAGGAGCAATCATGAAAAACTGAAGGAAACTGATGTGGAGGAACTCATCGCAGTGGCCCTGAGAATTTGCCCCACACAGGCATTTCAATTGGAATTTAATTGATGGCTTTATTTTGTTAGAATAATTTTGATTGACAATCATGTTGGAGTAATTTTGTTTTTTGGAGTAATTTTGTTGGAGTAATCTTTGGCTATATCATCTGGGGATATTCAGAACACTCAATTTGGCCGTGCAGGTAAGGCTAGCCTAATTTAACAGCTTTTCAAAAAACGTATACTCAATTGGCATACTTAAATAGTAGTGTGTGCTGATTCTGACTATTCGGACACAGTCGTAGTTGTGTTTGTAGAAAAATATTGGTTAATACAATTTTTCCCTAGGTTTTAACCAAATGCTCATCTACTGATTTCTCCACTTTATTAAACAAACTCTGATTCCGATTACAGATCTCACCATTTTGTGAAGTCCAAACCACATATCCTGTGCTGAATTCAGCGTTCTATTCAGCCTACCTAGCATGCAGCTATCTAAAGCAATAACATAGGCTATCGTTTGGCTAATAGTAACTTATTACATATGGTTACATGCCTATTTGAGTGCTTGGTATATGCACCCTTTTGTCTCGTTTGGTATTGGTTGGCAATATAGGACCTGTCTGCCTAGTGGAGGCACTAGAGTTTCGCCTCAGCTTTGTGTTCTCTCCTGCAGTGTCTCCGGTCTCGGCTCTGGTAGACATATATATTGTGTATATATATGCGTATATATATATATATATTTTTTTTTCTTCTTCCCCTCCTGTGTGTGGTTGTTCATATTGATTTTGAAATGTCCAGTGACCGGCAGGAAGTTATGGAACAGTCTGTGGTGGAGATGACATTACCCACCAGCCGGAAGTTCCGACAGCTCACTAAAGATCAGTTGTTGCGGTTAGCAGCAGAGCAAGAGGTGGAGGTACCAGAGGGTATACTGAAACCTGCTTTAGCTAAACTTCTTATTGCTATGCTGGAGTTGGAAGAGTGGTGGGCAGATGATGAGAGAGAGAGGGCTGGTGCAGAGAGGGAAGGGGTACTTCGGGCGGAGAGAGAAGAGCATGAGTCCCGGGAGCGGTTGGCTCAGTTTGAGGTGGAACGAACTAGGGCTGCTAAGGGGATTGCCACCTTGGAGCCTCGTTTCGACGTGCGCTCTGCTATACAGTATCTCTCATGCCTAAATTTTGATGGACATTGATACGTTTTTGACGCTTTTGAGGTTGTTGCTCGTGAATGTGACTGGCCTGAAGCCAAGTGGCCATTATTGGTGCAGAGTGTTTTAAAGGGCAAGGCGCAGGTTGCCTTTGCGGCTTTGGATCCTCGCATGGGCTTGGAGTATGAATCTCTAAAAATGGCAGTTTTGACTGCATATGGTGGTGTCCCTGAGGCTTACCGGCAGTGGTTTAGGACTGTGAAACGGAGAGACGGTGAGTCTTATTTAGATTTATCTGGAAAATTAGGGGTGGCGTGTGAGCGCTGGCTAAAGTCTAAAGAGACATATGATTTTTCACAATTAAAAGAGCTAGTCTTGTTGGAGCAATTTAAGAACAGTGTGCCCCGAGCGGTTGAAATATATCTGAGTGAGCAGAAGGTCTCTACCCTCCTGGAGGCAGCCCAAGTGGCGGATGCTTATGCGGTCATCCATGGTGGGTTTGTGGGTTTAGCCCGCCCAGGTGGCGGGCGCCATGACCTTAGCCGGGGTAGAGAGACCTCCGGTAAGGTCCTCCCTCTTGGAGGGAAGGCATCTGGTGCTCAGCGGCCTGGGATGGAGAAGTCTCATTCCGCTGTTGTGTGCCATCACTGTAGGGAACCCGGTCACATTAAGCCCCGTTGTCCACGGCTTAAAAGGGAAAGGGACCGTGATATTATTTGCCATGGTTGCCGACGGCCCAGTCATGTCCCCAACGCTCCCAGCTGGAGAGTCAGGCTAAGGTTGTGGCGCTGGTGGCCTCCTTGACTAAGAGTGATGAGGGGATAGGCTGTAGTGGTCCTAGGGAGGGGCCCCCATTAAGCTATCAGCCTTTCATCTCAGTGGGGACGGTGTCCGTGGCCCCGGGTGGAGAGGAAGTGTCAATCACCATTCTGTGTGATACCGGTGCTGCACAGTCTCTTTTGCTGGAAGGGCTGATTGAGCTGCCTCGTGATGTTTTTTCCCGGTCGTCGCTCATTAAAGGTCTTGGGGGGCAGTATGATTGCGTGCCATTGTACACCGTTCATCTGAAATCAAATGTTAAGGGGCCGGTGACTGTTGGGGTGGTGCCCACGCTACCTGTGCCGGGCGTTAGCTTATTATTGGGCAATGACCTAGCAGGGTCACAGGTGTGCGTGACACCGGTTGTAGTCTCTATTCTAGAACGGGAACATCCTGAGGTGTTTACTGCATGTGTGGTCACTCGTGCTCTGGCATGCAAAGCCGAGGCCCAAGCTAGTGAGGCGTTGACTCCCATAAGTGAGGAGGTACCTTTTGTGTTTTTTTCCAAAGCTGTGAGCAAGGAAGGGACCACTGCTGTGAAAGGCCCTGGTTTCTCCCCGTCTTCGGTGGCAGACGCCACCCATTTTTCTAGGGAAGTTTTGATCCAAGAACAAAACCAGGATCCCTCGCTGGCTCCGCTGTGGAAGCGAGCTGTGACGGTGGAAGAGAGTGAGATATGGCTGTCGGAGAATTCGTGGACCAAGATATTTTAATGCATAAGTGGCGGCCTGCAGACCGCCCGGCGGACGAAGATTGGTGGATCCATGCGCAAATTGTAGTTCCTTCCAGCTTTCGCGGTGAGGTGTTGTGGTTGGCCCATGAGACCCCCTTCGCAGGCCATTTAGGTGTCAAGAAGACCCTGGCCCGCTTGTCAAAACATTTTTATTGGCCCACGGTTCGCCGTGATGTCGTTCATTTTTGTCGTTCATGCCATGCCTGCCAGATTGCTGGAAAGGCTGGTCACTCCCTTCCGGTTGCTCCGTTTTCACGCGTGATTATTGACTGTGCGGGTCCCCTTCCCAGAACCAAGAAGGGGAATGAGTATTTATCGATTATCATGGATGTTGCAACGCGTTTTCCAGAGGCGGTGCCAGTACGTAGTATTCATGCACCTGTGGTCATTGAGGCTTTGCTGCAATTTTTTTTCACGGGTGGGGCTCCCTAAGGAGGTCCAGTCAGATCGTGGAACCAATTTTACTTCTGGGGTGTTCCAGAATGTCATGTGTGAGCTGGGCATCACTCAGGTATTGTCCTCTGCCTACCACCCTGAGTCCCAGGGCGCCCTCGAGAGGTGTCATCAGACATTAAAATCAATGGTGCGCACTTTTTGTGTGGACTGCCCTAAGGACTGGGATGCAGCAATGCCTTTTCTTTTGTTTGCTATCCGCGATGCTGTGAACGAATCTACAGGGTTTAGTCCCTTTGAATTAGTTTATGGGCATGAGGTCCGGAGACCGCTAAGCATAATGCGGGAGCGACTCCTGAAGCCACATGCCCAGGGTGATATCTTACAGTACGTTTCTACATTTCATGATCGTCTGAGTGCAGCCTGGAAGGTGGCAGCCCAGAACCTAACTGGAGCTAAGGAACGGATGAAGGGGCAATATGACCGTAAGGCTGTGCAACGCTCTTTTGTCCCTGGGGACAAGGTCCTCGTCCTTACGCCGGTTGGCAGGGAAAGGTTTGGGACGCGTTTTAGTGGTCCCTATATGGTGGTTAGGAAGGTAGGAGTGTGTAACTACGTCATTAGTACACCAGAGCGGCAGCAGAAGACGCGACTCTGTCACATCAACTTATTAAAGTTGTATGTGGAGCGTGATACGGCCAACCCTGTTGGTTGTATTATAGTGGCGCCTTCAGACAGAGAGAGAGAAGAGGGGTTTTTGGCACCAGAGCCAGTGGGTGCTCGGCTGGATAACTCTCGAGCCTGTGAGCAGCTGCAGGAACAGCTGAAGCACTTGCTGAAGGCCCAGGCCCAGGATGTGATGGCCCTGGTGGCTGTACATCCTTCTCTGTTTCGCAATAGGCCAGGGTTAACTTCCCTAGTTGAGCACAATGTGGATACTGGTGGGGTGACGCCTATGAAGCAACACCCTTATCGTTTGCCTCCTTTTAAGAAGGAGAAGGTTCGTGAGGAGGTTGAGTACATGCTGGAGATCGGGGCCATAGAGCCAGGGTCTGGTGAATGGAGTTCCCCGGTCGTCCTCATTCCTAAGAATGATGGTATGTCACGTCTCTGCATTGACTACCGCAAGGTGAATGCAGTGACAAGGACTGATGCGTACCCTATTCCTCGTATTGAGGATTGCATTGATAGTATTGGCCAGGCTAGGTTCATGTCAAAACTGGATCTGCTCAAAGGGTATTGGCAAGTGCCATTAACGGAAAGGGCCCGAGATGTCTCTGCATTTGTTACCCATGATGCCTTATACTGGTGCCGGTTTCTCCCATTTTGTATGAAGAACGCTCCAGCAACCTTTCAGCAGCTTATGAACCTGGTCACGTCTGGTCTGGATAATGTGGTAACTTATATTGACGATGTGGTCATATATAGTGAGAGCTGGCAGAGTCATCTGGAACATCTCCGGAAATTTTTTGGCAGGTTAGAGTCGGCCCAGCTGGTAGTCAACCTCCCAAAGTGCGAATTTGGAAGGAGTCAGGTTACCTACCTTGGACATCTGGTAGGGTGTGGAGCAGTGCTGCCGCGGTTGGCGAAGGTGCAGGCTATTATGGAGCTCCCCACACCTACCACTCGGCGTCAGTTAATGCGTGTGCTGGGCATGTGTGGATTTTATCGCCGTTTTGTGCCTGATTTTGCAGCCGTTACTGCTCCACTTACTAACCTGTTAGGCAAGGATGTCAAGTGGAATTGGACCCAGGCGTGTCAGGATGCTTTGGACCAGGTTAAGGCCATCTTATCCTGTGAACTGGTGCTAAAGGCCCCTGATTTTAGCCATCCGTTTGCTCTGGCAGTAGACGCCTGTGATGTTGGGGTAGGGGCGGTTCTTTTGCAGGCAGATGAGGATGGGGTGGAAAAACCTGTGGCATACTTCTCTAAGAAGTTGAATCGCCATCAGAAAGCCTATTCCACAGTGGAGAAAGAAGCTTTAGCCTTGGTCCTAGCTGTCCAACATTTTGAAGTGTACGTTTCCAGTGTGAGTGGTCCTGTCATAGTTTATTCTGACCATAATCCCTTGACATTTTTGGCGAAATTTCAGGTGACAAACTCCAGAGTGTTCAGATGGAGTTTAATCTTGCAGCCATATAGCCTTGTAGTTCGGCATGTGGCTGGTAAAGACAATGTGCTGGCGGATGCATTATCCCGTCTGTGACTGTCCCGTGACCTCTTTGAAGGGTGTAGAGCTGAGCTCCACTTTCTTGGGGTAGTTTCTTTCTGTGCTTCCTCTGTGTGGTCTGGGTTGAGTGCAGATTCCCTAGGCCAGAGTTGCAGAGTGGAACATAGGGGGTAATATTAAGGCTCTCCCTATGATGGTGACTAAACTTGCTGTGATTTTTGGCTATGATTAATCTGATTGTGCTTTGTTTTTGGGTGCATTTATTTATTGTTTTGGTATTTTTTTCTTTTCTTTAGATGTGTAGTGTGTGTGAAATCTAAACCGGAAAAAAAAAAAAAAAAAGAAGGAAAAAAAGAAAGAAAATATTGTATAATCCTTACATATGTTTATAAGGATTAGAAAATAAATAAAAAAATAATAATAATTTGTGGGTGTTATGGAATTATTTTTGGTTTCTTTTCTTTGTGTGAGGGTGGGAGGACTGTTATGCCCCGTGTTAGGGAGCGGGGCATAATAATAAAAACGAATGCCTCCTAGTTTCGATAGTTATCAATATATATTAATAACACTCATTTAGTGGCATGGCGGCTGTGCACTGGGAATGGTGGCTGGTTCAGGAAACTGGGATGATGCCTTATATCCTGATTGGGCGCCGGTTGGTGATGGGGGAGGGCATTTCTTGTTAAAAGGGCAAAGATGGTGGGCAGCAAGAGAGGGGTGTGAATGTACCTGTGCTTGGCCTGCCGGCGTGAAGATTGACAACCCCCCTTGTTTTCCGACCAGGCTGTTGTATTAATTCTCGGATCACTATACTGCTATGCTTAAAAAGAGAAACTAGATTAAACAATCTAAACTCGAAAATGAACGGACGCAGAGCTCTTCGCCGGCGGAGCGACGGCTTGGGCTAGCCCAGGGAACCGGTGAAGCGACCTGGAGGAGGTAAGTCCCAGTTTTCCTCCCAGTTTCACCATTCCAGGCCAGCCGCCTCCTTTTGTAAGCGACTTTCTATCCCTAGACAAAACGTGACCGCAACATATGCCATTAGCAACTGCGGTTCCCCCGTGTCTCCAACTATGGCTCGGAGGTTACACGGGAAAAGGTGGCATGTATTTGTGTGCAAGGTAGGCTGCCAGAGATTACATAAGCATTTGAGCTAGCCACCATGAGCAATAATAGGTGATAATCTCTCGGTAATAATGTGTAACATAACGTTTCCCAACGGAATACAAATACCTAACATTTAACATGACAAAACAGCAGCAGTATAAACTAGTGAAATATCCCAAATTAGTCACAATTACGTATTAGCTTTTATGAACCTCCTGACAGTAAATTTGATAACGAGTATCGTTAGCCTAGCTAATCGACCAACATCCACAATTTTGCAACCGAGCTTAGGGGATAATAAAGACCGGGTTATAGGGATGGTCCGTACGTCTTAAATAGTCATACTGAATTTGGCGTCAACTTAGCTTTACATGACATAGGAATCCACTTCTAGTAAACTCCAGGAAGACCTCCGCCTTGACGAAAGCATAGGATGCCAGTCACGTAGCAGAGCTTGCAACAGCACACAAGCTAGAATATCCCCACCAAAAACAACCGTGCAAAACATTTTAAGCAGGGCAAGCCTAGGTTAGTCTAGGCATGGCTAGCAGCAGCAGGGCGCGGCAGAATGACAGCAAATTTCATTTTACACAAGCAACAAAGAGCAGTGCATCACCATTCAAGCAGTACAGAGAGAACTAATTCTTGGCTTACAAAGGGGCGCTCTATTAGAGGTGTGTGCATGTGATTGGTTGAGTATGGGACACGTGATTGCTAGCCGACCAGCGAGAGGTTCTCCGACAGAACTTGCTTTGCGCACTTTGTTCACAACACTCATTAGTTTTGCGTGTGCTAAAAGTTTTTGCACCCGCTAAAGGTCTTATTAAATCAGGTCCTAAGTGTCAAGACTGAGTATAAATACTACAATTCTTCAGAATCTGCTTCTTCAGGTGGATCATTCAACCCCCAAGTGCTCGATCGGAAATTTTGTGAATACAGCATATTTTGTGACTTTTTTTTCAAAAGACATTTTTTTGCACATAATTTTGTCAGAGTTAGTCAGACGCTCCCTCATTAGAAAAACAATACTATTTAGATGACTGCTAAGGCAGGTAAACCCTTAGTTTCACAAACTGAATCTACTGTACGGTGCACACAAAATATCAAGCTTCAGACAAGACAGTGACCAAAACCTAGTGGAGCTGCTCCACTGGTGAGGCAGCCGGGAGAGACAAAGCTGGGAAAGTGAAACGCAAAGTCCTGTTTTCATCTATTCAGTCAAATAACCCTTCACTAAACACAAGTGAATCAAGGCTCTCCTCCTGCCTGCTGTGCTGTGCACCCAATACTCAGGAGACTAAGCTCTCTCAACATCAAAGTTGTTCATGCACTACAGAAACACCGTCAGGCTGATGTACTGTATGCAGGCTGACAGATATACACAGTAGAGCTAACCCCAGCCTGCCAACAGCAGCACAGCAGGGGGGTCTCCTGGCACAACTTCAGTGGGTGCTGCTGGACGGACTAATATGGCAAACACTGGGAAGTAAACAGGACTGAGCTTCTGTGTTAAATCCTGCCCCGAGCCCAGACAGGTCTGAACATACTGTCAGCTGAATGTCATATACAGGCTTCAAATTAAAACGCTGTGATTATATTTTATCATGGCCAGTTGTTTAACAGTCTCTTCTGTGATGTTTCTTAGTTTTAAATGTCGGTCTATTGTTATCCTCTTTGCTCAATTTATTGTTAAATTGCAAGTTGTGCAAAATAAATTAAATCCGTCAGTATACAGTTTGTCTCTACCACATGACCTGTAGGGATTTACACTTGTATTTCAATGATTATCTTCCAGGGATCCCCATAGGCACTCCAACTGCACAGTCAAGTGACTAATCATGCAATTGATTTTCTAATTGAGACATTTATAAAAACAATTAGTTGATCTAATATGGGGAGAGTCAGAGGAAGGAAAGGGAACATGTATGGAAGTTAAAAGCATGTCTTTGAGCGAACAAGTGAAGAAGTATTCGCCTGGGGTCATGTCCTGTGCCTCTACGTCTTAGCCTGTTTCTGGTTTTTTCGTTTATTGTTTTTGTTTCTGTATTTTCAGTATTGGTAGTCCGTTCTGTGTTTTCCCTTTCTCCCCATTTTGTGTCTTCGCTTCCCCCGCACCATGTGTTTCATCTCACCTGTTCCTCGTTGTCTCTTCGTTAGTCTGGCATATAGTCTCCCATTTCTTTGTTCTGTGCCAGATGGTCTTTTGCCCTGCCTTCGTGCTTGTGTTCACTACTTTCCAGCGTTTATTCCTGCCTGCTCCCTGCCTGCTCCTAGTTCCTGTTTCCAGTCCTGTGTTTACCCGTCCAGTTCCTGTTCTCCTGCCTGTACTGCCTGTTCCTGTCCAGCCCTGCTTCAGTCCTCCTGCCCGCCTGCCCTTCCCTGTCCTAGCCCTGCTCCAGCCCTTCACCCTCCTGTTCTCCAGCTCTGACGGATCTCCTGGTTTTGACCCCTGCCTGTGCTGGACTTCCTTTCTGCCCATTCTGCATTGCCCTGTTTTCTGGACTCTGACCCCTGCCTGGAACTGACTACGATTCTGCCTTGCCTTTATTGCACTGTTTGCTTATAAAGCCTTATTCCCATTACTTTTGGTGTCTGTGAGTGGTTCCGATCGGTTCTCATAGCAGAACGATCTGGCCACTATAGAACCAGCAAACCAACAACGGACTTCCGAGGTTTTTCATCTTCAGAGCACTCGACTGGGGACGCATGATACGGTGCTGCAGTGGCTCCAACAAGCCGTACAGACCATCGCGGAACAAATGGCGTCCCTGACACTGCTGGCCCAGGACTTTGCGTCTTCCGCCGTGCACCAGGTCCAGTCTATGGCTGCTCCCCGACGGATTCCAGAGCTCCGTCTGCCCGCACCTGACCAATACTCTGGGGAGCCCGGTTCATGTCATGCCTTCCTCGCCCAGCTTACGCCCCAGGAACGTCAGCGGCGTCTCTCCAGCCATCTATGCCTGTACTGTGGGGGCCCAGGCTACTTCATCCACAACTGCCCAGGCAAAGGCAACGCCCGCCAAGTGAAAAAAGAGGCCCTGATGGCCTGACTTCTTTCACATCCCGACCCACTCATCATGCTCTGCTCACCTGGAATGGGATCCAGCTACCTGTTCAAGTCCTTATCGATTCTGGAGCGGACGCTAATTTCATCTGCCCTTCCCTGGTCCGTCAGTTCGCCATTCGCACCGTCCCTATGAAGACACCTCTTCACACTAACACTCACACCGGGACACCTCTGTGGAGATACTGGTCTCCGGCAATCATCAGGAGGAGACTTCTTTCTTTGTCATGGAATCGCCTTTCATTCCTGTTGTGCTCGGATCACCATAGCTCGCCAAGCACAATCCCCAGATTGACTGGACTCAGGGAATCACTACTGGCTGGAGCCCTAAATGCCACCTTTCCTGCCTCAGTTCCGCTGCCAGTCCCGTTAAGATCCAACTGCCTCAAAAGAAAGAGAAAGATCTCACTAAAGTGCCCAGTGAATATCACGATATCCGCCAGGCGTTCAGCTGCTCCCGAGCCTGCTCTCTCCCTCCTCACCATGCCTACGACTGCCCCATTGACCTGCTCCCGGGAACCTCGCCCCCCAAGAAGGACGGCTTGCTACGCCCCTGCATTGACTACCGTGGGCTTAATGAAATTACTGTCAAAAACCGCTACCCCTTGCCACTTATATCATCTGCCTTCTCCACCCTACAAGGCTACAACTTGTTCTTTAAACTGGACCTTCGCAACGTCTACCACTTGGTGCGGATCCGAGAGGGGGACGAGTGGAAGACGGCCTTCAATACTCAGTCCGGACATTATGATTACCTAGTCATACCGTTCGGGCTTACTAACGCCCATACTGTGTTCCAAGCGATGGTCAACAACGTACTCCGGGACATGATCTCCAAATTCGTTTACGTGCACCTGGACGACATTCTGGTGTTCTTCCGTACTCCCGAAAAACATGTTCATCATTTTGAAAAATACACATTTTGCACAATTCCGGGGATACAAAATTGGCCGAAACTGTACACATCTATATGGCAGAATATGTGGTAATTTAATATTTATAGTGTATGCTTCAAAGTACATGTACTATTCTGTTTGATGTCTGATACATAATTTGACACTTTTAAGTAGTAACATAACTCTTAAGATTTATGTGAATTCCCGATATGGGAATTCACATAAGCTCTATAGCTCACATAAGCTCTCACATAAGCTCTATAGCTGTTACCAATCCCAAGTTATAAGCTTCCAAAGTCGGAAAAAATCACATTCGCGCGTTTTCACAACTCGTGAGCGTGAAAGACGGAGGTTTTGAGAAAATTTCAGGAGGCCATATCTCGGAAACGACATGTCGTATGAGGCAAACATTTTTGTTTGTGTTCATTTTTCACACATTGGATTATTATGATGGAATTTCATCAAAATCTGAGAGGGTCATACAGGAACTTTTCAGAAAACTGGTTGATTTGACACGGAATGACCCCTATGCGACAATTTGGGTCCTAGCGACACCCCTGAGTGCCGTTTGTTTGTCCCAGAGACAAAAGTGCTCCCAAGTGCTCATCTGGGCCCATGCCGCCCAAATGTCCTGGACTGGTACACAGTATGCTGACTGGTACACAGTATGCTGACAGATTGAATTTATTTTTACCCGACATACTAGTGCAGTGTGTGCATGTGTCTGTGGACATGGGATCCCCAATGTGCAGTATACACTGTACAATGTAATCTCTCTCCAAGCTTGGGCTCCTTTAGTGTGTTTGTGTGCTTCTATGGAAGGGAGAGAGGCTCTTTCTACTCCACAACAAAATGAATTATTAATCACAGAGACTATTTTGATAATTTATTAACCGTAAACTTGAATGGGAGGGTGAGTGTGAGGTTTAACTCAAGTTCTTTATCATTTTAAAGTTGTCATTATGAATGCCACTGGCAGCCCAAGTTGGCAGAATTGTATTTTGTGTAACAAAAAATAAAGAAAAAGAAATTCAGAGTATGTGAAGAGTTATGAAAATTTAAAAGCCTGCATTCTGCCATCTCAAGACCCACCTCGAACAAGGAAAAACAGTTTTTTTGCGTTGGATAGTTTTTCTGTAAAGTTTAATTCTATTTCAATGTGAAGCACAATGCTGTTTTAAATGTGCAATTAGACGGAATAGAGTTTCGATAATTCCACTTAGTGGCTTAGTTAATTTCACACTCACAAAACTGAAAAATAAAATCCACAAAAACAAATTAAAACAACTAAACAATCTTTTACCTCTTTGTGCAGAAGCAAAATTGGGCCAATTTTCACCTGTTTTGTACTGTTCTGTTTAAAGCTTTATAATCCCAGATGTGCACTTCACACACATTGTGAAGTGAATTGAAGAAGACCCTTTCAAATTGAAGAAGACCCCGGTACCATTTAATGTCATTGCTTAAAATTATTTATATACATAATCTTTATATACATTATGGGCTGTAAATGCACAAAATACTTGCAGAAAATGTAAAACGGAAGTTGTAATTCTTACTTTACAGTGCACCTCTGAAAGGCAAAGACATAAAACAGGTCATACTTTACATTTCCTGGTCCAAACACCTCTTGTCCACATGTGTACAAAAGTTTTTGGGGATATGTAAAACTACTCAGGTTCTACAATATAATTTGTAAAGAGTGTATCCCGGCATCCCTTAGTGTCTGTTTACCCAAAATGGATAAAATGTGCATTACAGTAAATCAGGAGGTAATCAGTTTCTATCAACACATAAAGTATTCTGACTCACAGAAAACATGTTTGCATTTAATGCATGAAGAAATGTCCATCTTTTTCAAAAGAATGGGGCAGTGAGATATATAGGGGTCCAAAAACCTATCCAACCCTATCCAAAAATGAATACAATGCTTTGTTTGTACATATTATGGCCCATTGATGTTGGTGTGCTCAATATAGGGTAATGCATGGCTAAGCTACAGTCAAGCCGGAAAGTCTCCCCACCCCTTTCACCTTCTCCACGTTTTATTATGTTACAGACATATTCTACAATAGATTGAGTTCATTTTTTGTCTCAAAATTCTACACAAAATAGCCCATAATGACAAAGAGAAAACAGGTTTTTAGACATTTGTGCTCATTTATAAAAAATCTAAATGTAAAATATCATATGTACACAAGTGTGCACACCCTTTGATATGACACCCAAAAGTGAGCTGAGGTGCATTTTGTTTCCACTGATACTGCTTGAGATGTTTCTACAACTTAATTGGAGTCCACCTGTGATAAATTCAATTGATTGGACATGATTGGGGATTGCCAACACCTGCCTATATAAGGTCCCACAGTTGACAGTGCATGTCAGAGCAAACTCCAAGCCATGGGGTCAAAGGAATTATCTGCAGACCTCAGAAACAGGATTGTGTCAAGGCATAGATCTGGAGAAGGGTACGGAAAAATCTCTGCAGCTTTACAGGTCCCAAAGAGCACAGTGGCCACCATCATTCGTAAATGGAAGAAGTTTGGAACCACCAAGAATCTTCCTAGACCTGGCCGCCCGGCCAAACTGAGCAATCGGGGAAGACGGGCCTTGGCCAGGGAGGTGAGCAGGAACCCGAGGGTTACTCTGACAGAGCTCCAGCGTATCCTTGTGGAGATGGGAGAACCTTTCAGAAGATCAACCATCCAGGCAGCACTCCACCAATCAGGCCTTTATGGTAGTGGCCAGTCGGAAGCCCCTCCTTAGCAAAAGGCACATCACAGCCCGCTTGGAGTTTGCCAAAAGGCACCTAGAGGACTCTCAAACCATAAGAATCAAGATTCTCTGGTCTGATGAAACCAAAATGGAACTGGAGGAAACCAGGCACCGCTCATCACCTGGCTAATACCATCCCTACAGTGAAGCATGGCGGTGGCAGTATCATGATGTGGGGATGTTTTTCAGCAGCGGGAACGGGGCGACTAGTCCTGATAGAGAGAAAGATGAATGCAGCTAAGTACACCGAGATCCTTGAAGAAAACCTGCTCCAGAGCGCTCTGGACCTCAGACTGGGGCGAAGGTTTACCTTCCAATATGACAACGACCCGAAGCACACAGCCAAGAGAACAAAGGAGTGGCTTCGGAGAAAGTCTGTGCATGTCCTTGAGTGGCCCAGCCAGAGCCCAGACCTGAATCCAATTGAACATCTGTGGAAAGAGCTGAAAATGGCTGTGTACCGACGCTCCCCATCCAACCTGACGGAGCTGGCAAGGATATGCCAAGAGGAATGGGCAAAAATGTCCAGAAACAAGTGTGCCAAGCTGGTAGCTTCTTTCCTAAGATGCCTTGAAGCTGTAATCGCTGCCAAAGGTGCAGCAACCAAGTATTAGGCTAAGGGTGTGTACAGATATGTAACCCCTAAATAAGCTATTTTTGTCAGTAAAATAAAATTGCATATTTTCTAAAAAGCTGTTTTCACTTCATCATTATTGGCTATTGTGTGTAGATGTTTGAGACAAAAAATGAACTCAATCTATTGTAGTATAAGTCTGTAACGTAATAAAACGTGGAGAAGGTGAAAGAGGTGGGGAGACTTTCCGGCTTGACTGTATGTATAAATACTAATGCTACAATACATTATATGACTTATCCTACCATTCAGCCACAACAAATGATACATTATGTTGTTCTTATTACTATGTTGCAAATAAAAAATAAATATGGTAGGTCACAATAATAAATAAATAAATCCTATATTGTACATGGATTGTGACTAAAATTTACCCTGGAGAGAGCTGAAAAGCTGTTCTTTTGTTTGGGTTTATTTTGATTTTGTTATTTTCGTTTATTATTTTTGCCAGAATCCTGTGAAGGTTTTTCTTATTTGTTTATTTTTTTCAGACCCTGTACCTCTTGGATGAAATGCCAGTGGAAAGCGGAATTAATGCATCTCCCTGTGTCCAGCTATTTTGTACCTCCAAAGAGAGTCTGCATGTGACAAAACACACGTGTGACACAAAATATGATTCTGCTCTGAATTCTATGTCTGAATACGTGTCTATTAAATCGAGCTGTGTCAATAAACTGGACAAAATAGTGGATGACTGTAAGTGTGGTTCCTCACTTGTTCTATCTAGTGCAAAATCTACAGTACAATTAAAATCTCCCCCTAATATTGAGCAATCCCTGTGATCATCCTGTGCTAATGTGTCCCTCAATCTCCTAAAGACTTCCACAGGCTCTGAACCCTCATTTGGAGCATAGATGTTTACAAAGCAAAGAATTGTTTCTCCTATCTGAGCCCACACAGTGTGCACCCTACCCTGCACTACCTCTTTAGTGCATAAAATATTTACGCTTAAACTGGACGAGAAAAGAATAGCTACCCCTGCGCTAACATTGGTCCCATGGCAAAGGAAAATACTGGCCCTTCTGTGGACATACACACATTGCTAATGCAAGCGCAACTCAATGGTAACCGGTAGCATCCACTACCAAACGCACTTAAACACTCCACACCCAAAGCAAATAAAATACGACAACAGTCTATCGGGGTTAATTTGAGTGTTTATACCATCATTTTTCAAGTCAAACTATTGTTGAATCCTTTACTTTGTGCTGACCTATATTCTCTGTGGAAGTACGGCAGTGGAGCGAACGTGGCCATTGCAACTAGTTGCTCTTCTTTGTTGTTGTAGTCGACCAGTGCCGGGACTACATTTGTAGGTAACGTAAAGTATCGCTCCGCAGCCGTCCTTCTCTGTATATTCTACTTCCACAGAGAATATAGGTCAGTTTGACTTAAAAAATGATGGTATAAACACTCAAATTAACCCCGATAGACTGTCGTCGTATTTTATTTGCTTTGGGTGCACTGTGGAGTGTTTAAGTGCGTTTGGTAGTGGATGCTACCGGTTACCATAGAGTGCTAGCATTAGCAATGTGTGTATGTCCACAGAAGGGCCAGTATTTTCCTTTGCCATGGGACCAATGTTAGCGCAGGGGTAGCTAACAGCATGGGTAGACAGCATGGAATCAGCTGAAAATGGTCACCATCAATCAACAACATCATGGGTAAGTCGTAAATGAGAATTATGTCCAAAATTCTGAACTAACCCTTTAATAATATATAATAAACTGCTTACCTCAATATTTTGATTAAATATCCTTAAGATATATCCATTCCTTCTGGGAAAGTGGTTATTAAGCCCAAAACGTCGAGTTAAAACTTCGTAAATTACGTTGGAAATTACTGACCTAATTCGCAAACGTGTATTGAAGCTTGATGTCACACCATAAACAATGTGCTGGTAAACTGTTCTCCTTAATTGTATTTCACAAAACTTTGGTTTGAAAAATCGTTATACCTTTAGACTTCAAGAAAAAATACTTTCATATGGCTGTACATGATTTTTTTCTAATTTTAAACCGACTTGTGCTTTTCTGCACTTCATCACTAGTAGTTTGGCTGTGTTCAGTTTGGCATTGTGAAACTCAGCTTCTGGAGTACCAATCCCATGGGTTAGTATATTTTAGCGAAAGGGGTTTTGTACTTTATTGCACAGTTTTATGCAAAACCGTCATCAATTGGGTGTATTTCTTTGACTGATAGCACAATAGGCCTATCTGAAGTGGGAAAAACTTGCATTGACCCGCCTCCACTGCGAGTGTTATTTGCTTTCCATTGGGTTTTTAAACTGTCTGTCAAATATTCCAGCCAATAGCGAAGACTCTTATCTTTCATACAAGCCCTCATTCAACACAATGCCCTCAGAAGTCACGTAGACAGAGCTGCGCGTAAGAGGAGGCGGCGTCCAAGTGTAATGTTCGTACCAAGATGGCGCAGAGTGTTTTTAGCTTGTAGCAGCTAGCTACATTCCATTTAGGATAGTATAATTCATTAGGTAATGGCGGCTGTTCATCTTTTTACTTTACAGTCTTTTTCATACAGTTTTTGGTTAGTTATCTAGGTTATTCAGGCGTTTCTCCGTGCAGCAGGTCCTAGCCCGAAGATGTTTTTGCGATCTTGTCTCAGTGACGCTGAGTGGTGTAAGGTAACACATTTTTTTGCCAGTATACCAGTGCAAATTCACTGTTATGTATAAAACGAATCCCTCTGAATTAAATGAATATACCTAACATTACTATATTGTAACAATGGCAAGCTAGCCAGCAAAATTACACATAGCAGCTGGCTATTTGTGTCTGAGACGAGCTGTTCCGAGTTTCTTTTGAATTAAATGGCGTCTGAAGTGTTTGTTTAGTAGTTATTGTTCCACATGAGTAAATTGTTCTGTATACAGTACAGCAGGCTGTGCAGGTAAACGAATGCGCAATTTATGCATGACGTAAGACGGTGAGATAACAGGAGGATGAGTTTGTTGTTGATTATTATGCAGGGGTTTATTTTATCTAGGAAACTGATGGATATTTGATTTTATATCCCGTTTGCATATACCTGGACTCATTTGGGGCTCTGGTGGAATACAAGCCAATTATCAAATTTTATTGTAAAACTTAAAAAAATAAATCATATTGAGACTTTTCTGGAACCTTGCCATTTTTCACAATTTGTCACAATTTGTGCCAACTTTGGTAACCGAAATGGTTCATCTGAAAAAAAGCTCTGTAGAATTTGAATGGTTTGAGATACTGACACCATATTTTTAGTAGAGATAGGCAGCATATTGAGGAATCACAAAGAGTTATTTCCTCCATAGCTCTTGTAGCTCATCAGGTAAGAAATCAGAAATTTGAATGTAGGTACCCATTTTTTAGTTTTTTCACAATTTCTGTACATAAATTGTTGTAATTAAGTAGCAGAAAGTTGTATATGAATTATGACTGCTTATTCATAATAGTGCAGTTCTCTGTTTTAACCTCTTAATACCAAGGGCAAAATATACCAATTCTCGCCTGTTTTTACTAGTGACCAACAAAGCTGTTTATCTCAAAAACTGTAAAGGCTACAAATATAGTGTATATACACACACTTTTTGCTTCTTATGTACAACAATTTATGTACAGAAATTGTAGAAAAGTTCCAGAAAAGTCTCAATATGATTTATTTTTTTAAGTTTTACCATAAAATTTGATAATTGGCAATAAAAGTTCATTTTTAGATGTGTTTTTGGTGTGTTTCATATTACACAACTAACTAGCCTACCCGTGGTCCCCAAAAAGCTCTCCAAACCCATGTAGCAGCACAGTGAATCTTGTATTCCACCAGAGCCCCATTAGCCAGAAATAGAGTTCTCAGTTTCAGCCCGAGCCCGACGGGGCCCCAAAAAGCCCGTCGGGTAGGGCCGGGTTCGAGCCGACAATTTATGCTAATTGGTCGGGTCAGGTAGGGCTCGGGCTGTGCAAAAAAAAAAGAAAAGAAAAGAATATCTCTGTATTTACAGTAGGCTAATCATGCATTTTTCATGTGGTGCTATTTATTTTATTTATATATATATATATATATATATATATATATATATATATATAATAAATATATTTTATATGAATAAAATAAATAGCTACATATATATGTAGCTATTTTATTCATCCAACAGCTCCCGTTTGTATCGTCTGCTGTGTGATAAATGATAATAGGGCAATAATAATGAAGCAAGAACATGCGAACTACACAACAATAAAAAAGTTGAATCTCGTTCTAACGAATAAACACTAGCTATTAAATTCTATTACAGCATGGCAAACATTAGTACAAATCTAACTGCTTGCTTTCGGCTCTCAATGACTAAATCTGTTAAAAACTCAAAAACAGTAGGCTAAAAACACAGCTAGTTTGTGGCGTTCCTGCTTGCTTGCTCGCTCCTTTTCTCTCTCTCTCTCTCACCGCGTTGTGCTATGTGATTTGAGCTGCCGCCTACGTAAATTGCGCAGCCTTTTCTGGCAATAACCGACTCGTGTTTTTTTTTTCGGGTTTGGTCGGTCTCGGGCTCAGTATTGTATGTGATGATCTCGGGCGAGCCGGGCTCAGGCTTCAACTCACTCGGGTCGATTCGGTTCGGGTTTGAATTTTCAGTTGAGAACTCTAGCCAGAAATGAGTCCAGGTATATGCAAATGAGATCAAAAGTCCACCAGTTTCCTAGATAAAATAAACCCCTGCATAATAATCAATAACAAACTCATCCTCATGTTATCTCTCCCTCATGTTACGTCATGCATAAATTGCTCATTCGTTTACCTGCACAGCCTGCCTGCTGTACTGCATACAGAACAATTTACTAATGTGGAACAATAACTACGAAAACAAACACTTCAGATGCCATTTAATTCAAAAGAAACTCGGAACAGCTCGTCTCAGACACAAATAGATAGCCAGCTGCTATGTGTAATTTTGCTGGCTAGCTTGCCATTGTTACAATATAGTAATGTTAGCTATATTAATTTAATTCAGAGAGATTCATTTTATACATAACAGTGAATTCGCACTGGTATACCGGCAAAGAAATATGTTGCCTTACCACTCAGCGTCACTGAGACAACATCGCAAAAACATCTTCGGGCTAGGACCTGCTGCACGGAGAAACACCTGAATAACCTAGACATAACTAACCAAAAACTGTATGAAAGAGACTGTAAAGTAAAAAGATGAACAGCCGCCGTTACCTAATGAATCATACTTTGCTAAACGGGATGTAGCTAGCTGCTACAAGCTAAAAACACTCTGCGCCATCTTGGTACGAACTCGAGTAGATATCGGTGAGCATCGTGTTCGAGTAGATATCGGTGAGCAGTCGGCTTGCCTGCCTCAGGCGGAAATGACAAACACCTGAGCAGATCGAACTGGGACAGTTTCAGACGTTTCTGAAACCGGCAGGGAGAAAAACAATATGGAAGAGTTAGCCGTGTTGTTTGTGGTTGCGGAGGACTTGGAGGCGACAGAGATGTCTTTTTTACTTTTTTAAATTTGCGTAAATTTACAAGAAATGGAGGGGAACAAATGAAGGTTGTTTTAATACTGACTTAGGCCTACATTATTTAATGACTTGTATTGTTATGGTAATCAATATTTATCTTTTGCTATGCGACTTTGGCTAAGCACCCTGAATTGTTCCACAGTGAAACTCCAATTAAAGTTCTTGAATAAATATGTATAATTGCCATTGGAATTAAAGTGCTGGGTGCCGTTTCATTATCGAATAACTAAATGATTTAGCTAAGCTGTCATCTGTTATGGTAACATACCTGTAAACATTAGGCTGCTTATGTTCTATTGCTCATATTCAGTTGTTTCTTGTCTGTCAATTTATGAAATGGCCTAAACTACACCTGTCATCTGTGTTTAGACTAGGAAACATGGTAGACATGTCATTTTAGTTCATCTAAACCCAGAAGACATCGTAGCCATCGGTAGCCATACATTGTAATGTGAGAATCTATGTAGCTATGTTAAGTATCATAACTTACATGCATGTTTACATAGACTTTTGAGTGTTGGTTCTAAAGAATATTTTATTGCAGAATATCTGTACCAATATAAATGAGAAATGTCTCTAGGACTTTAGAGTTGTACAGTTAATGCATTGAAGATATTCCTTGTGTAGGAAAAGTGTATTAATCCTAATCATTAATGCTGTTGCTATGAAATAATAATACTTGGTTGCATATCCTTTGCGTGCAAGGACTGCCTGAAGTCTGCGAGCTGTAGAAATCATCAGATGCTGGGTATCTTCACTGGTGATGCTATGCCAGGCCTGTACTGCAGCCTTCTTCAGTTACAATATGGATGAAAATGCCCTCAAATTGAAGCTTACAGTCTGTATTTTAGCCTCACAATCATTGTTTCATTTGTGCTGGAGTACAGAGCCAAAACACAGAAAAAAAATATTCACTGTTCACTGTATATATCCTTTACTTGACCAGTCTGTTGAGATTTATTTTCACACTAAAATATTACATAGCATACATGATTCAGTTACTCATAATGTCAGTGTTCATGATTTATTCAAATTACATGACAGCAGGTGGTCCCTTTTGACCCTGACAATGAACTTATTGAATTGAATGCCATCCAATGTCTTTAACAGGATAAATTGAGTTTGTATGAATGAATAACTAATATAGTACATATAGGGACATTTGGGATACTGGGAGTCGTTATGTGTTTTGAGGGAACAATGTCAAGAAAGATGACATTTTCCTTGCCAGTTATGTTAATGTATGGATAAATAGAATTGTATTTGCATAAGATGTATTCCAATATCAACATGTCATCTTCCTTTTACCTGTCACCAATCATTGTTCATATATTTCTGATTTGATAATAAACATACAAAATGACAGAAGGAACCCGGTGTCATTGTGGCTTGAATGGTGGTGGAGGGGAATAGTCCTACAGTTTATTTACAATATTATGAATGTCACCATATTGTGTGAAATAAATATTCTGAAAATGTTCTCTTTGCTTAATTGCTGGTATAATCTATATATTTTGTTCTGGAGACCAGACCACCCATATCTAATCAACCCATAGCCATAATAAGTGTTAGATCTTTAATCTCAAGCATTAACCTTACAACTATTTTCAAGATACCTATATTTGGACAGGCATTTTTTTGTTATTATTTCTTCATACACTTTTTGATTCAGTCAACAGATTTTATATAGGCCTACTGTTAGAGGTACATTTTTTCCTAATTTATCTCAAGGCAGATGGATTACAGAAGCAGTCAAGAATGACAATTGGCAACTTCATTTGTTTGTGTAGCATTACCAATATTGTACTTTTCACATTCATATAGGCTTAATGTTACTTCAAGAAAGTACATGTATGGTACAATATATAATAACCAGGGGTGGCTTTCCCGATTCCGATGTGTCTTCAAAACTGACGACACACTTCACGATCTTTTTGAAGATATGTCTTGAAATTTTCACGACTCTTTCCCAAAGTATATTGTGGACTGAATATTTCAAGACACACTTTCACGACAAACTTTGAGTAACACAGACCCGACAGGTCGATGTAGAAAAGCCGATTCACACCACAGAAAGCATCACACATCATTATCAGTCACTTTCCAAAAAGCATTGTAGAGTTATGATCATCTTTGAATATTTGTTTCTTTGCTTTTTGTTTTAAATCTGATCAAACCTAACTGACAAAAAAGACAGAGACAAAGAGAAGAGCGAGAAAGAAAAATAAATATAATAAGCAAATAATAGGCTTGTCAGGCAACCTAACTCCTCAGCTGACAGTGAATTCACCTTTGGCGTAGTGGTTAGCGCCGTGGCCTCTCCACCTGAAGTTCAGTGGTTCGAGCCCCGCCAGTACCTCATTCGTTAAATAAGCCACGAATGAAAAATAATATAATATTATCTTTTATAATGCTTTTGGCAAACTGATAGGATCCATTTATTGCTGTCTATATTTATTGAAATTATTTTGCCTATTGTGAGTGTACAATGTACATGTCAGCGCAGGTCACAATAAATCCTTATAAACCCTATGATGGGATTAATTGATTACACCTGCTCTAGACTAAGTTGTTGTTGTTGTATCTATCGCGTAGATTAGCGGCCTCTGTCTGCAGAGGTGGGACTTGCACGTAGTACCGTATCTCAAGACACATTTGAGATTTCACGACTAGTCCAATGTTGTCTTGAACTCGCAACACATTTCACAATCTCTTTGAGTTACGAGCACTTTCGGGAAAGCGTCGTGAATGGCAAGTATATCTTCACGACACGTTTCACGACATACTTTTCCCTACGACATGCTTTAGGAAAGCCACCCTAGAGTAGCGACCTTATGTTACTCAATCCCACACTCTCAAAACACATATTTATTTATGTATTTATTTATTATTTGCACAAATAAAGAACAAATGCAAGTACACAAAGTAATTTACAGAAATATGCTAGAGAGGTTGGAAACCCTACAGGGCTTATGCTAGAAGCTCACTTTATGAAACAAAATCACATTAATTGAAGAACAATAAAGGATTGCATTATATTAAAAAATATTTTAAAATATAGCAATAATAAGAAAAAACGGAATAAATATTAATTGTGAAATTAGAAAAGAGAACATATAAGGGAAAGAGGAAAATACTGCTATTACATTGTAGTATTTAATAAATAACCCGTATACCCTTATACAATAAATTGTGCAATCAGACCAGCGTTGTCAATCTACCGTCGGATAGGCTAAAGTATCGTGTTTTTCATTCGGTTTCAGCTGTGCGTTAGTTGATTGAACTGTTTGTAGTGTAGTCACTGTTTAGTTGATGTAAATTGCAGCATTAGCGGTCAGTTGTTTACTTGCTTTGCGTTTCTAGGCCAGCTGCTAGTCTTTTGTGTTGCTATTTGGAAATAGATTCACCTGAGTGAATAAATAGCGTGTTTTGCATTCCTACTTCAGAGTGCAATCAGACCAGCGTTGTCAATCTACCGTCGGATAGGCTAAAGTATCGTGTTTTTCATTCGGTTTCAGCTGTGCGTTAGTTTTGCATTCCTACTTCAGAGTGCAAGCAGACCAGCGTTGTCAATCTACCGTCGGATAGGCTAAAGTATCGTGTTTTTCATTCGGTTTCAGCTGTGCGTTAGTTGATTGAACTGTTTGTAGTGTAGTCACTGTTTAGTTGATGTAAATTGCAGCATTAGCGGTCAGTTGTTTACTTGCTTTGTGTTTCTAGGCCAACTGCTAGTCTTTTGTGTTGCTAATCGGAAATAGATTCACCTGAGTGAACTAGCCCTGCAAGCAGCTGAGTGCAATCGGGAAATTAGCAAGTAGTCTATAAGTTAAAGTAGAGGCTGCCATGAAGACGGCAGCCTCATCGTCAATTTGAACTGTTTGTAATGATCTTTCCCCACCTAACCTGTCTTAGCACCCCCTACCATGTGTCTAACCCCCATTCCTCTGTGCTCCATGCCTCGCTCCAGGAGGCCCAACCACCGCAGACGCTGTCTGGCTAACCTGGTCTGCCCACCGCTGTCCTCTCGTAAGGAACTTTCAGTGGTGGGTAGACTATGGAACTGCCGGTCAGCCGTCCAGAAAGCTGACTTCATCACTGCATATGCCAGGGTGAAGTCCCTCCACTTCCTGGCTCTCACTGAGACCTGGATCACTCCTGATAACACAGCCACTCCAGCTGCTCTGTCTGCTGGCTACTCCTTCTCCCACACCCCCAGGGCCTCAGGCAGAGGCGGGGTACTGGTTTGCTCATTTCCACGTCCTGGAAATTCTCTATTCCCACTGGACCCTGCCTGAATATCTCCTCCTTTGAGTTTCATGCAGTCACTGTAACTCACCCATCTGCACTTAACATTGTTGTTCTCTATCGCCCTCCAGGTCCACTCGGCACTTTCCTGGATGAACTGGACACTCTCCTGAGCTCCTTCCCTGAGGATGGTACCCCTGTAATCCTACTGGGAGACTTCAACCTCCAACCAGACAGTGCCCAGCTATCCAGTGTCACCTCACTCCTCCAGTCCTTTGCCCTCACTCAGTCCCCATCGCCTGCCACCCACAAGGGTGGTAACCAACTGGACCTTGTACTCACCAGGAGTTGCGCCACATCTGAACTCACGGTGACCCCCCTCCACGTATCAGGCCATTTCTTTATCTCATTTTCTCTCTCCTGCCCACTCTCCCTCAACTCCACTAACAACCCACCCGCTGTTATGTTCAGGAGAAATCTCCGCACCCTCTCACACTCCTCTCTCACTACTTCTGCTCTCTCTGCACTTCCTCCTCCTGCTACCTTTGCTAAAATGCCTATTGATGTTGCCACCTCTGTGTTTAACTCATGCCTCTCTGTCTCTCAACTTACTATGTCCTCTTGTCTCCAAACCAGCCCGACTATCACCCCCCTCCCCGTGGCTGACGGATTCTCTCAGATCCAGCAGAACCATGCTACGAGCCTCTGAGAGAAAGTGGAGGAAATCCAGATCCCCAGATGACCTGGCCTCCTACCACACTCTGCTGGCAGCCTTCACAGCTGCAACCACATCAGCTAAAACTTCATTTTTCCAGTCTAAAATTGATACATGTCTATCTAACCCACGTAAACTCTTTTCCACCTTCTCCTCCCTGCTCACCCCCCCTCCACCCCCTTCACCCTCCTCCCTCTCTGCAGATGACTTCCTGACCCACTTTGAGGGGAAGGTGGCCGCGATCCGGAACTCCTTCACGCATCCGGTGACACCCCACATCCCCCATACTGAACCCATCGCTAAACATCAGGAGGATTCGACCGTACCTGACCACCTACTCCACCCAGCTTCTTGTCCAGACCATGGTCACCTCACGCCTGGACTACTGCAACTCCCTGCTCGCAAGCCTACCGGCCTGCACCATTCTGCCTCTTCAACTGATCCAGAATGCAGCTGCCTGGCTTGTGTTCAACCTCCCGAAATTTTCCCATGTAACCCCCTGCTGAGGTCACTCCACTGGCTGCCAGTTGCAGCCAGGATCAGGTTCAAAGTTCAATAGGACAGGCCCCGCCTACCTGCAGGACTTAATCCAGAACTATGTTCCTGCTTGACCACTTCGCTCTTCTACAGCAGGGCGACTGGCACTTCCCCCCCTCCGTGTCAAAGGCTCTCGCTTGTCCCGACTGCGGAGTTTTTCCACATTAGCTCCTTGGTGGAATGAACTTCCCATTCCCCTACGTTCTACTCCAACCCTGCCTGCATTCCGTCGAGGCCTGAAGACACACCTCTTCAGACTCCACCTTGACTGATATCCTCACCTAGGAATATCAGTTCCCTGTTTACTAGTTCCCTGTGTTTTCCTGTCTGTTTATTATAGTTTATAATAGTATTTAGAATAGAAGTGTAGTATTGCTGATTTACCCACAGCTTACTGTGAACTACAGTCAACGTTCATTACTAGGGATAGCTGCTACATTATGGGAAGGATGTGCTTTGTCTGTTCTGTAGTGATCTTGATGATGTCTCTGTATGCACTTACTGTACGTCGTTTTGGATAAAAGCGTCTGCTAAATGAATGTAATGTATACCTGTGTTTGAACACATAGGGAGGGGTACGCCGAGATAGGTGGCGATATTGTGAAATGATCCGCGTGTGTCATGACGAAACACCTATCTCTCCTCGCTCTCTAACTAATGCTGTTGTTGGTTTGTTTGAAGGCGCAGCGATGTTGATGTTGCTTAACCTCCTGTTGTCATTTCCACCTTAGTTCACGCTGCACCGATTTTTCGGCCATCTCGGACAGTTTCCGATGCAGTCCGACGCAGATATGACGTAAATCGGCTCTAGCCGAACACGCCCATTACACTTGGATGCCTCCTCCTCTTAGGCCTGGTACATACTCTACGCAAGGATCATGAATGCCAACGCATATTCGGGACATACGCGAGGTCTTTGCTTACATACTATACGCGCTTTTACCGGCTTCCTTTCGCCCTGTCCGCTAGTTGGCAGCCTAGGCAAATCTGGTTGGAGCGAGTAACCTTAAACCGGAAATTATTACTTCTTTGTAGTCTGCAATTCTGCAGTTATTGAACAGTATTTACTTTTAGCACCTCTAACGGAAACGCGTGGAATTGCACCACACGTTTGCGTCGCGTTACAAAATTTGGACTGCACATTTTGCTACGCAAGAACGCGAGAAACGCCCCCTGCGTTGCTCTTTGCGTTGTTGCGCGCGTTCCTTGCGTAGAGTATGTACCAGGCCTTACGCGCAGCTGGATCTACTTGAGTTCTGAGGGCTCTGTGTTGAATGAGGGCTTGTCTGAAAGATGAGTCTTCGCTATTGGCTGGAATATTTGACAGACAGTTTAAAAACCCAATGGAAAGCAAATAACACTCGCAGTGGAGGCGGGTCGATGCGAGTTTTTCCAACTTCAGATAGGCCTACTGTGCTATCAGTCAAAGAAATACACCCAATTGACGACGGTTTTGCATATAACTGTGCAATAAAGTACAGGGGTAAAAACCCCTTTGTCTAAAATATACTAAGCCACGGGATTGGTACTCCAGAAACTGACTGAGTATAATGATTTTTCAAACCAAAGTTTTGTGAAATACAATTAAGCAGAACAGTTTACCAGCACATTGTTTATGGTGTGCAATACATGTTTGTGAATTAGGTCGTTGTTTCCAACGTAATTTTCGAAGTTTTAACTCGACGTTAAAGGGCTTAAAAAGCATTTTCCCAGAAGGAATGGATACATCTTAAGGATATTTAATCAAAATATTGAGGTGAGCAGTTCATTATATGTTATTAAATTAATGAAATGTATAATTTAATAATTTCTGTAGCACCCGTGTTAGGGGGCATTCGGCAGCAAGAGGTTAATAAAAGCTATGAACCATATTTACAGTTTTTGAGATAAACAGCTTTTTCACTAGTAAAAACAGGCGAGAATTGGTATATTTTGCCCTTGGTATTAAGAGGTTAATATTTATGGACCCAACCCTCAAAACCTGCATAAAGAAATTAAAGAGTGGGGACAGAAAAACAGACAGAATAGAGACACCCTGTGATACACAATCATTCGCGTTATTTAATGATTTTCATCCGTATCACATTTTTTCCTTTTTTAGGCAAAGATTCTTTTCTCAGAGCAGTAACATGCTTTCTTAATCTGTAACGCTTTTTTTCGTCCAATACATCGAGACCGCCATTTTTTGGAAAGCTGTAATGGATTTCATAAATTTCTCAGCATTAGGGAAATACTCTTTTACTTTTACAGATTTACCAAAGGTTTCGTTGAGAAAAGTATTAATCTTGTGTAGCGTGTACACATCACCGCTCTGAGACATTGAATCTGCCACCGACATGCCGTCCGAATCAGAATCATACTCCATTTCATCATCTTCTTAGTTTCTCTGGCTATCGATGACAGGCGGTTCAGCCCCCGTCCCGTCCCCTCCCCGCTAGCCTGTTCGTCCTGCCCGGGTTCAAATACCTCCGCTACCAGAGAAGTTATGCTCACAGCACCGCTGTTAATAGAGTCCTCACTTGAGGCTGCAGGGCTGACGTTTGCCGTCTTCTCATTTAAATCAGCCTGCGCGTTCTCAAGCTGTTGCTCAAGGACTACACTGACCACCTCCAGGCAGGATACGTCCTACGAAACCTCCCTTTCACAGGTCCACTCGTCCCTTCTCCTGCATCGGCCTCCGCTGACGGAGCACTGGTTTCGGTTTTATCTGCAGTCCGCTGTTTGTGAAATAACCCTAAAAGATATTTCCATGGTCTGTGTAGGTGAACTTAAAAACATGAAGACATGTCTCTGTAGAGACTTGACATGGCGAAGCTTCTCGTTTTTACAGCCGAGCCCAACAGTCCTAAAAGCACAAGCTATTTTATCAAATCGCTGAAGTTCGTTTGGGATGAATGGTGGAACACCAGAAATGGTAATCTTAGTTGACGGAGCAATTAGTGGCGAAACTTGAACAAAAACATCATTAAGATAAACGCCGCTCTTGATTATCTGAGCAACAAGGCGTTCCTCTTTCAGAAACGTTACCACCGCTTTATTCATCCTGGAGGCATAATACAGATTCTCTTGACCAACTTGTTCTCCGACAGCGAGGAGAACCTCTTCGACTGTGACAGTTGGATCCGGCATTACCCTCACTCCATGACGGAGCGAGAGGGACGGCGTCTCCCTAGACGCCATCCGCACCAAGACCCTGCTCCAAACAACACCAAAACACCACAAACAAACACACCAAGGACAACTAGAAAATAAAGTACTACACCATATATTGCACACATAAGCAGCACAAAAGGAAAAGCAACAAAAAATGCTTTTGGCAACACAACACGGTCTCACCGACACATACTCTCACAGACCCAACTCCCAGCATGCAGAGAGAGAGAGAGAGATTTATTTATTTATTTTTATGTCACCTTTAATTTACAATACGAAAAAGTATTTACAAACTAAAATACTATAACTTGCAATCCAATGACAATGTATTTAAAAGGAAAGATAAAGGGACAATATACCAAGAGAGTAAGATAAAATAAAAAATGAATACCACAATAAAACCAATACAAAACTATAAAACCAATCAAAGCACAAACTTTCACTAAAAACAATAAAACTTACAAAATCGGTTTAAAAACACACCTTGTAGCCCCCATTATTATCTACAGCACAGATCGCCTCATTTATACACCATATTTTCATAAAACCGGCTATGTTGTTACAGAGACTAAAAAACACAAACTCTATATGGAGACGCTCTAAAACCATCCCCCTTAAAATTAGTACAGGATCTGTTGTCTGCTGCTCTTGGATCCTGTTCCTTCTCGTGATCCAAATTGCAAGCTTAGCCTGCCCAAACAAGAAATTGATCAGCGAGAGTCTGTATTTGTATTTTGCACTGTATCCTGGTCCCAGAATAAAAACCCCCATATCAAAACCCACCTCCAGCCTCCCACACAGGTCTCTCAACAAGGCAAACAATGCAGACAGCCGGTTGCATTGTGCAAAAAGGTGGTTTACCGTTTCCCCCTCCCCACAGAAGGGGCAGTCCTCCCCCATTGCAGGATCTATGTGTGCCAGGTGTCTGTTAGTGGCTATGGCTCCATGAATAAGTCTCCACTGGAGATCTCCTGACCGCTTTGGGATAGGAGCCTTGTAAAACAGTCTCAAATTTTTAAAAGCCGGTATAACATTTTGGTCCCACCCTTGCCAATCACCTGCCCTCACCTCTTCCAAGGAAAGAAGGTGCCGAACCTTTACACATACTATGTAGAGTGCCCTCTTGCTAACAGCATCAAACTCCCCCAACAGTGGTGTCCTAAATGTTAGGAGCTTCCCCTGTCACTCCCCCACTGCCACCTGTACTTGGATTACATTACATTATAGGCATTTAGCAGACGCTCTTATCCAGAGCAACTTACACAACTTTTTTTATCATGTTTTACATATTATCCATTTATACAGCTGGATATATACTGAAGCAATTCAGGTTAAGTACCTTGCTCATGAATGACAAGTGTTGAAGTGTTTGAAGACAAGTGTTTCCTGACCGTAGTGCAATGTTTTTTGGGCCGAAACCTCTTCTAAGAATTTCTCCCCGTCAGAAAAAGACTTCAAAACATTTACAGCTTTACTCTTTGTTTTATCCAGATATTCAGTTAACTCGTCGAAGCTATAAAAAGTCCCCCGCTTGACTCCGATAACACCGAAGAGTCAGAGAGTTCCCCCTCCTCCTCCTGCATGCTACCAGCGCCCCAATTTACCACGGTTACCACTTCTGTCATGTCTACCTCCTCCCCTCCTTCAACAACTGCACTGTCCACCTCAGAAACACTCAGAGGAAGAGTGGGCGCCTCCGTAGGCTGGCCGCACACGGCCTCATTTTCCTCAGCCTGGTCTGAGCTCGTAAAAACATTCCCCACTCTACTCTTTTTTCCTCTCGGTAGACTGTCCCGTATAACTCCTCTGTCTCCGTACCTTCCCTGCTTTAGCTCTAGTCTCTAATCTCCCCGGCCTTTCCGTGGACCTTACCCGTGCAGTGGAAGCACCTTCCTGAGGGTCATCATTATGGGGTTCCTCTTCTACCTGATCCTCAGGTACAACCACCTCCTCCGCGCCCCGCTCCTTTACCGGAGCCTCGTTCTCCCCACCTATCCTCCCGTCTGACTCCAAAGCGATCTCCCCACTCCTTTCTTCACCGGCCTTCTCATTAGATTTATCACCCAACATGTTTCCCTCATTCCTATCCCTGTCCTTGTTTTTATCCTTATGCGGACAGGCCCGCTTCATATGCCCAATGTCCCCACACTCAAAACACCGCAGACTATTCGTACTAGCAAACACAATGAAAGAACTTTCCCCGTGCCTCACACGGAAAGACGCATCCAGAGTTTGCGATGCAGAGTTTAAAAACATAAATATCTGTCTCCGAAAAGATAGAACATGTTTCAGTTCTGAGTTTTTGCAACCCAGGGGAATCATCTTCATTGCACTAGAAAATTTCCCAAACCGTGAGAGTTCTGTTTCAATCGCCTCATTTTTAATAATGGGGGAACATTTGAAATGATTACTTTCGTAGCAGGTGCTGCAAGCGGGGTCACCTGTACAAAAACGTCGTTAACCCACAAACCACTTGCAATTAAATTTGCCACCAAACTCACTTTTTTCAAAAAAACCACCACCGCTTTATTCATCCGTGATGCTGAATCAATCTGCCCTCCTCCTACCTGCTCGGCAATAGCAACCAGCACGTCTTCTACAGAAGCACTGCTGTCCATGACACACCGTATCCCGTGCCGGAGAGATACAGTCTCACCAGGGCCGTCTGGGAGATATGCGAGGCCCGGTGCGAAGTAGGCATTGCGAGGCCTTTATGCACTATGCACGCACGTCTTTTTTTCACAGGCCCAAAATGCGCATGCTATATGCCCGTTAGTTTCAAGTCTTTTCGTTGCGCATGGTGCGCCTTCCACTGTTGTGACGTAGCCTACCATACGCTGCACTGCTGAAGGCCTACTAATAGTTACTAGTACTTAGATTTGTTTACAACCATATTAGGATTTAGGATCATAGGATATTAGGATTTAGGATTTTTAGCAGTCATACCCCACATTGAATAAACACACGCTATTGATATGAAACACCCCCAAAAACTAAAGTGTACCCCCTAGAAATTATCTAAATATCACCACTGTGAAACAAGTAATAAACAGTAAAGATCAGTTCGAAAAAGTTTAGAAAATAACAAGGAGAAATTTGAAAAAAAGTTCACAGCCCTCAGCCCTCCCGAAAACACCCTCCACCTCAGAGAGAGAGAGAGAGAGAGAGAGAGGAGAGAGAGAGAGAGAGAGAGAGGAGAGAGAGAGAGAGAGAGAGAGAGAGAGAGAGAGAGAGAGAGGAGAGAGAGAGAGAGAGAGAGAGAGAGCTGAAAAGCTGTTGTGTTGTTTGGGTTTATTTTGACTTTGTTATTTTAGTTTATTATTTTTGCCAGAAACGCCAGTGGAAAGCGGAATTAATGCATCTCCCTGTGTCCAGCTATTTTGTACCTCCAAAGAGAGTCACTGCATGTGACAAAAAACACGTGTGACACAAAATATGATTCTGCTCTGAATTCAAAAAGGCTGCAAATATTCATCCACATACTACATGTAATAATCTAACTTACAACACATTTATAAAAACACCTTTATGAAAATAATCAAAAAAATAATGTAATAAAACAACACATATTTTTAGAGTACACCTAAATAACATTTTTAAGTCTTAATAATACCTTTCACATATTCTTTGTTTATCATGATGCCATTTCACATTCATTTTTCTTACCCTCTACAACACAACCCTGCCATAATTTAAATGAAAATTAAAAACTACATTTGCATTAGCAGTTTCTTATTGCAATCGCATGATCCATGACAAAAATGAAATGATAATTAATTTAGCCATTTAACATATCGTTTTCATGTTTTGCGGCACACATAATTCAAATGCAATGGCATTGCATCCGTGTACATCATTTCCGCGTGGTCATGCAAAAACCCTGCCAAAACTCCGAACTGAACATGCAAACTGTCAAAGCATGCTCATCAAGGCGGGGCCTCGAAGAAAGGGAACTAGGGTCGCCCCGGGGTCGTTTCCACAGTGTTTTCACCCAATAATAAAAGAATAAAGCTCAATTGCTGTCTTTACAGGGGAACGTCAAACCACTGAATTTCAATGGTTGTCTGTGATTATAGCGACATTTCCTAGTTCTCTGTGTTTGTGGATTATTGGCTAAATGCTCAAAACTAGAAAGGAAATGAGGTAGCCTAAACGTTACGATGAGCCTAGCCAGCCCGTTGTTTACTAACTTAACCTTAACAGCAGGGAGGAGGACTTGCCGTAAGAGGCAATACATTTCCGTTCACCGGTTTGCCTTAGACAGGGCTGTGTGATAAACCAACATTGGGCTATTGCCTAGCCTATATTCCATGTCACTAAAATAAAATAAGCAGGCTATCAATAAAATAAGTGCTTAGCCTATGTCTCAAATTGTGTCTGAGTGGTAGACCTATTTAAATTAAAATGATTCTGTAGCCTATGTTCTTAAAAGACTTGCGAGAGAACGTAACTTAAAAGACTGAGCATAATGGCACTGTGCCAATACTGACATGGATTTAAAAAAAAATTACTTTACAGCTGTGTAGATAGGCACTGTCAGAACTTACTGTATTCGCACACCCTCTAAAAAGACCAGTTGTTATGTTCTCTCTCACGTAGCCTAGCCTATTTAAATTGAAAAATAAAAATGTTTTGTGTAGTAGGCTAGGCCACAACAGTAAAATCAGCGTCATAGAGGCTAACCCCCGCATCTTACAGCATTGAGATCGGAACGATAATAAAATAAAAATATCATTTTTTTAAATCGTGTAAATGTCCATTTGTTATAATCTGCAGCCTAGGGTATGTTGCTTCATGGCTAGGCTAAATATAGATTATTAGGCTACAATAGCCGAGGCTACAGGTAAAATTTCCAAGGTTGATGGGCCTGTGAGTAGGGAGATTGGAGTCGGGGTTGTGCCCCGGGGTCGTTTCCACAGTGTTTTCACCCAATAATAAAAGAATAAAGCTCAATTGCTGTCTTTCCATTTTTACAAGTCTTTTACTGCCATCTGCTGGGTAAAGACATGAATAGCAGTCTACACAAGATAGCCTCTGCGGAATATTCCTACACGTTTTTTTAATTAAAAATTATTTAAAAAAAATATTATTTTTAAATATTAGCCTTTAGGCCTACACCATACAAAATAATCCACCGTTTTTGTATAGGCTGTGTCTCGTTTCGATCGCTGTCTCAGGCTTTCTGTGGACTATGTTACCTTTGCTCTGCACATAGCCTAAGGGTATACTAAGGCTATCTAAAAGAAAACAATAATTAATAGAAATCGTGATGGAAATGCCCACGGTGAAAAGGGTAGCACATTTTCAGGCATAGCTTGCCATGAATAGCCGGCTAGTTTTGACCGTAACTGTACATAAACCCGTAACATTAGGCTAGTTACCACACCAGATTAACGAAAGCAGGGGAACATATCTAAACTGTTAACTAAGTTAACTTAACATTGGGCTGGCTATGGCTTGTCGTTTTTTTTAGGCTACCTCGTTTCTTTTTTTTAGGCTACCTCGTTTCTTTTTTAAGTCTTATCATTTAACCTATAATCCCCCAACTCAGAACTAGGAAATATCGCTATCTAGCCTGGTAACTGCCTGACGACCGAAATCACAGACAACCACTGAAGTTGAACCATAAATTTAGTGGTTTGAAGTTTGAACGGTCCCCTGTAACGCCCCTTTCTTCGAGGCCCCGCCTTGATGGGCATGCTTTGACAGTTTGCATGTTCAGTTCGGAGTTTTGGCAGGGTTTTTGCATGACCACACGGAAATGATAATGCAAACGGATGCAATGCCATTGCATTTGAATTATGTCACTTGTCGCAAAGCATGAAAAAGATATGTTAAATGGTAAATTAAATTATCATTTCATTTTTGTCATGGATCATGCGACTACAATAAGAAACTGCTAATGCAAATGTAGTTTTGAATTTTCATTTAAATTATGGCAGGGTTGTGTCGTAGAGGGCGAGAAAAAATAAATGTTAAATGGATTTGCATTAACATTTTCAAATTGTGAGATAAAGTGCGTACATTAACTTGAAAATGAAAACGCAAAATGGTGTTTTGCATTTTCATTTGAATTATGTCAAGGTTTTTGTGCGCATTTTCATTTGAATACCAAAGTGTGCAGCCCCCTGACTGACCCTTAGATGGCAGCCAAGCCCACATTTAAAAAGTGCATAAGCAGCCTGGCCGGCATGCTGTGAAAGACACACAAAGACACATGCTCTCTCACACATGCTTTCACACACACTCTCTCACACACACACTCTCTTACACGCTCACACACTCTCTCTTGCACGCTCTCTCACACACACACGCTCACACACACGCTCTCACACACACTCTCACACGCCGTCTCTCACACGTACTCTCTCACACACACTCTCTCACACACTCTCTCTCACACGCACTCTCTCAAACGCCGTCTCTCACACGTACTCTCTCACACGCTCTCTCTCACACGCTCTCTCTCACACGTACTCTCTCACACACACTCTCTCACACGCTCTCTCTCACACGTACTCTCTCACACACACTCTCTCACACGCTCTCTCTCACACGTACTCTCTCACACACATTCTCTCTCACACACTCTCTCTCACACGCACTCTCTCAAACGCCGTCTCTCACACGTACTCTCACACACACTCTCTCACACGCTCTCTCTCACACGTACTCTCTCACACACATTCTCTCTCACACACGCACTCTCACACGCTCTCTCACACACGCACTCTCACACGCACGCTCTCTCACACGCACTCTCTCACACATTCTCTCTCACAGACGCTCTCACACGCACTCACACACGCTCTCTCACACACACTCTCTCACACGCACTCTCACACGCTCACACACACTCTCTCACACGCACTCTCACACACACTCACTCATGCTCTCACACACTCTCTCACACACGCTCTCACACACACTCTCTCACACACACTCTCAGAGGCACTCACACACGCTCTCACACACGCACGCTCTCTCACACACGCTCTCACACACACTATCACACGCACGCTCTCTCACACACGCACTCTCACACACTCTCTCACACGCTCTCTCACATGCACTCTCACACACACTCTCACACGCTCTCAGACACGCTCTCACACACGCACGCTCTCTCACACACGCTCTCACACGCGCTCTCACACGCACTCTCACACACACTCTCTTACACGCTCACACACTCTCACACACATTCTCTCACACGCACGCTCTCTCACACGCACTTATACACGCTCTCACACGCGCTCTCACACGCATTCACACACGCTCTCTCACACACACTCTCTCACACGCACTCTCACACGCTCACACACACTCTCTCACACGCACTCTCACACACACACACTCACGCTCTCACACACACTCTCTCACACGCACTCACACACGCTCTCACACACACTCTCTCACACGCACTCTCAGAGGCACTCACACACGCTCTCACACACGCACGCTCTCTCACACACGCTCTCACACACACTATCACACACGCACGCTCTCTCACACACGCACTCTCACACGCTCTCTCACATGCACTCTCACACGCTCTCAGACACGCTCTCACACACGCACGCTCTCTCACACTCTCACACACGCTCTCACACGCGCTCTCACACACACTCTCTTACACGCTCACACACATTCTCTCACACGCACGCTCTCTCACACGCACTCACACACGCTCTCACACGCGCTCTCACACGCACTCTCACACGCATTCACACACGCACGCACACACTCTCTCACAAACTCTCTCACACGCACTCACACATACTCTCTCACACGCTCTCTCACATGCACTCTCACACGCTCTCTCAAACATGCTCTCACTCACACACGCTCTCACACACGCACGCTCTCTCACACACGCTCTCACACACGCTCTCACACACGCACTCTCACATGCTTACACACGCTCTCACACACTCTCTCACACCAGCCTGGTCTCACTCCCAAGTCGTCACATAGCGACGCTTGGGCAGCTCCTACGGCGTCATCCTTTAGACGCAGAAGGAGGCCTTTTGCGTCATTATTTGACGCACTCGTCTCGAATTTACGAATCCTACTATGGCGAAGGCTTTGCTCATGATAACCGACTGCGAGCATGCCCGCTCAGTCTTCGCCGTGTGCGCGGAGATCTTTCTGAGTTCGTGATTCCCGTACCCCACCCCCAACCCCTAAACATAACCTCACAGGAGTTCATGTAACTCGGGCTCATGCCCGAACTGTTAAGATAGTGGGCGAGCCCAACCACAAGAGTTCACGTAACTCTCTACCAGATGAAGAAAAAATAAAAATAAAAAAGCATAATATTGAAGTGCCACAACCAAAGACAAATTATGTGGCCACAACCGTCAATATACGACGCAAAAGGCTGCGTCAATATACGACGCAAAAGGCTACCTTTGGCGTCACATAGCGACGCTTGGGCAGAAGCGTCGCTATGTGACGAGTCCGCGTGAGACCACGTTGCTCACACGCACTCTCACACACACTCACACACACTCACACATGCTCTCTAACATACTCTCTCACACGTTCTCTCACACGCACTCTCACACGCTCTCACACACGCACGCTCTCACACTCACACGCACTCTCACATGCTTTCACACGCACTCACACACACACACTCTCTCACACACACTCTCACACGCACTCTCTCACACGCACTCTCACATGCTCTCACACACGCACGCTCTCTCACACGCACTCTCACGCTATCATGTAATCATGTAATACTTAAAGCGCATCTCTGGGAAGGCAGTCCGTTTATTCCAAACGCTCGCGAGTTCCAGTGACGCACTGAATTGTTATTGAAATCACAGCGTAGTCTGTGTAAAAATTTAAAAAAACACTTGGCTATATGACCGTGTTTTATCTGTCTTGCCTGCATTGTAACGTTAGGCTAATAGTATTAAGCAACACCCAGGTTAAAACAGACATCTAGATGTTTTTTCACATGATATTTTGTTTACTGTAGCCTCATTCCAGAATCGCGATGTCTCCACATAGAGGTACGTAACCTCAATATAGGCAACTGTATGAGAAATGCTACGCTATATGTGTGCTACGCTGTATGTAGATAATACACGAGTGGTAGGTAGATGCACATTTAAAACAAAATAAGACTGCGTCATACTGTAGAAAATAGTATTTGGCTAACGGTAGCGAACTTGTAAGGTAACCTTACAACGTAGCCTACAAGGCTACCTCTTGTCCGGATTGCAGTTTGAACACCGGTCTGAAAACGTGCTGTTCTGTTTGTTAACATTCATGTATTTACTGTAAGGCGGTTTATTATCAAGTCGAGTAGTCTATGTGGTGTATTAGTCTATTAATCATGTAATACTTAAAGCGCATCTCTGGGAAGGCGGTCCGTTTATTCCAAACGCTCGTTCCAGTGACGCACTGAATGTTGTTATTGAAATCACAGCGTAGTCTGTAAAAATACAAAAGACACTTGGCTATATGACCGTGTTTGTGCATTGTAACGTTAGCCTAATAGTATTAAGCAACACCCAGGTTAAAACCGACATCTAGATGTTTTTTCACATGATATTTTGTTTACTGTAGCCTCACTCCAGAATCGCGATGTGCTCGATGTCTCCAGAGGTACGTAACCTCAATATAGGCAACTGTATGAGAAATGCTACGTTATATGTGGATAATACACGAGTGGTAGGTAGATGCACATTTAAAACAAAATAAGACTGCGTAATACTCCTTTTTTCGCTTTGTAATAGCGGCTATGGAATGTCTTACCGACCGAGAAATGCTACGCGATATGTGGGTAATACACGAGTGGTAGGTAGATGCACATTTAAAAAATAAATAAGACTGCGTCATACTGTAGAAAATAATATTTGGCTAACCGTAGCGAACTTGTAAGGTAACCTTTGGTTATTCTATAGTTCAGAATTTATAGCTGACTGTGTACTTTCCAAACGCTCTCGCGAGTTCCAGTGACGCACTGAATGTTGTTATTGAAATCACAGCGTAGTCTAAAAATAGAAAAAACACCCGCCAAATGCCTGTTTTTTTTATCTGTCTTGCCTGCATTGTAACGTTAGGCTAATAGTATTAAGCAACACCCAGGTTAAAACAGACATCTAGATGTTTTTTCACATGATATTTTGTTTACTGTAGCCTCATTCCAGAATCGCGATGTCTCCACATAGAGGTACGTAACCTCAATATAGGCAACTGTATTGCAGTTGGAACATATGTACTGTAAGGTGGTTTATTATCAAGTCGAGTAGTCTATATGGTGTATTAGCCTATTCATCATGTAATACTTAAAGCGCATCTCTCGGAAGGCAGGCGTTTTGATAAACGAGCGCGAGCTGGAGTGACGCACTAAATGTTGGTATTAATATCACAGCCTAGTCGGTTAAAAAAAAAAAAAACACTCGGCTACATGACCGTGTTTTATCACTCGTGCCTGCATTGTAACGTTAGCATTATAGTATGAAGCAACACCCAGGTTAAAACCGACATCTGGATGTTTTTTCACGTGATATTTTGTTTAGCTACTGTAGTGTAGGTTTGTTCCAGGATCGCGATGTGCCCGATGTCTGCACAGAGCTACGTAACCTCAATATAGGCTACTGTAGCTATAGCCTATACTGTTATAATGTGAAAGCATTCATGCCAGCATCGGACGTATGTTAATTCAGAAACATTTCCCTAGATGCGTGGTTTATGTCCGGTTTATGTTAACGTTGCTGTATTTATTGTGAGGCAGTTTCATTATCAAGTGGAGTGGCGTCCTTGGTGATAATCAGTAAAATCATGAGAAGTTCGTATTTCCAAACGGAAGCAATCCTTCACCTCTAACCACATAAAGGTGTTTGTACATTAAACTTGTTGTAACGAAAAGATTTGCAGTATACAAACTCCTTGTGAAAACGTAGCCTTCTGAAACGCCACTCGATTTGATAATCCAACTGCTTAAATGAATAGTCAACATGACACCGCTGTTTTTAAAACAATGTTAGCAAACAAATGTGAAGTAGTTGATAATGTCTTGTCATGCAGGTGCGCATTCAGAGTTAACAGCAAATCATATTTGTGGTTGATGCTAATGCTGCATTTCCAACTAGGAATCCCGATATCCGACTAGGGAAAATGGAATAAAACGCCCTTTCAACTACGACTTCCATGTCGGAAATCAGGGATCAACCACGACGAGGAAGAACTTGCATGGCAGCTCACACCGCGACCCACATTGTGCACTGTAAACAAACATTACTTTTAGATTCCTATATTTACTGTAAGGCAGTTTATTATCAAGTCCAGTGTATTAGCCTATTCAGCATGTAATACTTAAAGCGCATCTCTGGGAAGACAGGCGTTTTGATAAACCAGCGCGAGCTGGAGTGATGCACTAAATGTTGGTATTAATATCACAGCCTAGTCGGTAACAAAAAAAAAACACTCTGCTACATGACCGTGTTTTATCACTCTTGCCTGCATTGTAACGTTAGCCTTATAGTATGAAGCAACACCGAGGTTAAAACCGACATCTAGATGTTTTTTCACGTGATATTTTGTTTACTGTAGGTTTGTTCCAGAATCGCGATGTGCCCGATGTCTGCACAGAGCTACGTAACCTCAATATAGGCTATTGTAGCTATAGCCTATACTGTTATAATCTGAAAGAATTAATGGCAGCATCTGACGTAGGCTATTTCACAACCATTTCTCTAGATGCGTGAAACGAATGGCTGTGTCGTATTAACGGACATATCCCATTGTTCATAATATCGCAGTGTAACATCTGAAATCAAATGTAGCCAAAATGCGTCATTTGGAAACGTATGCTTGTATAAATCCATGAATGCACATTTATATACTGAAATGGTAGCTGCCATACTTATTTAGGCCTATGTTTAATCGTGTTCTTTTAAACAACGTGTGCGAGGAAAAAGTCTAACTAGAGAAGGTGCAATTACTAAAGTAATTGCAAGTTGGGCTGTAGCTACAACTTCAGGTCATGTGTGCACATGTCTGTTACCGTCAATGTATTGACAGTGGATCCTTGCGTGCTTCTTTTATGCTCCCGTCCATTCCCTTGTATTTGGTGCCCTCTGGTGGTCCAGTTAGATTTTGCAGTCTCTCGTGTTCCATGGTGGAGATCTCATTTTAGAGACGGTGAAGAAGCAGCGTTAATTAGACTTTTTCCTCGCACACGTTGTTTAAAAGAACACGATTAAACATAGGCCTAAATAAGTATGGCAGCTACCATTTCAGTATATAAATGTGCATTCATGGATTTATACAAGCATACGTTTCCAAATGACGCATTTTGGCTACATTTGATTTCAGATGTTACACTGCGATATTATGAACAATGGGATATGTCCGTTAATACGACACAGCCATTCGTTTCACGCATCTATAGAAATGGTTGTGAAATAGCCTACGTCAGATGCTGCCATTAATTCTTTCAGATTATAACAGTATAGGCTATAGCTACAGTAGCCTATATTGAGGTTACGTAGCTCTGTGCAGACATCGGGCACATCGCGATTCTGGAACAAACCTACAGTAAACAAAATATCACGTGAAAAAACATCTAGATGTCGGTTTTAACCTGGGTGTTGCTTCATACTATAAGGCTAACGTTACAATGCAGGCAAGAGTGATAAAACACGGTCATGTAGCAGTGTTTTTTTTTTTTGTTACCGACTAGGCTGTGATATTAATACCAACATTTAGTGCATCACTCCAGCTCGCGCTGGTTTATCAAAACGCCTGTCTTCCCAGAGATGCGCTTTAAGTATTACATGATGAATAGGCTAATACACTAGACTTGATAATAAACTGCCTTACAGTAAATATAGGAATGTTAACAAACAGAACAGCGCATTTTTTCAGAGCGATGTGAACACTCCAAATGCGAGAGCATGTAGCCTGTATAGGCTACGTTTTAAGGTTACCTTACAAGTTCGCTACGGTTAGGCAAATATTATTTTCTACAGTATGACGCAGTCTTATTTATTTGGTAAATGTGCATCTACCTACCACTCGTGAATTATCCACATATAGCGTAGCATTTCTCATACAGTTGCCTATATTGAGGTTACGTACCTCTATGTGGAGACATCGCGATTCTGGAATGAGGCTACAGTAAACAAAATATCATGTGAAAAAACATCTAGATGTCTGTTTTAACCTGGGTGTTGCTTAATACTATTAGCCTAACGTTACAATGCAGGCAAGACAGATAAAAAACAGGCATTTGGCGGGTGTTTTTTCTATTTTTAGACTACGCTGTGATTTCAATAACAACATTCAGTGCGTCACTGGAACTCGCGAGAGCGTTTGGAAAGTACACAGTCAGCTATAAATTCTGAACTATAGAATAACCAAAGGTTACCTTACAAGTTCGCTACGGTTAGCCAGATATTATTTTCTACAGTATGACGCAGTCTTATTTATTTTTTAAATGTGCATGTACCTACCACTCGTGTATTACCCACATATCGCGTAGCATTTCTCATACAGCAACGTTAACATAAACCGGACATAAACCACGCATCTAGGGAAATGTTTCTGAATTAACATAGGCTACGTCCGATGCTGGCATGAATGCTTTCACATTATAAAAGTATAGGCTATAGCTACAGTAGCCTATATTGAGGTTACGTAGCTCTGTGCAGACATCGGGCACATCGCGATTCTGGAACAAACCTACAGTAGCTAAACAAAATATCACGTGAAAAAACATCCAGATGTCGGTTTTAACCTGGGTGTTGCTTCATACTATAATGCTAACGTTACAATGCAGGCACGAGTGATAAAACACGGTCATGTAGCCGAGTCTTTTTTTTTTTAACCGACTAGGCTGTGATATTAATACCAACATTTAGTGCGTCACTCCAGCTCGCGCTCGTTTATCAAAACGCCTGCCTTCCGAGAGATGCGCTTTAAGTATTACATGATGAATAGGCTAATACACCATATAGACTACTCGACTTGATAATAAACCACCTTACAGTAGCTACATATGTTCCAACTGCAATACAGTTGCCTATATTGAGGTTACGTACCTCTATGTGGAGACATCGCGATTCTGGAATGAGGCTACAGTAAACAAAATATCATGTGAAAAAACATCTAGATGTCTGTTTTAACCTGGGTGTTGCTTAATACTATTAGCCTAACGTTACAATGCAGGCAAGACAGATAAAAAACAGGCATTTGGCGGGTGTTTTTTATATTTTTAGACTACGCTGTGATTTCAATAACAACATTCAGTGCGTCACTGGAACTCGCCAGAACGTTTGGAATAAACGGACTGCCTTCCCAGAGATGCGCTTTAAGTATTACATGGTTAATAGGCTAATACACTCAACTTGATAATAAACCGACTTACAGTGAAGTTAACAGTACAGCGCATGTTTTCAGTTCAAACTGCAATTCGGACAGGAGGCAGCCTGTATGCTACGTTCGAAGGTTACCTTACAAGTTCACTACGGTTACCCAAATATTATTTTCTACAGTATGAGGCAGTCTTAATTTGTTTTAAATGCGCATCTACCTACCAGTCGTGTATTATCCACATATAGTGTAGCATCTCTCGCTCGGTAAGGTCTTGTAGTATCCACATATCGCGCAGCATTTGTCGGTCGGTAAGACCTTCCATGGCCGCCATTACAAAGCGAAAAAAGGCAGGGAATGCAAACTGTCACGTGAGATGTCACATTGGCCAATCAGGGAATAGACCTAGTGGCCAGGACATGCAATTACTGGCATTTTTACGTCTTAAAAGTATAATATCTCTAAAAGTATAAATGTTATGCATCCATAAAGTCATAGCAACATACTGCGAGTAGTACGCTAAAATGTACAGTTGGAATGGTTGTTCTATGTGGAAGCATGTAGGAGGAGATGCGTTCTCAAAATACCTATAATAATAATAATAATAATAATAATAATATGAAGTATGAGTAGGAACAGTACTTGGGCTGCCTACAGCAGCCCAACTAATTAACGCTGCTTCTTCACCGTCTCTAAAATGAGATCTCCACCATGGAACACGAGAGACTGCAAAATCTAACTGGACCACCAGAGGGCACCAAATACAAGGGAATGGGCGGGAGCATAAAAGAAGCACGCAAGGATCCACTGTCAATACATTGACGTTAACAGACATGTGCACACATGACCTGAAGTTGTAGCTACAGCCCAACTTGCAATTACTTTAGTAATTGCACCTTCTCTAGTTATTATTATTATAGGTATTTTGAGAACGCATCTCCTCCTACATGCTTCCACATAGAACAACCATTCCAACTGTACATTGTAGCGTACTACTCACAGTATGTTGCTATGACTTTATGAATGCATAACATTTATACTTTTTGAGATATAATAGTTTTAAAACGTAAAAATGTCCATATACTTAACATGGGAATAGTAATTTCATGTCCTGGCCACTAGGTCGAGAGACTGAAAAATCTAACTGGACCACCAGAGGGCACCAAAAACAAGGGAATGGACGGGAGCATAAAAGAAGCACAATAATCCACTCTCAATACATTGACGTTAACAGACATGTGCACACATGACCTGAAGTTGTAGCTACAGCCCAACTTGCAATTACTTTAGTAATTGCACCTTTTCTAGTTATTATTAGTTGGGCTGCTGTAGGCAGCCCAAGTATTGTTCCTACTCATACTTCATATTATTATTAGTTAGTTGGGCTGCTGTAGGCAGCCCAAGTACTGTTCCTACTCATACTTCATATTATTAGTTGGGCTGCTGTAGGCAGCCCAAGTATTGTTCCTACTCATACTTCATATTATTATTATTATTAGTTGGGCTGCTGTAGGCAGCCCAAGTATTGTTCCTACTCATACTTCATATTATTAGTTGGGCTGCTGTAGGCAGCCCAAGTATTGTTCCTACTCATACTTCATATTATTATTATTATTATTATTATTATTATTATTATTATTATAGGTATTTTGAGAACGCATCTCCTCCTACATACTTCCACATAGAACAACCATTCCAACTGTACATTTTAGCGTACTACTCGTAGTATGTTGCTATGACTTTATGGATGCATAACATTTATACTTTTAGAGATATTATACTTTTAAGACGTAAAAATGCCAGTAATTGCATGTCCTGGCCACTAGGTCTATTCCCTGATTGGCCAATGTGACATGTCACGTGACCGTTTGCATTCCCTGCCTTTTTTCGCTTTGTAATGGCGGCCATGGAAGGTCTTACCGACCGACAAATGCTGCGCGATATGTGGATACTACACGACCTTACCGAGCGAGAAATGCTACACTATATGTGGATAATACACGACTGGTAGGTAGATGCGCATTTAAAACAAATTAAGACTGCCTCATACTGTAGAAAATAATATTTGGGTAACCGTAGTGAACTTGTAAGGTAACCTTCGAACGTAGCATACAGGCTGCCTCCTGTCCGAATTGCAGTTTGAACTGAAAACATGCGCTGTAGCCTACTGTTAACTTTACTGAAAGTCGGTTTATTATCAAGTTGAGTGTATTAGCCTATTAACCATGTAATACTTAAAGCGCATCTCTGGGAAGGCAGTCCGTTTATTCCAAACGCTCTCGCGAGTTCCAGTGACGCACTGAATGTTGTTATTGAAATCACAGCGTAGTCTAAAAATAGAAAAAGCACCCGCCAAATGCCTGTTTTTTATCTGTCTTGCCTGCATTGTAACGTTAGGCTAATAGTATTAAGCAACACTCAGGTTAAAACAGACATCTAGATGTTTTTTCACATGATATTTTGTTTACTGTAGCCTCATTCCAGAATCGCGATGTCTCCACATAGAGGTACGTAAGCTCAATATTGGCAACTGTATGAGAAATGCTACGCTATATGTGTGCTACGCTGTATGTAGATAATACACGAGTGGTAGGTACATGCACATTTAAAACAAAATAAGACTGCGTCATACTGTAGAAAATAGTATTTGGCTAACCGTAGCGAACTTGTAAGGTAATCTTACAACGTAGCCTACAAGGCTACCTTTTGTCCGGATTGCAGTTTGAACACCGGTCTGAAAACGTGCTGTTCTGTTTGGTAACATTCATGTATTTACTGTAAGGCGGTTTATTATCAAGTCGAGTAGTCTATGTGGTGTATTAGTCTATTAATCATGTAATACTTAAAGCCCATCTCTGGGAAGGCGGTCCGTTTATTCCAAACGCTCGTTCCAGTGACGCACTGAATGTTGTTATTGAAATCACAGCGTAGTCTGTAAAAATACAAAAGACACTTGGCTATATGACCGTGTTTGTGCATTGTAACGTTAGCCTAATAGTATTAAGCAACACCCAGGTTAAAACAGACATCTAGATGTTTTTCCACATGATATTTTGTTTACTGTAGCCTCATTCGAGAATCGCGATGTCTCCACATAGAGGTACGTAACCTCAATATAGGCAACTGTATTGCAGTTGGAACATATGTACTGTATGTTTGTTAACATTCATGTATTTACTGTAAGGCGGTTTATTATCAAGTCGAGTAGTCTATGTGGTGTATTAGTCTATTAATCATCTAATACTTAAAACGCATCTCTGGGAAGGCGGTCCGTTTATTCCAAACGCTCGTTCCACTGACGCACTGAATGTTGTTATTGAAATCACAGCGTAGTCTGTAAAAATACAAAAGACACTTGGCTATATGACCGTGTTTGTGCATTGTAACGTTAGCCTAATAGTATTAAGCATCTTGTCATGCAGGTGCGCATTCAGAGTTAACAGCAAATCGTATTTGTGCTTGATGCTAATGCTGAATTTCCAACTAGGAATTGTCGGATTTGCTTTGTAGTCGCGTCAATGACCTTCAATATGCACTTATTGTAGGCTACTTCGCTTTGGAGTCTGAAACAAATCCACTGTTAACGTTAATGTTTGTTAACATTCCTGTATTTACTGTAAGGCGGTTTATTATCAAGTCCAGTGTATTAGCCTATTAATCAGGTAATACTTAAAAGCGCATCTCTGGGAAGCCAGTCCGGTTTGATTTCAAACGCTCGCGAGTCATGCAGTGAATGTTGGTATTTATATCACAGCCTAGTCGGTAACAAAAAAAAAAACACTCTGCTACATGACCGTGTTTTATCACTCTTGCCTGCATTGTAACGTTAGTGTAATAGTATTAAGCAACACCCAGGTTAAAACCGACATCTAGATGTTTTTTCACGTGATATTTTGTTTACTGTAGGTTTGTTCCAGAATCGCGATGTGCCCGATGTCTGCACAGAGCTACGTAACCTCAATATAGGCTACTGTAGCTATAGCCTATACTGTTATAATCTGAAAGAATTAATGGCAGCATCTGACGTAGGCTATTTCACAACCATTTCTCTAGATGCGTGAAACGAATGGCTGTGTCGTATTAACGGACATATCCCATTGTTCATAATATCGCAGTGTAACATCTGAAATCAAATGTAGCCAAAATGCGTCATTTGGAAACGTATGCTTGTATAAATCCATGAATGCACATTTATATACTGAAATGGTAGCTGCCATACTTATTTAGGCCTATGTTTAATCGTGTTCTTTTAAACAACGTGTGCGAGGAAAAAGTCTAATTAACGCTGCTTCTTCACCGTCTCTAAAATGAGATCTCCACCATGGAACACGAGAGACTGCAAAATCTAACTGGACCACCAGAGGGCACCAAATACAAGGGAATGGACGGGAGCATAAAAGAAGCGCGCAAGGATCCACTGTCAATACATTGACGGTAACAGACATGTGCACACATGACCTGAAGTTGTAGCTACAGCCCAACTTGCAATTACTTTAGTAATTGCACCTTCTCTAGTTATTAGTTGGGCTGCTGTAGGCAGCCCAAGTACTGTTCCTACTCATACTTCATATTATTATTATTATTATTATTATTATTATTATAGGTATTTTGAGAACGCATCTCCTCCTACATACTTCCACATAGAACAACCATTCCAACTGTACATTTTAGCGTACTACTCGTAGTATGTTGCTATGACTTTATGGATGCATAACATTTATACTTTTAGAGATATTATACTTTTAAGACGTAAAAATGCCAGTAATTGCATGTCCTGGCCACTAGGTCTATTCCCTGATTGGCCAATGTGACATGTCACGTGACCGTTTGCATTCCCTGCCTTTTTTCGCTTTGTAATGGCGGCCATGGAAGGTCTTACCGACCGACAAATGCTGCGCGATATGTGGATACTACACGACCTTACCGAGCGAGAAATGCTACACTATATGTGGATAATACACGACTGGTAGGTAGATGTGCATTTAAAACAAATTAAGACTGCCTCATACTGTAGAAAATAATATTTGGGTAACCGTAGTGAACTTGTAAGGTAACCTTCGAACGTAGCATACAGGCTGCCTCCTGTCCGAATTGCAGTTTGAACTGAAAACATGCGCTGTAGCCTACTGTTAACTTTACTGAAAGTCGGTTTATTATCAAGTTGAGTGTATTAGCCTATTAACCATGTAATACTTAAAGCGCATCTCTGGGAAGGCAGTCCGTTTATTCCAAACGCTCACGCGAGTTCCAGTGACGCACTGAATGTTGTTATTGAAATCACAGCGTAGTCTAAAAATAGAAAAAGCACCCGCCAAATGCCTGTTTTTTATCTGTCTTGCCTGCATTGTAACGTTAGGCTAATAGTATTAAGCAACACTCAGGTTAAAACAGACATCTAGATGTTTTTTCACATTATATTTTGTTTACTGTAGCCTCATTCCAGAATCGCGATGTCTCCACATAGAGGTACGTAAGCTCAATATTGGCAACTGTATGAGAAATGCTACGCTATATGTGTGCTACGCTGTATGTAGATAATACACGAGTGGTAGGTACATGCACATTTAAAACAAAATAAGACTGCGTCATACTGTAGAAAATAGTATTTGGCTAACCGTAGCGAACTTGTAAGGTAATCTTACAACGTAGCCTACAAGGCTACCTTTTGTCCGGATTGCAGTGCTGTTCTGTTTGGTAACATTCATGTATTTACTGTAAGGCGGTTTATTATCAAGTCGAGTAGTCTATGTGGTGTATTAGTCTATTAATCATGTAAATACTTAAAGCGCATCTCTGGGAAGGCGGTCCGTTTATTCCAAACGCTCGTTCCAGTGACGCACTGAATGTTGTTATTGAAATCACAGCGTAGTCTGTAAAAATACAAAAGACACTTGGCTATATGACCGTGTTTGTGCATTGTAACGTTAGCCTAATAGTATTAAGCAACACCCAGGTTAAAACAGACATCTAGATGTTTTTCCACATGATATTTTGTTTACTGTAGCCTCATTCGAGAATCGCGATGTCTCCACATAGAGGTACGTAACCTCAATATAGGCAACTGTATTGCAGTTGGAACATATGTACTGTAAGTATGTTTGTTAACATTCATGTATTTACTGTAAGGCGGTTTATTATCAAGTCGAGTAGTCTATGTGGTGTATTAGTCTATTAATCATCTAATACTTAAAACGCATTTCTGGGAAGGCGGTCCGTTTATTCCAAACGCTCGTTCCAGTGACGCATTGAATGTTGTTATTGAAATCACAGCGTAGTCTGTAAAAATACAAAAGACACTTGGCTATATGACCGTGTTTGTGCATTGTAACGTTAGCCTAATAGTATTAAGCAACACCCAGGTTAAAACAGACATCTAGATGTTTTTCCACATGATATTTTGTTTACTGTAGCCTCATTCGAGAATCGCGATGTCTCCACATAGAGGTACGTAACCTCAATATAGGCAACTGTATTGCAGTTGGAACATATGTACTGTAAGTATGTTTGTTAACATTCATGTATTTACTGTAAGGCGGTTTATTATCAAGTCGAGTAGTCTATGTGGTGTATTAGTCTATTAATCATCTAATACTTAAAACGCATCTCTGGGAAGGCGGTCCGTTTATTCCAGACGCACTGAATGTTGTTATTGAAATCACAGCGTAGTCTGTAAAAATACAAAAGACACTTGGCTATATGACCGTGTTTGTGCATTGTAACGTTAGCCTAATAGTATTAAGCATCTTGTCATGCAGGTGCGCATTCAGAGTTAACAGCAAATCGTATTTGTGCTTGATGCTAATGCTGCATTTCCAACTAGGAATTGTCGGATTTGCTTTGTAGTCGCGTCAATGACCTTCAATATGCACTTATTGTAGGCTACTTCGCTTTGGAGTCTGAAACAAATCCACTGTTAACGTTAATGTTTGTTAACATTCCTGTATTTACTGTAAGGCGGTTTATTATCAAGTCCAGTGTATTAGCCTATTAATCAGGTAATACTTAAAAGCGCATCTCTGGGAAGCCAGTCCGGTTTGATTTCAAACGCTCGCGAGTCATGCAGTGAATGTTGGTATTTATATCACAGCCTAGTCGGTAACAAAAAAAAAACACTCTGCTACATGACCGTGTTTTATCACTCTTGCCTGCATTGTAACGTTAGTGTAATAGTATTAAGCAACACCCAGGTTAAAACCGACATCTAGATGTTTTTTCACGTGATATTTTGTTTACTGTAGGTTTGTTCCAGAATCGCGATGTGCCCGATGTCTGCACAGAGCTACGTAACCTCAATATAGGCTACTGTATCTATAGCCTATACTGTTATAATCTGAAAGAATTAATGGCAGCATCTGACGTAGGCTATTTCACAACCATTTCTCTAGATGCGTGAAACGAATGGCTGTGTCGTATTAACGGACATATCCCATTGTTCATAATATCGCAGTGTAACATCTGAAATCAAATGTAGCCAAAATGCGTCATTTGGAAACGTATGCTTGTATAAATCCATGAATGCACATTTATATACTGAAATGGTAGCTGCCATACTTATTTAGGCCTATGTTTAATCGTGTTCTTTTAAACAACGTGTGCGAGGAAAAAGTCTAATTAACGCTGCTTCTTCACCGTCTCTAAAATGAGATCTCCACCATGGAACACGAGAGACTGCAAAATCTAACTGGACCACCAGAGGGCACCAAATACAAGGGAATGGACGGGAGCATAAAAGAAGCGCGCAAGGATCCACTGTCAATACATTGACGGTAACAGACATGTGCACACATGACCTGAAGTTGTAGCTACAGCCCAACTTGCAATTACTTTAGTAATTGCACCTTCTCTAGTTATTATTATTATTATAGGTATTTTGAGAACGCATCTTCTCCTACATGCTTCCACATAGAACAACCATTCCAACTGTACATTTTAGCGTACTACTCGCAGTATGTTGCTATGACTTTATGGATGCATAACATTTATACTTTTAGAGATATTATACTTTTAAGACGTAAAAATGCCAGTAATTGCATGTCCTGGCCACTAGGTCTATTCCCTGATTGGCCAATGTGACATGTCACGTGACCGTTTGCATTCCCTGCCTTTTTTCGCTTTGTAATGGCGGCCATGGAAGGTCTTACCGACCGACAAATGCTGCGCGATATGTGGATACTACACGACCTTACCGAGCGAGAAATGCTACACTATATGTGGATAATACACGACTGGTAGGTAGATGCGCATTTAAAACAAATTAAGACTGCCTCATACTGTAGAAAATAATATTTGGGTAACCGTAGTGAACTTGTAAGGTAACCTTCGAACGTAGCATACAGGCTGCCTCCTGTCCGAATTGCAGTTTGAACTGAAAACATGCAATGTACTGTTAACTTTACTGAAAGTCGGTTTATTATCAAGTTGAGTGTATTAGCCTATTAACCATGTAATACTTAAAGCGCATCTCTGGGAAGGCAGTCCGTTTATTCCAAACGCTCTCGCGAGTTCCAGTGACGCACTGAATGTTGTTATTGAAATCACAGCGTAGTCTAAAAATAGAAAAAACACCCGCCAAATGCCTGTTTTTTATCTGTCTTGCCTGCATTGTAACGTTAGGCTAATAGTATTAAGCAACACCCAGGTTAAAACAGACATCTAGATGTTTTTTCACATGATATTTTGTTTACTGTAGCCTCATTCCAGAATCGCGATGTCTCCACATAGAGGTACGTAACCTCAATATAGGCAACTGTATTGCAGTTGGAACATATGTAGCTACTGTAAGGTGGTTTATTATCAAGTCGAGTAGTCTATATGGTGTATTAGCCTATTCATCATGTAATACTTAAAGCGCATCTCTCGGAAGGCAGGCGTTTTGATAAACGAGCGCGAGCTGGAGTGACGCACTAAATGTTGGTATTAATATCACAGCCTAGTCGGTTAAAAAAAAAAAGACTCGGCTACATGACCGTGTTTTATCACTCGTGCCTGCATTGTAACGTTAGCATTATAGTATGAAGCAACACCCAGGTTAAAACCGACATCTGGATGTTTTTTCACGTGATATTTTGTTTAGCTACTGTAGGTTTGTTCCAGAATCGCGATGTGCCCGATGTCTGCACAGAGCTACGTAACCTCAATATAGGCTACTGTAGCTATAGCCTATACTTTTATAATGTGAAAGCATTCATGCCAGCATCGGACGTAGCCTATGTTAATTCAGAAACATTTCCCTAGATGCGTGGTTTATGTCCGGTTTATGTTAACGTTGCTGTATGAGAAATGCTACGCGATATGTGGGTAATACACGAGTGGTAGGTACATGCACATTTAAAAAATAAATAAGACTGCGTCATACTGTAGAAAATAATATTTGGCTAACCGTAGCGAACTTGTAAGGTAACCTTTGGTTATTCTATAGTTCAGAATTTATAGCTGACTGTGTACTTTCCAAACGCTCTCGCGAGTTCCAGTGACGCACTGAATGTTGTTATTGAAATCACAGCGTAGTCTAAAAATATAAAAAACACCCGCCAAATGCCTGTTTTTTATCTGTCTTGCCTGCATTGTAACGTTAGGCTAATAGTATTAAGCAACACCCAGGTTAAAACAGACATCTAGATGTTTTTTCACATGATATTTTGTTTACTGTAGCCTCATTCCAGAATCGCGATGTCTCCACATAGAGGTACGTAACCTCAATATAGGCAACTGTATGAGAAATGCTACGCTATATGTGGATAATTCACGAGTGGTAGGTAGATGCACATTTACCAAATAAATAAGACTGCGTCATACTGTAGAAAATAATATTTGCCTAACCGTAGCGAACTTGTAAGGTCACCTTAAAACGTAGCCTATACAGGCTACATGCTCTCGCATTTGGAGTGTTCACATCGCTCTAAAAAAATGCGCTGTTCTGTTTGTTAACATTCCTATATTTACTGTAAGGCAGTTTATTATCAAGTCTAGTGTATTAGCCTATTCATCATGTAATACTTAAAGCGCATCTCTGGGAAGACAGGCGTTTTGATAAACCAGCGCGAGCTGGAGTGATGCACTAAATGTTGGTATTAATATCACAGCCTAGTCGGTAACAAAAAAAAAACACTGCTACATGACCGTGTTTTATCACTCTTGCCTGCATTGTAACGTTAGCCTTATAGTATGAAGCAACACCCAGGTTAAAACCGACATCTAGATGTTTTTTCACGTGATATTTTGTTTACTGTAGGTTTGTTCCAGAATCGCGATGTGCCCGATGTCTGCACAGAGCTACGTAACCTCAATATAGGCTACTGTAGCTATAGCCTATACTGTTATAATCTGAAAGAATTAATGGCAGCATCTGACGTAGGCTATTTCACAACCATTTCTCTAGATGCGTGAAACGAATGGCTGTGTCGTATTAACGGACATATCCCATTGTTCATAATATCGCAGTGTAACATCTGAAATCAAATGTAGCCAAAATGCGTCATTTGGAAACGTATGCTTGTATAAATCCATGAATGCACATTTATATACTGAAATGGTAGCTGCCATACTTATTTAGGCCTATGTTTAATCGTGTTCTTTTAAACAACGTGTGCGAGGAAAAAGTCTAATTAACGCTGCTTCTTCACCGTCTCTAAAATGAGATCTCCACCATGGAACACGAGAGACTGCAAAATCTAACTGGACCACCAGAGGGCACCAAATACAAGGGAATGGACGGGAGCATAAAAGAAGCACAAGAATCCACTCTCAATACATTGACGTTAACAGACATGTGCACACATGACCTGAAGTTGTAGCTACAGCCCAACTTGCAATTACTTTAGTAATTGCACCTTTTCTAGTTATTATTATTATTATTATTATTATTATTATAGGTATTTTGAGAACGCATCTCCTCCTACATACTTCCACATAGAACAACCATTCCAACTGTACATTTTAGCGTACTACTCGTAGTATGTTGCTATGACTTTATGGATGCATAACATTTATACTTTTAGAGATATTATACTTTTAAGACGTAAAAATGCCAGTAATTGCATGTCCTGGCCACTAGGTCTATTCCCTGATTGGCCAATGTGACATGTCACGTGACCGTTTGCATTCCCTGCCTTTTTTCGCTTTGTAATGGCGGCCATGGAAGGTCTTACCGACCGACAAATGCTGCGCGATATGTGGATACTACACGACCTTACCGAGCGAGAAATGCTACACTATATGTGGATAATACACGACTGGTAGGTAGATGCGCATTTAAAACAAATTAAGACTGCCTCATACTGTAGAAAATAATATTTGGGTAACCGTAGTGAACTTGTAAGGTAACCTTCGAACGTAGCATACAGGCTGCCTCCTGTCCGAATTGCAGTTTGAACTGAAAACATGCGCTGTAGCCTACTGTTAACTTTACTGAAAGTCGGTTTATTATCAAGTTGAGTGTATTAGCCTATTAACCATGTAATACTTAAAGCGCATCTCTGGGAAGGCAGTCCGTTTATTCCAAACGCTCTCGCGAGTTCCAGTGACGCACTGAATGTTGTTATTGAAATCACAGCGTAGTCTAAAAATAGAAAAAGCACCCGCCAAATGCCTGTTTTTTATCTGTCTTGCCTGCATTGTAACGTTAGGCTAATAGTATTAAGCAACACTCAGGTTAAAACAGACATCTAGATGTTTTTTCACATGATATTTTGTTTACTGTAGCCTCATTCCAGAATCGCGATGTCTCCACATAGAGGTACGTAAGCTCAATATTGGCAACTGTATGAGAAATGCTACGCTATATGTGTGCTACGCTGTATGTAGATAATACACGAGTGGTAGGTACATGCACATTTAAAACAAAATAAGACTGCGTCATACTGTAGAAAATAGTATTTGGCTAACCGTAGCGAACTTGTAAGGTAATCTTACAACGTAGCCTACAAGGCTACCTTTTGTCCGGATTGCAGTTTGAACACCGGTCTGAAAACGTGCTGTTCTGTTTGGTAACATTCATGTATTTACTGTAAGGCGGTTTATTATCAAGTCGAGTAGTCTATGTGGTGTATTAGTCTATTAATCATGTAATACTTAAAGCCCATCTCTGGGAAGGCGGTCCGTTTATTCCAAACGCTCGTTCCAGTGACGCACTGAATGTTGTTATTGAAATCACAGCGTAGTCTGTAAAAATACAAAAGACACTTGGCTATATGACCGTGTTTGTGCATTGTAACGTTAGCCTAATAGTATTAAGCAACACCCAGGTTAAAACAGACATCTAGATGTTTTTCCACATGATATTTTGTTTACTGTAGCCTCATTCGAGAATCGCGATGTCTCCACATAGAGGTACGTAACCTCAATATAGGCAACTGTATTGCAGTTGGAACATATGTACTGTAAGTATGTTTGTTAACATTCATGTATTTACTGTAAGGCGGTTTATTATCAAGTCGAGTAGTCTATGTGGTGTATTAGTCTATTAATCATCTAATACTTAAAACGCATCTCTGGGAAGGCGGTCCGTTTATTCCAAACGCTCGTTCCAGTGACGCACTGAATGTTGTTATTGAAATCACAGCGTAGTCTGTAAAAATACAAAAGACACTTGGCTATATGACCGTGTTTGTGCATTGTAACGTTAGCCTAATAGTATTAAGCATCTTGTCATGCAGGTGCGCATTCAGAGTTAACAGCAAATCGTATTTGTGCTTGATGCTAATGCTGCATTTCCAACTAGGAATTGTCGGATTTGCTTTGTAGTCGCGTCAATGACCTTCAATATGCACTTATTGTAGGCTACTTCGCTTTGGAGTCTGAAACAAATCCACTGTTAACGTTAATGTTTGTTAACATTCCTGTATTTACTGTAAGGCGGTTTATTATCAAGTCCAGTGTATTAGCCTATTAATCAGGTAATACTTAAAAGCGCATCTCTGGGAAGCCAGTCCGGTTTGATTTCAAACGCTCGCGAGTCATGCAGTGAATGTTGGTATTTATATCACAGCCTAGTCGGTAACAAAAAAAAAAACACTCTGCTACATGACCGTGTTTTATCACTCTTGCCTGCATTGTAACGTTAGTGTAATAGTATTAAGCAACACCCAGGTTAAAACCGACATCTAGATGTTTTTTCACGTGATATTTTGTTTACTGTAGGTTTGTTCCAGAATCGCGATGTGCCCGATGTCTGCACAGAGCTACGTAACCTCAATATAGGCTACTGTAGCTATAGCCTATACTGTTATAATCTGAAAGAATTAATGGCAGCATCTGACGTAGGCTATTTCACAACCATTTCTCTAGATGCGTGAAACGAATGGCTGTGTCGTATTAACGGACATATCCCATTGTTCATAATATCGCAGTGTAACATCTGAAATCAAATGTAGCCAAAATGCGTCATTTGGAAACGTATGCTTGTATAAATCCATGAATGCACATTTATATACTGAAATGGTAGCTGCCATACTTATTTAGGCCTATGTTTAATCGTGTTCTTTTAAACAACGTGTGCGAGGAAAAAGTCTAATTAACGCTGCTTCTTCACCGTCTCTAAAATGAGATCTCCACCATGGAACACGAGAGACTGCAAAATCTAACTGGACCACCAGAGGGCACCAAATACAAGGGAATGGACGGGAGCATAAAAGAAGCGCGCAAGGATCCACTGTCAATACATTGACGGTAACAGACATGTGCACACATGACCTGAAGTTGTAGCTACAGCCCAACTTGCAATTACTTTAGTAATTGCACCTTCTCTAGTTATTATTATTATAGGTATTTTGATAACGCATCTCCTCCTACATGCTTCCACATAGAACAACCATTCCAACTGTACATTGTAGCGTACTACTCACAGTATGTTGCTATGACTTTATGGATGCATAACATTTATACTTTTTGAGATATAATAGTTTTGAAACGTAAAAATGTCCATATACTTAACATGGGAATAGTAATTTCATGTCCTGGTCACTAGGTCGAGAGACTGCAAAATCTAACTGGACCACCAGAGGGCACCAAATACAAGGGAATGGACGGGAGCATAAAAGAAGCACAAGAATCCACTCTCAATACATTGACGTTAACAGACATGTGCACACATGACCTGAAGTTGTAGCTACAGCCCAACTTGCAATTTTTTCTAGTTATTATTATTATTATTATTATAGGTATTTTGAGAACGCATCTCCTCCTACATGCTTCCACATAGAACAACCATTCCAACTGTACATTTTAGCGTACTACTCGCAGTAGGTTGCTATGACTTTATGGATGCATAACATTTATACTTTTAGAGATATTATATTTTTAAGACGTAAAAATGTCAGTAATTGCATGTCCTGGCCACTAGGTCTATTCCCTGATTGGCCAATGTGACATGTCACGTGACCGTTTCCACATTCTGCCTTTTTTCGCTTTGTAATGGTGGCCATGGAATGTCTTACCGACCGAGAAATGCTATGCGATATGTGGATAATACACGACCTTACCGAGCGAAAAATGCGACGCTATATGTGGATAATACACGAGTGGTAGGTAGATGCACATTTAAAACAAAATAAGACTGCGTCATACTGTAGAAAATAATATTTGGCTAACAGTAGCGACGTAGCCTACAGGCTACAACGTAGCCTACAGGCTACCTCTTGTCCGGATTGCAGTTTGAACACCGGTCTGAAAACGTGCTGTTCTGTTTGTTAACATTCATGTATTTACTGTAAGGCGGTTTATCATCAAGTCGAGTAGTCTATGTGGTGTATTAGCCTATTAATCATGTAATACTTAAAGCGCATCTCTGGGAAGGCGGTCCGTTTATTCCAAACGCTCGTTCCAGTGACGCACTGAATGTTGTTATTGAAATCACAGCGTAGTCTGTAAAAATACAAAAGACACTTGGCTATATGACCGTGTTTGTGCATTGTAACGTTAGCCTAATAGTATTAAGCAACACCCAGGTTAAAACTGACATCTAGATGTTTTTTTCACGTGATATTTTGTTTACTGTAGGTTTGTTCCAGAATCGCGATGTGCCCGATGTCTGCACAGAGCTACGTAACCTCAATATAGGCTACTGTAGCTATAGCCTATACTGTTATAATCTGAAAGAATTAATGGCAGCATCGGACGTAGGCTAATTCACAACCATTTCTGTAGATGCGTGAAACGCATTGCTGTGTCGTATTAACGGACATATCCCATTGTTCATAATATCGCAGTGTAACATCTGAAATCAAATGTAGCCAAAATGCGTCATTTGGAAACGTATGCTTGTATAAATCCATGAATGCACATTTATATACTGAAATGGTAGCTGCCATACTTATTTAGGCCTATGTTTAATCGTGTTCTTTTAAGCAACGTGTGCGAGGAAAAAGCATAATTAACGCTGCTTCTTCCCCGTCTCTAAAATGAGATCTCCACCATGGGACACGAGACTGCAAAATCTAACTGGACCACCAGAGGGCACCAAATACAAGGGAATGGACGGGAGCATAAAAGAAGCACGCAAGAATCCACTCTCAATACATTGACGTTAACAGACATGTGCACACATGACCTGAAGTTGTAGCTACAGCCCAACTTGCAATTACTTTAGTAATTGCACCTTTTCTAGTTCCATTTTGCCACTGCCCAGCAACGTTGATGTAATCACGGCTGTAATAGCCTACGTTGCTGCTATGTAAAAACACGTAACGTTACTTTTTAAGGTATATAAATACATTGGGCTACGTATTTTATCCGAATTATGCACATACCTGTTCTGTTGTTTTATGAATGTACTGTATCTGCATGTGATCATTCTGACATCGTAGCTATCAGCAAGTGTTTTGCTGTGGGTCAGAAATAGTCAAGTGAGTAGGCATACCTGCCAGACTGAAACAAAATAAGGAGAAGCACTGAAATAGCTTGAGTAAGGAACAGTGCCTACAGTGACTGAATGGGAAAACTACAGGGTCGGCGGTTCTTTTATTCACTGATTTTTATTTTTTTAAGTTGTGTATATATATATATACTTTTTTCAGTTTATGATTGAGACGAGGCCCCTTTCAGTTGAGGCTCATTTCAGGTGAAACGAACGAAACATAGCAAATGCCGCCTATGCTTCCTGTCTCTGATCCAAATCCAAATGCTGTCACATAACGTTATGTTGTCTAAGTTACAAAATAGGCTGCAATTGAATTGTTAACAAAACATATTTTTAGCGCTGTTTAAATTTTGCCTATGTTTTAGCTAAATGCTCATCTAGCCTACTAATCACTCCATTCAACATTATTCAACGAATTTGATTTATGTGTTAATAACGTTAGCACAGACAGCTTCCTAACAAAACATGACAAAAGCATAAGCCAGCTAGGCTACTGTGGAGCTACCAGGAAAAACAAACCTTTCACTCTGCAAGTCTGCATGAAAATGCCAAGGTGACAGGTGCCAGTAGACTACGTTAGCAAAATGCAATCAATTATGACATAGCTACAGCAAATAAACTATCCGCTATACACGATTGGGTTATAATCTCAAGTTTATGTGAGTCAACAACGTTAAACTAAGGTACTATTAGCAAACGATAGCCTATATTTAATTATTGCTTTAGATAGCTGCATGCTAGGTAGGCTGAATAGAATGCTGAATTCAGCACAGGACATGTGGTGTGGACTTCACAAAATGGTGAGATCTGTAATCGGAATCAGAGTTCGTTTAATAAAGTGGAGAAATCAGTAGATGATCATTTGGTTAAAACCTAGGGAAAAATTGTATGCACCCATATTTTTCTACAAACACAACTACGACTGTCAGAATAGTCCGAATCAGCACACACTACTATTTGATTATAGAGCTCCGTAGTCCCGCCCACTTTGGTGACAAACTTCTGGTGCCAAAAAATATAATGGGAGTCAATGGACTGAAAAAGTTTTTTTTCTATATTCAGGCAGCTAGACGCTCAAAACACCCAAGAGAGGTGTTGTCATATTTTTAAATAATTTATAAAATTGGTCATTTGAAATTATGTCCATCAAATAAACAACGAGCGTTTTCAAAAAAACAACTAAAACAACTACAACATCCGGTCTACTCACTTGCTCACTGCTGAAGTGAAAGCCATAAAGCTGACACTTTCGACATAGCCAGACTGATAGTGATTCTCGCCCTTGGCGATACTGTTAGTTTCACTCCCATAAAGACAAAGTGATTCCAATTATTTCACCGTGGCAATTGGTTTGCCAACAGAAAGCAATTTAACCTTGTTCATGAAGACACACCCGAAATAAGGAAACTACAGAGCTTAAGGTCTTAGCTACCAATACCCTGAAGCAACATACTCCCTAATCAGAAGCCGATATGCAAAGAAACCAAATTTCTAAATTTCACAACTGTTCTGTCTTCTCTCCGTTAACATGAAAATGAGAAGTGCAGGATGGGGTTTTTCAAGGACACGACAACCTTCTTCCTGTTGTTTTGCCATTTTGTTTCACAAAACATCAAGATCTTATAAATGTGAAAATACATGAACACACATTTCCGTACTGACAAACTACAATCAAAATGGTGGAGGTGTAGGGTGCTTTTCAGATGGCACCACAGCCACAGTCTGCCTTCTACCTTCTTGTTAATTTAAGATAATGAGGCTCAGATGTGCACTCACTGGAAGTGCGGGGTCCTGGCCATCCTCAGAGCCCAACTTCCGCCAAGTTTCACATCTTTTACTGGACACCCAAACAAAACCTACATCCACGGACCACACACTCTAGTATTCACCAAACACGTGACAAGCAAAAACAGCCAAACAAAACAGTACAGCAGATGTCTTAGGATATCATATTTAAATGTTGGAAAGAGATGGACATTCAAGACGTTCATGTTACTCCACCACAGATTTATGCAGCAGGAACCCCAAAATATCAGATATCTGTAAATATTATGTGCATTCTAATATTGATTAATAGCACAAGTAGGGTTCTTTTGCCTTAATGATGACACTAAATACATTAAAGCTGTCAGGTTGGGAACCCATAGGTTTACGCATATTTTCCCTTGTTTTATATTCCCTGCTTATGGAAAAATGACAAACGCGTTTATACTGGTAGTGGAATGCCTTAAAACAAGCCAACTTTCCTGCGATTCCAGGGACAAAGTGCATCTATTCCGGGGGAAATTTTATTTTGGGGAAAAATATGAATCTCCATTTCCCAGTGTAATCTTGATATTTTTTATGCATGTCTGTGCGCACCCCTGTGTGTGTGTGTGTAACAACAGGAGGGTGTATGCGCGTTTGACACGCCTATGTAGACACATTACTATCTTAATATTGTACAGTTAAAATAACATTGAAACAACTGTGACATGACTTAAAGGGTAATTCCACCAAAAGACAACATTAACCTTATTTAACAGATCAAGGTGAAATTAATTAAGTCTCTCTTTGTGGCTGGCCAAAATAATTTCTGGGCTGAGATAACTGCAGATAAAGATAAAATTTTGGTAGAGGTATACGTGAAAATGACGTACACCTCTACCCTTCCTCGTTTTTGAAAAAATACAGTGGCGTCAAGTGGGAGTGTAAGTTACATAGACACATAGGTGGAGCCAGCGAAGGGAAAAACAATGCCGCTGTTACTATTCTGAGTAGGGACACATCGTAGATCAAGCTAGACGTCATTGCTATTTTATTATAATGTTATTAGAATTATAATAATTACATTGACACGTTGTTTCCTAAAGATATTTTGGCAATACAAACTATTGACTTCTTCAATACACCCCCGGCCAGCGGCGTCAGTACTGGTCGCATGTGTTGCATTGTCAGAGCAAAGAAGTCTGTGGCGTCCATGTTTATTTTTCACTAGTTTTCATTGAAATTGTCAGTTATGGCTCGCTAAAAGTATGGATTATGGGCGAACCATTCATAGCCTGCCCTAGCCGGGTGAGATTTGTGCCAGAATAGGTAAGAACTTTCAGAATTACTCAACTCGATTCCGTTCGGCTGTAAAACGGCTCTAAGTTACAGCGTTTGCTTTTTTTCTATGGCGTTAGATGGGGCTCTGTCTGAATATATTCATATCAAAAGCCAGAGGTCCAGATGGAGCAAACATCTCATCTGCCTTATTAAATCCCTCGGAAAGGAACCATGTCAACTACATTGTTATCCATGACCAGAAAAAGTAGGCTAGACTAACATTAGTGAGCTGACCATAATCGAACGGTTTCACTTTGAGCATTCGATTACAGAAGCAATGTTAAAGATGTCATTTTCTGGGCGAGTGTGTTACCTGTTCTTAGCCACGGCTTCTTGGCCTTAAAGAAAGGTGCAAATGAGGGTTTTTAAATCTGTTTGCCATGCAGTAGCTAAGCCACACATCAGCTTTTTGCCATTTCGAAAATTGCAATGTTTTAAATATATTACTAAAATTTGTCGTAGGAGGAAGGCTTCTGTTTTGAGCCCAAATACACGACCGGATCGGGAGCTGAACACGCAGCCAACCCGGGAATGCTTCGGCACGAAACTGCCCGGTCACACTCATTGCAGCAAACATTTCCATTTCAGTTGGCATTGTGTTAGTTACCGTACGTAGGCTACACCACTTGTTTACCCAGGTTAAACGTTAAAGGTTAACGTTAAGTACTGGGAGGGGAAATTAGTACGTGTTGCAGACTTCTGGCTAGGCTAGCTAATATGTTTTCAAGATACCAAAAGTAGATTAATGGCAGTATTTCCCCCGTTTTTCTGGAGATTCCAGCTAATGGTGGTGATATTTTAGTGGCTAACTTGCCGCTGCAGTACTAGTAGTTAAATGCCCAGCCCCTTCACTCCAGTTGAATTCAGTAGGAGTGGCAACCTGTGACTGGTTTCTGACACCGCCCATAAACTGTAAGTTGGAGTTCACAGTAAAGCAGGTACCTGGTCCATGCGCAGTAGTTTGGGGCTATATCTCTGCTCTCACGACAGGTAGAGAGTTGGCTGAGAGCTCATTTTAATCAGGAGAGCTACTTGTTTGTTAAGGTAGTTGAACCTACATCTTTATTTAAGGCTTTGAAGACTTGTTGTAACTTAATAAATCTTTTAATTTTAATCTGGTTGTGAGTTATACATTTTGATAAAGGTTGATCCAACAGGCAGCTCAGTCTATCAATGAATTTGGTGATTTAATTGATAATTGATATATTCGATAATCATTAACAAATAAATCAAATAAATGAATTTTAAGTGTTGGATAAGTGAGGAGTTTTAACCGTTGATGCCACTTGTGCTCGGTATTCAGAGTGCTGAACATGAAACGAGGGCATTGGCTCTTAAAACTTCTGGATTCAGAAAATACACATTTTACTAAATCGTCACTTCCCCATCTTAACTATGGTACGTGAGGCAAGAAAAACATGAGAAATGACTGCATACTGTCTTTCTAGATAAACTTTACAAGGTAGGTATTGACATGCCAAACTTCTCAGCGGACAGAAGAGAAGTATCCACATAAGTACAGCTGACTGAAGGAGAGGCGTACTTTTTTCTCAACTCAACATTTCCCAATACTCTGTCCCTCGACCCATTGCCGACCTAGTCCTTGTTATTGCGGTCTGTTGTCGGGCAGCTCTCTCACACACACACACACACAGAAAAAGTCTAACACGCTTCAGGTCCAGGCCCGCTTAGAGAGTAGAATTTGAAGGGACATCAGTTCCTTTTCATTTACTCTTATTATTAGTTGTTTATGCACGATGGAGCCAGTTAGAACAGTAATATTGAAATAATATGATATATGAGCCAGCTCTATCAGACTCTGAGAAAAGATTTGGAAAAATAATCTGAAAGTGCACTTTCAGACACTTTTTTCCTTCATTTGCACCGGGTGAGAGTTTTTCGTTTTGATCAATTTTGCCATTTTGAGCCGCAGTGGGGGACTTTCACTGTTCATCTCTGCATGAGATGCATGCAACAGAGCAGGAATCCTGGGCTCAACAAATCATCTTCTCTCACACAACAATGTTCTGAGACCTTCCCTTAGCTTCTTCTTCAGCCTCCGGCTGAGCCTCTGGACGGGATAGCGGGCTTGCAGGTTCTGGCGGGCCCTCGGGACAGGGTGGCGGGGCTACGGCTTCTGGCAGGTCCCCTGGTAGGACACAGTCCCCAGGGTGGCAAGGGTTCTCGCACCATGGGGACCCATCCAGCTTGTCCCAGGACTCTTCCTCCTCCGAGTCATACAGGGCATGCCAGATGTGGCCAAGGCAGGGGCCCAGGTCCTCCGTGGGCCCAGGTCCTCCGTGGACCACCCGTTTGGGTCCATCCCTGGGTCGGGGTAGGGCTCAGGAGCCATCTCCAGCAGCTCAACCAGTAGGTCTGGAGAGCAGGCCACCAGATCCTCCCAAGTGAAGGCCCTGGTCAAGGGCCCAGCCACTTTAAGGAGCGCATGTTTCAAACGTTGAAAGTATTCCTGGGGGCGCTCGGTGCGACCGTGCTTTATACCAGTGGCTTGAATCAGGGCTGTTGCCTCATCAAACCAGGGTAAATATTCCGCTACAAGTGCATTGCAGAGTTCAGAATAGCTGTTGCAGATGGAAGAGGGTTGTGTTCGAATGAACGCACAAACCTCTCTCAAGGAAGTCTTCTCTGAGTTTAATCTTTTCCTGCTCAGTTGCCATGGGCAAGTCCATGAGAGCCTAATTAACTTGCCGTAGATAGCCCGCAATGTCATAACCTGGGGATTCAGGGTCAAAGCAATCTACATCATTCGCAATACGCTCAAGGTGTTTCCATCTAAGTTTTAGTTTAGTTTATTGGTTTAAAATACAGAGACAGTGCATATTAAGGAACATTACTGTAAATATGCCAGTTTAGCCAGATTGTCTAATTTTCAACCGTAGTCTCTGGGGCAGGTGTCATGAGCACTACAATAATTAAAGCACAATACAATAATTAAAACACAGTAGGAATCAGTAGGTTACAAGCCTGCTGATAAAATACATTACAATACATTAAAATACATTACAACCCCTCAGTGAAAATGGTCGCACACTTGACCATCTCTCAACCAAGATTTTAAGTTTGATTTAAATGAAATGTATCTTTCATACTCCCTGAGCCGTGTTGGCAGACTGTTCCAGGTGTGGGCTGCTCTCACAGAAAAGACTGCCTGACCAAAAGCAGACCTCCTGTTTGGAACTACACAGTCCCCTCTAACAACAGACCTGGTATGTCTGTCAGCAGATGCTTTCTGTTTTATAAAAGTACAGAGAGTGGGAGGAGCCAAGCCATGTAGGATCTTATAGGTAAGGCAGGCATCTTTGAATTTAACAAAATTGTCCCAGCTCAGTAGATTCTGATTTTTTATGCTATGACAATGGTGGTGGCTGTTTGTTTTCCTGTCTAGTACTTTCACAGCCTGATGGTAAACTACCTGTACAGATCTTAGTGTTCTACAGGAGGCTTGTGTCCAGCTAGTCAGACAGTATGACAAATGTGACATAATAATAGCATTAAAATACAGCGCTGCTGCTTTTGTTGACAGAGAGTTTCTGATATGACGGAAGTTTGATAAGTGAAACTTTGCGTTGTTTACTACTGACTTGATTTGTTTTTTAAATGTAAGATTGGAGTCCATTTTTATCCCGAGATATTTATATTCGGACACGACTGTCAACTTTTCTCCTCTGACATAAACATCAGGTGATACAGTATTCATCAACCGCTTTGTGAAAAACATGCAAACAGTTTTCTTGGTGTTTAAATGCAGACATGAGTTAGTCAACCATTCAGTGACCGATGTCATCGCCGCTGTTAACTTGTTTGCAGCTTGCTGCTTGGTTGCTGCATGAACATAAATGACCGTATCATCCGCATACATCTGGATGTCAGACTCATTGCATACAGATGGAAGATCATTAATGTAGAGACTAAACAACAGCGGTCCCAATATAGATCCCTGGGGGACACCAAAACCACAGCTAAGGGCAGAGGATAGCTCACCATTTGCCCTTACTCTGAGTTCTACCTTCAAGATAAGACTTCATGTATGTGATGGTATTAGGGGAGAAGTTGTACCGAGAAAGTTTGGTGAGCAGGACACCATGATCCACAGTGTCAAAGGCTTTCTTTAGATCTAAAAATGCGGCTGCAACAACTCCCCCCTTATCAAGCTTAGATCTAATATTCTCCAAGAGGAAGCAGATTGCAGTCTCTGTTGAATGTTTCGACCTAAAACCAAACTGCATGGGGTGCAATCCGACGGAGCTGGTGTTAAGGTGACTTGTCAGTTGTTCTGCTATATGTCTCTCTGCAATTTTGGAGATAACAGGTAGTATACTAATTGGCCTATAATTAGCTACCTCAGAGGATTTACCTGCTTTGTAGATGGGGGTTATTATAGCTTCCTTCCATGCTCCTGGAAAAACCTCTTCACTATAGGATCTATTTATGATATTTGATATTGGTCCGGATAAGCATTCATTAAATGTTTTTAGTAGCATAGTGTTTAGACCATACACATCCTTGGCTTTGGAGTTCTTCAAGGAATTAATAATTGTTGTCACTTTTGTTACAGTGATTTCGCACAGCTCAAAAACAGGCTGATTTTGATCCACTGGAAACATACTCAGATTAGTAGGGGAGCTCAGTTGCAGAGTCTGCACCGACTCTACAAAATAGGAATTAAAGCTTGTTGCAATTTGAGGTCCATCCTGTGTAATATTGCCATAATAAGACCCTCTGTGTTTCCATGTGTCAGCCTGCTTGAAGAAGGCAAGGCTGACAGTTCATTAAAATGAGAAGGCGGTCCAGCTTGGGTGTGGTGCCCTCTGTCTAGTTGAGAATCCAGACTAGGAAAGTAGTTATCGCGCTTCTTACGACTGGTAAAGAAAGCATGAGGTTCTCTATGAACTCTCTCTGATTGAGATGGGAAGGCAGGGGAGCATGTTTTGTGTTCCCTGTCTCTAGGGGGAATTACCTGCCTTCCTTCCTGCCTGTGATAGGAAGGTACTGGCAACGGGAAGCAGCTCACTTCCACGGAAACGGGTCCCATAACTGCAGCCTGTACAGTAACTATCTGAATCTATAATTCAAAGTGGTACTAAATGAGTGCACTTCAGAAGTCACTCTTGGCGCAGCAGTGGTTTGCGTATACTGCTAGTACATTACACACTGAAAATGCATATATGCACTATGTTGCTTACTGGCTGCAGTACAGGTTAGCTACAGCTCCAAAGTTACAATTGCAGTGAGGCGATGTAACTGCCGCAAAACCTCAAAGTATTGGTGAATACAGGGACGTGTGCTAAAGATCACAAAACGTACTACTTTTTATTTATTTTTTATTTGTTTCTGATTTTTTCCCTTTTTCTCCCAATTTAGTAGCCAATTGAACCCCTATTCTAATTCAATTCCCCCCCGTGTAGCAACCGCTAGAGAACCACCGCTACACAACCACCGCTACACAACCCTGTCAGCCGGTAGTAGGAAGGAGGATGCCACGTCCTCTACAGGGCGCGACTCCTCGAGCTCCTTGACCGTGATTCCAGCTCGGCCACGGCTGCTATGCGTGCAGCGATTCTCTCCGAGCCCCTCCCCCCACCCGGAAGCAGCCGCCAATTGCTGCTCTCACAGGGCTCCGGCCATGCTTGGATCTGGCAGGACCGGGGCGCGAACCCCGATCCTCGGAGCACAACTGCACCGACTGAAAGTCGGTGCTCTTACCGTTGTACCACCGCAGCGCCTGCAAAACGTACTACTTGAGTATGATGATGCTCAAATATTTGCCAGTTGGGAAATTATTAAAACTTCATTTAATAATATCTACTGGGAGGGATATATTTATAATTAAAATCACTGGGGAAGGCAGTTACAAATATCAGGAAGTTATCTTAAAGGTTTAATAATACCATTAAGGGATAATAAACGTATATTGAGAACTTAGAAGATATTGCTTAAATTTGTTAAAAGCAATCAATGGTTATAGAGGAAAATTGACAGACAACAATGCGATGGTAGGGGCAGTGTCTAGACAAAGGCTGGGAAAACCAGTTCTTTCAATATTGCGAGAGCACCCTCTAATGGTTGTTCGGAATTTGTCATCTAGCTAGGTTCTATATTAAATTAGGAGTCTAGCTCTGAGATGGAATAGTTTTGATATCACAAAAACGTGGAATAGAGCCAAATGCTATCCTCACACGGGGCACCAATTATGTAGGGAATATTCATTTAAATCTATATACGGGGTGTCACTTATGTACTGGAATACGCCACTACCATCCTTATACAACTGGTGGCATAGGTTTTGTATAATAAATCAGTCTCATAAACCTTTATATACTATTCTCAAAAGAGAATATACCAACTAAAAATAGGTAACTTGAATTAATAAGAGGTGTAAAATCCAGGTTCAGAAAGTAAATGTTCTCCCCAGTATTTTGTTCCAATCACCTGGAATTGCTAATTAGTACAATTTTTCAACCAAGAGGTAGAACTAATTAGTGAAATCAGCTGGCTGAGTTCATGGCTGGAGGAAAAACAATGCAGGACTTTTACTTTCTGACCCCTGGATTTTACACCTCTGCAATAAAATTACACATTAATAATTATCTTAGCAAAATCACAATATTATGTACTCAGTTGGTACCAAATTAATTTAAATGATTCAGCTAAAAGGTGAAGGCATTTGGGGAATCCCTGCGATTAGCATTGGCTGACTCAGTTCAACACAAGAGCAACATTAATACATACAATATTGGACAATGTAATACTTTATTGAACACAAAGTACCAAACAGAGCAAAGCACGATTCACTACTATGAACCTAAAATGTAGGTTTGAACCTAGCTTTAGCTGGAGCTAGTGAACAATGGCGCGGGATAGCCGTAAGCGTATCGGTGCGTGTGCGTTGAGATCAGCGTGCAGTGTTAAGATTAAGACCGGTTAGTGTTTAAGACAGATCACATGCCAGATAGGTTTAATGCATCACACACAGAACATAACGCAGCACGGTGGATGGCTTACAGCCATCCAAAATAAATTGGTAACACAAAACTTTTACAACACTTAATAATTCAATATCACAGTTGCATACATCCTATCACAAACATGTTGTAGTTTCTAACAAATACGCTATGCCCAGTGTTACAGCCTTACTTGAATCAAGTCCTTTGAATAGTTTCCTCCGTTGGATTGCACATTCACAATGAAAAGGGGAAAGCCGGTCGTCCAATCCTGTGGTTGCAAGTCGCAGATAGGGGAACCGGCCACCTCATCTTGGGTCCCTGGAACTGGTTTCTTTTGTCGGGTAGGGGTAGGTAATGGAACTGGTCACATTATTTCTCCCGAAATATGCAGCGTGGTCCTGCTGCAGACCGCTTGCCTCTTTGGGGACTCACTGGCGGTGCTGTGCTGCAGGATCAGTGGGTGCGTGGTCCGCTTAGTGGTTCTTCTTGACCACCGGGTGCTCGCGATGCCTCCTTGCGTCTCGTCTCCGGTCCTCCATGGCCGATAGTTGGGGGTAGATGAGCTCGCCTCGCTCAGTTGGGTCAGTGTCATGGACGGCCGATGCTTCCTGGAGAGAGGGCTCTTCCCCGGGCGTGAAGGCTGCACGTAGCCATGAGACGGGCCACCGAAAGCCCTGGCGACTTGAGCGAACAACTGAACTGGAAAAACTGGGTGAACGAGCGGCAGTGTTGCCCCTTTCAATAAACTTTATTGGCAGTTGCGCATTTCCGCTGCATCGCATTACAAAGCGGAAATCACAACCTGGACGTCCTACGTCACTTCCAACATGGAGGAGGAGCCTCCTGTGGACTGTATGGAATTGTAGTTCCTGTTGTCCCTACACAAGCAACTATGTCCCTGTGCTCATAACTCAAATTAATAAATATGCAAAGGTCTACATTTTCAACTGTAATGACATAATTGATTGGAATTACAAGCTTGTAAAAACTTGTCTGCTGTCTGTGCTTTATTTGTATAGCACCTTTTGTATAAAACACACACCTCAAACTGCTTCACAGACACAAATAAAAGACAAAAAATAAGGAAGTAAAAAAGTATGAAGAATCTCTTTGGTGCTGTGGTAATGAGTTGAACAACTTTGTTGCATAAAAGTAAAAGGCGGACTCTCCCCAGAGTTCATATTTCACACTGAGTAAAGTAAGCAGGGTCAGTTTCAGGATAGAAAGTTAGATTTTTCTGGTAAATATTTGGGGGAAAAAACACCTTTTCTGCCACGACACAAACGCACATCGAACAGCCGTCTTTTATTAACGGACAGAACAGTGAATAGACTGGAAAGGGTATTCTCCAGTGCAGGGCAGCCCCCACATAAAGGGGAAACACTGCAAAACCCAAAAAATAAGTCAAACTTAACAAGAATTTTTGTCGTATATTTAGACAAAGAGATTTGCCAATGGGGTAAGATAAAACTTTAAAAACTACAAAAGCAAAAACTGCCTTAAAACAAGCTAATATTTTCTACTTCAGAGAAAATAAATAATTACAAGACTAAACCACTTGTTAAGACAGACATGTTTTACAGTGAAGATACTGTGCAGACATTAACGGGAGATATCAGAACCTGGAGAAGCAGCTTCAGAACACTGTTTCACTCACTATTACAGGTAGGCCTTCCACAGAAAAAAAGCCATTAGAAATCCAGAGTGAAATCATGTTTTATTATATGGCACCAAGCCATAATACTTCCATATCCCAGTAGGGTAATGTCTCCATAATTAAGTATTTTCATTACCGGCTGTGACAGTTTCATTCTTAATTTTGATCTACAGAAGGAAACCCTCTCACTTGCCAGGTCATTATGTGTCTTTCAGACACATCTTCTTTGCTTTTGCCACACATTAAAATAAAAAAAAACTGTTCATCCTCATTAGTTTGTGTAAATAAAATGTATCACAGCCCATTATAACTGATATTTAAAGCTGTTCTTTTGTTATCTCTGTAGTCAGGGCCCGTATTCATAAAGAAGCTCAGACTGATCTAGTATCAGGTGTCTAATGTCTAAATCATAACCTTACCCATGATGAGAGAAACAGCCAAACTGATCCCAGATCAGCACTGCTACTCCCACACACTGCACGAGTACAGGGCAAGTATGTGTCCTTAATCACTGGGGGGGAAAAAGGCTATATCCCCTGCCTCCAACAGGTAAAACAGGCATATGGAGCATAGCTATAGATCCTTTTTTTAATCAAACGAAGTTAAAAAAAACATTCCCAATTATTTCAAAAATGACATTCTAGGGATGAGATGGAATATGATCATTTCACGATTTAGCTGGAAGAATTTTATGTGATTCCAAAAATAATGTGCAGCTCTGAGCTGCATGCTGTGCTAATCTGTCAGGTCTTACCTGTCAGTCAGACTCACCAAACTGCCAGTCACTAATAAAACCGCCAGTCAGACTCACCAAACCGCCAGTCAGACTCACCATACCGTCAGTCAGACTCACCATACCGTCAGTCAGGCTCAGCAAACCTCTAGTCAGACTCACCAAACCGCCAGTCAGACTCACTAAACCACGAGTCAGACTCACCAAACCGCCAGTCAGGCTCAGCAAACCTCCAGTCAGACTCACCAAACCGCCAGTCAAACTCACCAAACCGCCAGTCAAACTCACCAAACCGCCAGTCAGACTCACCATACCGTCAGTCAGACTCATTCACTACTACAGGAACCTGAACACTAATCCATCAGAGCACAGATTTAGACTACAACAGGGATACTGCAGGGTTGGGGGTTTGATTCCCAGCTTGGCCACTACTATTCTACCTCTGAACAAGGTACTTCACCTGAATTGATTCAATAAAATATCCTCCTATATAAATTGATCTTGTGTAAAAATGTAGTTGCTCTGGATAAGAGCGTCTGCTAAATCACTAAAATGTAAGATATTGAAATGTAATATTTTTGGATGCAGTCCTTACCATACAGGATTTTAACTTTAAGGTCCTGCCTTAAATTCCTTACCCTCAATTCCATCTAGTGCCTTGTACAACATGTGAGATCCAGAGATTAATTTCAATCCAAATGATCACCCATCTGCACATATGACCAATGCAGTGTGTAGAGCATAATTCCCATTTGAGTTTGCCCTGGCTTGAGTAATGGTGTAGAAGGATTCCTCATTTCTGACTCGCTTGTTTCCATCCAATGAATTCCAAAAAACAATCCATCTTCTCAAAAGAAAGTATTTTTACAAAATGTCCTTTGAATCTAAATAAAGTATTTATATTTGCATTGCGGAGCTTGGAAAAAACTACGGTATCCCTGCCTGCACACAGATAAAGGTGAAAATGTCATCATGACATCTTTTTTGACTGCTATATGATGCTACAATTCAATGCAATAGATAAAGCAATATAAACAAAACGTCCACATCCAATTTCCTTGCATAATCATGATATAATAGTAATATATATTATAATAATTATTGCAACACATAATATTATCATCACCCAATGATAATTGATTTGTTCGTAGGCCCATAATGTCCATGTTCCTTTAGGCTCTTATTGCTCCAACACAGTGGAACAGAGCTAAAGCTAACAGCTCTTCTTTACCAGTGTGTTTGTCCCTGATACATAAACAACATGGACATACGAAGTGTGCCAGAGGGAACATCACCAGCTTATAGTTTCAGTTTCTCACAGATTTGCCCACCCCCCCCCGCCCCTTCCCTAAGGGCTTTTGATAGTGACAGCCTGTCTGAAAACACTCAAAAGAGCTTTTTGTCACTTGAGAACAAAAGCGGAGCGCTGGGTCAAGAAAGCCACTTAATTCAGAATTTTTATATTAGGTGCTAGTACGGGTGTTTTTAATCAGAAATAAACCAGACAGATGTTTAAAACACTGCCTCATTCTGCCTAAGGATCAGTCCTCCAGTGTGTGAAGGGAGTGTGTAACATGCTGCATTTCCTCATGCATCTACATTTCAGGAAAGGTGGTTCCACCAGAAAGCGAAACCAGGGAAAACCAAACAAACTGTAAAACAAATATAATCTGCAAAAAAACAAGCTACGCAGATCAGTTCAAACGGCTGTCTGCAATACTCCCCTGAGCTGCTGACGCGTACAATTTACAATAGGAACTTAAATTATGAAAATAAACAAATCTAAGTCAAAATAAAGTGGCAAAAGAAACTTTGGAAAAATGCAAAAAAATAAATGTTTTTCTTTAGTTTGTAATGAAATACTGAGAGCTACATAAGTCGAACAGGTAAATCTATACATTTCCTGGATCAGAAACTCCATGTCCACAAGTGTGCTTGATGATATGCAGAACTACTAAAGATCTATGATGCAAAATATAGGCAGTGTACACGGTTGTCCATTAGTGTCTCCAAATCTATCCTTGTCAAAGGGCATGGGGGGTATTACGAGTTGATGTTTCAGATAGTGTAATAGCGGTATAAAGTGTTGTATATTTCTCAAACAGATTGTACCAGACAATAAATGACAACTGAGTTTTGAAAGGAACATCTCTATCTGGTAGAATTGTATATTTATTTGATATTTAGTAGCAGATATTCATAGTAGAATACATGGTACAATGAGACAATCATTTCACATGTTTATTTTGCATTTGAGTGAGCAGGGCTTTTCATGGCTTTTTTGGCATACGACCTGTCATGGTTTTGAACCCTGTTTCTCTTTGCGGTCGTTTTCCTCAGTGGCCACGCGAGGGCGCTGCCCTTTTGGTAGATGCTTGCTCCGCCCTGCTGAGTGGGTGGAGTTTCTGTTAGCGTTTACACCTGTTCGTGGTCACTGAGAGCTATATAAGCCTACCGTTCTCTTCATTCGGGGCTTCTACATTTATTGTTAATTGTTATGTACTGTGGTGTATTATTGTCTGTGAGTTCTCGTACCATTTTGGCTTCTTGCCTATTTTTAAACGTCTCGTTGTTGAGGCAGGGCTTATTTCCTACTGGCTTAGTGGTTGGTTATCTCGTAGTAAGTTTTGGACCGTATATCTCTGCTCTATTTCGCGCTGTTGTGCTTAATCTCTTTATATGGAGATTTGGGCGATTCTGTTGGGAAATTTAGTTCTGTCGCCCTTCGGCACATGTCTTCCCATAGGGGATTCCTGCGTTTTCGCTTCTACTTAGTTTGAGCTCGTAGAAATATAGAGTAGCAGTTTCTCTGGTCCATTTGTTCGCCTAGTGATTGGTTCTCTTATTGAGAGTCCTGGCGTTTTAACTTCCACTCATTTCCGGATTACTGTGAGCCAGTGAGTAGCCTAGCTTTGGTACGTTTATTCCCTGCTGTTCTCCTTCTCGTGGACTAGGTTCCCTTTTTGTTGTGAGTCAGGGTTTTCATTTATATTAAGAGGCTGTCGTGCTATTTTTGCGTGGTCTTCGTTGCAGCCGTCCTGTACGTCCTTTTTACCTGCGGGACGATTTCGTTTGGAACTATTGTTCTGTTTCGTTCTCGGGGTGTGTCTCTTTATATGGAGCTTGGGCGTTGTTGTGGACGTGTTTGTGTGTGACTGCGTGTTTCTATATATAGCATCGGAACGTTAGCTCACTGTTCCAATTCGCCTCGTTACTTATTTATTTTCTGTGAGGCTAGGGCGGTTGTTTAAGTTTGCGTGAGTCTTTTGGATAGTAAAGTTTTGGGACGACGGTACTCCGTCGGCTCACCTGTAAAATGTTTCTCCTTCCTGGGAGATCGGGTGTTTACCCAGGTTCGTTTGCTACATTAGACTGCGCACTTGTTTTACTAGCCATGGAACGTAATATCTGTTCCTTCGCCTCCTCCTATACCAATAGGTGGTTATTAGTTTAATTGTTTATTTGCTGTGTGTGGTTTGTGCCATTGTGCTACTCGCCTGTTCTTGGGCGTTTTAATTCTGGCTCATGTAACTGTGAGCCGGCCTGTAGCTGTGGTGTGTGTGTTCCTTGTCTTGTCTCCTTCCCTTATCTGCGGGGTATCCCGCCTTAGTGGCCTAAGGGCTTTATGATTCCCCTTGCTGCGTTTGGCTCCTCCCACCTCACACGTCACGCACCCCATTACACGACCAGGCTATTGTTGGGTTTATCTTGTTGCTATGACGGAATTCAAATTTTATATGATGAATAATTATATTTATGAACTCACGCATAGACTCTATTGTCCACTATGTCACGCATGGGTAGGTATAGACTGGATGGGGGGTTGCTTGCTAAATGGACTTGCTATGGGAAAATAGTGATACTAGTATAGTGAAAATATTCAGCAGAGTTGTCACAAATCCTCTACCAATAAAGTTAAAACACAGAGTTTGTGATTTCCACTAATAGTTTGGCTCAGGAGCAACGAATGTCTCAGTTGAGCAAAATGTTGCCGCCAGCGGCATATCACTAGGCATCTGAGCAAAGGGGTTAATGGGGGTCATTTGGAACTCTGGAATGTTTGTAACATTTGAAAATTGAGGTCAAATTGCATTCATTTTGATTATATAAATTTATTGAAATGGTTAGTTGCATTACTATAGTCTTATTTATAAATAAATAAATAATAAATAAAAAAAATTAAAAATTTATAAAAGTCTCACTTTGTACCTATAAATCATTTTCAAGTTCATTCAAGTTCATAACCAATAATAAAACAACAGGCACTGATTAATAAATGCTTATGATAATGTGCTGAAGGATGCATTAGAAGGCTTATTTTATAGTACAGAGGAAGGTACCATTGTTTTGTTTCTAATACCATTCCCTCTGAAACTTGATCCAATATTCTAACTTGATTTCAGAGGAAACCAACACAGAGTTACAGAAGGAGAGGAACCCAACACACAGTTACAGAAGAAGAGAAACCAAAGACATAGTTTGGCCCAAATGCCATCTGGTGTTCCCCAAGGCGGTATCATAGGCCCAATTCTTTTCAGTCTATATATGCTTCCCGCTAGGTCAGATCATTCAAAAAAAATGTTTCTTTCACTTTTCATGCAGATGAAATCCAACTATATTTGCCTGTGAATCCAAATGACTCTACTAGTTTTGCCACCCTTAGTAAATCAAATGTTGGATGTCCCAGAACTTTCTACAGTTGAATGAGGATAAATCAGAAGTAAATGTGTTTGATCCACGTAGCCCCACTAATTTCATTCTTGACAATCTTGGTAGCATGTCAGCAAAACGCCTTTTGCCAGGAATTTAGGAGTGATATTTGACTCAGACCTATCCTTTAAAGTACAAGAGAGTTGTCCAATTGTGTTTGTTTCAACTAAGGATGAGGAATAAAAATTAAGTCATTTCTATCATACAGTGACATAGAGAAGATAATTTATGCTTTTATTTAGTCAAAATTGGATAATTGTTATTCACTATATTCCGGCTTTAGGAAAAAGTCCCAGTCTCGGCTCCAGCTAACGCAGAACGGTGCCTCTAGGCTCCTAACTGGAACAAAAATAGATATATGCATATCACCCCAGTTTTAGCCTCCTTACATTGGTTGCCTGTAACGTTAAGTCTCAGAACTGACTTTAAGATTTTACTGATCACTTTTAAGGCGCTGCATGGCCTAGCCCATAATTATATTATCCCCATATACACCTGTGCGCATCCTGAGATCCTTGGTTTAAGGAACTTCAAGTAACTCCAAAATCTAGGCTAAAGACAAAGGGTGACGGGGCCTTCACTATCAGGGCCCCTCAACTTTGGAATGCCTTGCCTGAGCTCAGGCTTGCTACATCTTTTAAATCTCTTCTTTTTTAGACAAGCTTTTAACTGAATTTGAATAACCATGGTAACAAGGCACTTTTATTGCATTTTATTTGACTGTCTTTTACCTTTACTATATTTTACCCATTTTTCTTTTGCTTCGCTTGTTTTTATCTCACTGTGAAGCACTTTGTAAACTTGTTTTAAGAACATTGCTATAAAAAATAAAGTTATTATTATAATATATAATTGACTGTGTGACTTCCAGGTTCACACCCTATCAGTCCATAACTCTAAGGTCCATATTTGAGAGGTTCTACTGTAAATTCAAACTCCTATTTGCCATGTCAAACTTTTGATGGGAGCCAAACTATTCTGTCTACAAAACTCTTCATCAGAAATGTTTATAGGGAGGCTCACAGACCACTCTGGTGCAATTTCATCCCAAACACTAGAGCTGATCAGGAAAGCACAGGACTGTTGGTAAACCTTACACACACTGATGTACACACAGTGATTAGTATGTGTGAGCGTCTGTCAGTAGTGTTGCTCAGGCCTTGTGAACAAGCCCAGAATCCCCCGCTTCAGCATCCTACCTGCTTCTCACTCAGGGTGGTGATCTTGGCTTGAAGTTCGTGGAGCTCCTTCTTCAGAGCAGCGTTCTGCAAAAAGGGAGAAACAGCTGGTTAAAGCAGCTGTCCACCACCATGCTTCCATATATTGTAATACTATTACTAATAAAAAAAATTGCATAATAATAAAAATAATAACAATAATAATAATCATAAATTGTGATATGTGCATGCGTGTGCACATATATACATGTGTCCGTGTGTACATACATATGTATGTGTGTGTGTGTGTGTGTGTGTACATACATACAGTGCCCTCCACTGTTATTGGCACCCCTGGTAAAGATGAGTAAAAAGGGTTATAAAAAAATTTACCGTTTGGTGAATTAGCTTAATGTCACACTGAAAAAATGAGGAAAAATTATCCCCCATCAAGAAATAATTATTTTTAACAAAAATGCGTGTGCCACAATTATTGGCACCCCTGCATTTATATATAAAATAAAGTAATCATTTTTAATATTTGGTCGCATATCCTTTGCATGCCATGACTTCCTGATGTCTGTGACCCAACAGCATCAAAAGACTTTTGATATCTTATTTTCTGGTACTCTTACAGGCGATACTATAACGTCTCTGCATTTGAATGGATCTCTATGGGAATTGGGGGTTGGGACTAGATTTAGCTGTAAATTACACTGGAACAGTATGGAACACATGGTTGGCTAAATGTCTCTAAGCCATCAAGAGTCTGACGTATCAAACAAGCCTTAAACTATCACTCTGCTGCCAGAAATACAGTAGATATGGGTGGATAACTTGAAGGGTTTCTTCTCCTTACTTATTTTTCCATAGAGTTAAAGAGTGAGTTTGTCAAGAGAAACAACCCTTAAAGTGATCCATCCATATCTACTGCATATCTGGTTGTGTTTTTGTTAAAAATAATAATTTCTTTCTCATAATAAATTAACTTCAATTAAAGGTTGGATTTTTCTCATTTTTTCAGTGTGAGATTAAGCTAATTCACCAAACGGTGAATTTTTTATAACCCTTTTTACTCATCTTTACCAGGGGTGCCAATAATAGTGGAGGGCACTGTATGTGTGTGTGCGTATGGGTGTATGTCTGCACATACATGTGTGTGCAAAGCACAGACAAAAAAGTGATCCCCATGCATTCAGTCACACTCTCAGTACAGCATGGCCAGTTAAATGTGTCAGTGGAATATTATTCACTGAAAGAGAGACAACAGGTGTTCCTTACCTGAGGATCCTGTTTCATCTGGGTGACTAGTTTCTAGAAGCAGGAAGAAGAAAAGAAAATGTTGGAATGAACAGCAGCAGGAAACTCTCGGTCGGAGAAATAAGCAATGGCATCGGGAAAGATTACTACAGAGCAGAGTCAAGCAACAGCAACGTGCTTCATTCCTCTGCCTCAAAGTGTCATCTGCAAGCACCTGCAGCTCACAGGCACAGCCCGGTACTGCAGCCTCAGGTGTGCACCTCCCCATGCTGCGGCCATAGACGTGTTGGCCTGCGTTTGAAAGGATGTGTCAGCTTAAGCACTTGGACTCTGGAAGAAGCGCTGCGGTCACTCTGGAAAATGAGCAGAGAAATATTTCTGCTCATTTCTCCTCAGTGAAGATAGAGGACTGATCAGGTCTTTTGTAATTTAAAAAGCATCAAATCTTGTTTGAATGTGCTTTGGTGCGCTCCATCGTGTGGCGAAATAGATAGATTTTTTTATTTTTTTTATTGTCCTTTACAGGAAATTCATTTCCACAGCTGTACAGCACCACACATGAAACATTCCCATTCCCAGCTACATTTACACACATACGTATATGTTTACCTAAGTCACCTACATTTACCATACAATTCCATCACCACCGTATTTTCACATATACACACACATATACATACACTTATACACATAACATATTATGGTTAGGGAGGTTGTCGGGGAGTTTTGTTGAGGAGTGTGATGGCAGAGGGAACAAAGCTCTTACTGAAACGGGCCCGTTTCCAGGCCAGGGCTCTATATCTGCGGCCTGATGGGAGCAGAGTGAAACATGGATTGAGGGGGTGACTGGTATCGTGCTATGGTGCATGCTTTGCGTGTGATGGCTTTGCTGTTGAGGTCTTCTTCTTCTTCGTTTGGGTGGGATCTTTTTTTGTCCCACATCCCCAGGCTCGGGGCCGAGGGGCTATCCTTTTACCACCCCGAGCCTAGGGGGGGGTTCACCCGGACTATATTTCAGGGCACACCTCCAGTAGCCACGTCACCGTGTCATCATCCAGAACCGACAGACCATGCATCCCATTGGGTGCCCGATAAATCGGGCAGTCCAGGATGACATGGTCTGCGGTTTGTTCCTCCGCGCCACACTCGCAGGCTGCGCAAGAAGCCAAGCCCCATCTGTGCATCGATGAGCGGAAGCGCCCAACGCCGGTCCGGAGGCGGTTAAGCCTCACCCATGCCAGTCTAGGCAGGTCCACCCCAATAGGGGGAAAACCGACGTCTGGGATGAAGTCACGGAGTCTAGAGGTGTTCTCCTCCCACTCCGTGCTCCAGATGTAATCCGCCCACCGTGTCGCACTGATGTTATGATCACTGCATTGCTGCAGGAATTCCTGTGCGGCAGGCACAAATGGGTGTCTTGACTTAAGGCGCCGGGGAGGCTCAGCAATTACAGCGAGCCTTTCGTGGAGCAGATGGTTTGGCTCCATGGCCCGGCACGCGAGACGTGCTGTGGCTCCCGCGCGGCGAAGCCCAGCAGGCTGGATGCCTGCAAGAATGGAAAGATTGTCCACGGGAGTGGGACGCAGGCATCCTGTCACGATGCGCAAGGCTTCGTTGATGGGCGTATCGATGAGGCGGGTGTGGGCACTGCGACACCATACCGGTGCGCAGTACTCACTAGTCGAGTAAACAAGGGCCAGGGCTGCCGTACGCAATGTTCTTGCGTCGGCGCCCCAGCCTGACCCAACTAGTCGCCTCATCAATGCCACACGAGATGTTAACTTCTTGCGCAGTGACTCAAGGTGTCGGCGAAACGTGAGCGACCTGTCCAATGTCACGCCGAGGTAGATTGGCTCAGCGCAGCATGGCAGGGGTGTTCCGCCAATATATATTCGGAGCTCACGTTTAGCCTCCCTGTTGTTAAGATGGAAGGCCGCCGACACCGTCTTTGCCTCGCTGAGCTTCAACCTCCATTTCCAGAGGTATGCCACTAGTGTCTGCATGTCCTGGCTCAAAGTCCCCTCCAATGACTGCCAGTCTCCAGCGGAGTACACCAACGCGAGGTCATCCGCGTAGGCATACTTCCGCGAGACTGTATCAGGCAAGTCATAAGTGTAGATATTATAGAGGAGGGGGGCCAGGACAGATCCCTGGGGGACGCCGTTCTTGAGGCGTCGTAACCTGCTTTGCTGTCCGCTACCGGTGGTAAGGTTAAAGCTGCGATTTCGGACAAGCTCCAAGATCATACTGACCATGTGCCTGTCCGGCAGCAGGCGGAGCAGCTTGCAGGTGAGGCCGCGGTGCCATACGGTATCATAGGCAGCCGTCAGATCGACAAAAACGGCTCCGGCCTTCTTCTTGAACGAAAAGCTGTCCTCGATGTCTTGAGTCATCAAAGTGACTTGGTCTACGGTCGATCTCCCGCGTCGGAACCCGGCCTGCTCCCGAGGGAGCAGTGGGTCGACGATCGGTTCGACGCGGGCGTAGATAAGACGCTCGAGGATCTTGAAGGGGATGCAGAGCAAGGAGATGGGACGGTAGCTCTTAGGATCCCCTTCAGGCTTATTCGGCTTAGGGATCGCGACAACTAGGGCTCTTCTCCAGATTTTGGGGATCTTGAGTTGGCGCAAGCAGGAAGAGAGGAAAGCTCTTAACCAGGACTTCAGGGCAGGTGCGGCATGGAGTATAAGCTCCGGACAGATGGAATCAGGGCCCGGAGCTTTTCCTGGCTTTAGGTGCTGGAGGGCGGCAGCGAACTCCTCCGGTGTGAATTCACCGGAGATGTTATCGCTGCTAGATGTTGGGGCCCTCCAGAGGTCAGACACTTCTTTTGCCACGAGTCGTGATGACTCGCGGTCTTTACCCTCGTATACCCCATTTTTCACAAATTGTGATGCGATTTTATTTGCAGAAATGGGGCAGTGACGAGGGGAGTGTCTTGACCTGCCAGTGAGGTTGTTCAGGATACTCCATGCCTTGCGGCTGGAGTGCGAGAAGTCGATGGAATTGACAGCCTCCTCCCAGCGCTCTTGTCTCCTCCGGCCGAGTCTTGACAACAGGGCTGTAGCAGCCCTGTTTGACTCGGTTCCGGCAGGAGCCTGAAGGAAAACGCGGTAGAGGTTCTCGCACTCCGCATCCCAGCACGGTTTGTAGCTATTGCGACGTCCGCGTGGGATGGATTTCTTGGCCGCTTTCACTAACATGCCACAGAGGTCCCGGTATGCCTCATCCACGTTGTTGGTATTAGGCGATGGGAGACGCCACGTGGATTTGTTAGTGAAGAGGCGGAAGCGTTTCCAATTGGCCTTACGGAAATTCCATCGCTTCACCGGCTCACTCGGGATAGAGTCCACGAGTTTAGGCACGGTTATCAGCGATGGTCGATGTTGGGACCGCGGGAACTTTCCGAGCACACGTCTGTCCGGGAGCTGGTTGTCTGCACCGACACTTGTTGAGGTCTGATAGATTGGGAGTGGGGAGGCCGATGATTTTTGTGGCGTTGTGTGTGATGCGTAGGAGTTTGTTTTTGTTAGGGGCAGTGAGCATGTTGAAGAAACAGGGGGAGCAGTAGAGGAGAATGGGCTGGATGATGCACTTGTAGAGCAGCAGCAGAAGGTGGGGGGCAACGGAGAGTGCTCTGAGTTTGCGGATGGCAGAGAGCCTTTGTTGGCTGCGTTTATGGATGTCAGTGGTGTGTTGATTAAAGCTCAGTTTATTGTCCAGGGTGAGTCCAAGGTATTTGTAGCTCTCTACCATCTCCACAGCTTCGTTGTTGATGTAGGTAAGATTGTGGATGCAGCTGCGCTGAGTGTGCTGGGGGTGAATACCAGTTCTTTTGTCTTAGCCACGTTCAGTGGCAGGTGGTTGTTCAGGCACCATTGAGTGAAATGGGAGATAGAGTCTTGATAGCCTGCAACCGAGTTATTTTCAGTGAGGAGTGCAAGTATGACAGTATCGTCCGAGTATTTGAGGTATGTAGTGATGGGTGAGGGGCTGACACAGTCATTGGTGTAGAGAGTAAACAGGAATGGGCTCAGGACACAACCTTGTGGGGCTCCGGTGTTGGTGATGGTGATGGAGGATGTTGTAGTACCCACTCTGACTGTTTGAGGTCTGTCACTGAGGAAACTGTGTACCCAGTGGATGAGAAGAGGGGGGGACGTCGAAGTGGTGGAGTTTCTGGATCATCTGGTGGCGCTGGATGTTATTGAAGGCAGAACTGAAGTCGATGAAGAGGAGTCTGGCGAAATTCCTGGGGGCTTCAAGGTGTTGTAGGAGGGAGTGGAGGAGGCATGCCACAGCATCCTCAGTACCCCTTTTGACCCTGTAGGCAAACTGGTTGGGGTCCAGATGTGGTCTGACGACTGGATGGAGGATGTTCATTACCAGTTTCTCCAGGCATTTCATGGGTATGGATGTGAGTGCAACAGGCCGGTAATGATTTAATTCTGACGGATGGGGTTTCTTGGGCACCGGTATGATGGAGGATGTTTTCCAGAGGATGGGCACTGAGGCGGTCTTGTAGGATTCCCAGAAGAGGGAGTGCATGATGGGAGCGAGCTCCGCTGCGCACTCCTTCAGTACCCGCGCCTGGATGCCGTCTGGCCCCGGAGCCTTGCCTGGTTTGCACCGGCTCAGCTGCCGGCGCACATCCTCCACTGTGAAGGGGGCAGGGTGCGCTGGCTCCGGGATGGGTAGAGTCTCCAACAGCGCCTTGCACTCCTCCGAGCAGTTGGTGGTGTCAAACCGGGCATAGAAGATGTTCAGGTCTTCAGCGAAGGAGAGGGGGTCGGTTATTGCAGATGGCATGGGTTTTGAGTCGTATCCAGTGAGTGTTCTTACTTTTTGGAAAGCTTCTTTGGTGTTCATGGTGCTGAATTCCTGTTCCAGTTTTTCTTTGTATTTGAGTTTGGCTTGGAGGATATCGTTCTTGACTTGACGGCTTATTATTTTGAGTGAAACCCAGTCCTGCCTTTTAAAGGCTTCCTGTCTTTCCCTTAGCCTTTGATTGATGTGATGGGTAATCCAGGGTTTGGTGTTCGGATATTTTTTGAATATTTTAACTGGTATGGTTGTGTGAATACAGAACTTAATGTAATCAGTGATGATAGAGACCCTCTCATTTAAGCTGCCAACAAAGATGTCCCAGTCTGTACAGGCAAGTGAGCCCTGCAGACTTGCAATGTTGTCCTCCGTCCACTGGAGGGCGCTGTAGGTCTGTGGTTTGGGCCGTTTCAGTACCGGTCTGTAATGCGGAAGAAGAATTACAGTGTTGTGATCTGAGAAGCCGAGTGGTGGGTGAGCACGGGAGATGTATGCGCCGGTAATATTTCCATAGCATAAGTCCAGAATGTTTCCCTTCCTTGTTGGAATGTCCACATATTGTTGAAATTAAGGCAAGACACTGTCGAGTCTGCAGCTGTTAAAATCACCAACAATGAACACAGGGGCATCAGGATATTTCCCCTGAATGCTATTAGCGTCGTTAGCTGCTAGCTCGGCTGCGGCGTTGATGTTAGCGATATAATAAATAAGCTCATAGAAATGCTGACGGAGCTTTCTTAGCCAGCCAATCAAAGGCACTACTGACAAGCATGAGCCCCACAGAAGAAAGTAAGGACACACAATAAGCATTATTAAGGTACGACCAGCAGGAAGATGTTTGAATTGTAAGCAGCACTACATCTTAACCCTGAGAGAGGTAAAAGCCTGAAAGGGACAAGCACAGGCATATGTCTGAAAAAACGCCCAGCTTCAGTTTAAAAACCATAATCCCAGCGCAAGGCTTTGGTTGGTCCTGCTTATCAGTACACTTGGATACCCTTACAAAACTGGATAGTTTGCTGCAAACTTGCAGCTAATATGCAGCGCATTTGCCACAAACGAAATTGTTTACCACAAAATGTTGCCAGAGGTTTGTCAGTAATGGTGAACTAAAAACTTTGCCAGAAGTGAATGGTAGTTCCCACGAAGCTAATTTGCATGTGAAAATATGAGCTTGCCGCATACCTGCGGCAACAATGCCAAAGGTTTCACGCAATTTTGCCAGAAGGCCTATATTTTTGTAAGGCTAATGCTACACTGAACATTCACACATCAAACACATATAGTGAGGTTATGCATTGCACATCGCACAAGGGTACAAAAGCTGTGATCTCTCCAGTTCAAAGTCCAGTGTTTTTTATTTCTTTTTTTCCCAGTTTTGATGCATTACTGTTATGTTAAGGTTAATATTAGAAAAAACTCATTCATTTTGGTTGCAGCAGCACTGCTTGAAAAGAGGCGATATCCGACCTATTAAATTTCAGTGAAATTTGCCGTGTGTCAGTCGCGAGCGGTAGTTTCCTGTGTTGACATGTATATTTCCAGAAACTTCTGCACACTCTCGGGCCACGTCTGTAATCAGGGATTTCTGGACTCGGATATTCCAGTATAAGAGAAGTGGATGGCAATGTCTGGTAATTTATAGCAAGTTTCTGAACAAGAACACCTGCGTGCAGGAGATTATGTCTGTTTCCGAAATAATGTAGACATGACAATGGGTTGGAAAAATGACATGGTTTATTGGCTACAGCTATGAATATGTGAATAATAGAAACAATAATTGATATAACATGAGGAATATATTCTATGACTTAATCTTAATCAGAGGAAATGATAATTATGTGATGGCTAAATATAGAAGCTAACAGTCCTACCATTAACAAAGGTTAGTTTGTGTTATGGGTTAATGACACGCTAAACTATATTTTGTGGTTAGCTCATTTTATTAGTCTCATAAATATTAAGTTTTAACTGTGTAAAACTATAAGGTCAGGGAAATTGGCTATTCCTGACCGAAACGCGCATAGAAAAACAAAATACAAACAGTAGGAACCAGCAGTAAAATAACCTCAACTGGGTATTACAGGTTTTATGCTTGCCTATCAATTGATGTCAGTGCTAAATAAAATGCGTTTCAATACTTAATGGTAACAAAGGGAGGCCAGTCCCGATTCCGTAAGTGATGTCAGCTCGTCAGCTGATCCAAGGTCCCGGCAGGTACGTGGACTCCTGGAGATTTCTTCTTGGAGGTCGGGTCGCAACAGGTTTCCAGTCAGGTCGATGTGGACGTGCACAGGTCTCCACTTGGGTCCGGTCACAAGGGAGACAGTAGAGGAACAGTTTGAAGAAACGTGTCCTCAAAACAGCTGTTGAGAATAAACCAGCTTGGTTTATTCTGTGGATGGTGGCAGGCCAACTCTGTCTCGGTGATCAGGCGAGATGCGGGTTGGGAAACGCAGAAGTCCATCAGGGTTTCAGTGGTGCGTCTGGTAGGCGTAAGACAGCGTCTTTACCATCAGAGCCGTCCGGGTTCAGTGGTGCATCTGGTAAGGGTAAGACTGTGTCTTTCCCATCAGAGCAAAGTTGGTAAAGTTCCATGGGTTTTTATGGTCAAAATTCCTTTTATCCCAATTGGTAGATGGCTTTAGGGCACCCATACAATAGATCGGCTTATTTCCTTGGAACCATCAATGAAACACAGATGGATCAGCCATTTCCAATCACCTCAGGGTGTGCGTGCGTGTGTTAAATTGGGGTCCCCCCTCTCCTTCTCTAAAGAGGGGGGTGTTCCTGCCCAACCCGGTGCCTGATCGATCAAGCAGTCTGTGTTCATCTCAGAGTCACATGAAGAAGGGTACAGCCACTCCATTGTGCCTCAGTCTGATCAGTGTTAATTGTGAACGACCCCGCAGGAGGCCCAGTCTCATGATCAGAAAGCCAGAGTCCCAAAATATCCTTGTGTAACCATTACATGTCTGCACCGTGAACACAGTTTTCATGCAGTGCAGCTAATGCAAAAGGAAAGAACTGGCTGCATTCTCACCCCCGAAGGAAAGATCCACCGGGTGAATCAAAAATCAGTTATATAAAAGAATGCCCAACTACTACATTTATTTTCTGTCGTTAAAAATGTAAATGAAGAACACTAGCATAAACCAAACAGGGCTGCGTTTGGATCCAACTTAAAGGGTAACAAAGCACTAAAACCACTTATTTTAGATGAGAACTGATACATTTGTTTTTTCTAAGTATTACTGATTGATCTTGGTCCAAATCTTGACAAATTACTGCAGTCAGCGCAAAACCATTTTCTATATAGTTTGCTGGTTGATCTTTAAAGGGTAACAAAGCATGCTGGTTTGAAATTCGAAAAATGCCCGAAGCACATCAGGGCAACGACACGGTCCTGCAGATTCCTTCTGTACATCATCAGGAGGATTCGACCGTACTTGACCACCTACTCCACCCAGCTTCTTGTCCAGACCATGGTCACCTCACGCCTGGACTACTGCAACTCCCTCCTCGCAAGCCTACCAGCCTGCGCCATTCTGCCTCTTCAACTGATCCAGAACGCAGCTGCCCGACTTGTGTTCAACCTCCCGAAAGTTTCGCATGTCACCCCCCTGCTGAGGTCACTCCACTGGCTGCCAGTTGCAGTCAGGATCAGGTTCAAAGTTCTGACACTACACTGCAGCCAATAGGACAGGCCCCACCTACCTGCAGGACTTAATCCAGCACTATGTTCCTGCTCGACCACTTCGCTCTTCTACAGCAGGGCGACTCGCACTTCCCCCCTCCATGTCAACGGCTCTCGCTTGTCACGCCTGCGGAGCTTGTCCACTCATGGTGGAACGAACTCCCCATTCCCCTATGTTCTACTGCCTGCGTTCTGCCTCTTCAGACACACCTCTTCAGACTCTACCTTGACTAATATACTAATCTAGGACCTTTTCTCATGGTACTTGTTCCCTGTGTTTTCTTGTCTGTCATTCTACTCTGGACAGCACTCACAGCGGCTGCTTTGTTCCACTCTCTCTCTTGCTACCCCTCTCACTCATACACACACAAACAAACACGCTAGCTCCAGCTCCTGCCGAGCCCCAAGTAGCTACTGTTTTCTAAATAAATAGTTCGGTGCAAGTAGCGGCCGAGGCAGAAGCAATGGTGGAGAATGAGAGGATGGGCAATGTTTTGGTGTGGTAGGCGGGCGGCACGCATAGCCTCGTTTGGTCTTATAATGATGTGGCCAGCAAACAACAAATCACACGCTGTACAAATAGTTACCCAAGCCATGTAGGCTACTTATTTTAGACAGGCTGGAGGCAATCACACTGCCTGCAAGATATCACCAATATTGGTTTCCATTTCAACGGGTGCACATGTGGTCACTGCACTGAACTCGCTCCAAGAGAGAATGTCTGTTGTAGGGATGTTGCGAAGGTTAACGTGTAGCATGCATATACTGGCTCAACTATGCTTTATATTATATATTGTATTTATTTATTTTTTATACATTTATTTCAGATTTTTCCCCATTTTCTCCAAATTTGGTAGCCAATTGTACCCTATATCTAATTCAATGTCCCGTGTAGCAACCACTTGAGAATTCACCGCTACAACCCCATCAGCCGGTAGTAGAAAAGATGCCGCCACGCCCTCTACAGGCCGTGACTTCTCAAGCTCCTGACTGTGATTCCAGCTCGCTCGAGGTAATTTTTGTATGCGACGATTCTCCCTCACCCCCCACCCCGGGAGTGGATGCCAACTGCCGCTCCCTCAAGGCACCAGCCATACTCGGATCTGGCAGTACCGGGGATCGAACTATATATTTATTTTTAATAAAGTATTTATTTATTTTTTTTAAATAAACTAGCTAGCTACTTGCTAAGCTAGACTGAAAAACGGACTATCAAAAAACAAGGGACTATCAAGCTAACTATAAAACAAGCACATTAGCATGTGATAAGCTGCAACCAAATGCCAAAGTATCTGTATGTGTGCGTAATCTGCGTATAGTCTATTGCAGAAATATCGGACAGACCGACCTAATTACCGCCAAAGTGTCTTCTACTAGCTGCTGGTCACAGCTAAAAATGACTCCAGTAAAAGTAGAAAGTCCCCCATTCAAACACCAGTTGAGTAAAAGTACAAAAGTATCTGATTGTAAGTACCAAAAGTAAACAAACATAACCGGTTTAACAATTTACAACCTTAACGTTTACCCCATCACCCAGTAATGTTAGCAGCTAGCTAGCTAACGTTACATAGGCGAATGGAAACACTTGCCAACACTTAGGGGCGGTCACACTTGCAGAAAATTGTGCAAATATTTGCTTCACTTCCATTCAAAACCGTGCGAAGGGCGAATAAACGGCATCTTTCTGGCTGCGAAGCAAATTCGCAATTCGCCTCGGGTCAAAGTTGAACTATGTTCAACTTTGACCCACAAATTCACAGTATCAGCAGACACCCTGCAGAAATTCTCTGGTATCAGCTAATAGAAATGCTTCTTTTAATACCTCGCCAAAATTAAAAATGGAGGACGTCGCTCATTGTGGCTGTGTCACAACATTCGGTGCTGTACAATAACCACGACTACAGGAACAAAATAAAATAGATGCAGCTTGGTTTGCAGTCAGCTGCCAAACGGGACTTGATTACATTTCTGTAACGTTAATTAGCGGTTTTAAAGTTAGGTGACGATACTAGCTGAGAAAAGTTAATTCCTAACTAACGTTAGCATTCAATGTATCACAGCCGAATGGTAGCTAGCCACCTAGCTACCATTCGACTGATGCGCGAATTCAATCTATGAAAAAAACTATTAGCTGGAATCGTCAGTTAACTTTTAAACATCTACAGAAATGTTCGTTAACTGTTCGTAGAAACTGATTTAAACTCGTCAAAGAAAATTTAGCAGCCGAGTGGTATCGGAAAAATGGTTACTACTCGCCCAAACTCAGTGCCCAAACTATGACATCATATCCTGTATTGCTGCAAAAAGTGAAACGCGAATAAAATATTTGCACATTTTTTCTGCAAGTGTGACCTCCCCATTAGGGCAGAAATGTCATGGCAAAAGAAAAACTGTTTGCGTAGCTCGAAGCGTCCACGTTCGCGTATTTCCTTGAGCTATGTTTCGTCCCTTAAGGTGAGCTAATGTTAGCTAATGTTAGGCAACTCAAAAACACCGGCTAGTTAAAGGTAACATGGAAATGCGTGATAAATTTATAACTTTAGCTATAACGTAGTCAGGTTACCAGATAGCTAGCGTTAGCTAACTCAAAATACCAACGTTATCATTTGATCGGTAACTTCAATTTAACATACACTACTCACAAAAAGTTAGGGATATTCGGCTTTCGGGTGAAATTTCAGGATGAACCTAAAATGCACTATAACCTTTACAGGTGAAATTAATTTGACCTTCTCTAAACTTTTGAATGCACATGTCCAACTATTCAATGTTTCAGTACTTTTTGCACAACTTGCTGTTCTCTAACAAGGAGCTGAACGGCAAAATTCACAACAGGTGTTTGATCCATGAATCGACCAATAAATTTCCTGGTTCAATTAGAATTGGTATTTAAACAGTCCTCTTCATCATGCTGTTCACATTTTGACATCATGAGACCAAGACGACACCTAACAATTGATCAACAGTACCTCGCCATTGCGAGGCTTCAAACAGGATGTTCTCAGAGGGAAGTGGCCACTGAGCTTAGAGTGTCACAGAGTGTCATCAGCAGGTTGCAACAGAGATACAGAGAGACTGGAAGAGTCACAGAAAGGCATAGAAGTGGACGTCCTTTGGCCACATCCCACACTGATGACCGCTTCATTGTGAACAGTGCCCTGCGGAACCGGATGATGAATGCCACTCAACTCCAGGCACATTTAAGGGAGGTGAGAGGCACCCAAGTGTCACGTCAGACCATTCGAAACCGTTTACATCAGTGTGGTCTGCGTGCTAGACGACCTGCAAGGGTACCTGACCACACCACCAGGCACAGGCGTCATCGTCTTGCATGGGCCAGGGAGCATTTACGCTGGACGAGGGACCAGTGGGCCTCAGTGCTGTTCTCTGATGAAAGTCGATTCACGTTGAGCAGAAATGATGGCCGCCAACGATGTTGGAGACGTCAAGGAGAGCGCTATGCATCAGCCACTGTTGTCACCAGACGACCCTTTGGTGGTGGCGGTGTTACAGTGTGGGCAGGTGTGTCTAGTCAATACAGAACTGCCCTACACTTTGTGAATGGTACAGTGACAAGCCCATACTACCTGAATAACATCATTAATCCAGTCATTGTGCCCCTGCATGAACAACACAGGCCTAATTTCATCTTCATGGACGACAATGCTCCAGCTCATCGAGGTTGCATCATTAGGGAAAGGCTGCTGGAGACTGGGGAACCTCAAATGGAGTGGCCTGCACTTTCTCCAGACCTGAATCCCATAGAAAACCTATGGGATCAGCTGACTCACCATGTAGAGGCTCGTAACTCTGTACCCCAGAACCTCAATGACCTGAGGGCCGCCCTTCAAGAAGAGTGGGATGCCATGCCTCAGCAGACAATAAGTCGACTTGTGAACAGCATGAGACGTCGTTGTCAAGCTGTAATTGATGCTCAAGGGCACATGACAAGTTATTGAGACATTGACATTTTTGTTGTGGTATACCCACCACTGTTGTTGGCTTTTGTTTCAATAAATTGTTTGAGATGAGGAAATCACCATTGCATGCTTCTACTTAAATGCCCTACTTTCATGATACGTATAATATCACTGTAGCGTGAACTTACATTTTCCATAAATTTCACCCGAAAGCAAAATATCCCTAACTTTTTGTGAGTAGTGTATAATCCACACAATGTAACGTTACGTAAAGGCCAGTTCAGACCAAAGATTTGCGACACAATGAAACTCTCAGAACGTCCCATGTCGGCATGCCGTTGCAGGCTATTCACCTCGCCTAATCACAGATGGCAAGTTTTAGAACACAACATACGTCAGTGCTAGGTCAGTTTTTTCTAGAAAATCAGCGCGCAGTCTTTCCCCAGAAGTGATCTCTGTCTCTGTAATTCGTATTTTGTCTCTGAATCAACGATGACACCAGCTGTTCACAATCGTTACTTTCATATATTAGAGATTAATATCGCAACCAGGAAGTAACTACACTAGCTCAAAAACACTGACGTGACTCTGGGTAACCCAGATCACGCATACTAGAAAGCAGCAGAAGAAATTCGGACCGACAGACCGACCACAGAGTGACTTATACTAGCTGCTGGTCGCAGCTAAAAATATCCCAAAAATAGGCTACTCTAACTTACTAGAATATTCAAAATAGCAGATCAACCGCTGAGATTCGCTTTTATAGCTGGGGCGTAGCCCACCCTTGCTCCAAAACTTCAGGCCGTATCTGCACAGGTTTCAATTCCGTCACCAGGAGTCATACGTCAGCTGGATGAAGTTTCTCGCCAATGACAGACTGAACGTGCAGTACCTAACATTTTACCCCTAGACACTTTTGAGCCAGATCCTTTTATGCTGTTTTGCACTGAGTGCACTAAAATGTCAAGATTTGGACCAGAATCAATCAGTAACACTTAGAAAAAACCAAAATGTATCAGATAGTATCTAAAATAAGTGGTTTTAGTGGTTTGTTACCCTTTAACACATTCCCTTCACTTGCTATCTTCCCTCGAGTGAGCTATCTTGTGGTGTAATTTGTGCAGCAAGTAAACTTAACAGGTGCTCTGCAAGGGAGGATAGATGACAAACAAAACAAAATGGAACTGAATGGCCCTCGCAACCAATATAGGAATTCTACGCCATAGAGTTGAATCGTGACCTCGCACTTGCATGGAGCATTGCAAAGGAGGTAATATAATTAGCCTACTAATTATATTTATACAATTACTCTCTCCCCTTAAATTGGAACTGAATCCCACTTGGTGTGGCTGCCATATTTCATCTTGGCATTTTCGGGATTACCCTCTTGAAGCAAGGGAAGGGAATGACAGGAAGAAAGGATAAATTTTGGAAGACCTTGAGCTGCTCGCAGTAAGACCTGGAGCGGCTTTCAGTAAGACCTGGAGCGGCTCGCAGTAACACCTGGAGTGGTTTGGTACCTGATGCACCTGTATCTCAACTTTCAGAGCCTCCTGCAATGTCTGCAGTTCCATCATGGAGCCCTTCTGAATGCAGCTCAGCCCACCGAACCTTTCAGCCTGTTTAGGAAGGAAAAACACACTAAATAAACACACCCTTCTTAAAAACACACAACATAAACACACCCATTCTGAAAAACACACCATTCTGAAAAATACACTACATAAACACACCCTTCTGAAAAACACAATAAATAAACACAAATCTACAACAGGAGTATACAACCCTGGTCCTAGAGTGCCAGTGCCGTTTCTGGTTTTTGTTCTGTCTGCGCTTGATCACAAGAATTTGATGGATGATTAAAAGTTTGAGCCTGAATTTTCTGAATGGTGAAACACTGAGCCCCTCCAGCATGTGATCACCTGCATAAAACCAGGACATCTCTAGCACTCCAAGACCAGTGTTGCCTACCCCTGATCTATAATTTCAATCTATAATTGCCTTCATATTAGTATGGTGTGAATTTGGGTACTTTTTCATGCTTTTTCACCCATGGCACATTAGAAGTCACACATCAATGTAAAGCTCCCATATTGGGATAATGGGCTGAAATAAAGAGAGGGAGGACACATTCTGTTTTGTGACAGCTGAAAAGGACAGAGCATTTATGTATGTATTTGCATTTACATATATGTAAAAATATGATACTGGAGAGATTTTTTAAAGTGATTTTCATTTGTTTACCAAAGTGTCTTGTGTTTACTTTATGGGAAAGTTTTACTTGTATGTGGTACTTCATATAGCCATGTAATACATAACATAAACTCATGGGCCAGACTTTCTTGAACTGCTGTAAATTTAAACTTTGTTTTCGATTATTACCCATTAATAGGACACGAAAATGTGACATTTTTTACACTGTCATAATTAATGTGGAAATATATACCTATCCTAATGGCCTACATTTCTTTCAAACAAATATTTTTGAAGACGTTTCATATGCCTTTCTAAACCCCACTTTGCTTAGTGAAAGTTGTCGCTCGTATTCATATGGGAGAGCAAAATGAATCAGGCTCATGGACGTAATTCATTGTGTCCTGAGAGTTACGTACACAAGATGCCATCGGCAATCATGAAAAATAAATATATATCGGATCTATCTTCGTTTGTTTCTGTCATGCATAAGCCAAGTAAAAAAATATACGTGCCCAAATTCATACACTCCACGATACTTTAAAACAAGGGGAATATATAGTGCTGACTTTATTTCCGTGTCCCAATCGTTACGTACATAAGCATGAATCGTTTACCCACGTGTTTCATGGCTGGTGGATTGGTCAACCTAAAAAAAAAGAGCATTACTGTCTGGTACGAAACTACTAAGAATTGCTTTGTTTCAATTGCTGCCGACGCTACAGGAGCCTGATAAACTTGCGTGTCCAAGCTTCCTCACGCGGTTACGTACCTAAGCCTTTCACGTTTTACCTCGCACCAGTTTATCAAAATCGTCCAAATCAAAGCATTTACACAGCCATCGTGTTATAATCGTGTCCGCATATTGAAAGGTAGGATTCTGCATGCAGAAACGAAACTAAAATTAATCTTTTCTTGCATTGATTATGTACGTAACGGTGTCCTCTAATCAACCAGGTATTACACAGCCATAAATAGATTAGAGCTTCAGTTTCATTGAGTAGAAGTCCAGTTTCATTGTGGACCGCCTCGGATGGGGTATGTATCTACACTTTAATGAATTAGAAAAAATAAGTTATACTTTTGCACTCACGTGTCATTGAGACACCATGTTACATAGCCTACGTTAACACTACCGTGGTAAATCTATATGGCCTGAAAAGACTATTTCCGGTTATTGAACTATCTTCTTTCTTTTTGATAGTCAGAGAGTTGTCAAACTTGTAAATAAATGTGTTTGCATTGGTTTTTGCAACAATTCATTTTTTTGGTGTCTATGTCACGTTTATGTGTCCAGTATCATATTTTCACATATATGTAAAGCCTTTACTTCTCTGCATGTTGGCTCTGAATATGTGATGATAATAATTTGGTAAGCAGTGTGGGAGGAGAGTGCAGTAGAGAGGAACAGCTTCCTGTATCCCAGCCATATTCATGAGCAAGACCTCATGTAAGCATCTTAGGCTTGCTCTGAAAAAGGATGTATTTCATATTTAAACTAAGAACATGTGAAATTCTAATATGCAGTATTACACAGGGAGCTTCTGTTGAAGGGTATTTTATAAATGTTTGGAACCCATGGACGTCCAATCTTATCCAAAAAGGGCCGGTGTGGGTGCAGGGTTTTGTTTTAGCCCAGCACTAAGACACCCGATTCTACTTATCAAGGTCTTGATTGAAGACCAGGACTAGTCAATTTGTTGAGTCAGGTGTCGTAGTGCTGGGCTAAAACAGAAACCTGCACGCACACCTTTTTGGATAAGAGTGGACACCCTTGGTCCAACCAAATAGTCTGTGGTTTACAGTTTAAAATATGTCTTTAAAAAGTATTGACAGTGTTGCTCCAATGAAAACCAAGATTCTTTCTGGTAAACAAAAAGCTCCATGGAGAAATGGAAATGAAATAAGACAGGTAAAAAGGGACTGCCGTAAAGCAGAGAGAAAATTGAGAAAAACAAAGCTTCAAGTGCACTTTGATATCTATAGAGAGGGCCTTAATAGGTATAATAGGAAATTGAAGTATGCCAGACAAACATTTATTTCTAACATTATTAACAACCACAAAAATAATTCAAAAACCCTTTTTTCTACCATTGATAGTCTGATAAATCCCCCCTCTATAACATCTTGTGAACTTCTTTCTACTGCCAAGTGTAATGAATTTGCGGCATGCTTTAATGACAAGATTGCAGACATTAGAGTAAACATCTCTAAAACAACACAAACGAATGTTGAGTTCCCATCATCATTATGTGGGGGTACTTCTGATAGCCATATGACACATTTTGCCATGGTTGACTCAAAAATGATTAGCGACGTTATATTCCTTTTGAGGTCTTCAACCTGTCCCCTTGATCCTATTCCCACAACCTTTTTTAAAACAGTTTTTAACGGTCTCTCTGAGGATGTGCTCACCATAGTAAATTGCTCTTTACAAACTGGTACTTTTCCTAGCTCACTCAAAACTGCCATTGTTAGGCCATTATTAAAGAAAAGTAATCTTGATTCTTCAGTAATTATATAATTGGTAATTATAGACCCATTTCCAATCTCCCTTTTCATTGGATCTTGCCATTGGATCTGAGTGCCGCTTTTGATACGGTTGACCACCACATTCTTCTTGACACACTCGAGAAGTGGGTTGGCCTCCCTGGCCTGGTTCTAAACTGGTTTAGGTCATATGTGACTGGGAGACGTTTTTATGTTGCCCTGGGCAATCATATGTCAAACCAATTTGAAATATCATGGGCCCTATCTTACACCCGGCGCAAAGCGGCGCTAACCGAAACGCAAGTGTCTTTGCTATCTTACACCCGGCGGTAGGTTCATTATAACGCCTAACGCTCACGCCGTTTAACTACCATGTACTCTTGCGCCGTTTGGGCGTGTTGGTCTTAAGATGAGGAGTGGCCAGGATTCTTTTTGGCGTATTGCTATCTTGAGCCAGCAGAAAGCGCTTTGCGCTAGAACCACCACTAACCTGGTCTAAAGTCATGTCGCAGTTGTATACATGTTATATTAATGGCGCATATAAGTGCGTCTACAAAGGCGTGTGCACAATGCGCGTACCCTCCTGTCTGTTACACACAGGGGCGCGCACAAGCATGATTAAAATATCAAGATTACAATGTGAAATTGTATTATTGTGTAGCCTATATCAAAAAATACATAATAATAAAAGGGTCCATAGCCTACCTTTCCCTCAGCGAAGGGGAATGCCATGCACATTAAATTGCTTTCAGCCCACTCCATCAACATCCAGGCGATGTGCGATGGTATGGGACAATGGCTATCCATTAAAAAGCAGCTGATGACACCTATATCAAGCCTAATGCGCGAATTGTCATTCAATGGAAAACTTGCGCACGGCAATAGATGGACATTTAAGTTCTGAAAATGCACTTCAGATGTCATTACAATACAGCTCTGTTTATCTATGAATACAGCCTGTAAGTAAATAGAATGGTTTGTGACTGAAAAAAGTTCAAAACCTTGTCCAGTGAATATTGCATTTATTGTTTTTCAAATAGCCTAGGCTACAGCGGATTCGCTGTGCATAAGGTTTTTTTCGATAGCCTATGGTTAAAAAACGGAGATAAATGTTGTTAGTTTGTTAACTAAATTGTAACCTTAGCTATTCTTCGTCCTTCATATTTTTTAAATTACAGTGACCAGGTTTCCATACTCTCACCGTTTAAAACCCAGCTGATTTCACCCGTTATTCCATTACTGAACAAAACGATTTTTAAGAGAACTAAGCGTCTAATTAGAAACTAAAACAAATTTGCATGGTTATGGTTAGTCCGAATAATATTGATCGTACTCCATTTAGCCTATTCCTTGATCACACTAAACACGCACGAGCATGTCTGTTTCGCCATCAAGCAATCCGCCAAGGTGGAAAAGCAGGCTTTTAAAGGGAATGGGATATGACATTTTGATTGGTTTATTGCATGTCACGCCCAAGACACACCTATAATTAATGAAGCGACTAGGTTCAGCCCAGTTGCACCTTGCGCCGTGCTTAGCGCCAAAAAAACACGCCGTTAAAATAGCAAAAGTGGACTTGGACACGCCCAAAATGGACTTTACGCCATGCGCTTAGACTAAGCGCCAAGATAGGGCCCCATGTGGTGTCCCCTAGGGGTCCATTCTTGGGCCTCTATTGTTTCATTTGTATATGCTTCCTCTAAGGGATGTTATTAGGAAGCATAACATAAATATTCACAAGTACGCTGATGATACTCAACTGTATATTTCTTTATCACTCGATGACTTCGGTCCTCTGAGTTCTTTAATCCATTGTCTGGATGATATAAGTCTATGGATGTCCCACAGCTTTTTAAAACTAAATGGAGATAAAAACTGACATTTTAGTCCTTGGTGCAAAGGCTCAGAGAGTACAACTGCAGCTATCTAGACTCTTTGTCCCTTAATAGCAAGGTGCAAGTAAAAAACTTAGGAGTAATCCTAGACTCTGACCTTAACTTTGAGGCTCATATAAGAAATGTGACGAAGGTAGCCTTCTATCATTTTGAAAACATTGCTAAAGTGCAGAGCTTCGTTTCACAGGCCGACGCAGGGAAACTTGTGCATTCTTTTATTTCAAGCAGACTAGATTATTGTAATGCCCTTTTCTCAGGTCTTTCAAAGAACATGATTGGTCGTCAGCAGCCAATTCAAAATGCAGCAGCACGAGTTTTAACAAAGACAAAAAAGAATGAACATATTAAACCTGTCTTAAAGTCATTACACTGGCTACCTGTTAGGTCCAGAATTGATTTTAAAACAATTTAATTGGTTTACAAATCTCTTAATGGCCTAGCACCACAGTACATACGTGATATGCTCTTTGATTATGAGCCTATTAGATCCCTTAGATCATCTGGCACAGGTCTTTTAATTATTCCAAGAGTTAGAACCAAAACTGTAGGGCAAGCAGCTTTTAGTTTTTACGCACCCTCTCTTTGGAATAACTTGCCAGTCGACTTTAGAAATACGGAATCAGTACAGAGTTTTAAGAAAAAACTGAAAACATCTTTTCAGTGCAGCTTTTGATTAAAAACATTTTAAATTGTTTTACTTAGATTTTATGGTACTTATGTTACTTTTATTTTATTTGCTGTATGGTTTCTGTGTAATTTGCTTGTGTAAAGCACATTGAGTTGCTTTCTGCCTGAAATGTGCTCTATAAATAAAATTTGATTTGATGTTAAGACTGTCAAGGCAAAACATAAAATGAATACATGAAGTCAACTATGGTTATTGTTTTAGAGAAAGAGCACATTGTAATTACAGGAAAGGGTTAATACTGTGATTAGGCCACATGAGCGATCAATATTATAACACATAATTACTTAACATTTCAGAAGGTTGTACGGTTCATTTAAAGGGATAGTTCGGAATTTGGACATAATGTCTCAATTATGACTTACCCATGATGTAGTTGATTGATGGAAACCATTTTCAGCTAATTCCATGCTGTCCCTTCTTTTGGACATACACACGTTGCTAATGCTAGCACAACTTTATGGTAACCGGTAGCATCCACTACCAAACGCACTTAAACACTCCACAGTGCACCCAAAGCAAATAAAATACGACGACAGTCTATCGGGGTTATTTTGAGTGTTTATACCATAATTTTTGAAGTCAAACTATCGTTGAATCCTTTACTTTGTGCTGACCTAATATTCTCTGTGGAAGTACGGCGGCGGAGCGAACGTGGCCATTGCAACTTGTTACTCTTCTTTGTTGTTGTAGTCGACCAGTGCCGGCACTACATTCGTAGGTAACGTAAAGTATCGCTCCCCCGATAGACTGTCATCGTATTTTATTTGCTTTGGGTGCACTGTGGAGTGTTTTAAGTGCGTTTGGTAGTGGATGCTACCGGTTGCCATAGAGTTGCGCTAGCATTAGCAATGTGTGTATGTCCTAAAGAAGGGACAGCGTGGAATTAGCTGAAAATGGTTTCCATCAATGAACTACATCATGGGTAAGTCGTAATTGAGACGACATGTCCAAAATTCCAAACCATCCCTTTAAGGTTTATAAATGCATGTTTATGTGAGAATACCTAATGGACTTCATGGATATTAATAGAGAGGACTGAAGTTTCCAGAACATTCTCAGATCCCTGAACAGTTCCTATGACCAGGGGAAAATGCTTTGTACTTTCAGAAATCCTGGCATGGTTCAAATGGAACTAACATTTTTAAAGCTTGCTGAAAAATCAACGATCATTAACATTCCAGCTGGTGAGTTCTTGATATATCATTACAGAAAATTGCACAGTTTAGAGTCAACATAGTTTAGAGTTCTTAGTACTCATTGAAAAATGTGTCTTTTTTTAAATAAAAATGACATGAACTGTTGCTCCCTAATTCCACACCCTAAATTTCAGTTCTGAGGAAAAGCCCTCCCTGCCGACTGTCAACTTTAATTTGAGGGTATTTTCATCCACAGCGGATGAACCATTTAGAAATTATAGAACATAGTCCCCCCCATTTTTGGGCATTTTACATTTGGACAGTTTAACATACTGTAGAATAAAGTAATCATTTTGAATTTGGTCGTATAACCCAACAACATCAAAAGACTCTTGATATCTTATTTTCTGGTATTCTTACAAGCAATACTATAACCTCTCTGAATTTGAATGGATCTCTATGGGAATTGGGGGGGGGGGGGGTGGGACTAGATTTAGCTGTAAATAACACTGGAACAGTATGGAACACATTTGGCTCTAAGTCATCAAGGGTCTAACGTATCAAACAAGCCTTAAACCATCACTCTGCTGCCAGAAATATAGTAGATATGGATGGATAACTTGAAGGGTTTCTTCTCCTGACTTATTTTTCGATAGAGTTCAATAGGAAAATTTGTCAGGAGAAACAACCCTTAAAGTGATGCATCCATATCTACTGTATTTCTGGGAGCAGAGTGATGGTTTGAGGCTCATTTGATACCTCAGACCCACTTACAGCCATTTTACCAACCATGTATTCCATACGGTTCCAGTGTAATTTACAGCTAAATCTAGTCCCACCCCCCAATTCCCATAGAGATCCATTCAAATGCAGACATTATAGTATCGCTTGTAAGAATACCAGAAAATAAGATATCAAGAGTCTTTTGATGTTGTTGGGTCACAGACATCAGGAAGTCATGGCATGCGAAGGATATGCAACCAAATATTAAAAATGACTTTATTCTACATTATGTTAAACTGGCTAATATTTTTTGATGCCCAAAAATGGGGGGGAGCTATATACAAACAGTTCTATAATTTCTAAACGGTTCATCCGATGTGGATGAAAATACCCTCAAATTAAAAGTATCCTTTCAAACTCAAACTGCAAAAGTACAGAACCAAAATTATATCAGCCTATTTGACTTGCTTTGCACAATATTTTCCATTTTATTTTATTAGATCTTTTCTTTTGAATTTTATTAAGAAAATGGGTCTGTTGTTGTTCTCATAATTGAATAAAAGATGAAGTTTGTGTAATATTATTATTTACATGAATGGCATTTCAAATTTCAGGTAGCTTCATATTTACACAAACCCTGCTGTTTCTCTCAGCCTCTATGAACACAGATTGCCAAATTAATCCATAAGTGTTTGTCAGAAAGCAATTGCAAAACCTACTGCGATGAAAGTGGGGAACAAACTTCACAAGCTTGAATGTCTTCATGATACGGATCTGGGGCCTGTATCATGAAACAGGATTCCTGAGTTAGCTGGATAACTGCACCCATAAATCACCCAAATGTGGAACATGGACTTAAGTAAAAAGAGCCCTTCCAAGTTTTACTCAGTGCAGTTAGCCAGCTAACTCAGTAATCCTGGGGGGCATTTCACAAAGCGGGATTAAGGAGTTAGCTGGCTAACTTTTGTAAATATTCTGAAGTAACCCAGGCTCTCATACAATCGGATATCACTTTGTGACATACCCCCCTGCTATGTGATACAGGTCCCAGGTGAAACCAAAGCCAGTCAGATTTTGTCACGCTTGATAAAGAGCATTAGTGAAGGACCTGAGAGTGAGGTATAACTAACAGGACTTGAGGGTGAGGTATAACTAACAGGACTTGAGGGTGACGTATAACTAACAGGACTTGAGGGTGACGTATAACTAACAGGACTTGAACGACTGCTGCATATGAATGAGCAGAGTTTCACACTTGTATAGCGTTGGCCATTTATCTTACCTTCACACCACCGTCTGTGGTTTTGAACACCATCCAACTGTCGGGCGGGGCACAGCTACAACACAAAACAATCACATCAAAAAATTGATAAAACACAGAGCACTGGGAATGTTTAGGGCAATAACATGAGGAAAGGTGCTTCTCCTGCTTGGAGTGGGTGGGTGGACTATAAACCAAGTGTAACTTTCCCCTGCCTTCTGTACAGACTATGGGCCTCAGGCTGCACTAAACTGAGTAATTTAGAGGAGGAATGCGGGCAGCATCCCCTGTGATACAGGCCTTGTGGGAGGACGTCTAACAGTCACTGAAAGCAGGCGACCTTAAGCTTTTGCGTTTCAGCATGTCCATTCACATAGGGGGCAAATTACTGAGTTCTGTATATCATAGGACTCTACTCTCCATTCTTTCTTGTCTTAAATTCTTTGTTTAATTAATTAATTTACCTGATAGTGTCGGGGACAGAGCTGACGGTGTTGGGGACAGAGGACAGAGCTGATGGTGTTGGGGACAGAGCTGACGGTGTTGGGGACAGAGCTGATGGTGTTGGGGACAGAGGATAGAGCTGATGGTGTTGGGGATAGAGGACAGAGCTGACGGTGTTGGGGACAGAGCTGATGGTGTTGGGGACAAAGGACAGAGCTGATGGTGTTGGGGACAATTGTTGGAATGTTACCTTGGTGACGCAAATTCTTTATGTATCATTGACCCACCATTATTAGAAAGCTACTTCATGCTGTTCCTTTTTGTTGGGACAGCTAACGTTAATTAGCGACTGTTACAGGAGTAGTTGTTTGAGACTGTCTGCCAACTTCTATTAGCAAATCCAGCTTAGTAGCCACTGAGACACGATCAAGCTGTTAGTTAACAGTGTCATTAAAGCGCTCCGTTCAAATCAAACTAATTAGGCTAAGTGAATTAAAGTGGAATACAGCCATGATTAAAAATAGCCCAGCTGTTCCGAGAGTGTCATTAAGCAGTCCAACACACAAACTCCGCCTCCACGACTCCTCCATACACGCAGTGTTGCGGTCTCTGTACACTGTCGAAACGGATCCACCGAACTGCGTCAACCTTCCCAGTCATCGCCTCACTCCTCCCCCGCATTATCTTCTCCTTCCCTTCCCTGGTTGCCTTTAGCCTACACTCCCGGATCAGTCCCGACATCTTAAACTCCGGTGAAGAGCGATGGTAAACTTTGTTGCTGCAGATTCAACAGACATTCCCGAGCATATGTTGCGAATGCGTCTCCATGGTGACGACCACAAACAAAACTATCCCGATTAGACAATTTGTCAATATTATCAAAACAAGCAGCAGGTGTGCCCTGAAAAATCTCCAGCCCACTTCCCCGTACCACAACAGACACACAGCGCATGAAAAAAACTAAAGACAAAAGCCTGACACAACAAAACACATTCAAACACGAACATGAGAGACAGCTGGACTACATGTCGCTATTACAACGCCACGTGACGTCAAAGCAGAGGTAATGATGCTCCAGGTATGGCTGGGTGATGTCAATTAAAAATATACGATACTACAGCAGAACAACACCACTGTCTTTGTTGGAATACAGTAGGCCTATAACCTCTACTATCTGGCACCCTCAAGGAATCAGTGGTGCCTGATAGTAGAAAATTCCGGATTGCAGAACATGTCCAAAAGATAACGTAGGAGCCATATTTGTACAATATTTTTGTTATTGCAAGCCAATTTATTATTTATTTCTCTAGGGCCCCACCTGCTGGCTGAACAACTTTACCTTTTTTGGTGGGAGAGTTTTGTGGTGGGCTGATTACATAGGTCACTTTGAGTAGGGGAAAATGCACACACCACAAAAAAACCCTCAGCCCAATTCCACAAACATTTTATGGTAGAATGCTGGAGAGTAGAGGCTCAACTATAATTTAAATTATCCATAGCCCTGTTGAAATGTGTAAATGAAATTTTCATTTAAAAATTTAAATGTTTTTCCAGAACAAAAAAATTTAAACATCTTCATTAGCCATTCAGCTCCATCTATGGCTGTGTCTGAATCAGCACTCTTCCACACTGTTGAGTAGCCTTGGTGAGTAGATAGGACGAGAAAGTCGTTGAGTAGGCTAAAACTTTTCAAATTGCACTATACTTGAAACACCCAGATGACACACTTACTTCCGGGGTTTCGCTGAGTACATTCGGGAGCATACTTTTCAAGAAGTACACAAACATTTTGGTCACATAAATATGACGTGAAGCTTTGTTTTAAAAAAATGATACGCAGCTTCGCTGACGTTTTCCTTCAAATACAACAAAAACAACATGTGACATGGCAGCGCAAGGGTGAGATGCAGGGTTGCCAGATCTTGCCAGAGACTTTCCAGCCAAATGGCGATTCAAAACTAGCCCACAATATATTTTTAACCGAAACCTACGTATTTTAAATAGAAATCATGATATTTTTACTTTTTAAAATAAGTGCGTGCTTTGCGACTTTTCATTTTTACCTGTGACTGCACGTTGAAAGTATCCCAATGTAGCTGTAAAACCGCAGACATGGCAACACTAGTGGGACGTCTTATGACCTGCTTACGACACTTCCATAGTACGGTTGGAAAATAGTATGCCGGATATTTTTTGCGGACTGCTAAACAGTGCACATTAAACAGCACACTTCTGCCAGTGCACTGTACGCAGGAGACAGGGCGCAGTAGATAGGGCTCTGATTCGCCCTGGTCTTGGCTGTTAAATTACTTCTGCGCCCCATTTTGTTTTAATTATTTGCCATTTTCCAGTAGCTTTTTTTTACCATTTCATTTATTATATTTATTTTTTAAATTTAAAATGCAATAGCCTTTTCCGGTGCCATTGGCCATTATTATGTTTTTTAATTTTTAGATGAACCATTGACTTTTAAGGTAAAAATGCATGTGACCACTACAACACCACAAAAACAGGAACCAGAACTCCACCCAATAAAAAGGAACCAGAACTACACCCTTTAAACAGGAACCAGACCTACACCTTTAAACAGGAACCCGAACTACACCCATTAAACAGGAACCAGAACTACACCCATTAAACAGGAATGAAAATTACACCCTTTAAACATGAACCAGAACTACATGCATTAAACAGGAACCAGAACTACACCATTTAAACAGGAACCAGAACTACACCCATGAAAAAGGAACCAGAACTACACACTTTAAACAGGAACCAAAACTGCACCCAGTAAACAGAAACCAGAACAACACACTTTAAACAGGAACCAGAACTACACCCTTTAAACAGGAACCAGAACTACACCCATTAAAAAGGAACCAAAACTCCACTCATTAAACAGGAATCAGGACTCCACCCATTTAACAGGAACCAGAACTCCACCCATTAAAAAGGAACCAGAACTACACCCTTTAAACAGGAACCAGAACTACACCCTTTTAACAAGAACCAGAACTACACCCATTAAACAAGAACCAGAAGTACACCCTTTAAACAGGAACCAGAAGTACACCCATTAAACATGAACCAGAACTACACCCTTTAAACAGGAACCAGAACTCCACCCATTAAAGAGGAACCAAAGCTCCACTCATTAAACAGGAAACAGGACTCCACCTAATAAACAGGAACCACAACTCATCCCATTAAAAAGGAACGAGAACTACACCCTTTAAACAGGAACCAGAACTGTACCCTTTAATCAGGAACATGAACTACACCCATTAAATAGGAACCAGAACTACACCCATTAAACAAGAACCGAACTACACCCTTCACACAGGAACCAAAATTACACCCATTAAAAATTAACCAGAACTACACACTTTAAACAGGAACAAAAACTGCACCCATTAAACATGAACCATAACTACACACTTTAAACAGGAACCAGAACTACACCCTTTTAATAGGAACCAGAACTACACCCATTAAACAGAAACCATAACTACGCTCTTTAAAAAGGAACCAGAACTACACCCATTAAACAAGAACCAGCACTACGCCCATAAATAAACAAGGAACTCCACCCATTAAAAAGGAACAAAAACTCCACCCATTAACCCCTTGGAGCAAATTTCACCTATTTAGGGGGTGCTCTGTTTAAGGCTTGAGAACTCCAGGTGTAAGCATCACATAAACTTGGTAAATGGCTTAAATGAAGCAAGACAGGTGTACCATTTACAATACAAACTTAGATTTGTTATATTCATAATTTAAGTCAAAATAAAGTCCCACAAATGCAAAGAAACTTTGGAAAAAATACATGTTTTTCTTTAGTTTGCTGAGAGCTACATAAGTGAAATCGGTAATATATATACATTTCCTGGATCATAAACTCCATGTCCACAAGTTTTGCAAAATCTGAGGATGATATGCAGAACTACTAAAGGTCTATGATGCAAAATATAGCAATGTACCCTGTTGTCCATTAGTGTCTCCAAATCTATCCAAATGGCTAAATTGTGCACTGCTCTAAATAAATAAAAAAATCTCTATGGGACCAAAACCCCTATGCAAAACATGTCATAAAATGAATAAAATTAGTTATGTCCATTATAAAGCAGATACATTTGCTCCTTCTGATGGCTTAAGATAATAAACATTGATATCACAGTGTTACATACACCTAAATATGTTGCCTAATCATTCACTCTTGTACCTCAATAAAACATCACTTGTAGAATACATGGGAGAATGAGACAGTACTTTCACAGTTTATTTTGCATTTGAGTGAGCAGGGCTTTTCACGGCTTTTCTGATATACGATCAGGCTATTGTTGGGTTTATCTCGTTTGCTGTAGCAATAATCGATTGCATTTTCCCAGATAACAAAATGACGTCCTGAGGACGTCCTCTAAATGGACCACAAAGTAACTAGGACGTTGTAAATTAACGTTCTCCGGACGTTATTTTGTAGGGTTCCTTTGATGTCCTGGGGACGTTTTTCTTAACGTCAAAACGACGTTTTCAGGACGTTCTTAATACAGTCATAGGACCATAAAATGACGTCCTGTGCACATCCTCTAAATGGACCAAAAAGTTATTATGACGCTGTATGACTGTATTAAGAACGTCCTGAAAACATTGTTTTGACGTTAATAAAAACGTCCCCGGGACATCAAAGGACCCTCTATAAAATAACGTCCGGAGAATATTCATTTGTAACGTCCTGATAACGTTGTGTTCCATTTAGAGGACGTCCACAGGACGTCATTTTATGGTCCTATGACAGTATTAAGAACGTCCCCGAAAGCGTCGTCTTGACGTTAAGAAAAACATCCCCGGGACAACAGTGGAACCCGACAAAATAACGTTTGGAGAACGTTCATTTTTAACGTCCTGATAACGTTGTGTTCCATTTAGAGGACGTCCACGGGACGTAATTTTATGGTACTATGACTGTATTAAGAACGTCCTGAAAACGTTGTTTTGACGTTACGAAAAACATCCCTGGGACAACAGTGGAACCCTACAAAATAACGTCTGGAGAACGTTCATTTTTAACGTCCTGATAACGTTGTGTTCCATTTAGAGGACGTCCACAGGACATCATTTTATGGTCCTATGACAGTATTAAGAACGTCCTGAAAACATCGTTTTGACGTTAAGAAAAACATCCCTGGGACAACAGTGGAACCCTACAAAATAACGACTGGATAACGTTCATTTGTAACGTCCTGATAACGTTGTGTTCCATTTAGAGGACGTCCACAGGAAGTCATTTTATGGTCCTATGACTGTATTAAGAACGTCCCAAAAACGTTGTTTTGACGTTACGAAAAACGTCCCCGGGACAACAGTGGAACCCTACAAAATAACGCCTGGAGAACGTAAATTTTCAACGTCGTAATAACGTTGTGGTGAATTTAGAGGACGTCCACGGGACGTAATTTTATGGTACTATGACTGTATTAAGAACGTCCTGAAAACGTTGTTTTGACGTTAAAAACATCCCTGGGACAACAGTGGAACCCTACAAAATAACGTCTGGAGAACGTTCATTTTTAACATCCTGATAACGTTGTGTTCCATTTAGAGGACGTCCACAGGATGTAATTTTATGGTCCTATGACAGTATTAAGAACGTCCTGAAAACATTGTTTTGACGTTAAGAAAAACATCCCTGGGACAACAGTGGAACCCTACAAAATAACGTCTGGAGAATGTTCATTTTTAACGTCCTGATAACGTTGTGTTCCATTTAGAGGACGTCCACAGGAAGTCATTTTATGGTCCTATGACTGTATTAAGAACGTCCCAAAAACGTCGTTTTGACGTTACGAAAAACGTCCCCGGGACAACAGTGGAACCCTTCAAAATAACGCCTGGAGAACATAAATTTTCAACGTCGTAATAACGTTGTGGTGAATTTAGAGGACGTCCACGGGACGTCATTTTATGGTACTATGACTGTATTAAGAACGTCCTGAAAATGTTGTTTTGACATTACGAAAAACGTCCCCGGGACAACAATGGAACCCTGCAAAATAACGCCTGGAGAACGTTCAACATCCTAATAACGTAGTCCATTTAGAGGACATCCACAGTCATAGGACCATAAAATGACGTACTTTGGACCACAACATTATTAGGATGATGAAAATGAACGTTCTCCAGGTGTTATTTTGTAGGGGCCCTTTGTCCTGGGGACGTTTTTATTAATGCCAAAACGTTTTCAGGACATTCTTAATACTATAGAGTCAAATTCATATAACTATAAAATGACGTTCTGTGGACGTCCTCTAATGTTAGGAGAACCGATCGGAACCACACGCAGACACCAAGATGTAGTAACAATTATGCTTTAATCAGAGTCGACGGAAACAGGTCAAAGTCCAGCAAACAGTGCAATACAGGGCAAGCAGAAACGTAGTCAAATCCAGGCAAGATCAAAGTCCAAGCAACCAGGGCAATGCGGAGAAGGCTGGGCGAAGTCCCAGAACAGGCAGAGGTCGGAACCGGGAGATCAATCAAAGGGGGCTGGAGAACAGGAGGGTGAAGGGCTGGAGCGGGGGTTGGATGGAGATTGGTCGGCGGGCAGGAGGACTGGAGCAGGGCTGGATGGAGACAGTTAAGGCAGGCAGGAGAACAGGAGCAGGACGGGACAAAACAGGACTGGAGGCAGGAACTCGGAACAGGTAAGGAGCAGGCAGGAATAAACGCTGGAAAGTAATGACACAAGCACGAATGCAGGGCACAAGAGGATCTGGCACAGAACGGAGAAACAGGTGAGCTTAAATGCAAGACTGATGACGAGACAACGAGGAACAGGTGAAACGATAACACATGAGGAAACACATATCAGGTGCGGGAGGCGGAGACATACAATCTGGGAAAGGGAAAACATGAAACGGAAAACAGAAAACACATAGAAATGGAGAAACCAGGAAATTAATTATGATGCAGAGGCATTGGACGTGACACTCTAAATTTACCGCAACGTTATTACAACATAGAAAATTTATGTTCTCCAGGTGTTATTTTGTAGGGGTCCTTTGATGTCCTGGGGACATTTTTCTTAACATCAAAACAACGTTTTCAGGACGTTCTTAATACAGTCATAGGACCATAAAATGACGTCCTGTGGACGTCCTCTAAATAGAATACAACGTTATCAGGACGTTAAAAATGAACGTTCTCCGGCCTTTATTTTGTACGGTTCCATTGTTGTCCCAGGGACGTTTTTCTTAATGTCAAAACGACGTTTTCAGGACGTTCTTAATACAGTCATAAGACCATAAAATGACGTCATGTGAATGTCCTCTAATTGGACCACAACATTATCAGGACGTTGAAAATTTACGTTCTCCAGGCATTATTTTGTAGGGTTCCACTATTGTCCCGGGGACGTTTTTCTTAATGTCAAAACAATGTTTTTAGGATGTTCTTAATACTGTCATAGGACCATAAAATGACGTCCTGTGGACGTCCTCTAAATGGAACACAACGTTGAAAATTTACGTTCTCCAGGCGTTATTTTGTAGGGTTCCATTGATGTACCGGGGACATTTTTCTTAACGTCAAAATTATGTTTTCAGGACGTTCTTAATACAGTCAAACAACGTCATATTAACTTTGTGGTCCATTTCGACAATGTGCATATGACTGTATTAAGAACGTCCTGAAAACCTAATTTTGACGATAAGAAAAAACGTCCCCAGGACATCAAAGCACCCCTACAAAATAACGGCTGGAGAACGTTCATTTCCAACGTCCTAATAACTTCCAACGTCCATTTAGAGGACGTCCTCAGGACGTCATTTTATTAGCTGGGTAGCTGTTTGCAAGATAGCTAGGTCATACACTTGCATTAATGCGGGTTGCGTAGCATGAGAATGCCATCTACGGACTACGGATAGGTTCAAAAAAATCACTTTTCATAAACGTGCACAACGAAAGTGTTATCTGATTGAACTTCCCGCTTGTAGTTGAGCAGTGATTGGGTATTAGCAAAGATTTTAGATATCCGACTAGCCTACCCTTTTTTTTTTTTTTCAAAACTTTATTCAACAAGAGATACATACATAGACAAAACACAGAACACAGCCAGGGGTACATATATTGAACTAAACGAATCATTTTATAAAAAGATGTTATAAGCAGCACACAGATTAACAGTTTTAATTGCGTTCTTGTTTTTAGAAAATTATATTGTATTCATATAAAGTTAATTTACCTTTATAAAATTTCTGTTTATGAATATATTTTGCCAAAAGTAAAATAAGGTTAATTTTAAAAAATACGTCTTCAAGGGTATTATTGTAATGCATAAAACCAAAAATTATGTTTTCAATATCCGCCTACCCTCTTTGTTATTTGTCATGTTCGAGTGACGGACCCGGAAGTAGCGGAGAAAAATTAAAAGTTGGGAACAGGCAAAGATTGTAGATAAGCCAACGCAACTGGAGCCTTTCCCCATTGTATTTTTTGTCCGCACAAGGGGAAGTGATCAGGCATGCGCAGTAGTGTTTTCTATTAGCTTAGCAACTAAAGTTACATCACGTATGCTTAAAGTGGCGAGCATCTGCAGACGTTCCAGTTCCGAAGCTGGACCTCTTGCTCCGCCTACCCTCTTTGGAACAGGGGATCAGGAAATTCTCCTTGAAGCTCGCAAACTCCAGTGGTCACCAGAGGCATTGCAGCCTCTGGTGCCAAAAAGCTAATTTCCCCATTGAAGTCCATTAAAAACTACAAAATTACCCAGGCCAAATTATACTATTTTTGACAGTTCTTTTTAAATTCTACATTTCTTCTCACCAAACAAATTACTCTCCAGGGACCGGTTTTGTTTCTGAGACCCACAGAAGAAGTTATAAGATTTTGTTTTATTCCAATTGGGTCTGCATGTTTAGGTACCCAGTGTGCATGCTCTGGTTCCAAAAAGCCCCGTAGTCTAACATGGCGTCTCCATGAATTGGCTTCATGCACCAATGAGCAGCTCTCATAGGAATCCTTGGAAGCTGTCTCCAGTTCTTCTTATATATCTTGATGGCTACACCCATAAAGACCATAGACATGCATATTAACAACTTTTTGCTTCAAAGACCCTCACCATAACGCAAAGTGGCCAAACTTTGGCAAAATTACTGTGCCAGCATTTTATTCACTACACATGCAGTATGAAGATACTCAAAGAAGAAAAATGAAAATGTGGATGTAAATACATCGAAGTAAATAAAAAAGAAATACAATTTAAAAGATAAATGGAAGATAACACTGAGGGCCTATCTTACACCCGGCGCAAAGCGGCGCTAACGCAAACGCAAGTGTCTTTGCTATCTTACACCCGGCGCTAGGTCCATAATAACGCCTAACGCTTACACCGTCAAACTAGCATGTTTGACGGCGTAACTCTTGCGCCATCATTAGTGAACTGGGCGTGTTGGTCTTAAGATGAGGAGTGGCCAGGATTCTTTTTGGCGTATTGCTATCTTGAGCCAACAGAAAGCGCTTGCGCTAGAACCACCACAAACCTGGTCTAAAGTCATGTCGCAGTTGTTTACATGCTATTTTAACGGCGCATATAAGTGCGTCTACATAGGCGTGTGCACAACGCGCATACCCTCCTGTCTGTTACACACAGGGGCGTGCACAGGCATGACTAAAATATCTAGATCACAATGTGAAATATTATTATTGTGTAGGCTATATCAAAAATGCATAATAATAAAAGGTTCCATAGGTCCACATACCTTTCCCTCAGCGAAGGGAAACAATGCCACATTACATTGCTCTCAGCCCACTCCATCAACATCCAGGCGATGTGCGATGGTACGGGACAATGGCTATCCATTAAAAAGGAGCTGATAACACCTATAGCTATCAAGCCTAATGCGCGAATTGTCTTTGCACCTAATGCGTGAATTGTCATTCAATGGAAAACTCGCGCACGGCAATAGACGGACATTTAAGTTCTGAAAATGCGCTTCAGATGTCATTACAATACAGCTCTGTTTATCTATGAATACAGCCTGTAAGTAAATAGAATGGTTTGTGACTGAAAAAAGTTCAAAACCTTGTCCAGTGAATATTGCATTTATTGTTTTTCAAATAGCCTAGGCTACAGCGGATTCGCTGTGAATAAGGTTTTTTTCGATAGCCTATGGTTAAAAAACGGAGATGTCACCATGTTAACTAAATTGTAACCTTAGCTATTCTTCGTCCTTCATATTTTTTTAAATTACAGTGACCAGGTTTCCATACTCTCACCGTTTAAAACCCAGCTGATTTCACCCGTTATTCCTTAACTGAGCAAAACGATTTTAAAGAGAACTAAGCGTCTAATTAGAAACTAAAACAAATTTGCAGCACGTTACACAATTAATTCACAATTAATTTTAATGCCATTCTCTGCACGTGAGCTGCATGTTCTCTGTTTCCAAGTCGCACGTTTCACGGTCTTCCTGGGAAAGTGGATTGTTTTAAAGGATTACGCTACGAGTAAAACAGGTTGGTCACATTTCCATAAACAGGACATTATTAAACAAGGGGAAATATGCGTGAACTTATGGGTTGCGAACCTGACAGCTTTATTGTAGGCTATTTAGTGTCATCATTAAAGGGTAAGTTCGCTATTTTGGACCTTGGACCCTATTTGCGGTCCGTCTTCCATGAACCTGACCCATGAAGTTTCCTGTAGGCTCTCACTGGGCTACAATGGAAGTGAACGGGGCAATCAGAAATGTTATGGAAAAACAACGATAAATGTGCTTTTATAGCTCAGTGTGTATTCTTACGGTCTCAGTATGCTCTACTGTGAAATGTAGGCTATCGCAAACGCAAACCGAACGTTGAAACAACAGTTCCATTTGAAACAGAACTATTTCTCCGACCGCACTACCTCGCACTGTAAACTTCCGCAGTCTAGCTACGTTGTAGACAGGGGGGGGGGCCGCTTGAAAAGCAGTTGATCACAAATCCTGACCTCCCGTTGGAGTTTACTAGCTAGTAGCCTACAGCAGAAATATTTGTAACGCAGTTTTTGTAATCATCATTTGTAATAATTCATCACAGCAATGGTGCGCGAATGTGCAGTCCCCGGTTGTGGGAATAAAATGTCTGGACGCTCAAATACCAGTTTTCACAGGCTCCCGTTCTCTGACCCAGAAAGATTGAGACTTTGGCTGGTTGTCTTACGGATCGACATAAACGCTCCAGTCAATCAACTCCGTTTGGCAGACTCGCGAGTTTGTGGAGCGCATTTCGACGCTACTGATTTCTGTAACCGCAAATCAGAAGCAAAACACTGGTTTCTAAAGAACACAGCTGTTCCTCGTGTCGGACCTGCAGCACTATCAAGCACCGGAGCGGAGGTAAGTTATATTTAGCTATAACGTTACTAACATTTTTATTTTTTTTGAGCGCGTCCTCTGACCCAGCACTCAATACCAACTAACAAAATCCGAGCTTGACATAAGTTGTTTTCTTGTAACAAAACTGTCGGAAACGTTCATCAACTATAACTTTTTACAATTCTATTTTAAAAAGTTTTATTTACAAATGCTTGACGCATGGTGTCCTGTCCAAAGTTCTCATCTATCACATATCTGTTGGCAGTCATAGTGTAATGGTAATCAATGGAGATGATCCAGTGTCATCCACGGATACATCCAGGTTTTCAATGGCATTCGGTAGCAACAGATCCCACTCCCTACAACACAAACTTTCCTCCTCTCTGGGCATCTGCTTGCACCTCTTGCAAGAACACCAAAAGTCCCCCGAAATTCTTGGTCTAGCCTCGGCAGCGACTTCGGATAACATTACCTGCGCAACTTCAGCCTCTCTCTCTTCTCTTGCTCTCTTATCATCCATCTCTTGTAGTTCCGTGTCCGTGTATTCTGGCTCAAATCTGTAGCCAGTAACGTCAAAGTCAAAATCGAATTCTTCGTCTTCGTAATCATTATAGTCATCCATCATCCAAGTTTTTTTGTGGAAATTGTAGCCTACGTTGCTGCAGGTAAACAAACGCAGACTGCTCAGCTAGATAGTTTCGTAAACGGCCGGCACACCTTCCCGCTCCCCTACCCCCGACACATAGTACTCCGCGAGTGCAGCGCAAACAAGCAACAGAGAAATGCTTACTTCCAAGCCATGCCAAGCACGTAAAAATGTTCGGATTGCGATACATTTCACAGGAGAGCATACTGAGACCGGTAACAATACACCCTGAGCTTCCCGTCTCATTTATTGTACATGAAAGCACATTTATCGAACATTTCTGATTGCCCCGTTCACTTCCATTGTAGCCCAGTGAGAGCCTACAGGAAATCTGTACCGAACTCAATACTGGACCGATCAGCGAAAAAATGGACTTCATGGGTCAGGTTCATGGAAGACGGACCGCAAATAGGGTCCAAGGTCCAAAATAGCGAACTTACCCTTTAAGGCAAAATAACGGTATGTATGTTATTAATCAATATTAGCCTACTATGCAGGTAGCCTAATGAACTTTGGATGAAGCTTGAACTTGGAGAAATCCTCTTGGAATTGATGTTTGACACTTTCATTGCATAATCAAACGAAATTCGCTGAACAAGCAGGCTAATTTGGCGTTTTCTAAGGTGAGACTGAAGCCATTGATAGCTTATTCTCAGCTGTTGCAGGTCCTTTTAGCTAAATTTAACCGCACATATTTTGTAAAATAACAGCCCTGTCTGGAATTACCGGGAACTCATAGGCTAATGGTTAGTCCGAATAATATTGATCATACTCCATTTAGCCTATTCCTTGATCACACTAAACACGCACGAGCAGTCTGTTTCGCCATCATAAGCAATCCGCCAAGGTGGAAAAGCAGGCTTTTAAAGGGAATGGGATATGACATTTTGATTGGTTTATTGAATGTCACGCCCAACACACACCTATAATTAATGAAGCGACTAGGTTCAGCCCAGTTGCGCCATGCGCCGTGCTTAGCGCCAAAAAAACACGCCGTTAAAATAGCAAAAGTGGACTTGGACACGCCCTAAATGGACTTAGCGCCATGCGCTTAGACTAAGCGCCAAGATCGCCAAGATAGGGCCCCGAATGTTCATTAACATGAAAAGAAAACCCCACAACAGAAATGTTGGAAAATATATTTATATCGCAATATTTACATTTCTCATTTGAAACCCTCCTCATGATTAGATCATTGTGATTAGGATCATATTTAGCGTTTTTATATGGAAAAATCATGCAGATGCAATATATTAATCAATCTGAAGATGCAGTTTTTCTGGCTTACTGTGAAATTTCTATCTATTTTATATTCTATTTTCTTTTCTCCATCTGTAATTATGTATGGTACTTAATGTGATCCATCCATAGCTACTGCATATCTGGCAGCAGAGTGATGGTTTGAGGCTCGTTTGATACCTCAGATACTTGATGACTTACAGCCATTTAGCCAACCATGGGTTCCATACTATTCCTGTGTAATTTACAGCTTAATCTATTCCCACCCCCAATTCCCATAGAGATCCATTCAAATGCAGAGAGATTATAGTATCGCTTGTAAGAGTACCTGAAAATAAGATATGAAGAGTCTTTTGATATCCTTTTATACCCCATGTTCTGTGCTGCCCTAGAAAGGCAAATAGCAATAATAAAGGTACTGGAGTTTTGTAGGGCAGTACATATATAGTGATATATAGTACATACAAATGTAGAGGTGTACAGATATAGTGGTATACACGTAGAAGCGTACTACGTGTTGTAGAGTGCTACTCAGCCCTACAAAGGTTTGCCTTTGGGCTGTGGTTCCAAAACTCGGTCCTGGGGGAACCCTGTGTATGTTGGTTTTCTTTCCAAGCACAATTGTAATCCCAGTATTTTAGTAAATAATCCCACTGCACTAATGAAGAAAAATTAATATCTTATTCAAATTGTGGTTGAAACGAAAACCAGGATACACAGGGGTCCTCCAGGACCGAGATTGGGAACTACTACCTTGGGGCAGTGTGAAGGTGTCCTACATTATTCCATCACCAAAGGGCCAAATCAAATGTTTTCCAATGTTCTCCCAAGGTCCTGTTTAAACCATAACCAAAGCAGGACCAAGGGAGAATGTTTTTCAATGTTGTGTGATGGTGCTGTTTGTATTCCGTGACCAAGGCAGGACCAGAAGAGAAAGTTTTTCAAAGCACTGTGACGGTCATATTGTGACGTTCTTCTGTGACTAAGGTAGGATCCAACGAGAACGTTTTTCAAAGTCCTGTGACAGGCATATTGTAACGTTATTTTGTGACCATGGTAGGACTAACAGAGAACATTTTTCAAAGTACTGTGACAGTCATGTTTGTAACGTTATTCCGTGACCAAGGTAGGACTAAAAGAGAACATTTTTCATAGTACTGTGACAGTCATATTGTAACGTTATTCCGTGACCAAGGTAGGACTAAAAGAGAACGTTTTTCATAGTACTGTGACAGTCATATTGTACCGTTCTTCTGTGACTAAGGTAGGACCAAAAGAGAATGTTTTTCAAAGTACTTTGATGGTCATATTGTAACGTTCTTTTGTGACTAAGGTAGGACCAAATGAGAACATTTTGCAAAGTACTGTGACGGTAATATTGTAACGTTCTTCTGTGACTAAGGTAGGACCAAATGAGAACATTTTTCATAGTACTGTGATGGTCATATTGTACCGTTCTTCTGTGACCAAGGTAGGACAAAAAGAGAACGTTTTTCAAAGTACTGTGACAGTCATATTGTAACATTCTTCTGTGACTAAGGTAGGACCAAAAGAGAACGTTTTTCAAAGTACTGTGACGGTGATATTGTAACGTTCTTCTGTGATCAAGGTAGGACCAAAAGAGAACGTTTTTCAAAGTACTGTGACGGTGATATTGTAATGTTCTTCTGTGATCAAGGTAGGACCAAAAGAGAACGTTTTTCAAAGTACTGTGATGGTCATGTTTGTAACATTACTTCGTCACCATGGTAGGACTAAAAGAGAATGTTACAAAAGGTTATATGAAGGTCTTCCTTTAAACGTTATGATACGACCTTCAGGAGACCTGTTTATAACATTTGAACGTCCAGAACACGTTGTCAGGACGTTTTCAATATAGCTAATGTCAGACTTTGACCTAAAGAGAACGTTACGTAACGTCCTCAGGACGTCATTTGTTTGCTGGGTTGCTAACAGAGTCTACTGGCACCGCGGTCACCTTGGCATTTTCAAGCAGAGTGAAAGGTTTGTTTTTCCTGGTAGCTTAACCACAGTAGCCTAGATAGTTGGCTTATGCTTTTGCCATATTTTGTTAGGAAGTTGTCTGTGTTAACGTTATTAAGACATAAATCAGAATTCGTTGAATAATGTTGAATGGAGTGATTAGTAGGCTAGATGAGCATTTAGCTAAAACATAGGAAAACATTTCAACAGCGCTAAAAATATGTTTTGTTAACAATTCAATTGTAGCCTATTTTGTAACTTAGACAATAACGTTACGTGACAGCATTTTAATTTGGATCAGAGACAGGAAGCATAGGTGGCATTTGCTATGTTTCATTCGTTTCACCTGAAAAGAGCCTCTCAACTGAAAGGGGCCTCGCCTCAATCATAAACTGAAAAAAGTAGGATATATATATTTAAAAAATTATTTTTAAACGTTAAACATTTTTTAACGTGCTAATAATCAAATAAAAAATATAAAAAAATCAGTGAATAAAAGAACCGCCGACCCTGTAGTTTTCCCATTCAGTCACTGTAGGCGCTGTTCCTTACTCAAGCTATTTCAGTGCTTCTCCTTATTTTTCTAATCTATGAATCTGCAGATACCACAGAACTGTTGTAGTATGGCAGATATTCACTTGACTATTTCTGACCCACATCAAAACATTGCTGATAGCTACGATGTCAGAATGATCACATACAGTACATTCATAATACAACGGAACAGTTATGTGCATAATTCGGATAAAATACGTAGCCCAATGTATTTATATACCTTAAAAGGTAACGTTGTCATAAAATTTCTTCTTACCGTGAAAAACGACGACATCGGACAGATGTTAAGGTAAATCTATCACCACGGCGGCACTTTCGCCACAAGTCAGCAATTATACCGGGAAATGCCCTCTTTGAAAACAAAAAACGAATGAATATAAAAAGGTTAGTCTGTTACTGCATACCCGTTTTTGCTAAAGCTGCATCATAGCTATGATAACGCGGAGCTGTCAAAACTATAACAGCACGGAAACCCTTTAAAAAAAACAAAATAAAAACCGTAGCTAGGCTACACGTAGCCTGTGGCTATGACAAATTAAGGACTAAACAAGCCACATTTTAGTTAATAAAACTCAAGTAAGCTAATTTAGATATCCAGTGAGCACAAGTGGCATACAGAACTAGTTTACAGAACCCAAAAACATGGCTGAGGCTCCCTTCACTCAGTTTTCTTTTGTACTAACTGACTGTTAAATTCAGCTGAATATGGCTCTCTGCCAGAAGCTGGACATCGAGAGGAGCTTCTGCACACCTTACCATCCACAGACCAGTGGATTGGTTGAAAGAATGAATGGGACAGTGACAAAGTAATGTGGACTTGACACTAAACTGACCTTGACCCATTTACACCACTAAATGGTACTATAGTCACTGTGTTAAGTATTCTATTTTGGTATTGTATTAAGCAGTGTGATTTGGGTCACACATCGCAATCATAAGCTATGCTTTACAATTGAAATAGTATTTCATAACAATGTCAATATGTTTCAAAACTCTCACCAAATTGGTGGATGAGAATCCTTGGAACTGGGACCTCAGTGCAGCCATGTTTGGCTTGCGCACCAAAGTACAGATCGCCACCAAGCACTCCCCATTCTACCTCATGTTCGACAGAGAAGCCAGATATCCATCTGAGGTCCCAGAGACTTTTGGAGTGAGTAGCTAGGTCTCTACATTTCCTTCACTCTAACTTATAGCTAACAGCATTTTCTCTCAATTCAAGGTAGCTGAGAATATAGAGGAAATTGTGGCTACAAAAGTTTATAAGTACTAAAATGGACTATACTTTCTTAAAATAGGTGTAATAGCCTTTGAGCTTTATTGGACAGCACAGTGCAGAGACAAGAGGAAAGGTCGGATTCGAACCGACAATGTCGCAAAGAGCACGGGAATACTAGTTAGGCCGCGCTACTGGCTGCGCCACGGGGAGACACGCCAGGAAGCCATACTTCGGCTTCAACTAGTTCTGTATGCCACTTGTGCTCACTGGATATCTAAATTAGTTTACTTGAGTTTTATTAACTAAAATGTGGCTTGTTTAGTCCTTAATTTGTCATAGCCACAGGCTACGTGTAGCCTAGCTACGGTTTTTATTTTGTTTTTTTTAAAGGGTTTCCGTGCTGTTATAGTTTTGACAGCTCCGCGTTATCATAGCTATGATGCAGCTTTAGCAAAAACGGGTATGCAGTAACAGACTAACCTTTTTATATTCATTCGTTTTTTGTTTTCAAAGAGGGCATTTCCCTATGGAGGATTATTCAACCCAAAATTAAAATGAAAACGAAAATGGAAAATGAAAATGGAGGATTATTCAGCCCAAAATTAAAATTAAAATTAAAATCTTTTCACTTTCGTTTTCATTTTCATTATCATTTTCATTTTCATTTTCATTTTCATTATCGTTTTCATTTTCATTTTCATTATCGTTTTCATTTTCATTTTCATTTTCGAACTGTACTATCTATGTAAATGAGGGGTATGGTCAAGCAAGCACGGTGGGCCTCATACAGGTTTAGTGCAGTAGCACTTAATGAACACTAGGGGGAGCATAGGGATGTGTAACAGTCTATGCTTGATACTATGCTCTCAGGGCACTCATACGTTTTAATGTATGAAATGATGAAGAATCTGAGCAGTGTTATAAAGTATTCTTGTTTTATGAAAGAAACGGAGCTAGCTAGCCAGCGCTACGCTGTGTAGGCTATAGGTCAAACCTGCGAGGTGGAAAATCCAGGTTCAGAAAGTGAAAGTCCTCCCCAATCATTTGTTCCAATCACCTGGATTTGCTAATTATCACAATTATTCAGCCAAGAGGTAGGAGCTAACTAGGCTAATTAGTGAAATCGTGAGTTCATGGGTGGAAGAAACACGGCAGGACTTTTACTTTCTGACCCCTGGAATTTCCACCTCTGCAAACCTGGTAGTAGCCTACAATAGGCTACATTGTGGCAGGTTAAACGTTGGATTGGATGGTTGTGTTGTGAAATCCTTTCTTAAAATAAATGAAAAGACCGCAAATGAGTCACTGGATCGTTTAAACTTTTAACCTGGCTCCGGTACTTTAAGCGAACATTAAGGTATTGCTTCAAAAAGTCTATTGACAGCCAGATTCTATTCTATATGTTATGCAAAATGAGAAATGTTAATGTAGGCTATTTGAAAGTGAGTCGGCTTCGTCATACAAAAAATCCAGGGTTAAATCTTAAATTGAGCTTGCTAGCTGTTTATTATTATCCTAAAATAGCTCTCATAAGTGTTTATGTTACCCATCTATCGTTAATAGTGTTTACTGTATTACACACTTCATGTGTGTGCCATGAGTCACTGGACCGTTTATTTTAACCTGGCTCCGATAGATCTAGCTAGCCTACTTCAAACGAACATTAAGGCATAGCTTCTAAAAGTCTATTGAGACATTAATGTATTTGAAAGTGAGTCGGCTTTGTGATATACAGAAAATCCAGGGTGGAAATTTAAATTAGCTGTCTAACCCCTTAATCTCGTTTAGTAGCTAGGCTACACCTCTGCTTCGTGAAATTCCCTCAGGGAAAAAACAACGACACACTTGGCAGGTTCCAAGTTTAGACATTCTTGTTTATTTTTCAGGATTCTAGCTCCGATGTGTATTAAAACAACCGGATAGAATAAAACGTCATAGCACCATTTTGTGCGTTCCATTTTCAGCTGTCTTCAGCAATATTTTTTCTTTCACAACGCAAAAACGCACCTTTCATTCCCTAGCCTATTCATATTTGCGACCATATTTTTTGACGACCGTCATGAATCTAGCTAGCTTTTAGAAGCTATGCTTTAATGTTCGTTTGAAGTAGGCTAGCTAGATCTATCGGAGCCAGGTTAAAATAAACGGTCCAGTGACTCATGGCACACACATGAAGTGTGTAATACAGTAAACACAATTAACGATAGATGTATGACGAAGCCGACTCACTTTCAAATAGCCTACATTAACATCTCTCATTTTGCATAACATATAGAATAGAATCTGGCTGTCGATAGACTTTTTGAAGCAATGCCTTAATGTTCGCTTAAAGTACCGGAGCCAGGTTAAAAGTTTAAACGATCCAGTGACTCATTTGCGGTCTTTTAATTTATTTTAAGAGAGGATTTCACAACACAACCATCCAATCCAACGTTTAACCTGCCACAATGTAGCCTATCGTAGGCTACTACCAGGTTTGCAGAGGTGGAAATTCCAGGGGTCAGAAAGTAAAAGTCCTGCCGTGTTTCTTCCACCCATGAACTCACGATTTCACTAATTAGCCTAGTTAGCTCCTACCTCTTGGCTGAATAATTGTGATAATTAGCAAATCCAGGTGATTGGAACAAATGATTGGGGAGGACTTTCACTTTCTGAACCTGGATTTTCCACCTCGCAGGTTTGACCTATAGCCTACACAGCGTAGCGCTGGCTAGCTAGCTCCGTTTCTTTCATAAAACAAGAATACTTTATAACACTGCTCAGATTCTTCATCATTTCATACATTAAAACGTATGAGTGCCCTGAGAGCATAGTATCAAGCATAGACTGTTACCCATCCCTATGCTATGCTCCCCCTAGTGTTCATTAAGTGCTACTGCACTAAACCTGTATGAGGCCCACCCTGCTTGCTTGACCATACCCCCTCATTTACATATAGTACAGCTCGAAAATGAAAACGAAAATGAAAACGAAAATGAAAATGAAAACGAAAATGATAATGAAAACGAAAATGAAAATGAAAAGATATTAATTTAAATTTAAATTTTGGGCTGAATAATCCTCCATTTTCATTTTCCATTTACATTTTCATTTTCATTTTCATTTTCATTTTGGGTTGAATAATCCTCCATATTTCCCGGTATAATTGCTGACTTGTGGCGAAAGTGGTGATAGATTTACCTTAACATCTGTCCAATGTCGTTGTTTTTCACGGTAAGAAGAAATTTTATGACAACGTTACGTGTGTTTTTACATAACAGCAACGTAGGCTATTAGGCTACAGCCGCGAGTGGGATAGCGCTGTGGAAACATCAACGTTGCTGGGCAGTGGCAAAATGGAATAAGAGAATCTCTTCAACATTCAACAGAAACCAGTTGTAGGTAGGTAGGATATTTGGTTCCTTGATCTGTTTATCAGAGATTTGTAGAAAAAAAATGTTAACGTTATACCGAAAGTAGCTACATTGGGTAGGCGTAGCCTATACGCAAAGGGAAATGCACCGAATGTTTATTTGTAACCGTTTCAACTTTTTAGGAATAGCCTATATCGGAGCAAACGTTTATGTGCTGTGTAGAAACGGTACATTTTATGCGCGTTATTGTGTGACTGTGGCAAGATGGTTGTAAACGGGCTTGGGCTATTTTATTGTGCAGTGCAATTTGAGAGGTTGATGTGTGCACAAGCGGCGACTCTGCAGCAATCCTACATTGGAATTTTGACTGCGGTCAAGCCAGCCTCCACTTCGAAAAAGATGGTCAAACTAGCCGCCGCAATTTTTCGCAATATACTAGGCATTCTACGGTAAGAGCGTGTAAGAATTGATTTCAAAATAAAAGTGAAGTTCCAGTGAACGTAATAAGACGTGAAAGTAATTTCACATACATTTAATAAATCAGTCAGTCTGTCAGTAAACAATGAATGGATGAATGAATGAATGAATGAATGAATGAATGAATGAATGAATAAATAAATAAATAAATAAATAAATAAATAAATAAATAAATAAATAAATAAATAAATAAATAAATAAATAAATAAATAAATAAATAAATAAATAAATAAATAAATAAATAAATAAATAAATAAATAAAATACATACATACATAGATACATAAATAAAACAAAATTAATCATTATTAAATAATAAAATGAATAATTATTTTTTTTAAAACAACTACCGCCTGCAAACTTTCAGTGAAAAATTGAGGCTTTCTCATTTCAATTGTGTGAATAATTACTGATTAATAAAAAATAATTAACTTAATAATAAAGAATACATTTTCAAAGACCAATCTGACTTCAAAATGACCACCCCATAGTGTCACTCAGACCATCTCAGGACATTCAGATGTAGAATTTCAAAATTAAAGTCTTCTAAAATGTCATATAAATGCTGTGTTTCTTCTATATTCAGATTGATATCAAAAGGAAACCTCCTGTTTTCACAAAACCATTTCACTACAGAATGATAGAAGAAAACCTCAGAGTGTCACTCAGAGAACCTCAGGACATTTTGATGTGGAATTTCAAATTTATAGCCCTCTAAAATGTCATATAAGAGCTGTGTTTCTTCTAAATTCAGATTGATATTAAAAGGAAACGTCCTGTTTTCACTGACCAATTTCACTTCAGACTGATAGGACACCCCCTCAGGGTGTCAGTCAGACAATCTCAGGACATTCTGATGTGGAATTTCAAAATGAAAGCCCTCTAAAATGTCATATAAATGCTGTGTTTCTTCTATATTCAGATTGATATTAAAAGGAAACTTCCTGTTTTCACAAAACCATTTCACTATTCAATGATAGAAGAACACCTCAGAGTGTCACTCAGGCAACCTCAGGACATTCTGATGTGGAATCTCAAAATTAAAGCCCTCTAAAATTTCATATAAGAGCTGTGTTTCTTCTAAATTCAGATTGATATCAAAAGGAAACCTACTCAGAGAAGGTTTTTTTCTGTTATTTTTACTGTTTTCCACATTTTGGAATAGTAAAGACATCAAAACTATGAGATAACACAAATTAAATTATTTATTAAGACCAAAAAAGTGTTAAACAAATAAAAAAAAGGCATATATTTTAGATTCTTCAAAGTAGCCACCCTTTGCCTTGATGGCCTTGCACATTCTTGCCATTCTCTCAAACAACTTCTGTGGTAAACAGGTATTCCACAGGTAAACAGGTGATGCCATCATGACTATATAAAAGGATATTAAAAGACTCCTGATATCTTATTTCCAGGTACTCTTAGAAGCGATACTATAACCTCTGCATTTGAATGGATCTCTATGGGAATTGGGGTGTGGGACTAGATTTAGCTTTAAATTACACTGGAACAGTGGTTGTCTAAATGGCTCTAAGTCATCAAGGGTCTGACGTATCAAACAAGCCTTAAACCATCACTCTGCTGCCAGAAATACAGTAGATATGGATGGATAACCTTAAGGGTTGTTTCTCCTGACAATTTTTCCTATTGAACTCTATGGAAAAATAAGTCAGGAGAAGAAACCCTTCAAGTTATCCATCCATATCTACTGTATTTCTGGCAGCAGAGTGATGGTTCAGTGTAATTGTTCCAGTGATAATTTATATTATTATACAATAATTTACAGCTAAATAGTGATGTCAAGGATGAAAAGGGTTTAAGCGCTTCCCTGGCTTGTTCCAGGTCCTCTGTGTCCATGCCCAGGCACTGTTCATGGAACCATCTTTCACATTTGTCACATTGGATCTATAAAATCACAAGGTGGAAATCTCTTAGATGATTTTCAAGCTACTTTCACAAATTTCGACCTGTCCATATTTTTCAACAAATGTTACCCACTATGTAACTACAGTATGTGGGTTCATATAATTTGTATGAATAGTCACAATGAAGAAATTTAGTTTACTGTCAATATGTCGGTGTATCTAAATACTCAGCTTCACAGTTTACAATTTCTATAGATTTCATGTACAAATTCTGCTTTCACAACACCAGCAGAGCTACTGCAAATGCTACTACCTCAGAGTGTAAAGGGAATGGATCTAAGATGATGATGCAGCTTTTATCCCAGTTTAATCTAAGCCCATTTGGCCACCTCTAAACACCTTAAAGCAGCTTGCCTTGTCCTGAGATTGTCTGAGTGACACTCTGAGGTGTTCTTCTATCATTCTGAAGTGAACTGGTTTTGTGAAAACAGGAGGATTCCTTTTAATATCAATCTGAATTTAAAAGAAACACAGCTCTTTTATGACAATTTAGAGGGCTTCAATTTTGAAATTCCACATCAGAATGTCCTGAGATATTCTGAGTGACACCCTGAGGTGGTGTGCTATCATTCTGAAGGGAAATTTCTAAGTGAAAACAGGAGGTTTCCTTTTAATATCAATCTGAATTTAGAAGAAACACAGCTCTTATACAACATTTTAGAGGGCTTTAATTTTGAAATTACACATCAGAATGTCCTGAGGTTGTCTGAGTCACACTATGACATGTTCTTCTATCATTCTGAAGAGAAATGGTTTTGTGAAAACAGGAGGATTCCTTTTAATATCAATCTGAATTTAAAAGAAACACAGCTCTTATATGACATTTTAGAGGGCTTCAATTTTGAAATTCCACATCAGAATGTCCTGAGATATTCTGAGTGACACCCTGAGGTGGTGTGCTATCATTCTGAAGGGACATTTCTAAGTGAAAAGAGGAGGTTTCCTTTTGATATCAATCTGAATTTAGAAGAAACACAGCTCTTATATGACATTTTAGAGGGCTTTAATTTTGAAATTCCACATCAGAATGTCCTGAGGTTGTCTGAGTGACACTAGGAGGTCTTCTATCATTCTGAAATGAAATTGGTCAGTGAAAACAGGAGGTTTCCTTTTAATATCAATCTGAATTTAGAAGAAACACAGCTCTTATGTGACATTTTAGAGGGCTTTAATTTTGAAATTCCAAATCAGAATGTCCTGAGATTGTCTGAGTGACACCCTGAGGTGGTGTGCTATCATTCTGAAGTGAAATTGGTCAGTGAAAACAGGTGGTTTCCTTTTAATATCAATCAGAATTTAGAAGAAACACAGCTCTTATATGACATTTTAGAGGGCTTTAATTTTGAAATTCCACATCAGAATGTCCTGAGATTGTCTGAGTGAGACCCTGAGGTAGTGTGCTATCATTCTGAAGTGAAATTGGTCAGTGAAAACTGGTGGTTTCTTTTTAATATCAATCAGAATTTAGAAGAAACACAGCTCTTATATGACATTTTAGAGGCTTTAATTTTGAAATTCCACATCAGAATGTCCTGAGGTTGTCTGATTCACACTATGACATGTTATTCTATCTTTGTGAAGTGAAATGGTTTTGTGAAAACAGACGATTTCCTTTTAATATCAATCTGAATTTAGAAGAAACACAGCTCTTATATGACATTTTAGTGCGCTTTAAATTTGAAATTCCACATCAGAATGTCCTGAGGTTGTCTGAGTCACACTATGACGTGTTCTTCTATCATTCTGAAGAGAAATGGTTTTGTGAAAACAGGAAGTTTCCTTTTGATATCAATTTGAATTTAGAAGAAACACAGCTCTTATATGACATTTTAGAGGGCTTTAATTTTGAAATTCCACATCAGAATGTCCTGAGATTGTCTGAGTGAGACCCTGAGGTAGTGTGCTATCATTCTGAAGTGAAATTGGTCAGTGAAAACTGGTGGTTTCTTTTTAATATCAATCAGAATTTAGAAGAAACACAGCTCTTATATGACATTTTAGAGGCTTTAATTTTGAAATTCCACATCAGAATGTCCTGAGGTTGTCTGATTCACACTATGACATGTTATTCTATCTTTGTGAAGTGAAATGGTTTTGTGAAAACAGACGATTTCCTTTTAATATCAATCTGAATTTAGAAGAAACACAGCTCTTATATGACATTTTAGTGCGCTTTAAATTTGAAATTCCACATCAGAATGTCCTGAGGTTGTCTGAGTCACACTATGACGTGTTCTTCTATCATTCTGAAGAGAAATGGTTTTGTGAAAACAGGAAGTTTCCTTTTGATATCAATTTGAATTTAGAAGAAACACAGCTCGTATATGACATTTTAGAGGGCTTTAATTTTGAAATTACACATCAGAATGTCCTGAGATTGTCTGAGTGACACCCTGAGGTGGTGTGCTATCATTCTGAAGTGAAATTGGTCAGTGAAAACAGGAAGTTTCCTTTTGATATCAATCTGAATTTAGAAGAAACACAGCTCTTATATGACATTTTAGAGGGCTTTAATTTTGAAATTCCACATCAGAATGTCCTGAGATTGTCTGATTCACACTATGACGGTTCTTCTATCTTTGTGAAGTGAAATGGTTTCGTGAAAACAGACGATTTCCTTTTAATATCAATCTGAATATAGAAGAAACACAGCATTTATATGACATTTTAGAGGGCTTTAAATTTGAAAGTCCACATCAGAATGTCCTGAGATTGTCTGAGTGACACTCTGAGGTGTTCTTCTATCATTCTGAAAAGAAATGGTTTTGTGAAAACAGGAAGTTTCCTTTTGATATCAATCTGAATTTAGAAGAAACACAGCTCTTATATGACATTTTAGAGGGCTTTAATTTTGAAATTCCACATCAGAATGTCCTGAGGTTGTCTGAGTGACACTAGGAGGTCTTCTATCATTCTGAAATGAAATTGGTCAGTGAAAACAGGAGGTTTCCTTTTAATATCAATCTGAATTTAGAGGAAACACAGCTCTTATATGACATTTTAGAAGGCTTTAATTTTGAAATTCCACATAAGAATGTCCTGGGATTGTCTGAGTGACACCCTGAGGTGGTGTGCTATCATTCTGAAGTGAAATTGGTCAGTGAAAACAGGTGGTTTCCTTTTAATATCAATCAGAATTTAGAAGAAACACAGCTCTTATATGACAATTTAGAGGGCTTTAATTTTGAAATTCCACATCAGAATGTCCTGAGGTTGTCTGATTCACACTATGACGTGTTCTTCTATGTTTGTGAAGTGAAATGGTTTTGTGAAAACAGACAATTTCCTTTTAATATCAATCTGAATTTAGAAGAAACACAGCTCTTATATGACATTTTAGAGGGCTTGAATTTTGAAATTCCACATTAGAATGTCCTGAGGTTCTCTGAGTGACACTCTGAGGTGGTCTTCTATCATTCTGAAGAGAAATGGTTTTGTGAAAACAGGAAGTTTCCTTTTGATATCAATCTGAATTTAGAAGAAGCACAGCTCTTATTGACATTTTAGAGGGCTTTAATTTTGAAATTCCACATCAGAATGTCCGGAGGTTGTCTGAGTGACATTAGGAGGTCTTCTATCATTCTGAAATGAAATTGGTCAGTGAAAACAGGAGGTTTCCTTTTAATATCAATCTGAATTTAGAAGAAACACAGCTCTTATATGACATTTTAGAGGGCTTTAATTTTGATATTCCACATCAGAATGTCCTGAGATTGTCTGAGTGACACCCTGAGGTGGTGTGCTATCATTCTGAAGTGAAATTGGTCAGTGAAAACAGGTGGTTTCCTTTTAATATCAATCAGAATTTAGAAGAAACACAGCTCTTATATGACATTTTAGAGGGCTTCAATTTTGAAATTCCACATCAGAATGTCCTGAGGTTGTCTGAGTCACATTATGACGTGTTCTTCTATCATTCTGAAGAGAAATGGTTTTGTAAAAACAGGAAGTTTCCTTTTGATATCAATCTGAATTTAGAAGAAACACAGCTCTTATATGACATTTTAGAGGGCTTTAATTTTGAAATTCCACATCAGAATGTCCTGAGGTTCTCTGAGTGACACTCTGAGGTCGTCTTCTATCATTCTGAAGAGAATGGTTTTGTGAAAACAGGAAGTTTCCTTTTGATATCAATCTGAATTTAGAAGAAACACAGCTCTTATATGACAATTTAGAGGGCTTTAATTTTGAAATTCCACATCAGAATGTGCTGAGATTGTCTGACTGACACCCTGAGGTGGTGTCCTATCAGTCTGAAGTGAAATTGGTCAGTGAAAACAGGACGTTTCCTTTTAATATCAATCTGAATTTAGAAGAAACACAGCTCTTATATGACATTTTAGAGGGCTTAAATTTTGAAATTCCACATCAGAATGTCCTGAGGTTGTCTGAGTCACACTATGACGTGTTCCTCTATCATTCTGAAGTGAAATGGTTTTGTGAAAACAGATGGTTTCCTTTTAATATCAATCTGAATTTAGAAGAAACACAGCTCTTATACAACATTTTAGAGGGGTTTAATTTTGAAATTCCACATCAGAATGTCCTTAGGTTGTCTGGGTCACACTATGACATGTTCTTCTATCATTCTGAAGAGAAATGGTTTTGTGAAATCAGGAAGTTTCCTTTTAATATCAATCTGAATTTAGAAGAAACACAGCTCTTATATGACATTTTAGAGGGCTTTAAATTTGAAATTCCACATCAGAATGTCCTGTGATTGTCTGAGTGACATTCTGAGGTCTTCTTCTATCATTCGGAAGAGAAAAGGTTCCGTGAAAACAGGAAGTTCCTTTTTATATCAATCTGAATTTAGAAGAAACACAGCTCTTATATGACATTTTAGAGGGCTTTAATTTTGAAATTCCACATCAGAATGTCCTGAGGTTGTCTGATTCACACTATGACGTGTTCTTCTATGTTTGTGAAGTGAAATGGTTTTGTGAAAACAGATGATTTCCTTTTAATATCAATCTGAATTTAGAAGAAACACAGCTCTTATATGACATTTTAGAGGGCTTGAATTTTGAAATTCCACATTAGAATGTCCTGAGGTTCTCTGAGTGACACTCTGAGGTGGTCTTCTATCATTCTGAAGAGAAATGGTTTTGTGAAAACAGGAAGTTTCCTTTTGATATCAATCTGAATTTAGAAGAAACACAGCTCTTATATGACATTTTAGAGGGCTTTAATTTTGAAATTCCACATCAGAATGTCCGGAGGTTGTCTGAGTGACATTAGGAGGTCTTCTATCATTTTGAAATGAAATTGGTCAGTGAAAACAGGAGGTTTCCTTTTAATATCAATCTGAATTTAGAAGAAACACAGCTCTTATATGACATTTTAGAGGGCTTTAATTTTGGTATTCCACATCAGAATGTCCTGAGATTGTCTGAGTGACACCCTGAGGTGGTGTGCTATCATTCTGAAGTGAAATTGGTCAGTGAAAACAGGTGGTTTCCTTTTAATATCAATCAGAATTTAGAAGAAACACAGCTCTTATATGACATTTTAGAGGGCTTCAATTTTGAAATTCCACATCAGAATGTCCTGAGGTTGTCTGAGTCACACTATGACGTGTTCTTCTATCATTCTGAAGTGAAATGGTTTTGTGAAAACAGATGGTTTCCTTTTAATATCAATCTGAATTTAGAAGAAACACAGCTCTTATACAACATTTTAGAGGGGTTTAATTTTGAAAATCCACATCAGAATGTCCTTAGGTTGTCTGGGTCACACTATGACATGTTCTTCTATCATTCTGAAGAGAAATGGTTTTGTGAAAACAGATGATTTCCTTTTAATATCAATCTGAATTTAGAAGAAACACAGCTCTTATATGACATTTTAGAGGGCTTGAATTTTGAAATTCCACATTAGAATGTCCTGAGGTTCTCTGAGTGACACTCTGAGGTTGTCTTCTATCATTCTGAAGAGAAATGGTTTTGTGAAAACAGGAAGTTTCCTTTTGATATCAATCTGAATTTAGAAGAAACACAGCTCTTATATGACATTTTAGAGGGCTTTAATTTTGAAATTCCACATCAGAATGTCCGGAGGTTGTCTGAGTGACATTAGGAGGTCTTCTATCATTTTGAAATGAAATTGGTCAGTGAAAACAGGAGGTTTCCTTTTAATATCAATCTGAATTTAGAAGAAACACAGCTCTTATATGACATTTTAGAGGGCTTTAATTTTGATATTCCACATCAGAATGTCCTGAGATTGTCTGAGTGACACCCTGAGGTGGTGTGCTATCATTCTGAAGTGAAATTGGTCAGTGAAAATAGGTGGTTTCCTTTTAATATCAATCAGAATTTAGAAGAAACACAGCTCTTATATGACATTTTAGAGGGCTTCAATTTTGAAATTCCACATCAGAATGTCCTGAGGTTGTCTGAGTCACACTATGACGTGTTCTTCTATCATTCTGAAGTGAAATGGTTTTGTGAAAACAGATGGTTTCCTTTTAATATCAATCTGAATTTAGCAGAAACACAGCTCTTATACAACATTTTAGAGGGGTTTAATTTTGAAATTCCACATCAGAATGTCCTTAGGTTGTCTGGGTCACACTATGACATGTTCTTCTATCATTCTGAAGAGAAATGGTTTTGTGAAATCAGGAAGTTTCCTTTTAATATCAATCTGAATTTAGAAGAAACACAGCTCTTATATGACATTTTAGAGGGCTTTAAATTTGAAATTCCACATCAGAATGTCCTGTGATTGTCTGAGTGACATTCTGAGGTCTTCTTCTATCATTCGGAAGAGAAAAGGTTCCGTGAAAACAGGAAGTTCCTTTTTATATCAATCTGAATTTAGAAGAAACACAGCTCTTATATGACATTTTAGAGGGCTTTAATTTTGAAATTCCACATCAGAATGTCCTGAGGTTGTCTGATTCACACTATGACGTGTTCTTCTATGTTTGTGAAGTGAAATGGTTTTGTGAAAACAGGAGGTTTCCTTTTAATATCAATCTGAATTTAGAAGAAACACAGCTCTTATATGACATTTTAGAGGGCTTTCATTTTGATATTCCACATCAGAATGTCCTGAGATTGTCTGAGTGACACCCTGAGGTCGTGTGCTATAATTCTGAAGTGAAATTGGTCAGTGAAAACAGGTGGTTTCCTTTTAATATCAATCAGAATTTAGAAGAAACACAGCTCTTATATGACATTTTAGAGGGCTTCAATTTTGAAATTCCACATCAGAATGTCCTGAGGTTGTCTCAGTCACACTATGACGTGTTCTTCTATCATTCTGAAGTGAAATGGTTTTGTGAAAACAGATGGTTTCCTTTTAATATCAATCAGATTTTAAAAACACAGCTCTTATATGACAATTTAGAGGGCTTTAATTTTGAAATTCCACTTCAGAATGTCCTGAGATTGTCTGACTGACACCCTGAGGTGGTGTCCTATCAGTCTGAAGTGAAATTGGTCAGTGAAAACAGGAAGTTTCCTTTTGATATCAATCTGAATTTAGAAGAAACATAGCTCTTATATGACATTTTAGAGGGCTTTAATTTTGAAATTCCACATCAGAATGTCCTAAGCTTCTCTGAGTGACACTCTGAGGTGGTCTTCTATCATTCTGAAGAGAAATGGTTTTGTGAAAACGGGAAGTTCCTTTTTATATCAATCTGAATTTAGAAGAAACACAGCTCTTATATGAAATTTTAGAGGGCTTTCATTTTTTGAAATTCCACATCAGAATGTCCTGAGGTTGCCTGAGTGACACTCTGAGGTGTTCATCTATCATTCTGAAGTGAAATGGTTTTGTGAAAACAGGCGGTTTCCTTTTAATATCAATCTGAATTTAGAAGAAACACAGCTCTTATATGACAATTTAGAGGGCTTTAAATTTGAAATTCCACATCAGAATGTCCTGAGATTGTCTGAGTGACACTCTGAGGTGTTCTATCAGTCTGAAGTGAAAAGGTTTTGTGAAAACAGGCGGTTTCCTTTTAATATCAATCTGAATTTAGAAGAAACACAGCTCTTATATGACATTTTAGAGGGCTTTAATTTTGAAATTCCACATCAGAATGTCCTGACATTGTCTGAGTGACACCGTGAGGTGGTGTGCTATAATTCTGAAGTGAAATTGGTCAGTGAAAACAGGTGGTTTCCTTTTAATATCAATCAGAATTTAGAAGAAACACAGCTCTTATATTACATTTTAGAGGGCTTTAATTTTGAAATTCCACATCAGAATGTCCTGAGGTTGTCTGAGTCACACTATGACGTGTTCTTCTATCATTCTGAAATAAAATGGTTTTGTGAAAACAGGAGCTTTCCTTTTAATATCAATCAGATTTTAGAAACACAGCTCTTATATGACAATTTAGAGGGCTTTAAATTTGAAATTCCACATCAGAATGTCCTGAGGTTGCCTGAGTGACACTCTGAGGTGTTCTTCTATCTTTCTGAAGTGAAATGGTTTTGTGAAAACAGACGATTTCCTTTTAATATCAGTCTGAATATAGAAGAAACACAGCATTTATATGACATTTTAGAGGGCTTTAAATTTGAAATTCCACATCAGAATGTCCTGAGATTGTCTGAGTGACACTCTGAGGTGTTCTTCTATCATTCTGAAGAGAAATGTTTCCGTGAAAACAGGAGGTTTCCTTTTAATATCAATCAGAATTTAGAAGAAACACAGCTCTTATATGACATTTTAGAGGGCTTCAATTTTGAAATTCCACATCAGAATGTCCTGAGGTTGTCTGAGTCACATTATGACGTGTTCTTCTATCATTCTGAAGAGAAATGGTTTTGTAAAAACAGGAAGTTTCCTTTTGATATCAATCTGAATTTAGAAGAAACACAGCTCTTATATGACATTTTAGAGGGCTTTAATTTTGAAATTCCACATCAGAATGTCCTGACATTGTCTGAGTGACACCGTGAGGTGGTGTGCTATAATTCTGAAGTGAAATTGGTCAGTGAAAACAGGTGGTTTCCTTTTAATATCAATCAGAATTTAGAAGAAACACAGCTCTTATATTACATTTTAGAGGGCTTTAATTTTGAAATTCCACATCAGAATGTCCTGAGGTTGTCTGAGTCACACTATGACGTGTTCTTCTATCATTCTGAAATAAAATGGTTTTGTGAAAACAGGAGCTTTCCTTTTAATATCAATCAGATTTTAGAAACACAGCTCTTATATGACAATTTAGAGGGCTTTAAATTTGAAATTCCACATCAGAATGTCCTGAGGTTGCCTGAGTGACACTCTGAGGTGTTCTTCTATCTTTCTGAAGTGAAATGGTTTTGTGAAAACAGACGATTTCCTTTTAATATCAGTCTGAATATAGAAGAAACACAGCATTTATATGACATTTTAGAGGGCTTTAAATTTGAAATTCCATATCAGAATGTCCTGAGATTGTTTGAGTGACACTCTGAGGTGTTCTTCTATCATTCTGAAGAGAAATGTTTCCGTGAAAACAGGAGGTTTCCTTTTAATATCAATCAGAATTTAGAAGAAACACAGCTCTTATATGACATTTTAGAGGGCTTCAATTTTGAAATTCCACATCAGAATGTCCTGAGGTTGTCTGAGTCACATTATGACGTGTTCTTCTATCATTCTGAAGAGAAATGGTTTTGTAAAAACAGGAAGTTTCCTTTTGATATCAATCTGAATTTAGAAGAAACACAGCTCTTATATGACATTTTAGAGGGCTTTAATTTTGAAATTCCACATCAGAATGTCCTGAGGTTCTCTGAGTGACACTCTGAGGTCGTCTTCTATCATTCTGAAGAGAATGGTTTTGTGAAAACAGGAAGTTTCCTTTTGATATCAATCTGAATTTAGAAGAAACACAGCTCTTATATGACAATTTAGAGGGCTTTAATTTTGAAATTCCACATCAGAATGTGCTGAGATTGTCTGACTGACACCCTGAGATGGTGTGCTATCAGTCTGAAGTGAAATTGGTCAGTGAAAACAGGAAGTTTCCTTTTAATATCAATCTGAATTTAGAAGAAACACAGCTCTTATATGACATTTTAGAGGGCTTAAATTTTGAAATTCCACATCAGAATGTCCTGAGGTTGTCTGAGTCACACTATGACGTGTTCCTCTATCATTCTGAAGTGAAACGGTTTTGTGAAAACAGGTGGTTTCCTTTTAATATCAATCAGAATTTAGACGAAACACAGCTCTTATATGACATTTTAGAGGGCTTTAATTTTAAAATTCCACATCAGAATGTCCTGACATTGTCTGAGTGACACCGTGAGGTGGTGTGCTATAATTCTGAAATGAAATTGGTCAGTGAAAACAGGTGGTTTCCTTTTAATATCAATCAGAATTTAGAAGAAACACAGCTCTTATATGACATTTTAGAGGGCTTTAATTTTGAAATTCCACATCAGAATGTCCTGAGGTTGTCTGGGTCACACTATGACATGTTCTTCTATCATTCTGAAGAGAAATGGTTTTGTGAAAACAGGTGGTTTCCTTTTAATATCAATCAGAATTTAGAAGAAACACAGCTCTTATATTACATTTTAGAGGGCTTTAATTTTGAAATTCCACATCAGAATGTCCTGAGGTTGTCTGGGTCACACTATGACATGTTCTTCTATCATTCTGAAGAGAAATGGTTTTGTGAAATCAGGAAGTTTCCTTTTAATATCAATCTGAATTTAGAAGAAACACAGCTCTTATATGACATTTTAGAGGGCTTTAAATTTGAAATTCCACATCAGAATGTCCTGTGATTGTCTGAGTGACATTCTGAGGTCTTCTTCTATCATTCGGAAGAGAAAAGGTTCCGTGAAAACAGGAAGTTCCTTTTTATATCAATCTGAATTTAGAAGAAACACAGCTCTTATATGACATTTTAGAGGGCTTAAATTTTGAAATTCCACATCAGAATGTCCTGAGATTGTCTGAGTCACACTATGACGTGTTCCTCTATCATTCTGAAGTGAAACGGTTTTGTGAAAACAGGTGGTTTCCTTTTAATATCAATCAGAATTTAGACGAAACACAGCTCTTATATTACATTTTAGAGGGCTTTAATTTTGAAATTCCACATCAGAATGTCCTGAGGTTGTCTGATTCACACTATGACGTGTTCTTCTATGTTTGTGAAGTGAAATGGTTTTGTGAAAACAGATGATTTCCTTTTAATATAAATCTGAATTTAGAAGAAACACAGCTCTTATATGACATTTTAGAGGGCTTGAATTTTGAAATTCCACATTAGAATGTCCTGAGGTTCTCTGAGTGACTCTCTGAGGTGGTCTTCTATCATTCTGAAGAGAAATGGTTTTGTGAAAACAGGAAGTTTCCTTTTGATATCAATCTGAATTTAGAAGAAACACAGCTCTTATATGACATTTTAGAGGGCTTTAATTTTGAAATTCCACATCAGAATGTCCGGAGGTTGTCTGAGTGACATTAGGAGGTCTTCTATCATTTTGAAATGAAATTGGTCAGTGAAAACAGGAGGTTTCCTTTTAATATCAATCTGAATTTAGAAGAAACACAGCTCTTATATGACATTTTAGAGGGCTTTAATTTTGATATTCCACATCAGAATGTCCTGAGATTGTCTGAGTGACACCCTGAGGTGGTGTGCTATCATTCTGAAGTGAAATTGGTCAGTGAAAACAGGTGGTTTCCTTTTAATATCAATCAGAATTTAGAAGAAACACAGCTCTTATATGACATTTTAGAGGGCTTCAATTTTGAAATTCCACATCAGAATGTCCTGAGGTTGTCTGAGTCACACTATGACGTGTTCTTCTATCATTCTGAAGTGAAATGGTTTTGTGAAAACAGATGGTTTCCTTTTAATATCAATCTGAATTTAGAAGAAACACAGCTCTTATACAACATTTTAGAGGGGTTTAATTTTGAAAATCCACATCAGAATGTCCTTAGGTTGTCTGGGTCACACTATGACATGTTATTCTATCATTCTGAAGAGAAATGGTTTTGTGAAATCAGGAAGTTTCCTTTTAATATCAATCTGAATTTAGAAGAAACACAGCTCTTATATGACATTTTAGAGGGCTTTAAATTTGAAATTCCACATCAGAATGTCCTGTGATTGTCTGAGTGACATTCTGAGGTCTTCTTCTATCATTCGGAAGAGAAAAGGTTCCGTGAAAACAGGAAGTTCCTTTTTATATCAATCTGAATTTAGAAGAAACACAGCTCTTATATGACATTTTAGAGGGCTTAAATTTTGAAATTCCACATCAGAATGTCCTGAGATTGTCTGAGTCACACTATGACGTGTTCCTCTATCATTCTGAAGTGAAACGGTTTTGTGAAAACAGGTGGTTTCCTTTTAATATCAATCAGAATTTAGACGAAACACAGCTCTTATATTACATTTTAGAGGGCTTTAATTTTGAAATTCCACATCAGAATGTCCTGAGGTTGTCTGATTCACACTATGACGTGTTCTTCTATGTTTGTGAAGTGAAATGGTTTTGTGAAAACAGATGATTTCCTTTTAATATAAATCTGAATTTAGAAGAAACACAGCTCTTATATGACATTTTAGAGGGCTTGAATTTTGAAATTCCACATTAGAATGTCCTGAGGTTCTCTGAGTGACTCTCTGAGGTGGTCTTCTATCATTCTGAAGAGAAATGGTTTTGTGAAAACAGGAAGTTTCCTTTTGATATCAATCTGAATTTAGAAGAAACACAGCTCTTATATGACATTTTAGAGGGCTTTAATTTTGAAATTCCACATCAGAATGTCCGGAGGTTGTCTGAGTGACATTAGGAGGTCTTCTATCATTTTGAAATGAAATTGGTCAGTGAAAACAGGAGGTTTCCTTTTAATATCAATCTGAATTTAGAAGAAACACAGCTCTTATATGACATTTTAGAGGGCTTTAATTTTGATATTCCACATCAGAATGTCCTGAGATTGTCTGAGTGACACCCTGAGGTGGTGTGCTATCATTCTGAAGTGAAATTGGTCAGTGAAAACAGGTGGTTTCCTTTTAATATCAATCAGAATTTAGAAGAAACACAGCTCTTATATGACATTTTAGAGGGCTTCAATTTTGAAATTCCACATCAGAATGTCCTGAGGTTGTCTGAGTCACACTATGACGTGTTCTTCTATCATTCTGAAGTGAAATGGTTTTGTGAAAACAGATGGTTTCCTTTTAATATCAATCTGAATTTAGAAGAAACACAGCTCTTATACAACATTTTAGAGGGGTTTAATTTTGAAAATCCACATCAGAATGTCCTTAGGTTGTCTGGGTCACACTATGACATGTTATTCTATCATTCTGAAGAGAAATGGTTTTGTGAAATCAGGAAGTTTCCTTTTAATATCAATCTGAATTTAGAAGAAACACAGCTCTTATATGACATTTTAGAGGGCTTTAAATTTGAAATTCCACATCAGAATGTCCTGTGATTGTCTGAGTGACATTCTGAGGTCTTCTTCTATCATTCGGAAGAGAAAAGGTTCCGTGAAAACAGGAAGTTCCTTTTTATATCAATCTGAATTTAGAAGAAACACAGCTCTTATATGACATTTTAGAGGGCTTAAATTTTGAAATTCCACATCAGAATGTCCTGAGATTGTCTGAGTCACACTATGACGTGTTCCTCTATCATTCTGAAGTGAAACGGTTTTGTGAAAACAGGTGGTTTCCTTTTAATATCAATCAGAATTTAGACGAAACACAGCTCTTATATGACATTTTAGAGGGCTTTAATTTTAAAATTCCACATCAGAATGTCCTGACATTGTCTGAGTGACACCGTGAGGTGGTGTGCTATAATTCTGAAGTGAAATTGGTCAGTGAAAACAGGTGGTTTCCTTTTAATATCAATCAGAATTTAGAAGAAACACAGCTCTTATATTACATTTTAGAGGGCTTTAATTTTGAAATTCCACATCAGAATGTCCTGAGGTTGTCTGATTCACACTATGACGTGTTCTTCTATGTTTGTGAAGTGAAATGGTTTTGTGAAAACAGATGATTTCCTTTTAATATAAATCTGAATTTAGAAGAAACACAGCTCTTATATGACATTTTAGAGGGCTTGAATTTTGAAATTCCACATTAGAATGTCCTGAGGTTCTCTGAGTGACTCTCTGAGGTGGTCTTCTATCATTCTGAAGAGAAATGGTTTTGTGAAAACAGGAAGTTTCCTTTTGATATCAATCTGAATTTAGAAGAAACACAGCTCTTATATGACATTTTAGAGGGCTTTAATTTTGAAATTCCACATCAGAATGTCCGGAGGTTGTCTGAGTGACATTAGGAGGTCTTCTATCATTTTGAAATGAAATTGGTCAGTGAAAACAGGAGGTTTCCTTTTAATATCAATCTGAATTTAGAAGAAACACAGCTCTTATATGACATTTTAGAGGGCTTTAATTTTGATATTCCACATCAGAATGTCCTGAGATTGTCTGAGTGACACCCTGAGGTGGTGTGCTATCATTCTGAAGTGAAATTGGTCAGTGAAAACAGGTGGTTTCCTTTTAATATCAATCAGAATTTAGAAGAAACACAGCTCTTATATGACATTTTAGAGGGCTTCAATTTTGAAATTCCACATCAGAATGTCCTGAGGTTGTCTGAGTCACACTATGACGTGTTCTTCTATCATTCTGAAGTGAAATGGTTTTGTGAAAACAGATGGTTTCCTTTTAATATCAATCTGAATTTAGAAGAAACACAGCTCTTATACAACATTTTAGAGGGGTTTAATTTTGAAAATCCACATCAGAATGTCCTTAGGTTGTCTGGGTCACACTATGACATGTTATTCTATCATTCTGAAGAGAAATGGTTTTGTGAAATCAGGAAGTTTCCTTTTAATATCAATCTGAATTTAGAAGAAACACAGCTCTTATATGACATTTTAGAGGGCTTTAAATTTGAAATTCCACATCAGAATGTCCTGTGATTGTCTGAGTGACATTCTGAGGTCTTCTTCTATCATTCGGAAGAGAAAAGGTTCCGTGAAAACAGGAAGTTCCTTTTTATATCAATCTGAATTTAGAAGAAACACAGCTCTTATATGACATTTTAGAGGGCTTAAATTTTGAAATTCCACATCAGAATGTCCTGAGATTGTCTGAGTCACACTATGACGTGTTCCTCTATCATTCTGAAGTGAAACGGTTTTGTGAAAACAGGTGGTTTCCTTTTAATATCAATCAGAATTTAGACGAAACACAGCTCTTATATGACATTTTAGAGGGCTTTAATTTTAAAATTCCACATCAGAATGTCCTGACATTGTCTGAGTGACACCGTGAGGTGGTGTGCTATAATTCTGAAGTGAAATTGGTCAGTGAAAACAGGTGGTTTCCTTTTAATATCAATCAGAATTTAGAAGAAACACAGCTCTTATATTACATTTTAGAGGGCTTTAATTTTGAAATTCCACATCAGAATGTCCGGAGGTTGTCTGAGTGACATTAGGAGGTCTTCTATCATTTTGAAATGAAATTGGTCAGTGAAAACAGGAGGTTTCCTTTTAATATCAATCTGAATTTAGAAGAAACACAGCTCTTATATGACATTTTAGAGGGCTTTAATTTTGATATTCCACATCAGAATGTCCTGAGATTGTCTGAGTGACACCCTGAGGTGGTGTGCTATCATTCTGAAGTGAAATTGGTCAGTGAAAACAGGTGGTTTCCTTTTAATATCAATCAGAATTTAGAAGAAACACAGCTCTTATATGACATTTTAGAGGGCTTCAATTTTGAAATTACACATCAGAATGTCCTGAGGTTGTCTGAGTCACACTATGACGTGTTCTTCTATCATTCTGAAGTGAAATGGTTTTGTGAAAACAGATGGTTTCCTTTTAATATCAATCTGAATTTAGAAGAAACACAGCTCTTATACAACATTTTAGAGGGGTTTAATTTTGAAAATCCACATCAGAATGTCCTTAGGTTGTCTGGGTCACACTATGACATGTTCTTCTATCATTCTGAAGAGAAATGGTTTTGTGACAACAGATGATTTCCTTTTAATATCAATCTGAATTTAGAAGAAACACAGCTCTTATATGACATTTTAGAGGGCTTAAATTTTGAAATTCCACATCAGAATGTCCTGAGATTGTCTGAGTCACACTATGACGTGTTCCTCTATCATTCTGAAGTGAAACGGTTTTGTGAAAACAGGTGGTTTCCTTTTAATATCAATCAGAATTTAGACGAAACACAGCTCTTATATGACATTTTAGAGGGCTTTAATTTTAAAATTCCACATCAGAATGTCCTGACATTGTCTGAGTGACACCGTGAGGTGGTGTGCTATAATTCTGAAGTGAAATTGGTCAGTGAAAACAGGTGGTTTCCTTTTAATATCAATCAGAATTTAGAAGAAACACAGCTCTTATATGACATTTTAGAGGGCTTAAATTTTGAAATTCCACATCAGAATGTCCTGAGATTGTCTGAGTCACACTATGACGTGTTCCTCTATCATTCTGAAGTGAAACGGTTTTGTGAAAACAGGTGGTTTCCTTTTAATATCAATCAGAATTTAGACGAAACACAGCTCTTATATGACATTTTATAAGGCTTTAATTTTAAAATTCCACATCAGAATGTCCTGACATTGTCTGAGTGACACCGTGAGGTGGTGTGCTATAATTCTGAAGTGAAATTGGTCAGTGAAAACAGGTGGTTTCCTTTTAATATCAATCTGAATTTAGAAGAAACACAGCTCTTATATGACATTTTAGAGGGCTTTAATTTTGATATTCCACATCAGAATGTCCTGAGATTGTCTGAGTGACACCCTGAGGTGGTGTGCTATCATTCTGAAGTGAAATTGGTCAGTGAAAACAGGTGGTTTCCTTTTAATATCAATCAGAATTTAGAAGAAACACAGCTCTTATATGACATTTTAGAGGGCTTTAATTTTGAAATTCCACATCAGAATGTCCGGAGGTTGTCTGAGTGACATTAGGAGGTCTTCTATCATTTTGAAATGAAATTGGTCAGTGAAAACAGGAGGTTTCCTTTTAATATCAATCTGAATTTAGAAGAAACACAGCTCTTATATGACATTTTAGAGGGCTTTAATTTTGATATTCCACATCAGAATGTCCTGAGATTGTCTGAGTGACACCCTGAGGTGGTGTGCTATCATTCTGAAGTGAAATTGGTCAGTGAAAACAGGTGGTTTCCTTTTAATATCAATCAGAATTTAGAAGAAACACAGCTCTTATATGACATTTTAGAGGGCTTCAATTTTGAAATTCCACATCAGAATGGCCTGAGGTTGTCTGAGTCACACTATGACGTGTTCTTCTATCATTCTGAAGTGAAATGGTTTTGTGAAAACAGATGGTTTCCTTTTAATATCAATCTGAATTTAGAAGAAACACAGCTCTTATACAACATTTTAGAGGGGTTTAATTTTGAAAATCCACATCAGAATGTCCTTAGGTTGTCTGGGTCACACTATGACATGTTATTCTATCATTCTGAAGAGAAATGGTTTTGTGAAATCAGGAAGTTTCCTTTTAATATCAATCTGAATTTAGAAGAAACACAGCTCTTATATGACATTTTAGAGGGCTTTAAATTTGAAATTCCACATCAGAATATCCTGTGATTGTCTGAGTGACATTCTGAGGTCTTCTTCTATCATTCGGAAGAGAAAAGGTTCCGTGAAAACAGGAAGTTCCTTTTTATATCAATCTGAATTTAGAAGAAACACAGCTCTTATATGACATTTTAGAGGGCTTAAATTTTGAAATTCCACATCAGAATGTCCTGAGATTGTCTGAGTCACACTATGACGTGTTCCTCTATCATTCTGAAGTGAAACGGTTTTGTGAAAACAGGTGGTTTCCTTTTAATATCAATCAGAATTTAGACGAAACACAGCTCTTATATGACATTTTAGAGGGCTTTAATTTTAAAATTCCACATCAGAATGTCCTGACATTGTCTGAGTGACACCGTGAGGTGGTGTGCTATAATTCTGAAGTGAAATTGGTCAGTGAAAACAGGTGGTTTCCTTTTAATATCAATCAGAATTTAGAAGAAACACAGCTCTTATATTACATTTTAGAGGGCTTTAATTTTGAAATTCCGCATCAGAATGTCCTGAGGTTGTCTGATTCACACTAGGACGTGTTCTTCTATGTTTGTGAAGTGAAATGGTTTTGTGAAAACAGATGATTTCCTTTTAATATCAATCTGAATTTAGAAGAAACACAGCTCTTATATGACATTTTAGAGGGCTTGAATTTTGAAATTCCACATTAGAATGTCCTGAGGTTCTCTGAGTGACACTCTGAGGTGGTCTTCTATCATTCTGAAGAGAAATGGTTTTGTGAAAACAGGAAGTTTCCTTTTGATATCAATCTGAATTTAGAAGAAACACAGCTCTTATATGACATTTTAGAGGGCTTTAATTTTGAAATTCCATATCAGAATGTCCGGAGGTTGTCTGAGTGACATTAGGAGGTCTTCTATCATTTTGAAATGAAATTGGTCAGTGAAAACAGGAGGTTTCCTTTTAATATCAATCTGAATTTAGAAGAAACACAGCTCTTATATGACATTTTAGAGGGCTTTAATTTTGATATTCCACATCAGAATGTCCTGAGATTGTCTGAGTGACACCCTGAGGTGGTGTGCTATCATTCTGAAGTGAAATTGGTCAGTGAAAACAGGTGGTTTCCTTTTAATATCAATCAGAATTTAGAAGAAACACAGCTCTTATATGACATTTTAGAGGGCTTCAATTTTGAAATTCCACATCAGAATGTCCTGAGGTTGTCTGAGTCACACTATGACGTGTTCTTCTATCATTCTGAAGTGAAATGGTTTTGTGAAAACAGATGGTTTCCTTTTAATATCAATCTGAATTTAGAAGAAACACAGCTCTTATACAACATTTTAGAGGGGTTTAATTTTGAAAATCCACATCAGAATGTCCTTAGGTTGTCTGGGTCACACTATGACATGTTATTCTATCATTCTGAAGAGAAATGGTTTTGTGAAATCAGGAAGTTTCCTTTTAATATCAATCTGAATTTAGAAGAAACACAGCTCTTATATGACATTTTAGAGGGCTTTAAATTTGAAATTCCACATCAGAATGTCCTGTGATTGTCTGAGTGACATTCTGAGGTCTTCTTCTATCATTCGGAAGAGAAAAGGTTCCGTGAAAACAGGAAGTTCCTTTTTATATCAATCTGAATTTAGAAGAAACACAGCTCTTATATGACATTTTAGAGGGCTTAAATTTTGAAATTCCACATCAGAATGTCCTGAGATTGTCTGAGTCACACTATGACGTGTTCCTCTATCATTCTGAAGTGAAACGGTTTTGTGAAAACAGGTGGTTTCCTTTTAATATCAATCAGAATTTAGACGAAACACAGCTCTTATATGACATTTTAGAGGGCTTTAATTTTAAAATTCCACATCAGAATGTCCTGACATTGTCTGAGTGACACCGTGAGGTGGTGTGCTATAATTCTGAAGTGAAATTGGTCAGTGAAAACAGGTGGTTTCCTTTTAATATCAATCAGAATTTAGAAGAAACACAGCTCTTATATTACATTTTAGAGGGCTTTAATTTTGAAATTCCGCATCAGAATGTCCTGAGGTTGTCTGATTCACACTATGACGTGTTCTTCTATGTTTGTGAAGTGAAATGGTTTTGTGAAAACAGATGATTTCCTTTTAATATCAATCTGAATTTAGAAGAAACACAGCTCTTATATGACATTTTAGAGGGCTTTAATTTTGAAATTCCACATCAGAATGTCCGGAGGTTGTCTGAGTGACATTAGGAGGTCTTCTATCATTTTGAAATGAAATTGGTCAGTGAAAACAGGAGGTTTCCTTTTAATATCAATCTGAATTTAGAAGAAACACAGCTCTTATATGACATTTTAGAGGGCTTTAATTTTGATATTCCACATCAGAATGTCCTGAGATTGTCTGAGTGACACCCTGAGGTGGTGTGCTATCATTCTGAAGTGAAATTGGTCAGTGAAAACAGGTGGTTTCCTTTTAATATCAATCAGAATTTAGAAGAAACACAGCTCTTATATGACATTTTAGAGGGCTTCAATTTTGAAATTCCACATCAGAATGTCCTGAGGTTGTCTGAGTCACACTATGACGTGTTCTTCTATCATTCTGAAGTGAAATGGTTTTGTGAAAACAGATGGTTTCCTTTTAATATCAATCTGAATTTAGAAGAAACACAGCTCTTATACAACATTTTAGAGGGGTTTAATTTTGGAAATCCACATCAGAATGTCCTTAGTTTGTCTGGGTCACACTATGACATGTTCTTCTATCATTCTGAAGAGAAATGGTTTTGTGACAACAGATGATTTCCTTTTAATATCAATCTGAATTTAGAAGAAACACAGCTCTTATATGACATTTTAGAGGGCTTAAATTTTGAAATTCCACATCAGAATGTCCTGAGATTGTCTGAGTCACACTATGACGTGTTCCTCTATCATTCTGAAGTGAAACGGTTTTGTGAAAACAGGTGGTTTCCTTTTAATATCAATCAGAATTTAGACGAAACACAGCTCTTATATGACATTTTAGAGGGCTTTAATTTTAAAATTCCACATCAGAATGTCCTGACATTGTCTGAGTGACACCGTGAGGTGGTGTGCTATAATTCTGAAGTGAAATTGGTCAGTGAAAACAGGTGGTTTCCTTTTAATATCAATCAGAATTTAGAAGAAACACAGCTCTTATATTACATTTTAGAGGGCTTTAATTTTGAAATTCCGCATCAGAATGTCCTGAGGTTGTCTGATTCACACTATGACGTGTTCTTCTATGTTTGTGAAGTGAAATGGTTTTGTGAAAACAGATGATTTCCTTTTAATATCAATCTGAATTTAGAAGAAACACAGCTCTTATATGACATTTTAGAGGGCTTGAATTTTGAAATTCCACATTAGAATGTCCTGAGGTTCTCTGAGTGACACTCTGAGGTGGTCTTCTATCATTCTGAAGAGAAATGGTTTTGTGAAAACAGGAAGTTTCCTTTTGATATCAATCTGAATTTAGAAGAAACACAGCTCTTATATGACATTTTAGAGGGCTTTAATTTTGAAATTCCACATCAGAATGTCCGGAGGTTGTCTGAGTGACATTAGGAGGTCTTCTATCATTTTGAAATGAAATTGGTCAGTGAAAACAGGAGGTTTCCTTTTAATATCAATCTGAATTTAGAAGAAACACAGCTCTTATATGACATTTTAGAGGGCTTTAATTTTGATATTCCACATCAGAATGTCCTGAGATTGTCTGAGTGACACCCTGAGGTGGTGTGCTATCATTCTGAAGTGAAATTGGTCAGTGAAAACAGGTGGTTTCCTTTTAATATCAATCAGAATTTAGAAGAAACACAGCTCTTATATGACATTTTAGAGGGCTTCAATTTTGAAATTCCACATCAGAATGTCCTGAGGTTGTCTGAGTCACACTATGACGTGTTCTTCTATCATTCTGAAGTGAAATGGTTTTGTGAAAACAGATGGTTTCCTTTTAATATCAATCTGAATTTAGAAGAAACACAGCTCTTATACAACATTTTAGAGGGGTTTAATTTTGAAAATCCACATCAGAATGTCCTTAGGTTGTCTGGGTCACACTATGACATGTTATTCTATCATTCTGAAGAGAAATGGTTTTGTGAAATCAGGAAGTTTCCTTTTAATATCAATCTGAATTTAGAAGAAACACAGCTCTTATATGACATTTTAGAGGGCTTTAAATTTGAAATTCCACATCAGAATGTCCTGTGATTGTCTGAGTGACATTCTGAGGTCTTCTTCTATCATTCGGAAGAGAAAAGGTTCCGTGAAAACAGGAAGTTCCTTTTTATATCAATCTGAATTTAGAAGAAACACAGCTCTTATATGACATTTTAGAGGGCTTAAATTTTGAAATTCCACATCAGAATGTCCTGAGATTGTCTGAGTCACACTATGACGTGTTCCTCTATCATTCTGAAGTGAAACGGTTTTGTGAAAACAGGTGGTTTCCTTTTAATATCAATCAGAATTTAGACGAAACACAGCTCTTATATTACATTTTAGAGGGCTTTAATTTTGAAATTCCACATCAGAATGTCCTGAGGTTGTCTGATTCACACTATGACGTGTTCTTCTATGTTTGTGAAGTGAAATGGTTTTGTGAAAACATGATTTCCTTTTAATATAAATCTGAATTTAGAAGAAACACAGCTCTTATATGACATTTTAGAGGGCTTGAATTTTGAAATTCCACATTAGAATGTCCTGAGGTTCTCTGAGTGACTCTCTGAGGTGGTCTTCTATCATTCTGAAGAGAAATGGTTTTGTGAAAACAGGAAGTTTCCTTTTGATATCAATCTGAATTTAGAAGAAACACAGCTCTTATATGACATTTTAGAGGGCTTTAATTTTGAAATTCCACATCAGAATGTCCGGAGGTTGTCTGAGTGACATTAGGAGGTCTTCTATCATTTTGAAATGAAAATGGTCAGTGAAAACAGGAGGTTTCCTTTTAATATCAATCTGAATTTAGAAGAAACACAGCTCTTATATGACATTTTAGAGGGCTTTAATTTTGATATTCCACATCAGAATGTCCTGAGATTGTCTGAGTGACACCCTGAGGTGGTGTGCTATCATTCTGAAGTGAAATTGGTCAGTGAAAACAGGTGGTTTCCTTTTAATATCAATCAGAATTTAGAAGAAACACAGCTCTTATATGACATTTTAGAGGGCTTCAATTTTGAAATTCCACATCAGAATGTCCTGAGGTTGTCTGAGTCACACTATGACGTGTTCTTCTATCATTCTGAAGTGAAATGGTTTTGTGAAAACAGATGGTTTCCTTTTAATATCAATCTGAATTTAGAAGAAACACAGCTCTTATACAACATTTTAGAGGGGTTTAATTTTGAAAATCCACATCAGAATGTCCTTAGGTTGTCTGGGTCACACTATGACATGTTATTCTATCATTCTGAAGAGAAATGGTTTTGTGAAATCAGGAAGTTTCCTTTTAATATCAATCTGAATTTAGAAGAAACACAGCTCTTATATGACATTTTAGAGGGCTTTAAATTTGAAATTCCACATCAGAATGTCCTGTGATTGTCTGAGTGACATTCTGAGGTCTTCTTCTATCATTCGGAAGAGAAAAGGTTCCGTGAAAACAGGAAGTTCCTTTTTATATCAATCTGAATTTAGAAGAAACACAGCTCTTATATGACATTTTAGAGGGCTTAAATTTTGAAATTCCACATCAGAATGTCCTGAGATTGTCTGAGTCACACTATGACGTGTTCCTCTATCATTCTGAAGTGAAACGGTTTTGTGAAAACAGGTGGTTTCCTTTTAATATCAATCAGAATTTAGACGAAACACAGCTCTTATATGACATTTTAGAGGGCTTTAATTTTAAAATTCCACATCAGAATGTCCTGACATTGTCTGAGTGACACCGTGAGGTGGTGTGCTATAATTCTGAAGTGAAATTGGTCAGTGAAAACAGGTGGTTTCCTTTTAATATCAATCAGAATTTAGAAGAAACACAGCTCTTATATTACATTTTAGAGGGCTTTAATTTTGAAATTCCGCATCAGAATGTCCTGAGGTTGTCTGATTCACACTATGATGTGTTCTTCTATGTTTGTGAAGTGAAATGGTTTTGTGAAAACAGATGATTTCCTTTTAATATCAATCTGAATTTAGAAGAAACACAGCTCTTATATGACATTTTAGAGGGCTTGAATTTTGAAATTCCACATTAGAATGTCCTGAGGTTCTCTGAGTGACACTCTGAGGTGGTCTTCTATCATTCTGAAGAGAAATGGTTTTGTGAAAACAGGAAGTTTCCTTTTGATATCAATCTGAATTTAGAAGAAACACAGCTCTTATATGACATTTTAGAGGGCTTTAATTTTGAAATTCCACATCAGAATGTCCGGAGGTTGTCTGAGTGACATTAGGAGGTCTTCTATCATTTTGAAATGAAATTGGTCAGTGAAAACAGGAGGTTTCCTTTTAATATCAATCTGAATTTAGAAGAAACACAGCTCTTATATGACATTTTAGAGGGCTTTAATTTTGATATTCCACATCAGAATGTCCTGAGATTGTCTGAGTGACACCCTGAGGTGGTGTGCTATCATTCTGAAGTGAAATTGGTCAGTGAAAACAGGTGGTTTCCTTTTAATATCAATCAGAATTTAGAAGAAACACAGCTCTTATATGACATTTTAGAGGGCTTCAATTTTGAAATTCCACATCAGAATGTCCTGAGGTTGTCTGAGTCACACTATGACGTGTTCTTCTATCATTCTGAAGTGAAATGGTTTTGTGAAAACAGATGGTTTCCTTTTAATATCAATCTGAATTTAGAAGAAACACAGCTCTTATACAACATTTTAGAGGGGTTTAATTTTGAAAATCCACATCAGAATGTCCTTAGGTTGTCTGGGTCACACTATGACATGTTATTCTATCATTCTGAAGAGAAATGGTTTTGTGAAATCAGGAAGTTTCCTTTTAATATCAATCTGAATTTAGAAGAAACACAGCTCTTATATGACATTTTAGAGGGCTTTAAATTTGAAATTCCACATCAGAATGTCCTGTGATTGTCTGAGTGACATTCTGAGGTCTTCTTCTATCATTCGGAAGAGAAAAGGTTCCGTGAAAACAGGAAGTTCCTTTTTATATCAATCTGAATTTAGAAGAAACACAGCTCTTATATGACATTTTAGAGGGCTTAAATTTTGAAATTCCACATCAGAATGTCCTGAGATTGTCTGAGTCACACTATGACGTGTTCCTCTATCATTCTGAAGTGAAACGGTTTTGTGAAAACAGGTGGTTTCCTTTTAATATCAATCAGAATTTAGACGAAACACAGCTCTTATATGACATTTTAGAGGGCTTTAATTTTAAAATTCCACATCAGAATGTCCTGACATTGTCTGAGTGACACCGTGAGGTGGTGTGCTATAATTCTGAAGTGAAATTGGTCAGTGAAAACAGGTGGTTTCCTTTTAATATCAATCAGAATTTAGAAGAAACACAGCTCTTATATTACATTTTAGAGGGCTTTAATTTTGAAATTCCACATCAGAATGTCCGGAGGTTGTCTGAGTGACATTAGGAGGTCTTCTATCATTTTGAAATGAAATTGGTCAGTGAAAACAGGAGGTTTCCTTTTAATATCAATCTGAATTTAGAAGAAACACAGCTCTTATATGACATTTTAGAGGGCTTGAATTTTGAAATTCCACATTAGAATGTCCTGAGGTTCTCTGAGTGACACTCTGAGGTGGTCTTCTATCATTCTGAAGAGAAATGGTTTTGTGAAAACAGGAAGTTTCCTTTTGATATCAATCTGAATTTAGAAGAAACACAGCTCTTATATGACATTTTAGAGGGCTTTAATTTTGAAATTCCACATCAGAATGTCCGGAGGTTGTCTGAGTGACATTAGGAGGTCTTCTATCATTTTGAAATGAAATTGGTCAGTGAAAACAGGAGGTTTCCTTTTAATATCAATCTGAATTTAGAAGAAACACAGCTCTTATATGACATTTTAGAGGGCTTTAATTTTGATATTCCACATCAGAATGTCCTGAGATTGTCTGAGTGACACCCTGAGGTGGTGTGCTATCATTCTGAAGTGAAATTGGTCAGTGAAAACAGGTGGTTTCCTTTTAATATCAATCAGAATTTAGAAGAAACACAGCTCTTATATGACATTTTAGAGGGCTTGAATTTTGAAATTCCACATCAGAATGTCCTGAGGTTGTCTGATTCCCACTATGACGTGTTCTTCTATGTTTGTGAAGTGAAATGGTTTTGTGAAAACAGATGATTTCCTTTTAATATCAATCTGAATTTAGAAGAAACACAGCTCTTATATGACATTTTAGAGGGCTTGAATTTTGAAATTCCACATTAGAATGTCCTGAGGTTCTCTGAGTGACACTCTGAGGTGGTCTTCTATCATTCTGAAGAGAAATGGTTTTGTGAAAACACGAAGTTTCCTTTTGATATCAATCTGAATTTAGAAGAAACACAGCTCTTATATGACATTTTAGAGGGCTTTAATTTTGAAATTCCACATCAGAATGTCCGGAGGTTGTCTGAGTGACATTAGGAGGTCTTCTATCATTTTGAAATGAAATTGGTCAGTGAAAACAGGAGGTTTCCTTTTAATATCAATCGGAATTTAGAAGAAACACAGCTCTTATATGACATTTTAGAGGGCTTCAATTTTGAAATTCCACATCAGAATGTCCTGAGGTTGTCTGATTCCCACTATGACGTGTTCTTCTATGTTTGTGAAGTGAAATGGTTTTGTGAAAACAGATGATTTCCTTTTAATATCAATCTGAATTTAGAAGAAACACAGCTCTTATATGACATTTTAGAAGGCTTGAATTTTGAAATTCCACATTAGAATGTCCTGAGGTTCTCTGAGTGACACTCTGAGGTGGTCTTCTATCATTCTGAAGAGAAATGGTTTTGTGAAAACACGAAGTTTCCTTTTGATATCAATCTGAATTTAGAAGAAACACAGCTCTTATATGACATTTTAGAGGGCTTTAATTTTGATATTCCACATCAGAATGTCCTGAGATTGTCTGAGTGACACCCTGAGGTGGTGTGCTATCATTCTGAAGTGAAATTGGTCAGTGAAAACAGGTGGTTTCCTTTTAATATCAATCAGAATTTAGAAGAAACACAGCTCTTATATGACATTTTAGAGGGCTTCAATTTTGAAATTCCACATCAGAATGTCCTGAGGTTGTCTGAGTCACACTATGACGTGTTCTTCTATCATTCTGAAGTGAAATGGTTTTGTGAAAACAGATGGTTTCCTTTTAATATCAATCTGAATTTAGAAGAAACACAGCTCTTATACAACATTTTAGAGGGGTTTAATTTTGAAAATCCACATCAGAATGTCCTTAGGTTGTCTGGGTCACACTATGACATGTTCTTCTATCATTCTGAAGAGAAATGGTTTTGTGAAATCAGGAAGTTTCCTTTTAATATCAATCTGAATTTAGAAGAAACACAGCTCTTATATGACATTTTAGAGGGCTTTAAATTTGAAATTCCACATCAGAATGTCCTGTGATTGTCTGAGTGACATTCTGAGGTCTTCTTCTATCATTCGGAAGAGAAAAGGTTCCGTGAAAACAGGAAGTTCCTTTTTATATCAATCTGAATTTAGAAGAAACACAGCTCTTATATGACATTTTAGAGGGCTTAAATTTTGAAATTCCACATCAGAATGTCCTGAGATTGTCTGAGTCACACTATGACGTGTTCCTCTATCATTCTGAAGTGAAACGGTTTTGTGACAACAGGTGGTTTCCTTTTAATATCAATAAGAATTTAGACGAAACACAGCTCTTATATGACATTTTAGAGGGCTTTAATTTTAAAATTCCACATCAGAATGTCCTGACATTGTCTGAGTGACACCGTGAGGTGGTGTGCTATAATTCTGAAATGAAATTGGTCAGTGAAAACAGGTGGTTTCCTTTTAATATCAATCAGAATTTAGAAGAAACACAGCTCTTATATTACATTTTAGAGGGCTTTAATTTTGAAATTCCACATCAGAATGTCCTGAGGTTGTCTGATTCACACTATGACGTGTTCTTCCATGTTTGTGAAGTGAAATGGTTTTGTGAAAACAGATGATTTCCTTTTAATATCAATCAGAATTTAGAAGAAACACAGCTCTTATATGACATTTTAGAGGGCTTGAATTTTGAAATTCCACATTAGAATGTCCTGAGGTTCTCTGAGTGACACTCTGAGGTGGTCTTCTATCATTCTGAAGAGAAATGGTTTTGTGAAAACAGGAAGTTTCCTTTTGATATCAATCTGAATTTAGAAGAAACACAGCTCTTATATGACATTTTAGAGGGCTTCAATTTTGAAATTCCACATCAGAATGTCCTGAGGTTGTCTGAGTCACATTATGACGTGTTCTTCTATCATTCTGAAGAGAAATGGTTTTGTAAAAACAGGAAGTTTCCTTTTGATATCAATCTGAATTTAGAAGACACACAGCTCTTATATGACATTTTAGAGGGCTTTAATTTTGAAATTCCACATCAGAATGTCCTGAGGTTCTCTGAGTGACACTCTGAGGTCGTCTTCTATCATTCTGAAGAGAATGGTTTTGTGAAAACAGGAAGTTCCTTTTAATATCAATCTGAATTTAGAAGAAACACATCTCTTATATGACAATTTAGAGGGCTTTAATTTTGAAATTCCACATCAGAATGTGCTGAGATTGTCTGACTGACACCCTGAGGTGGTGTCCTATCAGTCTGAAGTGAAATTGGTCAGTGAAAACAGGAAGTTTCCTTTTAATATCAATCTGAATTTAGAAGAAACACAGCTCTTATATGACATTTTAGAGGGCTTAAATTTTGAAATTCCACATCAGAATGTCCTGAGGTTGTCTGAATCACACTATGACGTGTTCCTCTATCATTCTGAAGTGAAACGGTTTTGTGAAAACAGGTGGTTTCCTTTTAATATCAATCAGAATTTAGAAGAAACGGCTCTTATATGACATTTTAGAGGGCTTTAATTTTAAACTTCCACATCAGAATGTCCTGACATTGTCTGAGTGACACCGTGAGGTGGTGTGCTATAATTCTCAAGTGAAATTGGTCAGTGAAAACAGGTGGTTTCCTTTTAATATCAATCAGAATTTAGAAGAAACACAGCTCTTATATTACATTTTAGAGGGCTTTAATTTTGAAATTCAACATCAGAATGTCCTGAGGTTGTCTGAGTCACACTATGACGTGTTCTTCTATCATTCTGAAATAAAATGGTTTTGTGAAAACAGGTGGTTTCCTTTTAATATCAATCAGAATTTAGAAGAAACGGCTCTTATATGACATTTTAGAGGGCTTTAATTTTAAACTTCCACATCAGAATGTCCTGACATTGTCTGAGTGACACCGTGAGGTGGTGTGCTATAATTCTCAAGTGAAATTGGTCAGTGAAAACAGGTGGTTTCCTTTTAATATCAATCAGATTTTAAAAACACAGCTCTTATATGACAATTTAGAGGGCTTTAATTTTGAAATTCCACTTCAGAATGTCCTGAGATTGTCTGACTGACACCCTGAGGTGGTGTCCTATCAGTCTGAAGTGAAATTGGTCAGTGAAAACAGGAAGTTTCCTTTTGATATCAATCTGAATTTAGAAGAAACACAGCTCTTATATGACATTTTAGAGGGGTTTAATTTTGAAATTCCACATCAGAATGTCCTAAGCTTCTCTGAGTGACACTCTGAGGTGGTCTTCTATCATTCTGAAGAGAAATGGTTTTGTGAAAACAGGAAGTTCCTTTTTATATCAATCTGAATTTAGAAGAAACACAGCTCTTATATGAAATTTTAGAGGGCTTTAATTTTTTGAAATTCCACATCAGAATGTCCTGAGGTTGCCTGAGTGACACTCTGAGGTGTTCATCTATCATTCTGAAGTGAAAAGGTTTTGTGAAAACAGGCGGTTTCCTTTTAATATCAATCTGAATTTAGAAGAAACACAGCTCTTATATGACATTTTAGAGGGCTTTAATTTTGAAATTCCACATCAGAATGTCCTGAGGTTGTCTGAGTCACACTATGACGTGTTCTTCTATCATTCTGAAATAAAATGGTTTTGTGAAAACAGGAGCTTTCCTTTTAATATCAATCAGATTTTAGAAACACAGCTCTTATATGACAATTTAGAGGGCTTTAAATTTGAAATTCCACATCAGAATGTCCTGAGGTTGCCTGAGTGACACTCTGAGGTGTTCTTCTATCTTTCTAAAGTGAAATGGTTTTGTGAAAACAGACGATTTCCTTTTAATATCAGTCTGAATATAGAAGAAACACAGCATTTATATGACATTTTAGAGGGCTTTAAATTTGAAATTCCACATCAGAATGTCCTGAGATTGTCTGAGTGACACTCTGAGGTGTTCTTCTATCATTCTGAAGAGAAATGTTTCCGTGAAAACAGGAGGTTTCCTTTTAATATCAATCAGAATTTAGAAGAAACACAGCTCTTATATGACATTTTAGAGGGCTTTAATTTTGAAATTCCACATCAGAATGTCCTGAGGTTGTCTGATTCACACTATGACGTGTTCTTCCATGTTTGTGAAGTGAAATGGTTTTGTGAAAACAGATGATTTCCTTTTAATATCAATCTGAATTTAGAAGAAACACAGCTCTTATATGACATTTTAGAGGGCTTGAATTTTGAAATTCCACATTAGAATGTCCTGAGGTTCTCTGAGTGACACTCTGAGGTGGTCTTCTATCATTCTGAAGAGAAATGGTTTTGTGAAAACAGGAAGTTTCCTTTTGATATCAATCTGAATTTAGAAGAAACACAGCTCTTATATGACATTTTAGAGGGCTTTAATTTTGAAATTCCACATCAGAATGTCCGGAGGTTGTCTGAGTGACATTAGGAGGTCTTCTATCATTTTGAAATGAAATTGGTCAGTGAAAACAGGAGGTTTCCTTTTAATATCAATCTGAATTTAGAAGAAACACAGCTCTTATATGACATTTTAGAGGGCTTTAATTTTGATATTCCACATCAGAATGTCCTGAGATTGTCTGAGTGAAACCCTGAGGTGGTGTGCTATCATTCTGAAGTGAAATTGGTCAGTGAAAACAGGTGGTTTCCTTTTAATATCAATCAGAATTTAGAAGAAACACAGCTCTTATATGACATTTTAGAGGGCTTCAATTTTGAAATTCCACATCAGAATGTCCTGAGGTTGTCTGAGTCACATTATGACGTGTTCTTCTATCATTCTGAAGAGAAATGGTTTTGTAAAAACAGGAAGTTTCCTTTTGATATCAATCTGAATTTAGAAGAAACACAGCTCTTATATGACATTTTAGAGGGCTTTAATTTTGAAATTCCACATCAGAATGTCCTGAGGTTCTCTGAGTGACACTCTGAGGTCGTCTTCTATCATTCTGAAGAGAATGGTTTTGTGAAAACAGGAAGTTCCTTTTAATATCAATCTGAATTTAGAAGAAACACATCTCTTATATGACAATTTAGAGGGCTTTAATTTTGAAATTCCACATCAGAATGTGCTGAGATTGTCTGACTGACACCCTGAGGTGGTGTCCTATCAGTCTGAAGTGAAATTGGTCAGTGAAAACAGGAAGTTTCCTTTTAATATCAATCTGAATTTAGAAGAAACACAGCTCTTATATGACATTTTAGAGGGCTTAAATTTTGAAATTCCACATCAGAATGTCCTGAGGTTGTCTGAATCACACCATGACGTGTTCCTCTATCATTCTGAAGTGAAACGGTTTTGTGAAAACAGGTGGTTTCCTTTTAATATCAATCAGAATTTAGAAGAAACGGCTCTTATATGACATTTTAGAGGGCTTTAATTTTAAACTTCCACATCAGAATGTCCTGACATTGTCTGAGTGACACCGTGAGGTGGTGTGCTATAATTCTCAAGTGAAATTGGTCAGTGAAAACAGGTGGTTTCCTTTTAATATCAATCAGAATTTAGAAGAAACACAGCTCTTATATTACATTTTAGAGGGCTTTAATTTTGAAATTCCACATCAGAATGTCCTGAGGTTGTCTGAGTCACACTATGACGTGTTCTTCTATCATTCTGAAATAAAATGGTTTTGTGAAAACAGGAGCTTTCCTTTTAATATCAATCAGATTTTAAAAACACAGCTCTTATATGACAATTTAGAGGGCTTTAATTTTGAAATTCCACTTCAGAATGTCCTGAGATTGTCTGACTGACACCCTGAGGTGGTGTCCTATCAGTCTGAAGTGAAATTGGTCAGTGAAAACAGGAAGTTTCCTTTTGATATCAATCTGAATTTAGAAGAAACACAGCTCTTATATGACATTTTAGAGGGCTTTAATTTTGAAATTCCACATCAGAATGTCCTGAGGTTGCCTGAGTGACACTCTGAGGTGTTCATCTATCATTCTGAAGTGAAATGGTTTTGTGAAAACAGGCGGTTTCCTTTTAATATCAATCTGAATTTAGAAGAAACACAGCTCTTATATGACAATTTAGAGGGCTTTAAATTTGAAATTCCACATCAGAATGTCCTGAGATTGTCTGAGTGACACTCTGAGGTGTTCTATCAGTCTGAAGTGAAAAGGTTTTGTGAAAACAGGCGGTTTCCTTTTAATATCAATCTGAATTTAGAAGAAACACAGCTCTTATATGACATTTTAGAGGGCTTTAATTTTGAAATTCCACATCAGAATGTCCTGAGGTTGTCTGAGTCACACTATGACGTGTTCTTCTATCATTCTGAAATAAAATGGTTTTGTGAAAACAGGAGCTTTCCTTTTAATATCAGTCTGAATATAGAAGAAACACAGCATTTATATGACATTTTAGAGGGCTTTAAATTTGAAATTCCACATCAGAATGTCCTGAGATTGTCTGAGTGACACTCTGAGGTGTTCTTCTATCATTCTGAAGAGAAATGTTTCCGTGAAAACAGGAGGTTTCCTTTTAATATCAATCAGAATTTAGAAGAAACACATCTCTTATATGACATTTTAGAGGGCTTTAATTTTTAAATTCCACATCAGAATGTCCTGAGGTTGTCTGAATGACACTATGAGGTGTTCTTCTATCACTCTGAAATAAAATGGTTTTGTGAAAACAGGAGCTTTCCTTTTAATGTCAATCAGATTTTAGAAACACAGCTCTTATATGACAATTTAGAGGGCCTTAATTTTGAAATTCCACATCAGAATGTCCTGAGATTGTCTGACTGACACCCTGAGGTGGTGTCCTATCAGTCTGACGTGAAATTGGTCAGTGAAAACAGGAAGTTTCCTTTTGATATCAGTCTGAATTTAGAAGAAACACAGCTCTTATACAACATTTTAGAGGGCTTTAATTTTGAAATTCCACATCAGAATGTCCTGAGGTTGTCTGAGTCACACTATGACGTGTTCGTCTATCATTCTGAAGTGAAACGGTTTTGTGAAAACAGGTGGTTTCCTTTTAACATCAATCAGAATTTAGAAGAAACACAGCTCTTATATGACATTTTAGAGGGCCTTAATTTTGAAATTCCACATCAGAATGTCCTGACATTGTCTGAGTGACACCGTGATTTGGTGTGCTATAATTCTGAAGTGAAATTGGTAAGTGAAAACAGGTGGTTTCCTTTTAATATCAATCAGAATTTAGAAGAAACACAGCTCTTATATTACATTTTAGAGGGCTTTAATTTTGAAATTCCACATCAGAATGTCCTGAGGTTGTCTGAGTCACACTATGACGTGTTCTTCTATCATTCTGAAATAAAATGGTTTTGTGAAAACAGGAGCTTTCCTTTTAATATCAATCAGATTTTAAAAACACAGCTCTTATATGACAATTTAGAGGGCTTTAATTTTGAAATTCCACTTCAGAATGTCCTGAGATTGCTTGACTGACACCCTGAGGTGGTGTCCTATCAGTCTGAAGTGAAATTGGTCAGTGAAAACAGGAAGTTTCCTTTTGATATCAATCTAAATTTATAAGAAACACAGCTCTTATATGACATTTTAGAGGGCTTTAATTTTGAAATTCCACATCAGAATGTCCTAAGCTTCTCTGAGTGACACTCTGAGGTGGTCTTCTATCATTCTGAAGAGAAATGGTTTTGTGAAAACAGGAAGTTCCTTTTTATATCAATCTGAATTTAGAAGAAACACAGCTCTTATATGAAATTTTAGAGGGCTTTAATTTTTTGAAATTCCACATCAGAATGTCCTGAGGTTGTCTGAGTGACACTCTGAGGTGTTCTTCTATCACTCTGAAATAAAATGGTTTTGTGAAAACAGGAGCTTTCCTTTTAATGTCAATCAGATTTTAGAAACACAGCTCTTATATGACAATTTAGAGGGCCTTAATTTTGAAATTCCACATCAGAATGTCCTGACATTGTCTGAGTGACACCGTGATTTGGTGTGCTATAATTCTGAAGTGAAATTGGTAAGTGAAAACAGGTGGTTTCCTTTTAATATCAATCAGAATTTAGAAGAAACACAGCTCTTATATTACATTTTAGAGGGCTTTAATTTTGAAATTCCACATCAGAATGTCCTGAGGTTGTCTGAGTCACACTATGACGTGTTCTTCTATCATTCTGAAATAAAATGGTTTTGTGAAAACAGGAGCTTTCCTTTTAATATCAATCAGATTTTAAAAACACAGCTCTTATATGACAATTTAGAGGGCTTTAATTTTGAAATTCCACTTCAGAATGTCCTGAGATTGCTTGACTGACACCCTGAGGTGGTGTCCTATCAGTCTGAAGTGAAATTGGTCAGTGAAAACAGGAAGTTTCCTTTTGATATCAATCTAAATTTATAAGAAACACAGCTCTTATATGACATTTTAGAGGGCTTTAATTTTGAAATTCCACATCAGAATGTCCTAAGCTTCTCTGAGTGACACTCTGAGGTGGTCTTCTATCATTCTGAAGAGAAATGGTTTTGTGAAAACAGGAAGTTCCTTTTTATATCAATCTGAATTTAGAAGAAACACAGCTCTTATATGAAATTTTAGAGGGCTTTAATTTTTTGAAATTCCACATCAGAATGTCCTGAGGTTGTCTGAGTGACACTCTGAGGTGTTCTTCTATCATTCTGAAGAGAAATGTTTCCGTGAAAACAGGAGGTTTCCTTTTAATATCAATCAGAATTTAGAAGAAACACAGCTCTTATATGACATTTTAGAGGGCTTTAATTTTTAAATTCCACATCAGAATGTCCTGAGGTTGTCTGAATGACACTATGAGGTGTTCTTCTATCACTCTGAAATAAAATGGTTTTGTGAAAACAGGAGCTTTCCTTTTAATGTCAATCAGATTTTAGAAACACAGCTCTTATATGACAATTTAGAGGGCCTTAATTTTGAAATTCCACATCAGAATGTCCTGAGATTGTCTGACTGACACCCTGAGGTGGTGTCCTATCAGTCTGACGTGAAATTGGTCAGTGAAAACAGGAAGTTTCCTTTTGATATCAATCTGAATTTAGAAGAAACACAGCTCTTATACAACATTTTAGAGGGCTTTAATTTTGAAATTCCACATCAGAATGTCCTGAGGTTGTCTGAGTCACACTATGACGTGTTCGTCTATCATTCTGAAGTGAAACGGTTTTGTGAAAACAGGTGGTTTCCTTTTAACATCAATCAGAATTTAGAAGAAACACAGCTCTTATATGACATTTTAGAGGGCTTTAATTTTGAAATTCCACATCAGAATGTCCTGACATTGTCTGAGTGACACCGTGAGTTGGTGTGCTATAATTCTGAAGTGAAATTGCTCAGTGAAAACAGGTGGTTTCCTTTTAATATCAATCAGAATTTAGAAGAAACACAGCTCTTATATTACATTTTAGAGGGCTTTAATTTTGAAATTCCACATCAGAATGTCCTGAGGTTGTCTGAGTCACACTATGACGTGTTCTTCTATCATTCTGAAATAAAATGGTTTTGTGAAAACAGGAGCTTTCCTTTTAATATCAATCAGATTTTAAAAACACAGCTCTTATATGACAATTTAGAGGGCTTTAATTTTGAAATTCCACTTCAGAATGTCCTGAGATTGCTTGACTGACACCCTGAGGTGGTGTCCTATCAGTCTGAAGTGAAATTGGTCAGTGAAAACAGGAAGTTTCCTTTTGATATCAATCTGAATTTAGAAGAAACACAGCTCTTATATGACATTTTAGAGGGCTTTAATTTTGAAATTCCACATCAGAATGTCCTAAGCTTCTCTGAGTGACACTCTGAGGTGGTCTTCTATCATTCTGAAGAGAAATGGTTTTGTGAAAACAGGAAGTTCCTTTTTATATCAATCTGAATTTAGAAGAAACACAGCTCTTATATGAAATTTTAGAGGGCTTTAATTTTTTGAAATTCCACATCAGAATGTCCTGAGGTTGCCTGAGTGACACTCTGAGGTGTTCATCTATCATTCTGAAGTGAAATGGTTTTGTGAAAACAGGCGGTTTCCTTTTAATATCAATCTGAATTTAGAAGAAACACAGCTCTAATATGACATTTTAGAGGGCTTTAAATTTGAAATTCCACATCAGAATGTCCTGAGATTGTCTGACTGACATTCTGACGTCTTCTTCTATCATTCGGAAGAGAAAAGGTTCCGTGAAAACAGGAGGTTTCTTTTTAATATGAATCCGAATTTAGAAGAAACACAGCTCTTATATGACATTTTAGAGGGCTTTAATTTTGAAATTCCACATCAGAATGTCCTGACATTGCCTGAATGACACCGTGAGGTGGTGTGCTATTAATTCTGAAGTGAAATTGGTCCGTGAAAACAGGAGGTTTCTTTTTAATATCAATCTGAATTTAGAAGAAACACAGCTCTTATATGACATTTTAGAGGGCTTTAATTTTGAAATTCTGAAGTGAAGTTTACTTTTAATATCAATCTGAATATAGAAGAAACACAGCATATGACATTTTAGAGGGCTTTAAATTTGAAATTCCACATCAGAATGTCCTGAGATTGTCTGAGTGACACTCTGAGGTGTTCTATCAGTCTGAAGTGAAATGGTTTTGTGAAAACAGGCGGTTTCCTTTTAATATCAATCTGAATTTAGAAGAAACACAGCTCTTATATGACATTTTAGAGGGCTTTAAATTTGAAATTCCACATCAGAATGTCCTGAGATTGTCTGAGTGACATTCTGAGGTCTTCTTCTATCATTCGCAAGAGAAAAGGTTCCGTGAAAACAGGAGGTTTCTTTTTAATATCAATCTGAATTTAGAAGAAACACAGCTCTTATATGACATTTTAGAGGGCTTTAATTTTGAAATTCCACATCAGAATGTCCTGAGGTTGCCTGAGTGACACTCTGAGCTGTTCTTCTATCATTGTATAGTGAAATTGGTCAGTGAAAACAGGAAGTTTCCTTTTGATATCAATCTGAATTTAGAAGAAACACAGCTCTTATATGACATTTTAGAGGGCTTTAATTTTGAAATTCCACATCAGAATGTCCTAAGCTTCTCTGAGTGACACTCTGAGGTGGTCTTCTATCATTCTGAAGAGAAATGGTTTTGTGAAAACAGGAAGTTCCTTTTTATATCAATCTGAATTTAGAAGAAACACAGCTCTTATATGAAATTTTAGAGGGCTTTAATTTTTTGAAATTCCACATCAGAATGTCCTGAGGTTGCCTGAGTGACACTCTGAGGTGTTCATCTATCATTCTGAAGTGAAATGGTTTTGTGAAAACAGGCGGTTTCCTTTTAATATCAATCTGAATTTAGAAGAAACACAGCTCTAATATGACATTTTAGAGGGCTTTAAATTTGAAATTCCACATCAGAATGTCCTGAGATTGTCTGACTGACATTCTGACGTCTTCTTCTATCATTCGGAAGAGAAAAGGTTCCGTGAAAACAGGAGGTTTCTTTTTAATATGAATCCGAATTTAGAAGAAACACAGCTCTTATATGACATTTTAGAGGGCTTTAATTTTGAAATTCCACATCAGAATGTCCTGACATTGCCTGAATGACACCGTGAGGTGGTGTGCTATTAATTCTGAAGTGAAATTGGTCCGTGAAAACAGGAGGTTTCTTTTTAATATCAATCTGAATTTAGAAGAAACACAGCTCTTATATGACATTTTAGAGGGCTTTAATTTTGAAATTCTGAAGTGAAGTTTACTTTTAATATCAATCTGAATATAGAAGAAACACAGCATATGACATTTTAGAGGGCTTTAAATTTGAAATTCCACATCAGAATGTCCTGAGATTGTCTGAGTGACACTCTGAGGTGTTCTATCAGTCTGAAGTGAAATGGTTTTGTGAAAACAGGAAGTTTACTTTTAATATCAATCTGAATATAGAAGAAACACAGCATATGACATTTTAGAGGGCTTTAAATTTGAAATTACACATCAAAATGTCCTGAGGTTCTCTGAGTGAGACTCTGATGTGTTCTTCTATCATTGTATAGTGAAATGGTTTTGTGAAAACAGGCGGTTTCCTTTTAATATCAATCTGAATATAGAAGAAACACAGCATTTATATGACATTTTAGAGGGCTTTAAATTGGAAATTCCACATCAGAATGTCCTGAGATTTTCTGAGTGACATTCTGAGCTCTTCTTCTATCATTCAGAAGAGAAAAGATTCCGTGAAAACAGGAGGTTTCTTTTTAATATCAATCTGAATTTAGAAGAAACACAGCTCTTATATGACATTTTAGAGGGCTTTAATTTTGGAATTCCACATCAGAATGTCCTGAGGTTGCCTGAGTGACACTCTGAGCTGTTCTTCTATCATTGTATAGTGAAATGGTTTTGTAAAAACAGGAAGTTTACTTTTAATATCAATCTGAATATAGAAGAAACACAGCATATGACATTTTAGAGGGCTTTAAATTTGAAATTCCATATCAGAATGTCCTGAGGTTCTCTGAGTGACACTCTGAGATGTTCTTCTATCATTGTGTAGTGCAATGGTTTTATGAAAACAGGAAGTTTCCTTTTAATATCAGTCTGAATATAGAAGAAACACAGCATGTATATGACATTTTAGAGGGCTTTAATTTTGAAATTCCACATCAGAATGTCTTGAGGTTGCCTGAATGACACCCTGAGCAGGTTTCCTATCAGTCTGAAGTGAAATTGGTCAGTGAAAACAGGTATTTTCCTTTTAATATCAATCTGAATTTAAAAGAAACACAGCTATTATATGACATTATAGAGGGCTTTAATTTTGAAATTCCACATCAGAATGTCCTGAGGTTGCCTGAGTGACACTGAGGTGTTCTTCTATCATTGTATAGTGATATTGTTTCGTGAAAACAGGAAGTTTCCTTTTAATATCAATCTGAATATAGAAGAAACACAGCTCTTATATGACATTTTAGAGGGCTTTAAATTTGAAATTCCACATCAGAATGTCCTGAGATTGTCTGAGTGACATTCTGTCGTCTTCTTCTATCATTCGGAAGAGAAAAGGTTCCGTGAAAACAGGAGGTTTCTTTTTAATATGAATCTGAATTTAGAAGAAACACAGCTCTTATATGACATTTTAGAGGGCTTTAATTTTTGAAATTCCACATCAGAATGTCCTGAGCTTGCCTGAGTGACACTCTGAGGTGTTCATCTATCATTCTGAAGTGAAATGGTTTTGTGAAAACAGGCGGTTTCCTTTTAATATCAATCTGAATATAGAAGAAACACAGCATTTATATGACATTTTAGAGGGCTTTAAATTTGAAATTCTACATCAGAATGTCCTGAGATTGTCTGAGTGACACTCTGAGGTGTTCTATCAGTCTGAAGTGAAATGGTTTTGTGAAAACAGGCGGTTTCCTTTTAATATCAATCTGAATTTAGAAGAAACACAGCTCTTATATGACATTTTAGAGGGCTTTAAATTTGAAATTCCACATCAGAATGTCCTGAGATTGTCTGAGTGACACTGAGGTGTTCTTCTATCATTGTATAGTGATATTGTTTCGTGAAAACAGGAAGTTTCCTTTTAATATCAATCTGAATTTAGAAGAAACACAGCTCTTATATGACATTTTAGAGGGCTTTAATTTTGAAATTCCACATCAGAATGTCCTGAGATTGTCTGAGTGACATTCTGTCGTCTTCTTCTATCATTCGGAAGAGAAAAGGTTCTGTGAAAACAGGAGGTTTCTTTTTAATATGAATCTGAATTTAGAAGAAACACAGCTCTTATATGACATTTTAGAGGGCTTTAATTTTTGAAATTCCACATCAGAATGTCCTGAGCTTGCCTGAGTGACACTCTGAGGTGTTCATCTATCATTCTGAAGTGAAATGGTTTTGTGAAAACAGGAAGTTTCCTTTTAATATCAATCTGAATATAGAAGAAACACAGCTCTTATATGACATTTTAGAGGGCTTTAATTTTGAAATTCCACATCAGAATGTCCTGACATTGCCTGAATGACACCGTGAGGTGGTGTGCTATTAATTCTGAAGTGAAATTGGTCCGTGAAAACAGGAGGTTTCTTTTTAATATCAATCTGAATTTAGAAGAAACACAGCTCTTATATGACATTTTAGAGGGCTTTAAATTTGAAATTCCACATCAGAATGTCCTGAGATTGTCTGAGTGACATTCTGTCGTCTTCTTCTATCATTCAGAAGAGAAAAGGTTCCGTGAAAACAGGAGGTTTCTTTTTAATATGAATCTGAATTTAGAAGAAACACAGCTCTTATATGACATTTTAGAGGGCTTTAATTTTTGAAATTCCACATCAGAATGTCCTGAGCTTGCCTGAGTGACACTCTGAGGTGTTCATCTATCATTCTGAAGTGAAATGGTTTTGTGAAAACAGGCGGTTTCCTTTTAATATCAATCTGAATATAGAAGAAACACAGCATTTATATGACATTTTAGAGGGCTTTAAATTTGAAATTCTACATCAGAATGTCCTGAGATTGTCTGAGTGACACTCTGAGGTGTTCTATCAGTCTGAAGTGAAATGGTTTTGTGAAAACAGGCGGTTTCCTTTTAATATCAATCTGAATTTAGAAGAAACACAGCTCTTATATGACATTTTAGAGGGCTTTAAATTTGAAATTCCACATCAGAATGTCCTGAGATTGTCTGAGTGACACTGAGGTGTTCTTCTATCATTGTATAGTGATATTGTTTCGTGAAAACAGGAAGTTTCCTTTTAATATCAATCTGAATTTAGAAGAAACACAGTTCTTATATGACATTTTAGAGGGCTTTAATTTTGAAATTCCACATCAGAATGTCCTGAGATTGTCTGAGTGACATTCTGTCGTCTTCTTCTATCATTCGGAAGAGAAAAGGTTCTGTGAAAACAGGAGGTTTCTTTTTAATATGAATCTGAATTTAGAAGAAACACAGCTCTTATATGACATTTTAGAGGGCTTTAATTTTTGAAATTCCACATCAGAATGTCCTGAGCTTGCCTGAGTGACACTCTGAGGTGTTCATCTATCATTCTGAAGTGAAATGGTTTTGTGAAAACAGGAAGTTTCCTTTTAATATCAATCTGAATATAGAAGAAACACAGCTCTTATATGACATTTTAGAGGGCTTTAATTTTGAAATTCCACATCAGAATGTCCTGACATTGCCTGAATGACACCGTGAGGTGGTGTGCTATTAATTCTGAAGTGAAATTGGTCCGTGAAAACAGGAGGTTTCTTTTTAATATCAATCTGAATTTAGAAGAAACACAGCTCTTATATGACATTTTAGAGGGCTTTAATTGTTGAAATTCCACATCAGAATGTCCTGAGCTTGCCTGAGTGACACTCTGAGGTGTTCTTCTATCATTGTATAGTGAAATGGTTTTGTGAAAACAGGAAGTTTCCTTTTAATATCAATCTGAATATAGAAGAAACACAGCATTTATATGACATTTTAGAGGGCTTTAAATTTGAAATTCTACATCAGAATGTCCTGAGATTGTCTGAGTGACACTCTGAGGTGTTCTATCAGTCTGAAGTGAAATGGTTTTGTGAAAACAGGCGGTTTCCTTTTAATATCAATCTGAATTTAGAAGAAACACAGCTCTTATATGACATTTTAGAGGGCTTTAAATTTGAAATTCCACATCAGAATGTCCTGAGATTGTCTGAGTGACATTCTGAGGTCTTCTTCTATCATTCGCAAGAGAAAAGGTTCCGTGAAAACAGGAGGTTTCTTTTTAATATCATTCTGAATATAGAAGAAACACAGCATATGACATTTTAGAGGGCTTTAAATTTGAAATTACACATCAAAATGTCCTGAGGTTCTCTGAGTGACACTCTGAGATGTTCTTCTATCATTGTGTAGTGCAATGGTTTTATGAAAACAGGAAGTTTCCTTTTAATATCAGTCTGAATTTAGAAGAAACACAGCTCTTATATGACATTTTAGAGGGCTTTAAATTTGAAATTCCACATCAGAATGTCCTGAGATTGTCTGAGTGACATTCTGAGGTCTTCTTCTATCATTCAGAAGAGAAAAGATTCCGTGAAAACAGGAGGTTTCTTTTTAATATCAATCTGAATTTAGAAGAAACACAGCTCTTATATGACATTTTAGAGGGCTTTAATTTTGGAATTCCACATCAGAATGTCCTGAGGTTGCCTGAGTGACACTCTGAGCTGTTCTTCTATCATTGTATAGTGAAATGGTTTTGTGAAAACAGGAAGTTTACTTTTAATATCAATCTGAATATAGAAGAAACACAGCATATGACATTTTAGAGGGCTTTACATTTGAAATTCCATATCAGAATGTCCTGAGGTTCTCTGAGTGACACTCTGAGATGTTCTTCTATCATTGTGTAGTGCAATGGTTTTATGAAAACAGGAAGTTTCCTTTTAATATCAGTCTGAATTTAGAAGAAACACAGCTCTTATATGACATTTTAGAGGGCTTTAAATTTGAAATTCCACATCAGAATGTCCTGAGATTGTCTGAGTGACATTCTGAGGTCTTCTTCTATCATTCGCAAGAGAAAAGGTTCCGTGAAAACAGGAGGTTTCTTTTTAATATCAATCTGAATTTAGAAGAAACACAGCTCTTATATGACATTTTAGAGGGCTTTAATTTTGAAATTCCACATCAGAATGTCCTGAGGTTGCCTGAGTGACACTCTGAGCTGTTCTTCTATCATTGTATAGTGAAATGGTTTTGTGAAAACAGGAAGTTTACTTTTAATATCAATCTGAATATAGAAGAAACACAGCATATGACATTTTAGAGGGCTTTAAATTTGAAATTACACATCAAAATGTCCTGAGGTTCTCTGAGTGAGACTCTGATGTGTTCTTCTATCATTGTATAGTGAAATGGTTTTGTGAAAACAGGAAGTTTCCTTTTAATATCAATCTGAATATAGAAGAAACACAGCATTTATATGACATTTTAGAGGGCTTTAAATTTGAAATTCCACATCAGAATGTCCTGAGATTTTCTGAGTGACACTCTGAGGTGTTCTATCAGTCTGAAGTGAAATGGTTTTGTGAAAACAGGTGGTTTCCTTTTAATATCAATCTGAATTTAGAAGAAACACAGCTCTTATATGACATTTTAGAGGGCTTTAAATTTGAAATTCCACATCAGAATGTCCTGAGATTGTCTGAGTGACACTCTGAGCTGTTCTTCTATCATTGTATAGTGAAATGGTTTTGTGAAAACAGGAAGTTTACTTTTAATATCAATCTGAATATAGAAGAAACACAGCATATGACATTTTAGAGGGCTTTAAATTTGAAATTCCATATCAGAATGTCCTGAGGTTCTCTGAGTGACACTCTGAGATGTTCTTCTATCATTGTGTAGTGCAATGGTTTTATGAAAACAGGAAGTTTCCTTTTAATATCAGTCTGAATATAGAAGAAACACAGCATGTATATGACATTTTAGAGGGCTTTAATTTTGAAATTCCACATCAGAATGTCCTGAGGTTGCCTGAATGACACTCTGAGGTGTTCTTCGATCATTGTATAGTGAAATGGTTTTGTGAAAATAGGAAGTTTCCTTTTAATATCAATCTGAATATAGAAGAAACACAGCATTTATATGACATTTTAGAGGGCTTTAATTTTGGAATTCCACATCAGAATGTCCTGAGGTTGCCTGATTGACACTCTGAGGTGTTCTTCTATCATTGTATAGTGAAATGGTTTTGTGAAAACAGGAAGTGTCCTTTTAATATCAATCTGAATATAGAAGAAACACAGCATTTATATGACATTTTAGAGGGCTTTAATTTTGAAATTCCACATCAGAATGTCCTGAGATTGTCTGACTGACACCCTGAGCAGGTGTCCTATCAGTCTGAAGTGAAATTGGTCAGTGAAAACAGGTATTTTCCTTTTAATATCAATCTGAATTTAAAAGAAACACAGCTATTATATGACATTATAGAGGGCTTTAATTTTGAAATTCCACATCAGAATGTCCTGAGGTTGCCTGAGTGACACTGAGGTGTTCTTCTATCATTGTATAGTGATATTGTTTCGTGAAAACAGGAAGTTTCCTTTTAATATCAATCTGAATATAGAAGAATCACAGCATTTATATGACATTTTAGAGGGCTTTAATTTTGAAATTCCACATCAGAATGTCCTGAGGTTGTCTGAGTGACACTATGAGGTGGTCATTTTGAAGTCAGATTTGTCTTTGAGAATTTATTCTTTATTATTAAGTTAATAATTTTTTATTAATCAGTAATTATTCACACAATTGAAATGAGAAAGTCTAAATTTTTCACTTAAAGTTTGCAGGCGGTAGTTGTTTTAAAAAAAATAATTATTTATTTTATTATTTAATAATTATTAATTTTGTTTTATTAATGTATGTATGTATGTATGTTATTTATTTATTTATTGATTGATTTATTCATTCATTCATTGTTTACTGACAGACTGACTGATTTATTGAATGTATGTGAAATTACTTTCACGTCTTATCACGTTCACCGGAACTTCACTTTTATTTTGAAATCAATTCTTACACGCTCTTACCGTAGAATGCCTAGTATATTGCGAACCAAAAATATCGCGGTGGCTAGTTTGACCATCTTTTTCGAAGTGGAGGCTGGCTTGACCGCAGTGAATTTTGAGGGTTTAAAGTTGTTTACAATTTCAGAGAAATATGAATAGACTACTATAATTGGGACATTGAGGACTAGGCTAGCACCGTAGATAGGGCAATAGCCTGCGTGTTCGTGGCGAAAGAGCGCATAGAGTACTCAAGTGACTACGTCACGCTGGTTTCGGAAGTAAATTCCCCATTCATTTAGAGCGTAGACATTAACTAAAGCTTACTTTTAAACCATTTCTACTGATTATGTCTTACCGTCAATTTTCCGGATTGTTCAATATAACGCCCGTTCGCAAACTATGTCGTTTTTCTGGACCAGCTTCGAGTATATTTTACGTTTTAGCATTTTTTTTTTTTTTTGTGAACATCCCAGCGCTGGCACTGTTTAAAAACTACACGTCCCATAATTCCCTCCGAACGAGCAGCCTTATTTCCAGACAGCAGTAGCACACAGCTCTGTTTTTAAACACTTTTTTCTAACGTTAGCTAGCTAGCTTGAAGGACTTAAAGCTAGAATTGCTTCATGTGGTTAACCGTAGCATAGTTTCTGACCTTGTCGGGCGGGCTTCTCTACTTAGCAAGCTAACGTTAGCTTGTCTCGAGCGGCACGAGCCTACTCCCATCTGCCACAGAGCAGACAGACGAGATGATGATATCTTATTGGTCGAGAGCCACCCGTGCGTTGCAGTACTGGATATGCAGTCCGTTAAAGTGGACTACAAGTCGAACTACAATCATTAATGCATTACTTTAAAAAATAAAAATTGGAACATGCGATATATGGTCTACATGCTTGTACCACACAGGCTAATCCAGGAACGTTTCGGCTCATTCTATGAATCAGATTTAAAGAAATAGTCGGTAGTCTCTGAAGCCCATTCTATTTTCCATAGGGAATTTACTTCCGAAACCAGACTCCGCCCACGACTGAAGTACTCACTTGAGTACTCTATTGCGCTTGATGCAGCATTTGTTGTATGGCAATGATTATTATTATTTTTAGCATCCTTGAAATATATATATGTAGCACTAATTCGATCAAGGCTGGACTATGGGCGTGTTGTATATGGATCTGCAGCAAAAACTGCACTTGCAGGATTAGATGTGATCCAGGCCCGGGCTCTCAGATTGTGCATAGGGGCAACAAGAACATCACCTGTGTGTGCCATACAAATTGAGACAGGAGAAATGCCGCTGAATTTACGCAGGAAGCAGCTCAGAGTTAACTACTGGATGAATTTGAAGGGGCATGGAGATAACCACCCAACCAAAAAAGTACTACAGGCCTGCTGGGAAAGGGAGGGTACAGTAAAATCAAGTTTTGGTTGGACAGGGGATGCAGCAGCAAGAGACCTGGGAGTGTATGGGATGGAGTTCTGCCCGACAGTGATGTGGCCTCCAACCCCTGTGTGGGAAATGGAGACACTGGTGGTAGATTTAGAGCTGCTTCAAGATAAGGCAAAGAAAAATGTAGATTTAGTACAAGAGTTTTATAGCTATACAGAAAGTAGATACACAGGGTATGTTCAGGTGTTTACGGACGGATCAAAAGATCCAATAACAGACAGCACTGGCTCTGCAGTTGCAGTTCCTAGCCACAGAGTTGCAGTATGCAAAAGGACATCAAACTCCTCAAGTGTATATACAGATCCTTTCCAAAAAATTAGAATATCATGGAAAAGTTTTTTTTCTTCCATAATTCCATTCAAAAAGTGAAACTTTCATAGATTATAGATTCATTACACACAAAGTGAAATATTTCTAGCCTTTATTTGTTTCATTTTTCATAATTTTGGCTTACAGCTCCAGAAAACCCCCCAAAACAGTATTTCAAGAAATTAGAATAGTGTGTCGAAAATCAGCATTTACTTCAGTTATTTCAGAGAATGAATGTTTTAGACTGAGTGTCACACTATCATCTAATTTACTCAAAACACCTGCAAAGTTTATCTCAGTTTGGTTCAGTATGGGGAAGACTGCAGACTTGACAATTGGCCAGAAGACCATCATTGACACCTTCCAGAAGATGGGTAAGCCACAAAAGGTCATCGCTAAGGAGGCTGGCTGTTCACAGAGTGCAGTGTCCAAGCATATCAATAGAAAGTTTAGTGGAACGGAAAAATGTGGCAGGAGAAGGTGCACAAGCAAAAGAGATGACTGTAGGCTTCAGCGGATTGTCAAGCAAAGACGATTCCAAAATTTGGCGGAGATGCAGAGGGAGTGGACTGAGGCTGGAGTCAATGCTTCAAAAACCACCACGTACAGACGTATCCGGGACATGGGCTACAACTGTCGGATTCCTCGAGTCAAGCCACTCCACTCATTCTCTGAAATAACTGAAGTAAATGCTGATTTTCGACACACTATTCTAATTTCTTGAAATACTGTTTTGGGGGTTTTCTGGAGCTGTAAGCCAAAATTATGAAAGATGAAACAAATAAAGGCTAGAAATATTTCACTTTGTGTGTAATGAATCTATAATCTATGAAAGTTTCACTTTTTGAATGGAATTATGGAAAAAAAAAAACTTTTCCATGATATTCTAATTTTTTGGAAAGGATCTGTACTGTTGAGTTGTATGCCATTTGGATGGCTTTAGAGTGGGTTGAGCAAGTCAAACCTCAAAGAGTTCTGATCTGTAGCGACTCAGCATCTGTTCTATACAGCCTAAAGCTAGGCACATCCAAAAAACGACAAGACCTACTATTTGAAGTAATAAGAATGCATTCGAGAGTAATAAGACAAGGCATTGTGATCACATTTATTTGGGTTCCTGCACACACGGGCATTATGGGTAATGAGAGAGTGGACAACCTAGCCAAACAAGCTGTTAAAAAAGAAAACATAGACACTATAATAAAACTTTCAAAATCAGAAGGAAAGGGCATTGCATGGAAGAAAATTAATGAAGAGTGGCAGCAACAATGGGATCAGGAGTTAAGAGGAAGACAGCTACATGCAATACAGAGTAGAGTGGGCACTGGGAGAAGCAGGGGAGGAAATAGAAGAGAGGAGGCAGTGATGACCAGACTAAGAATAGGACACAGCAACCTGAACGGGACTCTCCACATTATAGGGAAGCACCAAAATGGATTATGTGACCATTGTCAGACACCAGAAACAGTACAACATGTACTTGTTAACTGTAGATGCATACTAGAACGTAAGGACATGATGGAGGGAATGAAAAGAGCAGGACTAGCAGGAGGAGATGTAAAGGGCATACTGGAGTGTGGTGAAAGTGGACAAGGCAGGAAATGTTTGATCAGCTATCTTAAGAGAACAGGACTAATAGGGAAAATATAGCAAACCGGACAATGTAGGAGTTAACTAACTCCAGAAGATGGCAGTAGTGCAACACTAAGGATGCAAGCTGCCGCAAAACCCCAAAGAAGAAGAAGAAGATTATTATTTTTGAAAGCTAAAGTGAGTATGATCATTTCAGTTGCAGACGGACGTAGGCTACGTCGTTAGCTATGGAATTTCTCGTCGGCATTTTTCCAAGGTAGGGAGGTCAAACTCGTTTTCGGGATTTTTCAGAAAACATATTTAGCCAGCTTATTTTTCATGTATATTGTCCTAAATGCTACAATATGATCAAATAACAATATACAAACCGCTAGCTTGCCAGAAAAAGGACTTTTGTTCGCTTTAAAATTATTTTTAAAATTAGCCCATGCACTTCCGTGTAATCACTCTCGTTGGACGGAAACACATCTGCTGCTTTTAAGATACGGTTATCCTTATTTTGTCAACAAGAAGAACCGATATCTTGTGGTATTGCTACAGGAAAACGAATATACTCTACACATTTACTCGTATATATTGTCATGGGATGCGACATTTCATGAAATGTGTACTCCCAAAACGCCATACGTGCCAAAGGTCTCAATTTCGAACTTCGCGGGTCCGGCGGCTTCAGAATTCCATTGTATTCACAACCTTCTTTGTAGCCTATTGCTCATCTATTTTGACGTTTGCTTGTGATGTTGAGATGTGTTGCTAGTTCCCATTTAGTGATGGTACTTATGTAGATTGTTAAACAATTATTTGTGGAGCCAACATAACGTTAACATGTAAAATGTCCGTGAATTTAATTTATTTTTTACCAAAGTAATCGTTTTAGCTAATTGTGTATTTCAGTTAGAATATGGTAGTTATTCTGTAGGCCTATATTCTCCACCTAACTGTTCATGTCTTTTATTAAGCATTGTACTAGGTAGGAAAATAACGTTACGTTATTTCCTTATCCTTGCTGACGTTTACTCATTAAAATACACTATCTCCACCCTCACTATTTGTTTTCTGGATACCACGCTTGCTACCTGTCAATACCAAACACCTAATTTTCCCATTTACCTCCTGTTATTGGCTTGGTGTAACAGACTAAGATGAAAGTCACAAAATAACTAATTTACGACATGAAAGCTTGCATCCTATATCACTACACTCAGTAAACCCCTCTACTATATCTGGCAAAAGGTTGGCTCTGCATTCTGTATTTCATTAAACTTTTCTGCACTGGCTGAAACTAGAATGTTTTTCTCACAGAACTCGGCATTCAACCCTCCGCTACCACTGCTAACTATATCCTGAATCATTTGTCTGTGTTAGAAGGGCTGAGCTGCCCTCTCAAACCTAAATGTAGCCTAGTGCCATCTTTTAAATATACACATGCAGTGCCGTATTTATCTATACTTACAAGTAGCATCAGTATAGAAGGTGATGTCGTTTTCTGTCAGAAAAGCATCATGCACATGCTGCAGTGCCACCTGTTGTGCCTCCAAGACACAATGCAATTACAAAAAGTGGCATTTGGCAACCTCTACCTGTGTGCCAGAAAGCTTCTCTAAAATGACTCTGGCCACCTCTGTGGCTTTATTTGCACTTACCCCCCTAGTTGTCACCAAATCCATGTACACCTTCCTAACGTCATCAGAATATTTGCCGTGTTCAAATGTAGATATTCCAGCATGCCCCTGTACAAGCCTATCCAATTCCTCCTTCACTGCCAAATGTTCCCCACTCCACAATTCAACTTGCTGGTTTAAAACCTGGCCTGCCTTCCTTTGGTAGTAATTACTACAGAGGGAGTCCCTTCTTTATGTTTATGTTTTCTAAATTCTCAGATGTCCTGAACCCTGTTCTCTGCCTGCACTATTGCCTGATATAGACTCCTGTTCCTAAGTCTAAGCTCCTCAGTCGCTTGTTGTACTTTATCTAACTTATCCCCCCTGCACTTTTTTTGTAAATTCTTGTGGTGATGCTGATAGGGCCTATCAGTACACTTAGCTAACTTATACTGTAGGCCCGTAAACTTAACCTAAGCTTAATAGTTTTCTATTCATAACTTTCTTTTCTTTATCTAACCTATCCCTCTCTGCACAAAAGCATAACCTCTTTAGCCTGGTTTTATCTGTTATTTTGATTGGAAGCTGTTGTATATTTTATAGCACCAATTATACAGCAGCTAATGTGGCTGGTGCCTTTGATTTGTACAGTTTGGCCAACAATGGGAAAATATTCCTGTGTCCTATACAACTTATTAGTCACAGGCAAATGCCAAGTACACATCAATGCCACCTGCACATAAAATTCTTTACAGAAAAGCCACATTCAACAGGCTATTGAGTGTGAGAACATATACAGCATGGCAAAAATGAAGAGACCACATCAATTTTTCAGTTTCACAGTTCATGGGTATGTGTCTTTATAAAATCTAACCTTTGATATTCTTTCATAAACTAGTGACATTTGTTTTTAATTCCAAACAATTAGTTAATTCTGCAGACAATGACAACTGGTCAAAGTACAATACAGTGTTGCTATACACTGAATAATGCAAACTAAACAAGTTTATACTCATACATATATAATGAAAATAACAATGTCTTTGCTCAGGAAGGGTTCAGCGATAAATATTGTGCGAGTAACCCCGATATTTCTTCAAAAATATTGGGTAGTCTCAATTTTTTCCATGGCTGTAGCCGCTAGCCTATATTGGTGGTGGTTGAGGCGAGATTCCTCCTTATCATTGTAAAGCGCTTTGAGTGTGAGAAAGGCACTATATAAATGTCAGGGATTATTATTGTACGTTACTGTAGTGACCCAAAATCCCTTGTTTTGGCCCCTCATGACACAAAGACCAGCTTAGCAAGCTTAAGCTTGCACCGAACTATGGTGAAAAGGTAAAAATAAATAAATAAAGTTAAGATTCTACCTTAATATTCAAAATGTTAGCTAGGTAGTCATCTAACATTTGTATGCCATTTTGCAGATTAAAGTTGTGTTTGAAGCACAAACGCAAGCAATGCCACCTGCCATTCTAGCAGTCGTTTGACTCGGAATCAGTAAGATGCATGTTCCCTTTTCACGTTAATTTTAAAAAAACACCCATTTGCAATAATAAAATGCTTTATACCATACTGTAGACGAGATTTTGATGAAGATCTACATGTAAAAATCTCGTTGTTCATCTGGAGTTTACCGGTGATATCGCCCAGAGGAAAACATGGAAGCCAGCAACTTTAGCTGGCACTGGTTATCAGAATTCTCAGTTTTTGGACTCGGAATCTATAAGGTGCTTGTTCCCTTTTCACGTTAATTTAAAAAAACACCCATTCGCAATATTAAAATGCTTTATACCATACTGTAGACGAGATATTGATGAAGATCTACATGTAAAAATCTCGTTGTTCATCTGGAGTTTACTGACCTAGCCACTTCAGGAAACATTTCAGAGCGCCTCTTTGCCAGCATATCTTGGACCAATCGGATTTGAACAATCGGCATGATGTCAAGACAGGGGTTGGCCACAATTTGAATAACATTTCATTTCACTATTACAAAATCCCTTCTGGGGTTATTTCAAATAAGGTGGCGAGCGCCTTATTTTTTTGGTGCCACTTTGCTTCTGAAGTGGCTGTAGAATTCTAAGTCCCGCAGGACGCGCAGCACATGTAACGTTTTCAGGACACCTAAATAGATGAAAGTATCGATACATACCGATCGATTAACACCTAAAACATTTCACAGTGAGTTTTTCTTGTAATAAAATGTGTATTAACGACTTCAATGTGGTTGAATGTTTTATAATGACCCCATTGATTTCGGTACAGCGTTAAGTATAGGCACAAATGCTCGTAAACAGAGTCAAATTAGCATAATAATTTCTGGCTTCTAAAGTAAAAGAATAACATTGTTGAAGTGTAAGTACACTTCTGAAACAAAGGAATAGCTTCATCTACTCTCGTTTAGTAGATTTCCTTGTTAAATTACATGTTGAAATGAGCCCAGACGTCAATTTTGTTTTTTGTTTGCGTGCGGAATGCCCATTGTGATTACATTGCGGGCAGAACGTTCGACCTCCCTATCCAAGGTTGTTGACAGAACATTAAGTGATTCAAAAATCAGCTCAGTGCTCACACTGAGCATTCTCACCGTGAGCTAGCCTACTGCACGTGCCCATTGACCCCCATTCATTTTTTGGTGATAAAATGTCAAATATCTCAAAAAGTGTATATGCTATAAAGGTAAAAAGTAATAGCAACCTAAATGGGGTATAAAGGTATAATATGAGGTATGAATGGTGTCGATGGTGTGAACGGTGTAGGAGGAGATAGGGTTTGAAAAAATGGCGGAAGAATAATAACGGTCATTCTGAGCGATAACAGTAGGTTTTTCAACCACACCTAATTAACTATTTTACGCTTCCTCTTTACTACCTGATATCTTACTTCCGCTATCCACTGACTCTCTTAATGTGTGCACGTGTCTTTAACACTCCCGGTCATGTCTTGTCTATTCGTTTGCATGCTTAGTCCAGTCCGAGTCTTCCGTGTTCCCTAATTATTCTATCATCTTTCCCCTCTTTGTATCATTGACTGCACCGTGAGTCTTCCCTGTTACTCCTCCCACTCGCACCTGATTTCCCTTGAGTTGAGTGTTCCCTACCTATATACAGTTGCAGCCACTATTATTGGCCCCCCCTGTAAAGATGAGCAAAAAGGGTTATAAAAAATTCACCGTTTGGTGAATTAGCTTAATCTCACACTGAAAAAACAAGAAGAATCCAACCTTTAATTGACGTTAATTTATTATGAGAAAAAAAAAATCCCTCATCAAGAAATAATTATTTTTAACAAAACCACATTGGCCACAATTATTGGCCCCCCTGCATTTATATATAGAATAAAGTAATAATTTTTAATATTTGGTCACATATCCTTTGCATGCCATGACTTCCTGATGTCTGTGACCCAACAACATCAAAAGACTCTTGATATCTTATTTTCTGGTACTCTTACAAGCGATACTATAACATCTCTGCATTTGAATGGATCTCTATGGGAATTGGGGGGTGGGACTAGATTTAGCTGTAAATTATGCTGGAACAGTATGGAATACATGGTTGGTAAAATGGCTGTAAGTCAACAAGGGTCTGAGGTATCAAACAAGCCTTAAACAATCACTCTGCTGCCAGATATGCAGTAGATATGGATGGATCACTTTAAGGGTTGTTTCTCCTGACAAATTTTCCTATTGAACTCTATGGAAAAATAAGTCAGGAGAAGAAACCCTTCAAGTTATTCATCCATATCTACTGCATATCTGGCAACAGAGTGATGGTTTAAAGCTTGTTTGATACGTCAGACCCTTGATGACTTACAGCCATTTAGCCAACCATGTGTTCCATACTGTTCCAGTGTAATTTACAGCTAAATCTAGACCCACCCCCCAATTCCCATAGAGATCCATTCAAATGCAGAGATGTTATAGTATCGCTTCTAAGAGTACCAGAAAATAAGATATCAAGAGTCTTTTGATGTTGTTGGGTCACAGACATCAGGAAGTCATGGCATGCAAAGGATATGTGACCAAATATTAAAAATTATTACTTTATTCTATATATAAATGCAGGGGGGCCAATAATTGTGGCCAATGTGGTTTTGTTAAAAATAATTATTTCTTGAGAGATTTTTTTTTCTCATAATAAATTAACGTCAATTAAAGGTTGGATTCTTCTTGTTTTTTCAGTGTGAGATTAAGCTAATTCACCAAACGGTGAATTTTTTTATAACCCTTTTTGCTCATCTTTACAGGGGGGGCCAATAATAGTGGCTGCAACTGTAGACCCTTCAGTTTCACCTTGTTCTTTGTCAGAACGTTGATCGATATTCTCAGTGCCTATGCCTTACTAAGCCTGTGTTTATTCGAGATTCCCGAGACGCCCTTCTGTTTGAGTCCGAGTTTTGCCTTGCCGATTTTGTTTTGTTTGCCTTTTCTGGTTTATTTGACCTTTGCTTTCATTTTTTACTACGTCTCTGCCTATTCCCTTTGTTCCGTCACCTATCTGATTTCCTGGTTTTGATCTTTTGGACTGTCTTTTCATTATTCATTTGGATTTAGATTTATCTCGTCTGGAATCTGATTACCTGGCTTTTTGACCTTGGACTGAAATAAACAACGTTATTTAGCCTAATCCTAGTCTGCGCTTGGGTCTCTGAGTCTGGGGCGTTACATTAAACATTTGTCTATGTTTGATCCATCTTTCAATCAATTAGCAGGGAAGTGATCCTAGTTATGTAACCTATTTTTATTGATTTACGTGCATATTCATTTAAGAAAATCAAAGATTGCTTAACCTTTAAACGGCCAAACTTATTTTCCGTGATTCAAATTTTCTGTGATTCAGATTTTTAAAATGGATTGAATATGTGCACTTCTGTTAAGGGGGTGCATTTATTTCAGCCCAGTGGTGCATCCAACAGCACAACTTCAGCAGTCACACTTGGTCATGAGCTAAACAAATAAATAATGACAGTTTACAGTGTCTTCTGAGCCAGATCAGTGACGTGAGGATAACTGAAACTAATAAACTGCATGTGAAACAGTCTGCTGTGAGACCGACACAATGAAGCGCACACAGTTGGGTAAGTACTGGCCAAGTTTCTCCAAATTTTCACGTTCAATTAAAATTTATAGTTTATAGTAATTTAAGATGTATATCTATAGTTGAACACGTTTATTTTCTGGCTGTCTTGATGTTCACCAAATTCAGGAAAACATTAACGTTAATTATCTCTCTTTTTCAGAACTTGTCTTGACCGTTTTCTGTCTGGTTCTGAGGTAAATTAACGGAAGCGTCAGCTAACGTTAACTCAGCTTGCTAGGTTGGTTTTCTATGGTTAAGGTAATATTTAAATGCCAAATAATGTTAACGGTAAACTGGCTGTAAGGATAACATTAGTGAAATGTATTCCGAGAGAATTTAACAATATGAATTTATCTCATTTCTTCACTCGGTCGTTACTAACGACGTTAGCTAGCTACATGCTAGCTAGCTGCTATAAACATACACGCCAATAACAGCTATCGGCAGCTGGCTAGAGCGAGTTTTACGTTAACTGGCATACCGTTAATTATCTAATACTGTCAATGATCAATAACTTGTTAGCTAATGGACGAGGGAAAAGTTTACTCTGGTGAAGTGTAGTTACTCTAGTGCCAACGTTAGCTATAGCCAACAGTCTCAACGCAAGGTGGAAGCTAACGTTGCTAAGTTACCGTTGTCTTCTCAGCCTCAACCCAGCAGCTGAGTCGAGGTAAACCAGCAACTGAGCCAACGACGGGGTAAACATACTAACAACTAAAGTTATTTACGTTAAAACAACATAGTTTTAACGTAGAATAACATAATTGGTTTCAATACAATTTACACTTGTGTTATGGTAATGGTCACAGAGGAATGTTGTATAATAATCTCTCTCGCCGCAGTCAGGAAGAACCAGCCAAGGACACAGATGGGGAGATCGAAAAACTGATAAAACAGTGGCTCCAGCTAACGCTGGAGACTGAGAGGGAGGACCAAGGCAGAGACCCAGCAAACACATAACATTGTAACGTTTTCTGCATTCCAACAACGTTGTGACAATGTTGCCAGAAGGTTGAACTTCATATCATACATCAATAATGTTAAAACTGAAGGAAATACTTTGACAAGAAGAAACATCTCATAATCCACTGAGGCACATTGTTTTTCTACACTACAAATAGTACATTTTAAAGGGATAGTTTGGAATTTTGGACATAATGTCTCAATTACGACTTACCCATAATGTAGTTGATTGATGGAAACCATTTTCAGCTAATTCCATGCTGTCCCTTCTTTTGGACATACACACGTTGCTAATGCAAGCGCAACTCTAAGGTAACTGGTAGCATCCACTACCAAACGCACTTACACTCCACAGTGCACCAAAGCAAATAAAATACGACGACAGTCTATCTGTGTTATTTTGAGTGTTTATACCATCATTTTTTAAGTCAAACTATCGTTGAATCCTTTACTTTGTGCTGACCTATATTCTCTGTGGAAGTACGGCGGCGGAGCGAACGTGGCCATTGCAACTTGTTGCTCTTCTTTGTTGTTGTAGTCGACCAGTGCCGGCAATACATTCGTAGGTAACGTAAAGTATCGCTCCCCAGATAGACTGTCGTCGTATTTTATTTGCTTTGGGTGCACTGTGGAGTGTTTAAGTGTGTTTGGTAGTGGATCCCACAGTAGTTTAAATACATCTTTCTTGCATGCTAATTGAGTTGTCATTTCATTAAGCAGACTTATAAAGACATAGCTGCTTGGTCTCCGGGATAGCTGCTTCCAGAGGTATTTTTAATTTAGTTTTTCTTCTAACAGAGAGTAAAGAAAAAGCAGATGTGGCACATAGTAAAAGCTTCTTTTAAAGTTTAATTTGTGTTCCTTTTTAGATGGAGCTAAACTGTAGCTATCCGGCTGACATCCATTACGGATAGCCAAAGCTAAAGGAGATGATTAACGTTGCATTATTAGACCATTGAAAACGTTTGAAATTGATTTTGATATATTTAAAGTCAATTGTAGCTCGTTTCTTTTTTTCAGTTATGGTAACGGTAGCTATTAACACCAAAATAAGGGTAAAGTTGATGTTAACAAGCTTTTTATTTTGGAGCAAACATAACGTTAGATGTGCTTCGTAATCTCCGAGGTGTTCAATTGTGAATGAGGTCGCCCATCGTTTTATCCACAGCCTACACTTTTCCTTGTTTGAATTTGGTTTTGGAAACAAGGAAAAAAATGACATCATCCTCCAAACTCATTGGATGTGGAGTGTCAGTTTTGCAGGTTCCCCAATCTCACCATTTGTCCATGATGACAAGCTAGCCTACAACTAGGAAAGCTTGACGGAGGTCCACTGCCTTCAAGAGCAGTTATATACACCGATCAGCCACAACATTAAAACCACTGACAGGTGAAGTGAATAACATTGATTATCTCGTTGTTATTTTGGTTCTGTACTCTAGCACTTTCAGTTTTAAAGGATACAATGACAATGAGGTTGAAATGCAGACTGTCAGCTTTAATTTGAGGGTATTTTCATCCATATTGTTTAGAAATTATAGAACCGTATGGAATACAATTATAGAACCGTATGGAATTATGCTGGAACAGTATGGAATACATGGTTGGTAAAATGGCTGTAAGTCAACAAGGGTCTGAGGTATCAAACAAGCCTTAAACAATCACTCTGCTGCCAGATATGCAGTAGATATGGATGGATCACTTTCAGGGTTGTTTCTCTTGACAAATGTTCCTATTGAACTCTATGGAAAAATAAGTCAGGAGAAGAAACCCTTCAAGTTATCCATGCATATCTACTGTATTTATGGCAGCAGAGTGATGGTTTAAGGCGTGTTTGATACATCAGAGCCTAAATGACTTAGAGCCATTTAGCCAACCATGTGTTCCATACTGTTCCAGTGTAATTTACAGCTAAATCTAGTCCCACCCTTCAATTCCCATAGAGATCCATTCAAATGCAGAGAGGTTATAGTATCACTTGTAGGAGTACCAGAAAATAAGATATCAAGAGTCTTTTGATATTGTTGGGTCACAGACATCAGGAAGTCATGGCATGTAAAGGATATGCAACCAAATATGAAATATGATACTTTAAAAATATGTTAAAGCAAAGGATAAGAATACTTATGTAAATGAGAAATTTTAGTTTTTTATTTTTAATAAATTTGCAAAAATCTCAAAAAAACTTTTTTCACATTGTCATTATGGGGTGTTGTGTGTAGAATTTTGAGGGAAAAAATGAATTTAATCAATTTTGGAATAAGGCTGTAACAGAACAAAATGTGGAAAAAGTGAAGCGCTGTGAATACTTTCCGGATGCACTGTACGTAAAGTACCCCCCCCTATCTCTGTCGATCTCTGTCTCTCTCTCACTCACTCACTCCCAAAAACATCAAAGATAAGCCAGTCTTTGTCATAAATGACCCCCCGCCCCGTCCCCCACACCTTAACCCAATCAGGACAAGGATGCTCTCCCTGTAAAGATATTTTATGGAGCTGCAGAAAAAGTTAGTCAGTTTTGGAGATGGTTTGGGGAAGAAGTCATCCTTTTTGGTTCCTTGTGCGTTTCCTTTTGTTCCTGTTCAGCTGGAGGGTAAATAATATTGGCAATTTTTGGCTTATCTCTCTCTTTACTGGTATCTTCTAATTAATGTCTGGTTTAATGTCTTCCCTTTTGTAAATTATAAGTAGTCAGCCTACATTCCTTAGTGAATGTATGATTTCCAGTCATTATTCTAATTGACTGTTTTTCATTTAATAAAGTTATTCAATCTCAAGACCTGATTTAGACTTTGTTTTGGCTTGTTGGTTGATCCACCAGGTTACTATTCGACTTACCTATTAACGAATTTGGCGATTTAATTGATGATTGTAATTTTAATAATAATTATTAAATTAAATCACGTAAAACTTATTTTGAATGTAGGTTAAGTGAGGGGTTCTAGCATGCAATATCGCTTGTGTTCAGTATTCAGAGTGCCGAACGTTTTAACAAGGGCATTGACTGTTGGAACCGCTGGATTCAGATAATACACATTTTACCTAGTCCTCACTTACCCGACATAATTGGAGGTTCCACCGAGATAGGTTGTCCTATAGCATACTAAATTGTACTATTGAGTAAACTGCGGTAAACTCTGAGACAAGTTCAAATCTTTTTCTAATCGACTGGTCTTAGATTGATTTTATTTTGAAAAAAAAATAAATTATTATGGCATACCAGACAAAGAGAGAGATGCCTCATTTACGCTCCACTGCTGACCTACCAGCATTCCCTGGCCAGTCAAGGTTGGATCAGCAGTGGTACCTCATGATATCAGAACGGCAATACTTGATAGCCCAGTGCCCAAAATTTGCAGAACAGCTCAATGCAATGGACCAGCTTAAGGAGGAGGCACTTTACAACCTGCAGACTGAGTATTTGGACTATCTGATTTCTCCAGATAGTGATGAAACCAAGCGCAGGATTGTACAAGGGGTAAGGTCGTACCTAGAGAAAAGACAATATTTTCTCTACCTCCGGCGGTCAAAGCAGGCATGGGAGGAGGTAAACCAAATGTGGAAACTGGCTTGGGAAAAGCACCAGTTACGGCACAAGTTACTGCCAAATCAGGTTCTTCTGTGGCAGTCAGTACAGCCTGCGCTGGTAGGTGCAGTGGATGGTGCCATTCCAGCCATAACCCAGGCACCACCCCCCACCAAGGACAATACACCACTCTCCATTGACTCATCCCCACCCCCTTCAGGCTTGGACAATTCTGTGGATTTTGTCACCTCCACAGAGAATGTAGCCGCCCCCCTGGTGAGCCCCCCTTCCCTGGAGGAATTTGGGGGAAACAGCTCTGTGTCTTGTATCACACCAGCCACCACAAAGGATGTGACCCCACAGGAAGTGGAATCCGCTGCTGCAGTCCTCTCAACTGAGCCAGATGAGGAGACCGTCGAACCCCTGGAGGCAGAACCTGCTACTGCAGACACAGCAGCCCAGCCTGGTGAGGAGACCGTCAAACCCCTGGAGGCAGAACCTGCTACTGCAGACACAGCAGCCCTGCCTGGTGAGGAGACCGTCGAACCCGTGGAGGCAGAACCTGCTCCTACAGACACAGCAGGCCAGCCTGGTGAGGAGACCGTTGAACCGCAGGACGCGGAACCGGCTTCTATAGGCCCATCAGCCCTGCCAGGTGGAGAGGTCTACACACCCCAGCAGGTGGAGTCAGCCCCCACAGACCAGTCCACCCAGGCCGAGGACCCCACCCCACCCCTTGTGGACTTTTCTTCCCCTCCTGCTGAATCCGGGGAACCTCTGTCTGCTGTACAGACAGAAGGGGTGTGCTCTGTGGACTCTCCCACTTCCTGTGATGGAGGAGATAGGGGGACCTCTGCGAAAGAGTTTTGTCTCGCACTCCAAAGCAAGATGGAAGCAGCCAAGTTGGAACAACAGCTTCACACACCCTTATCTCTCCACCCCCGAGCCACACCTGCAAACTTCGCACACACACGTCATCCAGGGAAAGTGCAAGAGCCCCTTTCCGACGTCAGAAGTGTTCGGAGAGCAGTGATGGACTGGAGGCCTACGATCGACGATCAGCCCAGCTGCCCAGAGAGTGAACCAAAGCCAAAACTGGCATAGACCCCTGGACAGAGATGAGACGGGCGTGGTTAAGGGGCATCCACATGCGGAAGAAGCAAGATGACAGGATGCCTTCTGTCATCCCGGTTTGCTGAACGCTGTGGCCCTCCGCAGCCAAAGGACTGCCAGTAACCAGACTGGGGTTCTAGGAGGTAAAACTGGCGCCCTGCCCACCCCCCACCCCCCTCCCCTCATCCCTACGACCACCTTTTAACATAAGACCATGCCCATGTTTTTAAGTCCCTTTTCTAAAGTGTAGGTGCCCCCTCCAATGCTGTTCCTGGACACTTATGGACAAGTCTGCCCTATTCAGGTGATTATTTGGACTGGCAATCCCGTGGATGGTAAATCCTGTCCGAAAGGTTCCCCTGAATGGACTAAGTGCTTATAACATGCAGTGTTCCCCTCTTCACATGTTGCTGTGAGTGATAAGGCCTAAGCCCTCAAGTCCCACAGTCTTCTCCTGCCACTCCCTGAAAGACCCCCAGAGGCACAAGTGCAACCGGACCCATACCCTGCCGCGGGAAGATAGCCTAAGCGACTGCCATCACCAGTCCACCCAACTGGACCCAAGCTCAAGGAGCCAAAACGGATTCCGACAGGGAAAGAGGTGCTTCCCCGCCCGTCAGAAGAGAGGTCCTGACCGCACTTTGCCACCTGTGGATCGTCCAGCTGTCTGTCACAGGAGACAAGAGCCCCCCGCATGCTGTGCAGAATTGGTAGAGACACTGTGGATTAGGCTGCCTTTCACTCACGCAGTTACAACATTAATGGGAAAAAGCACTGCATGTTCCCCAAGGAAGTCCAGGGAACCTCTTCCCTTGCCAGTCCAGATACCCTGACGCTGGAGAAAGAAGAGACTGAACCAAGGTGCCATGACAGCAGTGACACAAAAAAATGTCTGCATCATTGTGAGACATACGTCAGTGTGTCCATATATCTGCTGGACAGCAGATCACAATGGGACTATTAAACTGGACATGAATTAATTGTTTTAAAGATGGTTAGTGAACCATTTGGACAGTTTGTTTTCATGCGGCTATCATTGTACAATGATATATAAATGTCCGGAATGTGTGGTTTTTATGATGATGGAATGATGGGCCCTTAGAAGCTGCATGCACCTATCGTTCCAAGAGAGGGAATGACGGGATGTTGCCTAATGTCTTTTGCTCTCTCTCTCTCTCACTCTGTTTCTCTCTCTCCCTGTTGGCCTCTATCTATCTCTGTCTCTGCCCCCCCCCCCCCCCCCCCCCACATCCCTACCACCACCTTTTAACCTAATACCATGCCCATGTTGTTTTTAAGTCCCTTTTACAGAGTGTAGGTGCCCCACCAAATACTGTTCCTGGACACTTATGGACAAGTCTGCCCTATTCATGTGATTATTTAGACTGGCAATCCCGTGGACAGTAAACCCTGTCCGTAAGGTTCCCCTGCATGGACTGACAGTGGTCATGTGCTATCATTAATTGTTCCCCTCTTCACATGTTGCTGTGAGTGATGAGGCCTAAGCCCTCAACTCCCACAGACACAAGTGCAACCCACACCCTGCCGCGGGAAGCTAGCCTAAGCAACTGCCGTCAGCAGTCCACCCAACTGGACCCAGGCTAAAGGAGACAAAATGGATTCCGACAGGGAAAGAGGCGCTTCCCCGCCCGTCAGAAGAGAGGTCCTGACCGCACTTTGCCACCTGTGGATCGTCCAGCTTCCTGTCACAGGAGCCAGAGCCCCCCGCATGCCGTGCAGAACTGGTAGAAACACTGTTGGGAGTAGGTTGCATTTCACTCACGCAATTGCAACATTAATAGGAAAAAGCACTGCATGTTAGCCAAAGTCCAGGGAACCTCTTTGTCCCTTGCCAGTCTAGATACCCGGACACTGGAGAAGGAAGAGACTGAACCAGGGTGTCATAACAGCAGCGACACAAAAGAGTGTCTAATAGAGATATGTCTCCGCACCACACTGGATCATCATGGGACATACATCAGTGTGTCTATATATCTGCTGGCCAGCAGATCACAAAGGGACTATTAAACTATTAAACATGGACTAAATGTTTTAAAGATGGTTGATGGACCATTTGGACAGTTGTTTTTGTTGATCTTCAATGTTCAAATGTGTAATGAGATTCCTATTTGGTGATGTAAGAATAGGTTTTTAGCGGGTGCATGCACCTATTCTTACAAGAGAGGGAATGTAGGATATCTAATATTTAGATATAAGTAAAGTACCCCCCTCCCCCCCCTCCTCTCTATCTCTGTCGCTCTCTGTCTCTCTCTCACTCACTCACTCCCACAAACATCAAAGATAAGCCAGTCTTTGTCATAAATGACCCCTCTCCCCCCCTCCCCCACACCTTAACCCAATCAGGACAGGGATGCTCTCCCTGTAAAGATATTTTATGGAGCTGCAGAAAAAGTTATTCAGTTTTGGAGTTTGTTTGGGGAAGAAGTCATCCTTTTTGGTTCCTTGTGCGTTTCCTTTTGTTCCTGTTCAGCTGGAGGGTAAATAATATTGGCAATTTTTGGCTTATCTCTCTCTTTACTGGTATCTTCTAATTAACCTCTTGCTGCCAAATGCCCCCTAGCGGTAATGCGGGCGTTACGGAAATTATTAAATTATACATTTCATTAATTTAATAATATATAATAAGCTGCTCACTTCAATATTTTGATTAAATATCCTTAAAGAGATACTGCAGAGGCTTTTCTAAGGCCCTTTTTTCCGCTTCAATTTGAACTGAAACTCGTGAGTAGGTGTGGTCATATGACGATGATGCCACGTAGTCATATTATGAATATTCATACGGTCAAGGAGTGAAAGGGTGTGTCTTGGTGAACTGACTCAGCCCCCTTCCAGCTCTCTCCTCACAACTAAATAAAATGGCTGTATTAGTTGAGCAACGTCTTCGCGAGGAGAAGACCCGGGATGTAACCGAATGGTAAAGCTAACGTTACCTAGCTAAGTTAGCTTGTTTGTCTGCCTAAAGTAACGTTACTATTGAATACATTCAAATACACAGCAAAACCCAGTCACACAGTAACGTTAGTATATTGAACATGGCTGGTTGTAGCGCCCTCATAACTTCACTTGGTCCGGAGAGAATTATCATTTATTAGCTAACATTATTCATAAATGATATAGCTAATATAACTAGCTAGCTAAGTTACCAGTTCTCTCTGGACCAAACGGGGCTAAACTCACACACAATAGACTGCCTTGCATTACCTAACTTATCGATACATTCCGTCCAAGTTACTGACCAACTGGTTACTGGTTTTGCTAGGGCTACATCAAATGTATTATTGCTATCGTTTATTAGCTAACGTTACGTATTCATAAAAGATAGCTCACACAATAGGTTGCATTCAACCCCACATTAGCTATTACCTATCAGTAATGTTAACCGTTTGCAAAAGCATTTTTGTTGTAGTTTGTACAGATAACTTGCATGTAAACAGAAACAAACTAATGTCCCAACAGGTGTGCTTGTGGCCACCTGTTGGGACCTGTCCCCTCCAGAAAACCTATGTTGCCGTGAGGTTACTGAGGTAACGTTATGTCAGCGTAGTTATGAAGCTATTCTTGATTTGTCTAATACTGCGGTGCCGTAGTCGGGCATGCTTGGCCCAACTGTATAATAGTGGCCAATACATATGCATTTACACAATGTCACAAATACAATGTAATAGGTATATTGTACTTAGCTGTTTTACTTAGCTGATGTAATGATTACAAAATTACATCCATCACTGTTGGGATGGCACCTGGCTTCAGCGACAGAGTTTTATAGAAGCCCATCTCAAAGCCAGTTAAATTGTGGTAGCAGTCCGGTGTGAAGTGCGCGTTGCACACTAGGCTTTCTTCGGCAAGTCCGCGTGCTCTACACTGATAGCTTGAAGCCACTGGCTAAGCAGCGCTGGGTCTCTCGGCAGATTATGAAAGCTAGCAGAGCCGGTGGCGTTGCACCGAGGAACAATACATCTCTGACTCCTTGGCATAATGCAGGCAAGTTAGCTAAAGATACCAAGTAGTAAGACGTCGTATATGAATAACTGTAGCTCGATATAAGTCGTAATATTAACGTTAGCAATAATACAAAGCAATTCGCATTTGAACTTGAACTAGCTAATTAGCAGTACAAGGGTCTCAATCTCAGAAAAAAAAAAAAAAAATCGTCGTTCTCTGCTTTTATACCACATGCCCAGCCAAGACCCACCCCTAGGACCACCTCAAGTCCACCCATTTTTATGTTAAAGTGATACTGCAGTCAAAAACCGACTTTTCCCGTTGACAACCTATGTTTTGAGTTAGATTATGATCATACACAACTGTTTATGTCCGAAAATTTTATGTTTAGTAAAAATGGTTTTATCTGAGTTTTTGTGTAGACTTACCAATATGCTGGCTTCCGGGGATTCGTGACGTCACGAAAGCCTTAACATAAAAATGGGTGGACTTGAGGTGGTCCTAGGGGTGGGTCTTGGCTGGGCATGTGGTATAAAAGCAGAGAACGACGATGTTTTTTTTTTTTCTGAGATTGAGACCCTTGTACTGCTAATTAGCTAGTTCAAGTTCAAATGCGAATTGCTTTGTATTATTGCTAACGTTAATATTACGACTTATATCGAGCTACAGTTATTCATATACGACGTCTTACTACTTGGTATCTTTAGCTAACTTGCCTGCATTATGCCAAGGAGTCAGAGATGTATTGTTCCTCGGTGCAACGCCACCGGCTCTGCTAGCTTTCATAATCTGCCGAGAGACCCAGCGCTACTTAGCCAGTGGCTTCAAGCTATCGGTGTAGAGCACGCGGACTTGCCGAAGAAAGCCTAGTGTGCAACGCGCACTTCACACCGGACTGCTACCACAATTTAACTGGCTTTGAGATGGGCTTCTATAAAACTCTGTCGCTGAAGCCAGGTGCCATCCCAACAGTGATGGATGTAATTTTGTAATCATTACATCAGCTAAGTAAAACAGCTAAGTACAATATACCTATTACATTGTATTTGTGACATTGTGTAATTGCACATGTATTGGCCACTATTATACAGTTGGGCCAAGCATGCCTGACTACGGCACCGCAGTATTAGACAAATCAAGAATAGCTTCATAACTACGCTGACATAACGTTACCTCAGTAACCTCACGGCAACATAGGTTTTCTGGGGGGGACAGGTTAGAGCAGTGGCCACAAGCACACCTGTTGGGACATTAGTTTGTTTCTGTTTACATGCAAGTTATCTGTACAAACTACAACAAAAATGCTTTTGCAAACGGCTGACATTACTGATAGGTAATAGCTAATGTGGGGTTGAATGCAACCTATTGTGTGAGCTATCTTTTATGAATACGTAACGTTAGCTAATAAACGATAGCAATAATACATTTGATGTAGCCCTAGCAAAACCAGTAACCAGTTGGTCAGTAACTTGGACGGAATGTATCGATAAGTTAGGTAATGCAAGGCAGTCTATTGTGTGTGAGTTTAGCCCCGTTTGGTCCAGAGAGAACTGGTAACTTAGATAGCTAACGTTAGTTATATTAGCTATATCATTTATGAATAATGTTAGCTAATAAATGATAATTCTCTCCGGACCAAGTGAAGTTATGAGGGCGCTACAACCAGCCATGTTCAATATACTAACGTTACTGTGTGACTGGGTTTTGCTGTGTATTTGAATGTATTCAATAGTAACGTTACTTTAGGCAGACAAACAAGCTAACTTAGCTAGGTAACGTTAGCTTTACCATTCGGTTATATCCCGGGTCTTCTTCTCGCGAAGACGTTGCTCAACTAATACAGCCATTTTATTTAGTTGTGAGGAGAGAGCTGGAAGGGGGCTGAGTCAGTTCACCAAGACACACCCTTTCACTCCTTGACCGTATGAATATTCATAATATGACTACGTGGCATCATCGTCATATGACCACACCTACTCACGAGTTTCAGTTCAAATTGAAGCGGAAAAAAGGGCCTTAGAAAAGCCTCTGCAGTATCTCTTTAAGGCTTTCGTGACGTCACGAATCCCCGGAAGCCAGCATATTGGTAAGTCTACACAAAAACTCAGATAAAACCATTTTTACTAAACATAAAATTTTCGGACATAAACAGTTGTGTATGATCATAATCTAACTCAAAACATAGGTTGTCAACGGGAAAAGTCGGTTTTTGACTGCAGTATCACTTTAAGATATATTTATTCCTTCTGGGAAAGTGGTTTTTAAGCCCAAACGTTGAGTTAAAACTTCGTAAATTACGTTGGAAACGACCTAATTCGCAGACATGTATTGCAGCTTTATGTCACACCATAAACAATGTGCTGGCAAACTGTTCTGCTTAATTGTATTTCACAAAACTTTGGTTTGAAAAATCGTTATACCTTTAGACTTCAAGAAAAAATACTTTAAAACTTTCATATGGCTGTACATGATTTTATTCACATTTTAAACCGACTTGTGCTTTTCTGCACTTCATTATGAGCAGTTCGGCTGTGTTCAGTTTGGCGTTGTGAAACTCAGCCAGTTTCTGAAGTACCAATCCCGTGGCTTAGTATATTTTAGCCAAAACGGTTTTGTACTTTACTGCACAGTTATATGCAAAACCGTCGTCAATTGGGTGTATTTCTTTGACTGATAGCACAATAGGCCTATCTGAAGTGGGAAAAACTTGCATCGACCCGCCTCCACTACAAGTGTTAATTGCTTTCCATTGGGTTTTTAAACCCAATATTCCAGCCAATAGCAAAGACTCTTATCTTTCAGACAAGCCCTCATTCAACACAATGGGTTAGGTTGTCACATAGAAACAATTGCACGTACGAGGAGGAGACGTCCAAGCGTAAAGTTTGTACCAAGATAGCGAGTGGTTTTAGCTTGTAGCAGCTAGCTACATTCCGTTTAGAAAAGTATAATTCATTAGGTAACGGCAGCTGTTCATCTTTTTACTTTACAGTCTCTTTCATACAGTTTTTGGTTAATTATGGTTTCTCTAGGTTTCTCCGTGCAACAGGTCCTAGCCCGAAGATGTTTTTGCAATGTTGTCTCAGTGATGCTGAGTGGTAAGGCAAGATATTTTTTTGCCGGTATACCAGTGCGAATTCACTGTTATGTATAAAACGAATACCTCTGAATTAAATACATATAGCTAACATTACTATATTGTACCAATGGAAAGCTAGCCAGCAAAATTACACATAGCAGCTGGCTATCTAGTTGTCTGAGACGAGCTGTTCCGAGTTTCTTTTGAATGAAATGTCGTCTGAAGTGTTTGTTTAGTAGTTATTGTTCCACATTAGTAAATTCTGTATGCAGTACAGCAGGCTCTGCAGGTAAACGAATGAGCAATTTATGCATGACTTAACATGAGGGAGAGATAACATGAGGATGAGTTTGTTGTTGATTATTATGCAGGGGTTTATTTTATGTAGGAAAGTGGTGTAGATTTGATCCCGTTTAAATATAGTTGGACTCATTTCTGGCTAATAAGGCTCTGGTGGAATACAAGATTCACTGTGCTGCTACATGGGTTTGGAGAGCTTTTTGGGGACCACAGGTAGGCTAGTTAGTTGTGTAATATGCAACACACCAAAAACACATCTAAAAATGAACTTTTATTGCCAATTATCAAATTTTATTGTAACTTCGAAAAGAGAACTTAAAAAAAAAAAATAATAATCATATTGAGACTTTTCTGGAACCTTGCCATTTTGCACAATTTGGCACAATTTGTGCCAACTTTGGTAACTGAAATGGTTCACCTGAAAAAAAGCTTTAGAGTTTGAATGGTTTGAAATATTGACACCATATTTTTTAGCAGAGATAGGCAGCATATTGAGGAATCACAAATAGGAGTTATTTCCTCCATAGCTCTTGTAGCTCATCAGGTAAAAAATCAGAAATTTGAATGTAGGTACCCGTTTTTTAGTTTTTTCACAATTTCTGTACATAAATTGTTGTAATTAAGTAGCAAAAAGTGTATGTATATGAATTATGACTACTGAGTCATAATAGTGCGGTTCTCTGTTTTAATAAAAACTATGAACCATATTTGTAGCCTTTACAGTTTTTGAGATAAACAGCTTTGTTGGTCACTAGTAAAAACAGGCGAGAATTGGTATATTTTGCCCTTGGTATTAAGAGGTTAATGTCTGGTTTAATGTCTTCCCTTTTGTAAATTATAAGTAGTCAGCCTATATTCCTTAGTGAATGTATGATTTCCAGTCATTATTCTAATTGACTATTTTTCATTTAATAAAATCTCAAGACCTGATTTATACTTTGTTTTGGCTTGTTGGTTGATCCACCAGGTTACTGTTCGACTTACCTATTAATGAATTTGGCGATTTAATTGATGATTGTAATTTTAATAATAATTATTAAATTAAATCACGTAAAACTTATTTTGAATGTAGATAAGTGAGGGGTTCTAGCACGCAATATCGCTTGTGTTCAGTATTCAGAGTGCCGAACGTTTTAACAAGGGCATCGACTGTTGGAACGGCTGGATACACATTTTACCTAGGCATCACTTACCCGACAACTCATTAACTCCACCCATTAAAAAGGAACCAAAACTCCATTAATTAAACAGGAACCAGGACACCACCCTTTAAACAGGAACCAGAACTACACCCTTTAAACAGGAACCAAAATTACATCCATTAAACAGGAACCAGAACTACACCCATGAAAAAGGAACCATAACTACACACTTGAAACAGGAAACAAAACTGCACCCATTAAACAGGAACCAGAACTACACAATTTTAACAGGAACCAGAACTACACATATTAAACATGAAACAGAACTACACCCTTTGAACAGGAGCCAGAACTCCACCAATTAAAGATGAATCAGAACTACACCCTTTTAACAAGAACCAAAACTACACCCATTAAACAGGAACCAGAACTACACCCATTAAACAATAACCAAACTACACCCTTTTAAAAGGAACCCAAACTACACCCATTAAACAGGAACCAGAACTACACCCTTCACACAGCAACCAAAATTGCACTCATTAATCAGGAACCAGAACTACACCCTTTTAACAGGAACCAGAACTACTCACATTGAACATGAACCAAAACTACACCCTTTAAAAAGGAACCAGAACTACACCCATTAAACAAGAACCAAAAGTGCACCCTTTACACAGGAACCAGAACTGCACCCATAGAAAAAAACAAGGAACTCCACCCATTAAACAGGAAAAAGAACTCCACCCATTAAAAAGGAACCAAAACTCCACTCATTAAACAGGAACCAGAACTCCACCCATTAAAAGGAAACAGAACTACACCTTTTAAACAGTAACCAGAACGACACCCATTAAACAATAACCGAAATGCACCCTTTAAACAGGAACCCAAACTACACCCATTAAACAGGAACCAGAACTACACCCATGAAAAAGGAACCATAACTCCACCCATTAAAAAGGAACCAGAACTACATCCTTTAATCAGGAATCCGAACTACACCCATTAAAGAAGAACCAAACTACACCCTTTAAACAGGAACCAGAAGTACACCCATTAAACAGGAACCAGAACTACACCCATGAAAAAGGAACCATAACTACACTTTAAACAGGAACCAAAACTGCACCCATTAAACAGGAACCAGAACTCCACCATTTTAACAAGAACCAGAACTACACACATTAAACATGAACCAGAACTACAGCCATTAAACAGGAACCACAACTACACCCATTGAACAAGAACCTGAACTACACTTTTTAAGAAGGCACAAGAACTACACCCATTAAACAAGAACCAGAACTACACCCATTATATAGGAAACAGAAATACACCCTTTAAAAAGGAACCAGAACTACACCCATTAAACAAGAACCAGAACTACACCCTTTACACAGGAACCAGAACTACACAATTTTAACAGGAACCAGAACTACACACATTGAACATGAAACAGAACTACATCCTTTGAACAGGAACCTGAACTACACCCATTAAACAGAAACCAGAACGACACCCATTAAACAAGAACTGAACTACACCCTTTAAACAGGAACCAAAATTCCGCTCGTTAAACAGGAACCAGGACACCACCGATTAAACATGAACCAGAACTACACCCTTTGAACAAGAACCAAAACTACACCCATTAAACAGGAACCAGAACAACACCCATGAAAAAGGAACCAGAACGACACCCATTAAACAAGAACCGAAATACACCCTTTAAACAGGAACCAAAACTCCGCTCGTTAAACAGGAAACAGGACACCACCCATTAAACATGAACCAGAACTACACCCATTAAACAGGAACCAGAACTACACCCATGAAAAAGGAACCATAACTCCACCCATTAAAAAGGAACCAGAACTACATCCTTTAATCAGGAATCCGAACTACACCCATTAAACAGAAACCAGAACGACACCCATTAAACAAGAACCGAAATACACCCTTTAAACAGGAACCAAAACTCCGCTTGTTAAACAGGAACCAGGACACCACCCATTAAACATGAACCAGAACTACACCCTTTGAACAAGAACCAAAACTACACCCATTAAACAGGAACCAGAACTACACCCATGAAAAAGGAACCATAACTCCACCCATTAAAAAGGAACCAGAACTACATCCTTTAATCAGGAATCCGAACTACACCCATTAAACAGAAACCAGAACGACACCCATTAAACAAGAACCGAAATACACCCTTTAAACAGGAACCAAAACTCGGCTTGTTAAACTGGAACCAGGACACCACCCATTAAACATGAACCAGAACTACACCCTTTGAACAAGAACCATAACTACACCCATTAAACAGGAACCAGACCTACACCCATGAAAAAGAAACCATAACTCCACCCATTAAAAAGGAACCAGAACTACATCCTTTAATCAGGAATCCGAACTACACCCATTAAAGAAGAACCAAACTGCACCCATTAAACAGGAACCAGAACTCCACCATTTTAACAAGAACCAGAACTACACACATTAAACATGAACCAGAACTACAGCCATTAAACAGGAACCACAACTACACCCATTAAACAAGAACCTGAACTACACTTTTTAAGAAGGCACAAGAACTACACCCTTTAAACAGGAACCACAACTACACCCATTAACCAAGAACCTGAACTACACTTTTTAAGAAGGCACAAGAACTACACCCTTTAAACAGGAACCAGAACTACACCCTTTACACAGGAACCAGAACTACACCCATTATATAGGAAACAGAAATACACCCTTTAAAAAGGAACCAGAACTACACCCATTAAACAAGAACCAGAACTACACCCTTTACACAGGAACCAGAACTACACAATTTTAACAGGAACCAGAACTACACACATTGAACATGAAACAGAACTACACCCTTTGAACAGGAGCCAGAACTCCACCAATTAAACAGGAACCTGAACTACACCCATTAAACAGAAACCAGAACGACACCCATTAAACAAGAACTGAACTACACCCTTTAAACAGGAACCAAAATTCCGCTCGTTAAACAGGAACCAGGACACCACCGATTAAACATGAACCAGAACTACACCCTTTGAACAAGAACCAAAACTACACCCATTAAACAGGAACCAGAACTACACCCATGAAAAAGGAACCATAACTCCACCCATTAAAGAGGAACCAAAACTCCACTCATTAAACAGGAACCAGGACTCCACCCATTAAAAAGGAACCAGAACTACACCCTTTAATCAGGAATCCGAACTACACCCATTAAAGAAGAACCAAACGACACCCTTTAAACAGGAACCAGAAGTCAATATCAATCAATCAATCAATATTTATTTATATAGCGCATTTCACAACAAGTTGTCACAATGCACTTGACAGCAAAACAGCAAAACCCAGCCTAAACTCCCCACAAGAGCAAGCCAAAGGCAACAGTGGCAAGGAAAAACTCCCTGGTGTAACTAGGAAGAAACCTTGGAAGGAACCAGACTCAATGGGGGGACCCATCCTCCTCTGGTCGGCTCAGGGTCTAGGGCTTAAGGACCAACATGGTCAAAACAGCCAATGTCCATGATAATACAATTTGCAGCAGCTAGATGACAGTCCAGATGTGGCGGCAGTGATGGTGGGGAACCGGGCGGCGGGAGCAGCTGGCAGCGGTGGTAAGGAGGGAGGGGCAAGCGGCAACGGACAGGAAGCCGGACAGCAAGTACACCCATTAAACAGGAACCAGAACTACACCCATGAAAAAGGAACCATAACTACACATTAAACATGAACCAGAACTACAGCCATTAAACAGGAACCACAACTACACCCATTAAACAAGAACCTGAACTACACTTTTTAAGAAGGCACCAGAACTACACCCTTTAAACAGGAACCAGAACTACACCCTTTACACAGGAACCAGAACTACACCCATTATATAGGAAACAGAAATACAACCTTTAAAAAGGAACCAGAAATACACCCATTAAACAAGAACCAGAACTACACCCTTTACACAGGAACCAGAACTACACCCATTATATAGGAAACAGAAATACACCCTTTAAAAAGGAACCAGAACTACACCCATTAAACAAGAACCAGAACTACACCCGTTACACAGGAACCAGAACTACACCCATTATATAGGAAACAGAACTACACCTTTTAAACAAAAACCTGAACTACACCCATTAAACAGAAACCAGAACAAGACCCATTAAAAAGGAACCAGGACACCACCCATTAAACAGGAACCAGAACTCCACACAATAAAAAGGAACCAAAACTACACCCTTTACACAGGAACCGGAACTACACCCATTATACAGGAACCAGAAATACACCCATTAAACAAGAACCTGAACTACACCCTTTACACAGGAACCAGAACTACACCCATAGAAAAAAAACACGGAACTCCACCCATTAAAAAGGAACAAAAACTCCACCCATTAAACAGGAACCAAAACTCCACTCATTAAACAGAAACCAGAACTCCACCCATTAAAAAGGAACCAAAACTCCACTCATTAAACAGGAACCAGAAATACAGAAATTTAACAGGAACCAGAACTACACACATTAAACATGAACCAGAACTACAACCTTTAAACAGGAGCCAGAACTCCGCCCATTAAAAAGGAACCAAAACTCCACCTGTTAAACAGACACCAGAACTCCACCCATTAAAAAGGAATGAGAACTACACCCATTAAACAGGAATCAAACTACACCCTTTAAAGAGGAACCAGAACTACACACATTAAACATGACCCAGAATTACACCCATTAAACAGGAACCAGATCTACACACATGAAAAAGGAACCATAACTACACACTGTAAACAGGAACCAGAACTACACACATTAAACATGAACCAGAACTACAATCTATAAACAGGAGCCAGAACTCCGCCCATTAAAAAGGAACCAAAACTCCACCCGTTAAACAGAAACCAGAACTACACCCATGAAAAAGTAACTATAACTACACACATTTAACAGGAACCAAAACTGCGCCCATTAAACAGGAACCAGAACTACACACATTAAAAATGACCCAGAATTACACCCATTAAACATGAATCAGAACTACACCCATTAAACAAGAACCTTAACTACACCCTTTACACAGGAACCATAACTACACCCTTTAAAAAGGAACCAGAACTACACCCATTAAACAAGAACCAGAACTACACCCATTAAACAAGATCCAGAACGACACTCATTACACAAGATCCAGAACTACACCCTTTACACAGGAACCAGAACTACACCCATAGAAAAAACAAGCAACGCCATCCATTATAAAGGAGCTAAATCTGCATCCATTAAACAGGATCCAGAACTCTACCCATTAAAAAGGAACTAAAACTCCACCCATTAAACAGGAACCAGAACTCAGGAACCCAAACTACACACATTAAACAAGAGAACTACACCCTTTAAACAGTAACCAAAATTACACCCATTAAAAAAGAACAAGAACTACACCCATTAAAAAGTAACCAGAACTACACCCATTAAAAAGGAACCAGAACTCCACCCATTAAACAGGAACCAGATCTACACCCAATAAACAAGAACCTGAAGTACACCCTTTAAGAAGTTACCAGAACAACACCTTTTACACAGGAACCAGAACTACACCCACAGAAAAAAACAAGGAACTCCATCCATTATAAAGGAGCTAAAACTCCACCCATTAAACAGGAACCAGAACGACACCCATTAAACAAGAACCAAACTAAACCCTTTAAACAGGAACCAAAACTCATTAAACAGGAACCAGAATTCCACCCATTAAAAAGGAACCAAAACTCCACTCATTAAACATGAACCAGAACTACACCCTTTGAACAAGAACCAAAACTACACCCATTAAACAGGAACCAGAACTACACCCATGAAAAAGGAACCATAACTCCACCCATTAAAAAGGAACCAGAACTACATCCTTTAATCAGGAATCCGAACTACACCCATTAAACAGAAACCAGAACGACACCCATTAAACAAGAACCGAAATACACCCTTTAAACAGGAACCAAAACTCGGCTTGTTAAACTGGAACCAGGACACCACCCATTAAACATGAACCAGAACTACACCCTTTGAACAAGAACCATAACTACACCCATTAAACAGGAACCAGACCTACACCCATGAAAAAGGAACCATAACTCCACCCATTAAAAAGGAACCAGAACTACATCCTTTAATCAGGAATCCGAACTACACCCATTAAAGAAGAACCAAACTGCACCCATTAAACAGGAACCAGAACTCCACCATTTTAACAAGAACCAGAACTACACACATTAAACATGAACCAGAACTACAGCCATTAAACAGGAACCACAACTACACCCATTAAACAAGAACCTGAACTACACTTTTTAAGAAGGCACAAGAACTACACCCTTTAAACAGGAACCACAACTACACCCATTAAACAAGAACCTGAACTACACTTTTTAAGAAGGCACAAGAACTACACCCTTTAAACAGGAACCAGAACTACACCCATTATATAGGAAACAGAAATACACCCTTTAAAAAGGAACCAGAACTACACCCATTAAACAAGAACCAGAACTACACCCTTTACACAGGAACCAGAACTACACAATTTTAACAGGAACCAGAACTACACACATTGAACATGAAACAGAACTACACCCTTTGAACAGGAGCCAGAACTCCACCAATTAAACAGGAACCTGAACTACACCCATTAAACAGAAACCAGAACGACACCCATTAAACAAGAACTGAACTACACCCTTTAAACAGGAACCAAAATTCCGCTCGTTAAACAGGAACCAGGACACCACCGATTAAACATGAACCAGAACTACACCCTTTGAACAAGAACCAAAACTACACCCATTAAACAGGAACCAGAACTACACCCATGAAAAAGGAACCATAACTCCACCCATTAAAGAGGAACCAAAACTCCACTCATTAAACAGGAACCAGGACTCCACCCATTAAAAAGGAACCAGAACTACACCCTTTAATCAGGAATCCGAACTACACCCATTAAAGAAGAACCAAACGACACCCTTTAAACAGGAACCAGAAGTCAATATCAATCAATCAATCAATATTTATTTATATAGCGCATTTCACAACAAGTTGTCACAATGCACTTGACAGCAAAACAGCAAAACCCAGCCTAAACTCCCGACAAGAGCAAGCCAAAGGCAACAGTGGCAAGGAAAAACTCCCTGGTGTAACTAGGAAGAAACCTTGGAAGGAACCAGACTCAATGGGGGGACCCATCCTCCTCTGGTCGGCTCAGGGTCTAGGGCTTAAGGACCAACATGGTCAAAACAGCCAATGTCCATGATAATACAATTTGCAGCAGCTAGATGACAGTCCAGATGTGGCGGCAGTGATGGTGGGGAACCGGGCGCCGATGGCGGCGGGAGCAGCTGGCAGCGGTGGTAAGGAGGGAGGGGCAAGCGGCAACGGACAGGAAGCCGGACAGCAAGTACACCCATTAAACAGGAACCAGAACTACACCCATGAAAAAGGAACCATAACTACACATTAAACATGAACCAGAACTACAGCCATTAAACAGGAACCACAACTACACCCATTAAATAAGAACCTGAACTACACTTTTTAAGAAGGCACCAGAACTACACCCTTTAAACAGGAACCAGAACTACACCCTTTACACAGGAACCAGAACTACACCCATTATATAGGAAACAGAAATACAACCTTTAAAAAGGAACCAGAACTACACCCATTAAACAAGAACCAGAACTACACCCTTTACACAGGAACCAGAACTACACCCATTATATAGGAAACAGAAATACACCCTTTAAAAAGGAACCAGAACTACACCCATTAAACAAGAACCAGAACTACACCCGTTACACAGGAACCAGAACTACACCCATTATATAGGAAACAACTACACCTTTTAAACAAAAACCTGAACTACACCCATTAAACAGAAACCAGAACAAGACCCATTAAAAAGGAACCAGGACACCACCCATTAAACAGGAACCAGAACTCCACACAATAAAAAGGAACCAGAACTACACCCTTTACACAGGAACCGGAACTACACCCATTATACAGGAACCAGAAATACACCCATTAAACAAGAACCTGAACTACACCCTTTACACAGGAACCAGAACTACACCCATAGAAAAAAAACACGGAACTCCACCCATTAAAAAGGAACAAAAACTCCACCCATTAAACAGGAACCAAAACTCCACTCATTAAACAGAAACCAGAACTCCACCCATTAAAAAGGAACCAAAACTCCACTCCTTAAACAGGAACCAGAAATACAGAAATTTAACAGGAACCAGAACTACACACATTAAACATGAACCAGAACTACAACCTTTAAACAGGAGCCAGAACTCCGCCCATTAAAAAGGAACCAAAACTCCACCTGTTAAACAGACACCAGAACTCCACCCATTAAAAAGGAATGAGAACTACACCCATTAAACAGGAATCAAACTACACCCTTTAAAGAGGAACCAGAACTACACACATTAAACATGACCCAGAATTACACCCATTAAACAGGAACCAGATCTACACACATGAAAAAGGAACCATAACTACACACTGTAAACAGGAACCAGAACTACACACATTAAACATGAACCAGAACTACAATCTATAAACAGGAGCCAGAACTCCGCCCATTAAAAAGGAACCAAAACTCCACCCGTTAAACAGAAACCAGAACTACACCCATGAAAAAGTAACTATAACTACACACATTTAACAGGAACCAAAACTGCGCCCATTAAACAGGAACCAGAACTACACACATTAAAAATGACCCAGAATTACACCCATTAAACAGGAATCAGAACTACACCCATTAAACAAGAACCTTAACTACACCCTTTACACAGGAACCATAACTACACCCATTAAACAAGAACCAGAACTACACCCATTAAACAAGATCCAGAACGACACTCATTACACAAGATCCAGAACTACACCCTTTACACAGGAACCAGAACTACACCCATAGAAAAAACAAGCAACGCCATCCATTATAAAGGAGCTAAATCTGCACCCATTAAACAGGATCCAGAACTCTACCCATTAAAAAGGAACTAAAACTCCACCCATTAAACAGGAACCAGAACTCAGGAACCCAAACTACACACATTAAACAAGAGAACTACACCCTTTAAACAGTAACCAAAATTACACCCATTAAAAAAGAACAAGAACTACACCCATTAAAAAGTAACCAGAACTACACCCATTAAAAAGGAACCAGAACTCCACCCATTAAACAGGAACCAGATCTACACCCAATAAACAAGAACCTGAAGTACACCCTTTAAGAAGTTACCAGAACAACACCTTTTACACAGGAACCAGAACTACACCCACAGAAAAAAAAAAAGGAACTCCATCCATTATAAAGGAGCTAAAACTCCACCCATTAAACAGGAACCAGAACGACACCCATTAAACAAGAACCAAACTAAACCCTTTAAACAGGAACCAAAACTCATTAAACAGGAACCAGAATTCCACCCATTAAAAAGGAACCAAAACTCCACTCATTAAACAGGAACCAGGACACCACCCATTAAACAAGAACCAGAACTCCACCCTTTACACAGGAACCAGAACTACACCCATAGAAAAAAAACAAGGAACTCCACCCATTAAAAAGGAACAAAAACTCCACCCATTAAACAGGAAAAAGAACTCCACCCATTAAAAAGGAACCAAAACTCCACCCGTTTAAAAGGAAACAACTACATCTTTTAAACAGGAACCTGAATTACACACATTAAACAGAAACTAGAATGACACCCAACAAGAACCAAACTACACCCTTTAAACAGTAACCAAAACTACATCCATTATACAGGAACCTGAACTACACCCATTAAACAGGAACCAGAACTACACCCATTAAACAAGAACTGAACAACACCCTTTAAAGAGGAACCAGAACTACACCCTTTAAACAGGAACCAGAACTATGCCCTTTAAACAGGACCCAAAATTACACCCGTTAAACAGGAACCAGAACTACACCCATGAAAAAGGAACCATAACTACACACATTAAACATGAACCAGAACTACACCCATTAAAAAGGAAAGAGAACTACACCTTTTAAACAGGAACCTGAACGACACCCATTAAACAGAAACCAGAATGACACCCAGTAAACAAGAAACTACACCCTTTAAACAGGAACCAAAACTCCACTCATTAAACAGGAACCAGGACACCACCCATTAAACAGGAACCAGAACTCCACCCAATAAAAAGGAACCAGAACTACGCCCATTAAACAAGAACCAGAACTACACCCTTTACACAGGAACCAGAACTACACCCATAGAAAAAACAAGGAACTCCACCCATTAAAAAGGAACAAAAACTCCACCCATTAAACAGGAAAAAGAACTCCACCCATTAAAAAGGAACCAAAACTCCTCTAATTAAACAGGAACAAGGACACCACCCATTAAATAGGAACCTGAACTCCACCCAATAAAAAGGAACCAGAACTACACCCATGAAAAGGAACCATAACTACACCCATGAAAAAGTAACTATAACTACACACATTTAACAGGAACCAAAACTGCGCCCATTAAACAGGAACCAGAACTACACACATTAAAAATGACCCAGAATTACACCCATTAAACAGGAATCAGAACTACACCCATTAAACAAGAACCTTAACTACACCCTTTACACAGGAACCATAACTACACCCATTAAACAAGAACCAGAACTACACCCATTAAACAAGATCCAGAACGACACTCATTACACAAGATCCAGAACTACACCCTTTACACAGGAACCAGAACTACACCCATAGAAAAAACAAGCAACGCCATCCATTATAAAGGAGCTAAATCTGCACCCATTAAACAGGATCCAGAACTCTACCCATTAAAAAGGAACTAAAACTCCACCCATTAAACAGGAACCAGAACTCAGGAACCCAAACTACACACATTAAACAAGAGAACTACACCCTTTAAACAGTAACCAAAATTACACCCATTAAAAAAGAACAAGAACTACACCCATTAAAAAGTAACCAGAACTACACCCATTAAAAAGGAACCAGAACTCCACCCATTAAACAGGAACCAGATCTACACCCAATAAACAAGAACCTGAAGTACACCCTTTAAGAAGTTACCAGAACAACACCTTTTACACAGGAACCAGAACTACACCCACAGAAAAAAAAAAAGGAACTCCATCCATTATAAAGGAGCTAAAACTCCACCCATTAAACAGGAACCAGAACGACACCCATTAAACAAGAACCAAACTAAACCCTTTAAACAGGAACCAAAACTCATTAAACAGGAACCAGAATTCCACCCATTAAAAAGGAACCAAAACTCCACTCATTAAACAGGAACCAGGACACCACCCATTAAACAAGAACCAGAACTCCACCCTTTACACAGGAACCAGAACTACACCCATAGAAAAAAAACAAGGAACTCCACCCATTAAAAAGGAACAAAAACTCCACCCATTAAACAGGAAAAAGAACTCCACCCATTAAAAAGGAACCAAAACTCCACCCGTTTAAAAGGAAACAACTACATCTTTTAAACAGGAACCTGAATTACACACATTAAACAGAAACTAGAATGACACCCAACAAGAACCAAACTACACCCTTTAAACAGTAACCAAAACTACATCCATTATACAGGAACCTGAACTACACCCATTAAACAGGAACCAGAACTACACCCATTAAACAAGAACTGAACAACACCCTTTAAAGAGGAACCAGAACTACACCCTTTAAACAGGAACCAGAACTATGCCCTTTAAACAGGACCCAAAATTACACCCGTTAAACAGGAACCAGAACTACACCCATGAAAAAGGAACCATAACTACACACATTAAACATGAACCAGAACTACACCCATTAAAAAGGAAAGAGAACTACACCTTTTAAACAGGAACCTGAACGACACCCATTAAACAGAAACCAGAATGACACCCAGTAAACAAGAAACTACACCCTTTAAACAGGAACCAAAACTCCACTCATTAAACAGGAACCAGGACACCACCCATTAAACAGGAACCAGAACTCCACCCAATAAAAAGGAACCAGAACTACGCCCATTAAACAAGAACCAGAACTACACCCTTTACACAGGAACCAGAACTACACCCATAGAAAAAACAAGGAACTCCACCCATTAAAAAGGAACAAAAACTCCACCCATTAAACAGGAAAAAGAACTCCACCCATTAAAAAGGAACCAAAACTCCTCTAATTAAACAGGAACAAGGACACCACCCATTAAATAGGAACCTGAACTCCACCCAATAAAAAGGAACCAGAACTACACCCATGAAAAGGAACCATAACTACACACTTTAAACAGGAACCAAAACTGCACACATTAAACAGGAACCAGAACTACACCATTTTAACAGGAACCAGAACTACACACATTAAACATGAACCGGAACTACACCCATTAAAAATGAAAAAGAACTCCACTCATTAAAAAGGAACCAAAACTCCACTCATTAAACAGGAACCAGAACTCCACCCATTAAAAAGGAAACCGAACTACACCTTTTAAACAGGAACCTGAACTACACCCATTAAACAGAAACCAGAACGACACCCAGTAAACAAGAAACTAACTACGCCCTTTAAACAGGAACCAAAACTCCACTCATTAAACAGGAACAGAACTCCACCCATAAAAAAGGAACCAGAACTACACCCATTATACAGGAACCAGAAATACACCCTTTAAAAATGATCCAGAACTACACCCATTAAACAAGAACCAGAACTACACCCTTTACACAGGAACCAGAACTCCACCCATAGAAAAAACAAGGAACTCCACCCATTAAAAAGGAACAAAAACTCCACCCATTAAACAGGAAAAATAACTCCACCCATTAAAAAGGAACCAAAACTCCACCCATTTAAAAGGAAACAACTACACCTTTTAAACAGTAACCTGAATTACACACATTAAACAGAAACCAGAACGACACCCAACAAGAACCAAACTACACCCTTTAAACAGTAACCAAAACTACATCCATTATACAGGAACCTGAACTACACCCATTAAACAGGAACCAGAACTACACCCATTAAACAAGAACTGAACAACACCCTTTAAAGAGGAACCAGAACTACACCCTTTAAACAGGAACCAGAACTATGCCCTTTAAACAGGACCCAAAATTACACCCGTTAAACAGGAACCAGAACTACACCCATGAAAAAGGAACCATAACTACACACATTAAACATGAACCAGAACTACACCCATTAAAAAGGAAAAAGAACTACACCTTTTAAACAGGAACCTGAACGACACCCATTAAACAGAAACCAGAATGACACCCAGTAAACAAGAAACTACACCCTTTAAACAGGAACCAAAACTCCACTCATTAAACAGGAACCAGGACACCACCCATTAAACAGGAACCAGAACTCCACCCAATAAAAAGGAACCAGAACTACGCCCATTAAACAAGAACCAGAACTACACCCTTTACACAGGAACCAGAACTACACCCATAGAAAAAACAAGGAACTCCACCCATTAAAAAGGAACAAAAACTCCACCCATTAAACAGGAAAAAGAACTCCACCCATTAAAAAGGAACCAAAACTCCTCTAATTAAACAGGAACAAGGACACCACCCATTAAATAGGAACCTGAACTCCACCCAATAAAAAGGAACCAGAACTACACCCTTTAAACAGGAACCAGAACTATACCTATGAAAAGGAACCATAACTACACACTTTAAACAGGAACCAAAACTGCACACATTAAACAGGAACCAGAACTACACCATTTTAACAGGAACCAGAACTACACACATTAAACATGAACCGGAACTACACCCATTAAAAATGAAAAAGAACTCCACTCATTAAAAAGGAACCAAAACTCCACTCATTAAACAGGAACCAGAACTCCACCCATTAAAAAGGAAACCGAACTACACCTTTTAAACAGGAACCTGAACTACACCCATTAAACAGAAACCAGAACGACACCCAGTAAACAAGAAACTAACTACGCCCTTTAAACAGGAACCAAAACTCCACTCATTAAACAGGAACAGAACTCCACCCATAAAAAAGGAACCAGAACTACACCCATTATACAGGAACCAGAAATACACCCTTTAAAAAGGATCCAGAACTACACCCATTAAACAAGAACCAGAACTACACCCTTTACACAGGAACCAGAACTCCACCCATAGAAAAAACAAGGAACTCCACCCATTAAAAAGGAACAAAAACTCCACCCATTAAACAGGAAAAATAACTCCACCCATTAAAAAGGAACCAAAACTCCACCCATTTAAAAGGAAACAACTACACCTTTTAAACAGTAACCTGAATTACACACATTAAACAGAAACCAGAACGACACCCAACAAGAACCAAACTACACCCTTTAAACAGGAACCAAAACTCCACTCATTAAACAGGAACCAGAACTACACCCATTAAACAAGAACTGAACAACACCCTATAAAGAGGAACCAGAACTACACCCTTTAAACAGGAACCAGAACTACGCCCTTTAAACAGGAACCAGAACTACGCCCTTTAAACAGGACCCAAAATTACACCCGTTAAACAGGAACCAGAACTACACCCATGAAAAAGGAACCATAACTACACACATTAAACATGAACCAGAACTACACCCATTAAAAAGGAAACAGAACTACACCTTTTAAACAGGAACCTGAACTACACCCATTAAACAGAAACCAGAATGACACCCAGTAAACAAGAAACTACGCCATTTAAACAGGAACCAAAACTCCACTCATTAAACAGGAACCAGGACACCACCCATTAAACAGGAACCAGAACTCCACCCATAGAAAAAACAAGGAACTCCACCCATTAAAAAGGAACAAAAACTCCACCCATTAAACAGGAAAAAGAACTCCACCCATTAAAAAGGAACCAAAACTCCAATTAAACAGGAACCAGGACACCACCCATTAAATAGGAACCGGAACTCCACTCAATAAAAAGGAACCAGAACTACACCCTTTAAACAGGAACCAGAACTACACCCATGAAAAAGGAACCATAACTACACACTTTAAACAGGAACCAAAACTGCACACATTATACAGGAACCAGAAATACACCCTTTAAAAAGGATCCAGAACTACACACATTAAACAAGAACCAGAACTACACCCTTTACACAGGAACCAGAACTACACCCATAGAAAAAACAAGGAACTCCACCCATTAAAAAGCAACAAAAACTCCACCCATTAAACAGGAAAAATAACTCCACCCATTAAAAAGGAACCAAAACTCCACTCATTAAACAGGAACCAGGACACCACCCATTAAACAGGAACCAGAACTCCACCCAATAAAAATGAACCAGAACTACACCCTTTAAACAGGAACCAGAACTACACCCTTTAAACAGGAACCAAAACTACACCCATGAAAAAGGAACCATAACTACACACTGTAAACAGGAACCAAAACTGCACCCATTAAACAGGAACCAGAACTACACCCTTTAAACAGGAACCAGAACTACACACATGAAAAAGGAACTATAACTACACAATGTAAACAGGAACCAAAACTGCACCCACTAAACAGGAACCAGAACTACACACTTTAAACAGCAACAAAAACTACATCCATTAAACAGGAACCAGATCTACACCCATTAAACAAGAACCTGAACTACACCCTTTAAGAAGGTACCAGAACACCCATTAATCAGGAACCAGAACTACACCCATTAAACAGGAACCAGTACTACACCCATTAAAAAGGAACCTGAACTACACCCTTTAAGAAGGTACCAGAACAACACCCATTAATCAGGAACCAGAACTACACCCTTTAAACAGGAACCAGTTCTACACCCATTAAAAAGGAACCTGAACTACACCATTTAAGCAGGTACCAGAACAACACCCATTAAACAGGAACCAGTACTACACCCATTAAAAAGGAACCTGAACTACACACTTTAAACGGGAACCAAACTTACACCCATTAAACAGGAACCAGAACTACACCCATTTAACAGGAACCAGAACTACACCCATTAAACAGGAACCAGAACTACACCCTTTAAACGGGAACCAGAACTAGACCCTTTAAACAAAAACCAGAATTACACCCTTTAAACAGGAACCAAAACAACACCCTTTAAACAAGAACCAGAACTACACCCATTAAACAGAAACCAGAACTACACCCACTAAACATGAACCAGACCTACACCCATTAGAACACAATGAAAATTACACAGTGTAATATATTGCAGTAACTGAAAGCACAGATCATTTGTGCATTTAATCGTACAATATAAAGTCTTACAATACATTTATAATATATTTTGTTTCAATATATTTGTAGTAGGCTGTATTCCATTTCCTTAAGAGAGTAAAACTTTGCGTTAAGCTTGATCATTAGAGTTCGGAACAATGTTTCTTAATTATCAAATCTTAATTAAATACGAAGACTACAACAAAATGTCAAAGTAGCAGAGACTGAATACGTTAGTAAGGCATTGTGCATTTATATCCATGTTTACATATTTATGCATTGTGTAAATTGGGGTGCACAATGGCACTCCTGGAGTTCCAATGTGTGCTGGTCTTTTTTCCTCATGCATATTTTTGGGTTGTTTTTAAATGGTTGGGTACACCATTATTGGTTCACTCCTCTATAGGACCACAGTAAAACCTTTTCAGCGAGGTGCAGTTCACATGTGCATTCTACAGGTGTAGCTTACAATTTTATCAAAAGTGAAAGCTGAAAGAAATGCTTGGGATAATTAAATAATTAAGAGCAGAATTTGACATGAAACCTCCAAACAGGCCCTCGGGTGTGCACCCGCCGGATCTAAATCCTCTCATTCTTAGGAGCCTCCTGGGGGAGCCGAGCTGAGGGAAACTCTGCCCAAAATCACACTTGGGTGTGTACAGTCTTACCCTCAGATTAATTGGTGTGACTTGTAGTTAATCTGCGAACTACATCATTTTTCTTCTCTGTCTGCAAAATGCCGTTGGAAGTGGTGATGTCATTCAGAAACCACATCTTTTATCGTTTAAATGAAAGGAGGTGTCGTAAAAATTGGAGAATACTGTGTAATGGAAACAATGCTTGTTTGATCCAGATTTCTCTGTATTTCCAGTCACACCAGCAATATGTAAGGCTCAGTTTTATTTATTTATTTATTTATTTTTTTTTGGGTGGGTGGGGGGGGTAAAGTGTTTGTTGTGGGCTACAGTAATCAAGTATCAAAATTATTCTTAAACCGAAGACATCCAAAATACTCAATTATTTTTGCAGATATAGATGAAAGATGTGACTTTGGGCATGAACCACAGGTCACGCCAATTATTTTGAGCATAAAACAGATTGGAACAAATAATATTTTGGAGAGAGTTTCCCTTTTATATGGCACCTTTACTAGCAGTAAATTGACATGGGACCAAACTGAGAAAGACAGTTGAGGGGGGCCATACCTCTCAGCCACTAGATTGGTGGATCTAACAGTGGATCTATACTCTAAATGCATTGGCCTAAACATAAATGCATTCCAACTGCATAGGCCAGAACATACATGCATTCCAAATGCATATGTCTAAACACAAATACATTCCAAATGCATAGGCCTTAACACAAATGCATTTCAATGGCCCAAATCCAAACACAAATACATTTCAGCAGCATACGCCAGAACAAAATTTATTTCTTTGCTTTTTTTTAGGCATTTAGCAAATACATCACAGCTGCCAAAACCTGGAAACAATACATTATAAATGCATAGGTCTGAACACATATAAATTCCAAATGCATAGGCCTCACCAAACTTCTTGTGAATTTCTCATACAAACCCCAATTCCAAAAAATTTGGGACAGTATGTAAAATGCAAATAAAAGCAGAAAGCAGTAATTTGTAAATTCTCTTTTACACACATTTAATTGAAAACAGTTCAATGAAAAGATATTTCATGTTATACCTTATCAACTTTATTGATTTTTGTAAATATACACACTAATTACAAATTTGATGCCTGCAATACATTCCAAAAAAGTTGGGACAGGCAACATAAGACTGGGAAGAACACCTTCCACAGGTAAAGAGGTGAATAGGTAACAGGTGATGCTGACTGGGTATAAAAGGAGCATCCACGAAGGCTCGGGCGTTTACGAGCAAGGATGGGTCGAGGTTCGCCACTTTGCGAAAAACTGCACAAGTGAATAGTCCAACAGTTTAAGAATAACGTTGCTCAATGCACAATTGCAAAGGATTTCGGGATTTCACCATCTACACCCCATAATATTATTAAATGATTCAGAGAATCTGGAGAAATCTCTGTGCGTAAAGGGCAAGGCCAAAAACCAATATTGAATGCCTGTGAACTTCAATCCCTCAGACGGCACTGCATTAAAAACCGACATGCTTCTGTAATGAATATAACTACATGGGCTCTGGAATATTTTGAAAAACCGTTTTCAGTAAACACAGTTCATCGCTGCATCGACAAATGTAAAGCGCAAAGCGTAAGCCATATATCAACAACAAGCTCATCTGAGATGGACTGACGCCAAGTGGAAACGTGTGCTGTGGTCTTACGAGTCCACCTTTTCAAATAGTTTTTGTAAATAATGGACGTTGTGTTCTCCGGGCCAAAGAGGAAAAGGACCATCCCGATTGTTACCAATGCAAGGTTCAAAAGCCAGCGTCTGTCATGGTATGGGGATGTGTTTGTGCCCATGGCATAGATAACTTGCACATCTGTGAAGGCACCATTAATGCTGAAGGGTACATATGCATTTTGGAGCAACATATGCTGCCATGTAGACAACGTCTTTTTCAGGGACGTCCCTGCTTATTTCAGCAAGACAAAGCCAAGCCACATTCTGCATGTGTTACAACAGCGTGGCTTCGTAGTCTGCCTGCAGTCCATACCTGTCTCCCATTGAAAACGTGTGGCACATTACGAAGCTCAAAATACGACAATGGAGACTCCGGACTGTTGAGCAGCTGAAGTCTTATATCAAGCAAGAATGGGGAAAAAATTCTTCTTTCAAAATTAAAACAATTAGTGCTCAGTTCCAAAAAGATTACCGAGTGTGATGTAACACAGTGGTAAACATGCCCCTGTCCCAACTTTTTTTGGCAGGCATCAAATTTAGAATGAGCGTATATTTATAAAAAACAATAAAATTGATTAGTTACAACATTAAATATCTTGTTTTGTATTGTTTTCAATTGAATATAGGTCAAAAAGCATTTGCTAATTATTACTTTCTGTTATAATTAGAAAATTTTATACACTGTGCCAACTTTTTTGTAACTGGAGAGTTTGTATGTTACTATATCTTTATCATGTTATTTTGCGAATATTTCCTTCTCTATATTTTGTACTGGAGTAATACATGTTAAACTACATTTTATTTCTTACTGGTGTGGATTACCGCAGACACAGGGAGCAGAAAGATCCACATGGCAAAGATAAACCTGCTCATTAATGGATCATTTCCAACACAACTCAGTAAGGACCATGTCCTCAATAACTGTCTATAATTGCAGTTGTTCTCTTATTTGGAAAGCATCTTTATTATAGCCTACATTTTTAAAGTCTCCATAAATTTTTTAAAAATCTATTTATTTAGGCTATATTCTCTTCATTGACATTGCAATTTACACACAATAATGCCCCCATGATTATGCATGACAAGTCTCTGCATGTTTACCTACTACCTAGCAAGAAATGTCATACGTGTGATGTGTCCATGTCTGTGATGGGCGTGGCCTGACTCTTGACCTGATGTGACTCCAGGTGAGCACCTCTGGAATGCTCTAGTGTGCTGGCCTCTGTCCTAACCCATTACTCCTGATCTACACCACAGCTGCTTCCCTCCTGTCCCAGACCCCAGTAAAGCCAAGGATACAGGCTTGACCTCATGACATCAGATCAGACAAATGATTTGGCTGCTGAAATAATTAAGGGCAGAGGTTACTTTGAAACCCTCCAATAAGCACCCTGGGGTAGGTCACGCCTGTGAGCAGTCAGTGCATAGCACATTGGGCTTAAGTACGGCCAAGCTCATTTCCTATCTTTGCAACAGGTGCAAAATCACTATGCAAAGTTTGGCATACAGACATCAAGATTTTCCCTTAAGACAGTTTTATACATCCAGCTGTTGCCACGCCCTGAGTAACCAATCAGAAAGCAGCTCTCATGAGGCTTGGGACACTGCAGATACATTAAAACTGAGCCCACAAAGAGCTCGAGTCCAACTGGGAATGGATGAGTGTGATCAGACCCTGACCCAAAAAAAGGTCAGTAATATACAATACCGGTCAAAAGTTCCAGTACTCTGTTTTCATTGTGTCATTTAAGCAGTTTAACTTTTGTAAATAACCTCAAATGGCACATGGTAAGAAGTGAATAGTCAGAAGTTAAAAATAATCTTTTACTTCACAGGATAGTGACCTAAATTTTGGAGTTCATAAAAAAAGCCATATTTGGCTAAATAAACACGTGAACAAATTATTTCCATCATCCTGAAGCAAATGTAGGCTACACTAGTAGGTGAAGTAGGGTAGCCTATTCATCACTGCCAATATTGAGCAAAAAACTTCTGAAGACACAAATGAAGGCTCTCACAAGGTGTGTGTTTGAGGCAGACACGTGAGGCATGTTAAAGTGCAAAGTAGTTTTAACCAGACACTAGTGCAGCATCATTAGCCACCTTGATTAAAAAACAAACAAACAAAAAACAGCTTTGATGTCAAAGCAGTTTATCGATGCTTTAAAGTTACTATTTCATTTTTATGGTAAGCTAAATGAAATATTTAAAGTAGCTCTGTAGCTACAGTATACCACATTTCAGTAAAAACTAGATTGCTCTACAGGCCCAGTTCTGGTTAAAATGAGAGAATACTAAAAATCAACCCATTCACCCAAGAGACAGAATGAACTATGCGAACACTAGCAATTAAAAACTGTGATGCAAACTCTAATGATACTTAATTAACCAAGTCCCGCTTAAAGACCGTTCAATGGCACTATAGGACCAGCTCGCTTGCTAGCTACCAACAGCTAGCTTTGCTCCTCGCTCAGGACAGCACTTGCCGTCCACTAAGGAACCGCTTGGTTCCGTAGGCTACAGCTGCTATCTGTAGAATAAAGCAAAGCCACGTAAACTTTGGTACGCAGCGTTTTCTGCCTGCCTGGCTAATTGCGTTGCTATACAAAAATGAAACCGTGAGCTAGCTAGCTACCAACCGTTTACAGTAAATCAACAAAGCAGCCAAATATAAAAACTGAACGTAAATAGCATTGTTAAGGATCATAAACATTACGAGCCACATGTACCGTTACACATGAAAGACTAGTTTCTTTGTGCATTTAGTCATTTTCGTTGCAAACGTGTCTTTATTTAACAAGAGCAAGAAGCTGGCAGCAAGTTAGAATCTGCCCCTTTTTCATTACGCTCGCTGCCCTCCAATAGCAATGCACTTAGAAAATATCACTCAACTCCTAGAATAAGGATCGCTAGCTAAATGAACAAAACGCTTTCCCTCGCCAGACACCAACGTTTCGTTTTCACATTGGCCAATCCACCCCTGATTGCAATGGAAGGTCCCCATGAATAAATATAAAAGTTTTTGCAAAAATAAAAAAAGATCCCAAGGTGTACTTACCCTCCTCCCTTATAGTTGAGCAGCAGTCAACCCTCCTCTCTCACAAATTATTTAAATAAATATTTACAAACACCCAAGTATCTCTGTGCCGAATCCTTTCCCGAATATGACTTTATGACACGAATATCCATATACCTTACATAGAGAGAGGTTTCATTTTCCTGATTGATTTTTAGATTATTTTATTTAATTGTCTAAAAAGAGAGAAACTGAGATACAAAACAAGAACTCTTCTTCAATCTCATTCACCCCCAGCCTGAGCACACCAGCTATCACTCCGCGCAGGAAGAGAGACAGAGAAGAGGACAGAAAAACTATGGAGTGAAATAGCCTTCGCAGAATTTATCTGCGGCGGTTCCAAACGATTCGGTGGCAATAATAATAGCGTGAAAGTGAATTGCTCCGGTTCGATGGCGGCCATGCTGTGGAAAGAAAATGCATTTTAGAAAGATAACTACTTTGTGTGACGGTGCGGCGAATTTATTTCACTTTGCCTAAGGAACGGGGGGTACTTCGCCTTCCATTGCCTAGGGAAAAAACCCGGATGTAAACTCGGCGAAACTCGTTCGGAGTGAAGTAACTCTGTGCAACTCAGCATAGCGCAAAGAACTACGCAGAACAATCCATGGCGGTTCTGATCACCACCGCCGCTTGAAGGGGACGTGCATGTTCCTCCCAACGGTCCGCAAAGCGTATAGGATGAAGAAAAGCAATTTACACCCCGACAGAACCAAAACAAGGTGGATTACGCTACATCTGAATGTACCGTAATCCTGGGGTTTGGTCTGCACGGTTGCCGTGTTACATAAGAGTTAACGAGGTGGTGAAAAACACTTGTAAAACAGGTTGACTTACATTACCAATATATTGAACAGTATGTTAAATAATTAACGTTAGTATGCAATGGTAAACATAACAATAATAATATAAGGTGAATAGATAACTTTTAAGTCATTAAAGAAATGAATAGCTCTTCATAGGCTAATTATCAGTCAGGATGATAGATGTGGTTTTGTTTGTATGGTTAAATACTGTATTTTAATTCATATGCGCATATTAGTTTTGATAATGGTGATGTTGTTCTGAAAATAAAATCATGTTTGCCAATTGTGCATTAAAAAAAATTGGTGCATGCTTTCATAACTAGTCGCCAGGATGACTGTAATTCACTTTATACTGGCCTTCCAAAGAAAGCTATTGAAAAACTGCAACTAATTCAGAATGCAGCGGCCAGAGTTTTAACCAAAACTAGGATGAGAGATCACGTAACCCCTGTACTATCTGCATTACATTGGCTCCGTGTCCTATAGAATTGATTTTAAGGTTTTTTTTTTACTGATCTAGAAAGCTCTAAATGGTTTAGCACTTACATATATGACTGCCTGTCATTTTACACCCCAGTCCGTCCCCTAAAATCCTCCTTTGAGAACTTACTAAATGTGCCTAAAGTTAAGCATAAAACTACAGGACAAGCTGTCTTCAGCTTCTATGGGGCAAGACTATGGAACACATCACCCAAGGATCTTACAGTGGAGTGTTTTAAGAAGCAGCTAAAAATTCATCTTTTTACTATAGCTTTTAAATAATATTTTTGAACAGTTTTATTTAATAACATTTTATTGTTATTTATTAGGTATGGTTGTTTCTTTAGTTTGCTTGCTTTAGCGAAGCAAACTATTGTTATTGTCCATACTTCTTAAAGGGCCCAACGTAGCGTGGCATGAGTTTACGGGATTCCACCCGCAATGGGAGGTCTCGCGTAGAAAGCCACACTCGCTGACCTACCCGATAGGAGGGAGCCGTACGGCGATGCCTATCGGCAGATGCCTTCTGCTTGGCCGTGGCCCGCAGCAGCGATGAACGAACCCGCCTCCAGACTGCTCGGCACCTCCGAATAAAAGAACCTGCGAAGGGTACCTCCACGTTGCTTTCCAACTCTGGAAACAATGGAGGTAAATAGCGCACCTGTGCCTCAAACAGGGAAAGGCCAGTGGACACGTTTCGCAGGGTATTGTGGGCATATTCTACCCATGCGAGGTGACGGCTCCATGACGTAGGATTGGAGGCTGCTAGGGAATGGAGAGTGTTCTCCAAAGTTTGGTTCGTACACTCTGTTTGGCCGTTAATCTGCGGGTGAAACCCTGAAGACAGGCTAACGGATGCCCCCAACAGGGCGCAGAAGGAGCGCCAGAACCTAGCGATGAATTGGGGACTGCGGTCCGAAACCACTTTCTTAGGGAGACCATGAACCCTAAACATGTACTCTACCACCAGCTGAGCAGTCTCCCTAGCTCATGGTAGCTTTGGTAGGGCGATAAAATGTGCCACCTTGGAGAATCTATCGACCACAACTAGGATGGTCGGTGTTGCCTTGAGACACCGGCAAGCCGGTAATGAAATCAAGGGAGATATGGCTCCAAGGTCAGCTGGAGATGGGCAAGGGACATAACAGTCCAGAGGGTGGGAGTTGCTAACCCTTGTTGCAGGCTGTAGGGACAACAGACTACGTTTACATTCATTCCACAGGTAACACAAGTCACATGTTCAAAATGGACCCCAGCGTGACGTCTGTAGCTAATCCTGTAGCTTGGAAATACGAGTAAGGGTCATAAAACCATAAAACAGAGAAGACTGAAGAATTCCAGTCTGTCGCCCAATTCACTTTCACTTCTTTTCCTCGATCGTGCTGCACACAGCTGCACAAGAGGCAGCGCTCCATTTTTCTCTTCCCCCTTTTGCTAGCTACACAGCTACAAAGGTGGGCTGCAGAGGAGAGACGCAAGGAACGGATTAGCTTGCCTACGGCATCTAACCATAGAACTGAATTAACGCAACTCCGAGGATGTGTGTTCCAGCCACGGACAAAGAACCAGGTGATAACCAGACGACCAGCAGAACTCCCTACCGGAATAAAGAAGGCCAAAGGAGACGCCCTGGCCATCCATCTCACGGACAAGCCTGCTGTAATCAACTCACCGCAGACTTCAGTAAGACTGATCAAACATCCCAGTCATAGCTTAGGACTTTAGTCTGAATTGTGTATCGGTGATTTGATTGTATCTCGACGCTGTGCGATAATAGCTGTATAAACTTGTTGCGCTGAAAATGTCAAAAACCATGACAGAGTCAACCTAATCATTAGAACATAATACCTTCAACCCTTATGAATTATTAGTTATTAGTGCTTTGATGGTAAATTGAAGTAGTAGTAATTATAATCCATAATAATGAAATGAGACTGATTTTATTTTAACCTAACTTAAGAAAATAAGGGTAAACCTCATTATTCCATAGTTATTGCCTATATTTCTGGCATCCCATGTAAGAGTTTATATATATATATACACTGCCCGGCCAAAAAAAAAGTCGCACACTGTAATATTTTGTTGGACCACCTTTAGCTTTGATTACGGCGCGCATTTGTCGTGGCATTGTTTCGACAACCTTATGCAACGTCACAACATTTATTTACATCCAGAGTTGCATTCATTTTTGGCCGAGATCTTGTATTGACGACGGGAGAGTCGAACCACTCTGTAAAGTCTTCTCCAGCACATCCCAAAGACTTTCAATGGGGTTAAGGTGAGGACTCTGGTGGCTAATTCATGTGTGAAAATGATTCCTCATGCTCCCTGTACCACTCTTTCACAATTTGAGCCCGATGAATCTTGGCATTTGTCGTCCTGGAATATGCCCATTGATGGGATAACCTGGTCATTCAGTATATTCAGGTACTCAGCTGACTTAATTTTATTGCTGCATAACGTTGCTGAGCCTAGACCTGACCAATTGAAGCAACCTCAGATCATAACATTGCCTCCAGAGGCTTGTACAGTGGGCACAATGCATGACGGGTGCAACGGCGACTTTTTTTTTGGCCAGGTAGTGTATATATACAGAGACATATTCCTTACATTTATGGTGCCCTGGTGTGAGTATTTATAAATATTTCTTACATGTATTGGTGCCCCGTCGAGGATATTCTCTACATTTATGGTGCCCAGGTGAAGACTGGTAAGACAAACATGTTTTATTCATCTATCACCATTACTGTTAAGTTTGTAAATGTAAACACCTTGCATGAGTAATACTCCACATGTAGGAATATAGAGGCATGTTCCCTACATTTTTGGTGCCCCGTGTGAGGATGATTGTTATTTGACTCAAAATCCGTGTTCTTATGATATCAAAACTCATTTCAGAGTATACGTTCTCCATTCTCAGCTAGATAAACGTAAAGTGCAATTCCCCGAACAACCACCAGATGTCCCCTCGCAGCATATCTGAAGTCTGCCTGCCCAGCTTTCTCCCAATACACTGCCCCCTCGTGTACGGTTCTGTTATTGCACCTGCATTTGGCGCTGTGGTCTGTTAATTGCCTTTACATTCTGGTATAATACCTATTATCAATAATAGTATTATTAACCATGCTGTATTAATAATTGATTACTTCATCACAGTAATTTTAATTAATTTGATTCATTGCATTTTACTATTTAATCGGAAATTTAGTAGTAATTGTAATTTGGACAATTTCACATTCTGATATTTGAGATTTTCATCACAATTCCAAATTGTTCGCTGGAAAACTAGAACATAAACCTTACGTCGTTACAGTGCATTACTGCTAGTGTAACATAAGTCTCTGTGGTGCTGTAGCTGAGGGGCGTAGGAGTGATTTTGAACCTGGGGGGACACTGAAATGCTAGGGGGGTTCAGGGGCCATGCACCCCCGAAAAAATTGTTTTTAAATAAAGCACTTAAATGCTCAATTCTGGTGACTTTTGAGAACAGAATGTATTAATTAGTGTGTTTGTGAGAGGGTCTTTCCAGTGACAGAAGATGGAGGATATTCAGACTGGGGAGGGGAGATTATAAAGAGGGCTGCACAGACAGAGAGACGGGCTATAATCTAAATAAAACAAAAACTATATACCATATACATAATATACTTTATTTAATATAGGACATACAAATGAAAATATAACACAAATAGTAGATGATCAGGCTGGGGCAGAGCCTGTTGATTGTGGTGAGAGGCTGGGGTAGAGCCTGGTGATGGTGGTGAGAGGCTGGGGCAGAGCCTGGTGATGGTGGAGAGAAGCTAGGGCAGAGCCTGGTGATGGTGGTGAGAGGCTGGGGCAGAGCCTGGTGATGGTGGTGAGAGGCTGGGGCAGAGCCTGGTGATGGATAGAGGCTGGGGCAGAGCCTGGTGATGGATAGAGGCTGGGGCAGAGCCTGGTGATGGTGGTGAGAGGCTGGGGCAGAGCCTGGTGATGGAGAGAGGCTGGGGCAGAATCTGGTGATGGAGAGAGGCTGGGGAAGAGCCTGGTGGTGGAGAGAGGCTGGGGAAAAGCCTGGTGGTGGTGAGAGGCTGGGGCAGAGCCTGGTGGTGGAGAGAGGCTGGGGAAGAGCCTGGTGATGGAGAGAGGCTGGGGCAGAGCCTGGTGGTGGTGGAGAGAGACTGGGGCACAGCCTGGTGATGGTGGTGAGAGGCTGGGGCAGAGCCTGGTGGTGAGGGAGAGAGGCTGGGGCAGAGCCTGGTTGTGGTGGAGAGAGGCTGGGGCAGAGCCTGGTGGTGGTGGAGAGAGGCTGGGCAGAGCCTGGTGGTGGTGGAGAGAGGCTAGGGCAGAGCCTGGTGATGGTGAGAGGCTGGGGCAGAGCTTGGTGGTGGTGGAGAGAGACTGGGGCACAACCTGGTGATGGTGGTGAGAGGCTGGGGCAGAGCCTGGTGGTGATGGAGAGAGGCTGGGGCAGAGCCTGGTGGTGGTGGAGAGAGGCTGGGGCACAGCCTGGTGGTGGTGGAGAGAGACTGGGGCACAGCCTGGTGATGGTGGTGAGAGGCTGGGGCAGAGCCTGGTGGTGAGGGAGAGAGGCTGGGGCAGAGCCTGGTTGTGGTGGAGAGAGGCTGGGGCAGAGCCTGGTGGTGGTGGAGAGAGGCTGGGCAGAGCCTGGTGGTGGTGGAGAGAGGCTGGGGCAGAGCCTGGTGGTGGTGGAGAGAGGCTGGGGCACAGCCTGGTGGTGGTGGAGAGAGACTGGGGCACAGCCTGGTGATGGTGGTGAGAGGCTGGGGCAGAGCCTGGTGGTGAGGGAGAGAGGCTGGGGCAGAGCCTGGTTGTGGTGGAGAGAGGCTGGGGCAGAGCCTGGTGGTGGTGGAGAGAGGCTGGGCAGAGCCTGGTGGTGGTGGAGAGAGGCTGGGGCAGAGCCTGGTGATGGTGAGAGGCTGGGGCAGAGCTTGGTGGTGGTGGAGAGAGACTGGGGCACAACCTGGTGATGGTGGTGAGAGGCTGGGGCAGAGCCTGGTGGTGATGGAGAGAGGCTGGGGCAGAGCCTGGTGGTGGTGGAGAGAGGCTGGGGCACAGCCTGGTGATGGTGGTGAGAGGCTGGGGCAGAGCCTGGTGATGGTGAGAGGCTGGGACAGAGCCTGGTGGTGGTGGAGAGAGACTGGGGCAGAGCCTGGTGGTGGTGGAGAGAGGCTGGGGCACAGCCTGGTGATGGAGAGAGGCTGGGGCAGAGCCTGGTGATGGAGAGAGGCTGGGGCAGAGCCTGGTGGTGGTGGAGAGAGACTGGGGCACAGCCTGGTGATGGTGGTGAGAGGCTGGGGCAGAGCCTGGTGGTGAGGGAGAGAGGCTGGGGCAGAGCCTGGTTGTGGTGGAGAGAGGCTGGGGCAGAGCCTGGTGGTGGTGGAGAGAGGCTGGGCAGAGCCTGGTGGTGGTGGAGAGAGGCTGGGGCAGAGCCTGGTGATGGTGAGAGGCTGGGGCAGAGCTTGGTGGTGGTGGAGAGAGACTGGGGCACAACCTGGTGATGGTGGTGAGAGGCTGGGGCAGAGCCTGGTGGTGATGGAGAGAGGCTGGGGCAGAGCCTGGTGGTGGTGGAGAGAGGCTGGGGCACAGCCTGGTGATGGTGGTGAGAGGCTGGGGCAGAGCCTGGTGATGGTGAGAGGCTGGGACGGAGCCTGGTGGTGGTGGAGAGAGACTGGGGCAGAGCCTGGTGGTGGTGGAGAGAGGCTGGGGCACAGCCTGGTGATGGTGTTGAGAGGCTGGGTAGAGCCTGGTGGTGGTGGAGAGAGGCTGGGGCAGAGCCTGGTGGTAGTGGAGAGAGACTGGGGCACAGCCTGGTGATGGTGGTGAGATACTGGGGCAGAGCCTGGTGGTGATGGAGAGAGGCTGGGGCAGAGCCTGGTGATGGTGGTGAGAGGCTGGGGCAGAGCCTGGTGGTGGTGGAGAGAGGCTGGGGCAGAGCCTGGTGATGGCGAGAGGCTGGGGCAGAGCCTGGTGGTGGTGGAGAGAGGCTGGGGCAGAACCTGGTGATGGTGGAGAGAGGCTGGGCAGAGCCTGGTGGTGGTGGAGAGAGGCTGGGGCAGAGCCTGGTGATGGTGAGAGGCTGGGGCAGAGCTTGGTGGTGGTGGATAGAGACTGGGGCACAACCTGGTGATGGTGGTGAGAGGCTGGGGCAGAGCCTGGTGGTGATGGAGAGAGGCTGGGGCAGAGCCTGGTGGTGGTGGAGAGAGGCTGGGGCACAGCCTGGTGATGGTGGTGAGAGGCTGGGGCAGAGCCTGGTGATGGTGAGAGGCTGGGACAGAGCCTGGTGGTGGTGGAGAGAGACTGGGGCAGAGCCTGGTGGTGGTGGAGAGAGGCTGGAGCACAGCCTGGTGATGGTGTTGAGAGGCTGGGTAGAGCCTGGTGGTGGTGGAGAGAGGCTGGGGCAGAGCCTGGTGGTGGTGGAGAGAGACTGGGGCACAGCCTGGTGATGGTGGTGAGAGGCTGGGGCAGAGCCTGGTGGTGATGGAGAGAGGCTGGGGCAGAGCCTGGTGATGGTGGTGAGAGGCTGGGGCAGAGCCTGGTGGTGGTGGAGAGAGGCTGGGGCAGAGCCTGGTGATGGCGAGAGGCTGGGGCAGAGCCTGGTGGTGGTGGAGAGAGGCTGGGGCAGAGCCTGGTGGTGATGGAGAGAGGCTGGGGCACAGCCTGGTGATGGTGTTGAGAGGCTGGGGTAGAGCCTGGTGGTGGTGGAGAGAGGCTGGGGCAGAGCCCGGTGGTAGTGGAGAGAGGCTGGGGCAGAGCCTGGTGATGGTGGAGAGAGGCTGGGCAGAGCCTGGTGATGGTGGTGAGAGGCTGGGGCAGAGCCTGGTGGTGGAGAGAGGCTGGGGCAGAGCCTGGTGATGGTGAGAGGCTGGGACAGAGCCTGGTGGTGGTGGAGAGAGACTGGGGCAGAGCCTGGTGGTGGTGGAGAGAGGCTGGGGCACAGCCTGGTGATGGTGTTGAGAGGCTGGGTAGAGCCTGGTGGTGGTGGAGAGAAGCTAGGGCAGAGCCTGGTGATGGTGGTGAGAGGCTGGGGCAGAGCCTGGTGATGGTGGTGAGAGGCTGGGGCAGAGCCTGGTGATGGATAGAGGCTGGGGCAGAGCCTGGTGATGGATAGAGGCTGGGGCAGAGCCTGGTGATGGTGGTGAGAGGCTGGGGCAGAGCCTGGTGATGGAGAGAGGCTGGGGCAGAATCTGGTGATGGAGAGAGGCTGGGGAAGAGCCTGGTGGTGGAGAGAGGCTGGGGAAAAGCCTGGTGGTGGTGAGAGGCTGGGGCAGAGCCTGGTGGTGGAGAGAGGCTGGGGAAGAGCCTGGTGATGGAGAGAGGCTGGGGCAGAGCCTGGTGGTGGTGGAGAGAGACTGGGGCACAGCCTGGTGATGGTGGTGAGAGGCTGGGGCAGAGCCTGGTGGTGAGGGAGAGAGGCTGGGGCAGAGCCTGGTTGTGGTGGAGAGAGGCTGGGGCAGAGCCTGGTGGTGGTGGAGAGAGGCTGGGCAGAGCCTGGTGGTGGTGGAGAGAGGCTAGGGCAGAGCCTGGTGATGGTGAGAGGCTGGGGCAGAGCTTGGTGGTGGTGGAGAGAGACTGGGGCACAACCTGGTGATGGTGGTGAGAGGCTGGGGCAGAGCCTGGTGGTGATGGAGAGAGGCTGGGGCAGAGCCTGGTGGTGGTGGAGAGAGGCTGGGGCACAGCCTGGTGGTGGTGGAGAGAGACTGGGGCACAGCCTGGTGATGGTGGTGAGAGGCTGGGGCAGAGCCTGGTGGTGAGGGAGAGAGGCTGGGGCAGAGCCTGGTTGTGGTGGAGAGAGGCTGGGGCAGAGCCTGGTGGTGGTGGAGAGAGGCTGGGCAGAGCCTGGTGGTGGTGGAGAGAGGCTGGGGCAGAGCCTGGTGGTGGTGGAGAGAGGCTGGGGCACAGCCTGGTGGTGGTGGAGAGAGACTGGGGCACAGCCTGGTGATGGTGGTGAGAGGCTGGGGCAGAGCCTGGTGGTGAGGGAGAGAGGCTGGGGCAGAGCCTGGTTGTGGTGGAGAGAGGCTGGGGCAGAGCCTGGTGGTGGTGGAGAGAGGCTGGGCAGAGCCTGGTGGTGGTGGAGAGAGGCTGGGGCAGAGCCTGGTGATGGTGAGAGGCTGGGGCAGAGCTTGGTGGTGGTGGAGAGAGACTGGGGCACAACCTGGTGATGGTGGTGAGAGGCTGGGGCAGAGCCTGGTGGTGATGGAGAGAGGCTGGGGCAGAGCCTGGTGGTGGTGGAGAGAGGCTGGGGCACAGCCTGGTGATGGTGGTGAGAGGCTGGGGCAGAGCCTGGTGATGGTGAGAGGCTGGGACAGAGCCTGGTGGTGGTGGAGAGAGACTGGGGCAGAGCCTGGTGGTGGTGGAGAGAGGCTGGGGCACAGCCTGGTGATGGAGAGAGGCTGGGGCAGAGCCTGGTGATGGAGAGAGGCTGGGGCAGAGCCTGGTGGTGGTGGAGAGAGACTGGGGCACAGCCTGGTGATGGTGGTGAGAGGCTGGGGCAGAGCCTGGTGGTGAGGGAGAGAGGCTGGGGCAGAGCCTGGTTGTGGTGGAGAGAGGCTGGGGCAGAGCCTGGTGGTGGTGGTGAGAGGCTGGGGCAGAGCCTGGTGATGGATAGAGGCTGGGGCAGAGCCTGGTGATGGATAGAGGCTGGGGCAGAGCCTGGTGATGGTGGTGAGAGGCTGGGGCAGAGCCTGGTGATGGAGAGAGGCTGGGGCAGAATCTGGTGATGGAGAGAGGCTGGGGAAGAGCCTGGTGGTGGAGAGAGGCTGGGGAAAAGCCTGGTGGTGGTGAGAGGCTGGGGCAGAGCCTGGTGGTGGAGAGAGGCTGGGGAAGAGCCTGGTGATGGAGAGAGGCTGGGGCAGAGCCTGGTGGTGGTGGAGAGAGACTGGGGCACAGCCTGGTGATGGTGGTGAGAGGCTGGGGCAGAGCCTGGTGGTGAGGGAGAGAGGCTGGGGCAGAGCCTGGTTGTGGTGGAGAGAGGCTGGGGCAGAGCCTGGTGGTGGTGGAGAGAGGCTGGGCAGAGCCTGGTGGTGGTGGAGAGAGGCTAGGGCAGAGCCTGGTGATGGTGAGAGGCTGGGGCAGAGCTTGGTGGTGGTGGAGAGAGACTGGGGCACAACCTGGTGATGGTGGTGAGAGGCTGGGGCAGAGCCTGGTGGTGATGGAGAGAGGCTGGGGCAGAGCCTGGTGGTGGTGGAGAGAGGCTGGGGCACAGCCTGGTGGTGGTGGAGAGAGACTGGGGCACAGCCTGGTGATGGTGGTGAGAGGCTGGGGCAGAGCCTGGTGGTGAGGGAGAGAGGCTGGGGCAGAGCCTGGTTGTGGTGGAGAGAGGCTGGGGCAGAGCCTGGTGGTGGTGGAGAGAGGCTGGGCAGAGCCTGGTGGTGGTGGAGAGAGGCTGGGGCAGAGCCTGGTGGTGGTGGAGAGAGGCTGGGGCACAGCCTGGTGGTGGTGGAGAGAGACTGGGGCACAGCCTGGTGATGGTGGTGAGAGGCTGGGGCAGAGCCTGGTGGTGAGGGAGAGAGGCTGGGGCAGAGCCTGGTTGTGGTGGAGAGAGGCTGGGGCAGAGCCTGGTGGTGGTGGAGAGAGGCTGGGCAGAGCCTGGTGGTGGTGGAGAGAGGCTGGGGCAGAGCCTGGTGATGGTGAGAGGCTGGGGCAGAGCTTGGTGGTGGTGGAGAGAGACTGGGGCACAACCTGGTGATGGTGGTGAGAGGCTGGGGCAGAGCCTGGTGGTGATGGAGAGAGGCTGGGGCAGAGCCTGGTGGTGGTGGAGAGAGGCTGGGGCACAGCCTGGTGATGGTGGTGAGAGGCTGGGGCAGAGCCTGGTGATGGTGAGAGGCTGGGACAGAGCCTGGTGGTGGTGGAGAGAGACTGGGGCAGAGCCTGGTGGTGGTGGAGAGAGGCTGGGGCACAGCCTGGTGATGGAGAGAGGCTGGGGCAGAGCCTGGTGATGGAGAGAGGCTGGGGCAGAGCCTGGTGGTGGTGGAGAGAGACTGGGGCACAGCCTGGTGATGGTGGTGAGAGGCTGGGGCAGAGCCTGGTGGTGAGGGAGAGAGGCTGGGGCAGAGCCTGGTTGTGGTGGAGAGAGGCTGGGGCAGAGCCTGGTGGTGGTGGAGAGAGGCTGGGCAGAGCCTGGTGGTGGTGGAGAGAGGCTGGGGCAGAGCCTGGTGATGGTGAGAGGCTGGGGCAGAGCTTGGTGGTGGTGGAGAGAGACTGGGGCACAACCTGGTGATGGTGGTGAGAGGCTGGGGCAGAGCCTGGTGGTGATGGAGAGAGGCTGGGGCAGAGCCTGGTGGTGGTGGAGAGAGGCTGGGGCACAGCCTGGTGATGGTGGTGAGAGGCTGGGGCAGAGCCTGGTGATGGTGAGAGGCTGGGACGGAGCCTGGTGGTGGTGGAGAGAGACTGGGGCAGAGCCTGGTGGTGGTGGAGAGAGGCTGGGGCACAGCCTGGTGATGGTGTTGAGAGGCTGGGTAGAGCCTGGTGGTGGTGGAGAGAGGCTGGGGCAGAGCCTGGTGGTAGTGGAGAGAGACTGGGGCACAGCCTGGTGATGGTGGTGAGATACTGGGGCAGAGCCTGGTGGTGATGGAGAGAGGCTGGGGCAGAGCCTGGTGATGGTGGTGAGAGGCTGGGGCAGAGCCTGGTGGTGGTGGAGAGAGGCTGGGGCAGAGCCTGGTGATGGCGAGAGGCTGGGGCAGAGCCTGGTGGTGGTGGAGAGAGGCTGGGGCAGAACCTGGTGATGGTGGAGAGAGGCTGGGCAGAGCCTGGTGGTGGTGGAGAGAGGCTGGGGCAGAGCCTGGTGATGGTGAGAGGCTGGGGCAGAGCTTGGTGGTGGTGGATAGAGACTGGGGCACAACCTGGTGATGGTGGTGAGAGGCTGGGGCAGAGCCTGGTGGTGATGGAGAGAGGCTGGGGCAGAGCCTGGTGGTGGTGGAGAGAGGCTGGGGCACAGCCTGGTGATGGTGGTGAGAGGCTGGGGCAGAGCCTGGTGATGGTGAGAGGCTGGGACAGAGCCTGGTGGTGGTGGAGAGAGACTGGGGCAGAGCCTGGTGGTGGTGGAGAGAGGCTGGGGCACAGCCTGGTGATGGTGTTGAGAGGCTGGGTAGAGCCTGGTGGTGGTGGAGAGAGGCTGGGGCAGAGCCTGGTGGTGGTGGAGAGAGACTGGGGCACAGCCTGGTGATGGTGGTGAGAGGCTGGGGCAGAGCCTGGTGGTGATGGAGAGAGGCTGGGGCAGAGCCTGGTGATGGTGGTGAGAGGCTGGGGCAGAGCCTGGTGGTGGTGGAGAGAGGCTGGGGCAGAGCCTGGTGATGGCGAGAGGCTGGGGCAGAGCCTGGTGGTGGTGGAGAGAGGCTGGGGCAGAGCCTGGTGGTGATGGAGAGAGGCTGGGGCACAGCCTGGTGATGGTGTTGAGAGGCTGGGGTAGAGCCTGGTGGTGGTGGAGAGAGGCTGGGGCAGAGCCCGGTGGTAGTGGAGAGAGGCTGGGGCAGAGCCTGGTGATGGTGGAGAGAGGCTGGGCAGAGCCTGGTGATGGTGGTGAGAGGCTGGGGCAGAGCCTGGTGGTGGAGAGAGGCTGGGGCAGAGCCTGGTGATGGTGAGAGGCTGGGACAGAGCCTGGTGGTGGTGGAGAGAGACTGGGGCAGAGCCTGGTGGTGGTGGAGAGAGGCTGGGGCACAGCCTGGTGATGGTGTTGAGAGGCTGGGTAGAGCCTGGTGGTGGTGGAGAGAGGCTGGGGCAGAGCCTGGTGGTGGTGGAGAGAGACTGGGGCACAGCCTGGTGATGGTGGTGAGAGGCTGGGGCAGAGCCTGGTGGTGATGGAGAGAGGCTGGGGCAGAGCCTGGTGATGGTGGTGAGAGGCTGGGGCAGAGCCTGGTGGTGGTGGAGAGAGGCTGGGGCAGAGCCTGGTGATGGCGAGAGGCTGGGGCAGAGCCTGGTGGTGGTGGAGAGAGGCTGGGGCAGAGCCTGGTGGTGATGGAGAGAGGCTGGGGCACAGCCTGGTGATGGTGTTGAGAGGCTGGGGTAGAGCCTGGTGGTGGTGGAGAGAGGCTGGGGCAGAGCCCGGTGGTAGTGGAGAGAGGCTGGGGCAGAGCCTGGTGATGGTGGAGAGAGGCTGGGCAGAGCCTGGTGATGGTGGTGAGAGGCTGGGGCAGAGCCTGGTGGTGGTGGTGAGAGGCTGGGGCAGAGCCTGGTGATGGTGAGAGGCTGGGGCAGAGCTTGGTGGTGGTGGAGAGAGACTGGGGCACAACCTGGTGATGGTGGTGAGAGGCTGGGGCAGAGCCTGGTGGTGATGGAGAGAGGCTGGGGCAGAGCCTGGTGGTGGTGGAGAGAGGCTGGGGCACAGCCTGGTGATGGTGGTGAGAGGCTGGGGCAGAGCCTGGTGATGGTGAGAGGCTGGGGCAGAGCTTGGTGGTGGTGGAGAGAGACTGGGGCACAACCTGGTGATGGTGGTGAGAGGCTGGGGCAGAGCCTGGTGGTGATGGAGAGAGGCTGGGGCAGAGCCTGGTGGTGGTGGAGAGAGGCTGGGGCACAGCCTGGTGATGGTGGAGAGAGGCTGGGCAGAGCCTGGTGATGGTGGTGAGAGGCTGGGGCAGAGCCTGGTGGTGGAGAGAGGCTGGGGCAGAGCCTGGTGATGGTGAGAGGCTGGGACAGAGCCTGGTGGTGGTGGAGAGAGACTGGGGCAGAGCCTGGTGGTGGTGGAGAGAGGCTGGGGCACAGCCTGGTGATGGTGTTGAGAGGCTGGGTAGAGCCTGGTGGTGGTGGAGAGAGGCTGGGGCAGAGCCTGGTGGTGGTGGAGAGAGACTGGGGCACAGCCTGGTGATGGTGGTGAGAGGCTGGGGCAGAGCCTGGTGGTGATGGAGAGAGGCTGGGGCAGAGCCTGGTGATGGTGGTGAGAGGCTGGGGCAGAGCCTGGTGGTGGTGGAGAGAGGCTGGGGCAGAGCCTGGTCATGGCGAGAGGCTGGGGCAGAGCCTGGTGGTGGTGGAGAGAGGCTGGGGCAGAGCCTGGTGGTGATGGAGAGAGGCTGGGGCACAGCCTGGTGATGGTGTTGAGAGGCTGGGGTAGAGCCTGGTGGTGGTGGAGAGAGGCTGGGGCAGAGCCCGGTGGTAGTGGAGAGAGGCTGGGGCAGAGCCTGGTGATGGTGGAGAGAGGCTGGGCAGAGCCTGGTGATGGTGGTGAGAGGCTGGGGCAGAGCCTGGTGGTGGAGAGAGGCTGGGGCAGAGCCTGGTGGTGGTGGTGAGAGGCTGGGGCAGAGCCTGGTGATGGTGAGAGGCTGGGGCAGAGCTTGGTGGTGGTGGAGAGAGACTGGGGCACAACCTGGTGATGGTGGTGAGAGGCTGGGGCAGAGCCTGGTGGTGATGGAGAGAGGCTGGGGCAGAGCCTGGTGGTGGTGGAGAGAGGCTGGGGCACAGCCTGGTGATGGTGGTGAGAGGCTGGGGCAGAGCCTGGTGATGGTGAGAGGCTGGGGCAGAGCTTGGTGGTGGTGGAGAGAGACTGGGGCACAACCTGGTGATGGTGGTGAGAGGCTGGGGCAGAGCCTGGTGGTGATGGAGAGAGGCTGGGGCAGAGCCTGGTGGTGGTGGAGAGAGGCTGGGGCACAGCCTGGTGATGGTGGTGAGAGGCTGGGGCAGAGCCTGGTGGTGGTGGAGAGAGGCTGGGGCAGAGCCTGGTGGTGATGGAGAGAGGCTGGGGCACAGCCTGGTGATGGTGTTGAGAGGCTGGGGTAGAGCCTGGTGGTGGTGGAGAGAGGCTGGGGCAGAGCCCGGTGGTAGTGGAGAGAGGCTGGGGCAGAGGCTGGGCAGAGCCTGGTGATGGTGGTGAGAGGCTGGGGCAGAGCCTGGTGGTGGAGAGAGGCTGGGGCAGAGCCTGGTGGTGGTGGTGAGAGGCTGGGGCAGAGCCTGGTGATGGTGAGAGGCTGGGGCAGAGCTTGGTGGTGGTGGAGAGAGACTGGGGCACAACCTGGTGATGGTGGTGAGAGGCTGGGGCAGAGCCTGGTGGTGATGGAGAGAGGCTGGGGCAGAGCCTGGTGGTGGTGGAGAGAGGCTGGGGCACAGCCTGGTGATGGTGGTGAGAGGCTGGGGCAGAGCCTGGTGATGGTGAGAGGCTGGGGCAGAGCTTGGTGGTGGTGGAGAGAGACTGGGGCACAACCTGGTGATGGTGGTGAGAGGCTGGGGCAGAGCCTGGTGGTGATGGAGAGAGGCTGGGGCAGAGCCTGGTGGTGGTGGAGAGAGACTGGGGCAGAGCCTGGTGGTGGTGGAGAGAGGCTGGGGCACAGCCTGGTGATGGAGAGAGGCTGGGGCAGAGCCTGGTGATGGAGAGAGGCTGGGGCAGAGCCTGGTGGTGGTGGAGAGAGACTGGGGCACAGCCTGGTGATGGTGGTGAGAGGCTGGGGCAGAGCCTGGTGGTGAGGGAGAGAGGCTGGGGCAGAGCCTGGTTGTGGTGGAGAGAGGCTGGGGCAGAGCCTGGTGGTGGTGGAGAGAGGCTGGGCAGAGCCTGGTGGTGGTGGAGAGAGGCTGGGGCAGAGCCTGGTGATGGTGAGAGGCTGGGGCAGAGCTTGGTGGTGGTGGAGAGAGACTGGGGCACAACCTGGTGATGGTGGTGAGAGGCTGGGGCAGAGCCTGGTGGTGATGGAGAGAGGCTGGGGCAGAGCCTGGTGGTGGTGGAGAGAGGCTGGGGCACAGCCTGGTGATGGTGGTGAGAGGCTGGGGCAGAGCCTGGTGATGGTGGAGAGAGGCTGGGCAGAGCCTGGTGATGGTGGTGAGAGGCTGGGGCAGAGCCTGGTGGTGGAGAGAGGCTGGGGCAGAGCCTGGTGGTGGTGGTGAGAGGCTGGGGCAGAGCCTGGTGATGGTGAGAGGCTGGGGCAGAGCTTGGTGGTGGTGGAGAGAGACTGGGGCACAACCTGGTGATGGTGGTGAGAGGCTGGGGCAGAGCCTGGTGGTGATGGAGAGAGGCTGGGGCAGAGCCTGGTGGTGGTGGAGAGAGGCTGGGGCACAGCCTGGTGATGGTGGTGAGAGGCTGGGGCAGAGCCTGGTGATGGTGAGAGGCTGGGGCAGAGCTTGGTGGTGGTGGAGAGAGACTGGGGCACAACCTGGTGATGGTGGTGAGAGGCTGGGGCAGAGCCTGGTGGTGATGGAGAGAGGCTGGGGCAGAGCCTGGTGGTGGTGGAGAGAGGCTGGGGCACAGCCTGGTGATGGTGGAGAGAGGCTGGGCAGAGCCTGGTGATGGTGGTGAGAGGCTGGGGCAGAGCCTGGTGGTGGAGAGAGGCTGGGGCAGAGCCTGGTGATGGTGAGAGGCTGGGACAGAGCCTGGTGGTGGTGGAGAGAGACTGGGGCAGAGCCTGGTGGTGGTGGAGAGAGGCTGGGGCACAGCCTGGTGATGGTGTTGAGAGGCTGGGTAGAGCCTGGTGGTGGTGGAGAGAGGCTGGGGCAGAGCCTGGTGGTGGTGGAGAGAGACTGGGGCACAGCCTGGTGGTGGTGGAGAGAGGCTGGGGCACAGCCTGGTGGTGGTGGAGAGAGACTGGGGCACAGCCTGGTGGTGGTGGAGAGAGACTGGGGCACAGCCTGTGATGGTGGTGAGAGGCTGGGGCAGAGCCTGGTGGTGATGGAGAGAGGCTGGGGCAGAGCCTGGTGATGGTGGTGAGAGGCTGGGGCAGAGCCTGGTGGTGGTGGAGAGAGGCTGGGGCAGAGCCTGGTGATGGCGAGAGGCTGGGGCAGAGCCTGGTGGTGGTGGAGAGAGGCTGGGGCAGAGCCTGGTGGTGATGGAGAGAGGCTGGGGCACAGCCTGGTGATGGTGTTGAGAGGCTGGGGTAGAGCCTGGTGGTGGTGGAGAGAGGCTGGGGCAGAGCCCGGTGGTAGTGGAGAGAGGCTGGGGCAGAGCCTGGTGATGGTGGAGAGAGGCTGGGCAGAGCCTGGTGATGGTGGTGAGAGGCTGGGGCAGAGCCTGGTGGTGGAGAGAGGCTGGGGCAGAGCCTGGTGGTGGTGGTGAGAGGCTGGGGCAGAGCCTGGTGATGGTGAGAGGCTGGGGCAGAGCTTGGTGGTGGTGGAGAGAGACTGGGGCACAACCTGGTGATGGTGGTGAGAGGCTGGGGCAGAGCCTGGTGGTGATGGAGAGAGGCTGGGGCAGAGCCTGGTGGTGGTGGAGAGAGGCTGGGGCACAGCCTGGTGATGGTGGTGAGAGGCTGGGGCAGAGCCTGGTGATGGTGAGAGGCTGGGGCAGAGCTTGGTGGTGGTGGAGAGAGACTGGGGCACAACCTGGTGATGGTGGTGAGAGGCTGGGGCAGAGCCTGGTGGTGATGGAGAGAGGCTGGGGCAGAGCCTGGTGGTGGTGGAGAGAGGCTGGGGCACAGCCTGGTGATGGTGGTGAGAGGCTGGGGCAGAGCCTGGTGGTGGTGGAGAGAGGCTGGGGCAGAGCCTGGTGGTGATGGAGAGAGGCTGGGGCACAGCCTGGTGATGGTGTTGAGAGGCTGGGGTAGAGCCTGGTGGTGGTGGAGAGAGGCTGGGGCAGAGCCCGGTGGTAGTGGAGAGAGGCTGGGGCAGAGGCTGGGCAGAGCCTGGTGATGGTGGTGAGAGGCTGGGGCAGAGCCTGGTGGTGGAGAGAGGCTGGGGCAGAGCCTGGTGGTGGTGGTGAGAGGCTGGGGCAGAGCCTGGTGATGGTGAGAGGCTGGGGCAGAGCTTGGTGGTGGTGGAGAGAGACTGGGGCACAACCTGGTGATGCTGGTGACAGGCTGGGGCAGAGCCTGGTGGTGATGGAGAGAGGCTGGGGCAGAGCCTGGTGATGGTGGTGAGAGGCTGGGGCAGAGCCTGGTGATGGTGAGAGGCTGGGGCAGAGCTTGGTGGTGGTGGAGAGAGACTGGGGCACAACCTGGTGATGGTGGTGAGAGGCTGGGGCAGAGCCTGGTGGTGATGGAGAGAGGCTGGGGCAGAGCCTGGTGGTGGTGGAGAGAGACTGTGGCGGAGCCTGGTGGTGGTGGAGAGAGGCTGGGGCACAGCCTGGTGATGGAGAGAGGCTGGGGCAGAGCCTGGTGATGGAGAGAGGCTGGGGCAGAGCCTGGTGATGGAGAGAGGCTGGGGCAGAGCCTGGTGGTGGTGGAGAGAGACTGGGGCAGAGCCTGGTGGTGGTGGAGAGAGGCTGGGGCACAGCCTGGTGATGGAGAGAGGCTGGGGCAGAGCCTGGTGATGGAGAGAGGCTGGGGCAGAGCCTGGTGGTGGTGGAGAGAGGCTGGGGCAGAGCTTGGTGGTGGTGGAGAGAGACTGGGGCACAACCTGGTGATGGTGGTGAGAGGCTGGGGCAGAGCCTGGTGGTGATGGAGAGAGGCTGGGGCAGAGCCTGGTGGTGGTGGAGAGAGGCTGGGGCACAGCCTGGTGATGGTGGTGAGAGGCTGGGGCAGAGCCTGGTGATGGTGGAGAGAGGCTGGGCAGAGCCTGGTGATGGTGGTGAGAGGCTGGGGCAGAGCCTGGTGGTGGAGAGAGGCTGGGGCAGAGCCTGGTGGTGGTGGTGAGAGGCTGGGGCAGAGCCTGGTGATGGTGAGAGGCTGGGGCAGAGCTTGGTGGTGGTGGAGAGAGACTGGGGCACAACCTGGTGATGGTGGTGAGAGGCTGGGGCAGAGCCTGGTGGTGATGGAGAGAGGCTGGGGCAGAGCCTGGTGGTGGTGGAGAGAGGCTGGGGCACAGCCTGGTGATGGTGGTGAGAGGCTGGGGCAGAGCCTGGTGATGGTGAGAGGCTGGGACAGAGCCTGGTGGTGGTGGAGAGAGACTGGGGCAGAGCCTGGTGGTGGTGGAGAGAGGCTGGGGCACAGCCTGGTGATGGTGTTGAGAGGCTGGGTAGAGCCTGGTGGTGGTGGAGAGAGGCTGGGGCAGAGCCTGGTGGTGGTGGAGAGAGACTGGGGCACAGCCTGTGATGGTGGTGAGAGGCTGGGGCAGAGCCTGGTGGTGATGGAGAGAGGCTGGGGCAGAGCCTGGTGATGGTGGTGAGAGGCTGGGGCAGAGCCTGGTGGTGGTGGAGAGAGGCTGGGGCAGAGCCTGGTGATGGCGAGAGGCTGGGGCAGAGCCTGGTGGTGGTGGAGAGAGGCTGGGGCAGAGCCTGGTGGTGATGGAGAGAGGCTGGGGCACAGCCTGGTGATGGTGTTGAGAGGCTGGGGTAGAGCCTGGTGGTGGTGGAGAGAGGCTGGGGCAGAGCCCGGTGGTAGTGGAGAGAGGCTGGGGCAGAGCCTGGTGGTGGTGGAGAGAGGCTGGGGCACAGCCTGGTGATGGTGGTGAGAGGCTGGGGCAGAGCCTGGTGATGGTGAGAGGCTGGGGCAGAGCTTGGTGGTGGTGGAGAGAGACTGGGGCACAACCTGGTGATGGTGGTGAGAGGCTGGGGCAGAGCCTGGTGGTGATGGAGAGAGGCTGGGGCAGAGCCTGGTGGTGGTGGAGAGAGGCTGGGGCACAGCCTGGTGATGGTGGTGAGAGGCTGGGGCAGAGCCTGGTGGTGGTGGAGAGAGGCTGGGGCAGAGCCTGGTGGTGATGGAGAGAGGCTGGGGCACAGCCTGGTGATGGTGTTGAGAGGCTGGGGTAGAGCCTGGTGGTGGTGGAGAGAGGCTGGGGCAGAGCCCGGTGGTAGTGGAGAGAGGCTGGGGCAGAGGCTGGGCAGAGCCTGGTGATGGTGGTGAGAGGCTGGGGCAGAGCCTGGTGGTGGAGAGAGGCTGGGGCAGAGCCTGGTGGTGGTGGTGAGAGGCTGGGGCAGAGCCTGGTGATGGTGAGAGGCTGGGGCAGAGCTTGGTGGTGGTGGAGAGAGACTGGGGCACAACCTGGTGATGGTGGTGAGAGGCTGGGGCAGAGCCTGGTGGTGATGGAGAGAGGCTGGGGCAGAGCCTGGTGGTGGTGGAGAGAGGCTGGGGCACAGCCTGGTGATGGTGGTGAGAGGCTGGGGCAGAGCCTGGTGATGGTGAGAGGCTGGGGCAGAGCTTGGTGGTGGTGGAGAGAGACTGGGGCACAACCTGGTGATGGCGGTGAGAGGCTGGGGCAGAGCCTGGTGGTGATGGAGAGAGGCTGGGGCAGAGCCTGGTGGTGGTGGAGAGAGACTGGGGCAGAGCCTGGTGGTGGTGGAGAGAGGCTGGGGCACAGCCTGGTGATGGAGAGAGGCTGGGGCAGAGCCTGGTGATGGAGAGAGGCTGGGGCAGAGCCTGGTGGTGGTGGAGAGAGACTGGGGCAGAGCCTGGTGGTGGTGGAGAGAGGCTGGGGCACAGCCTGGTGATGGAGAGAGGCTGGGGCAGAGCCTGGTGATGGAGAGAGGCTGGGGCAGAGCCTGGTGGTGGTGGAGAGAGGCTGGGGCAGAGCCTGGTTGTGGTGGAGAGAGGCTGGGGCAGAGCCTGGTGGTGGTGGAGAGAGGCTGGGCAGAGCCTGGTGGTGGTGGAGAGAGGCTGGGGCAGAGCCTGGTGATGGTGAGAGGCTGGGGCAGAGCTTGGTGGTGGTGGAGAGAGACTGGGGCACAACCTGGTGATGGTGGTGAGAGGCTGGGGCAGAGCCTGGTGGTGATGGAGAGAGGCTGGGGCAGAGCCTGGTGGTGGTGGAGAGAGGCTGGGGCACAGCCTGGTGATGGTGGTGAGAGGCTGGGGCAGAGCCTGGTGATGGTGGAGAGAGGCTGGGCAGAGCCTGGTGATGGTGGTGAGAGGCTGGGGCAGAGCCTGGTGGTGGAGAGAGGCTGGGGCAGAGCCTGGTGGTGGTGGTGAGAGGCTGGGGCAGAGCCTGGTGATGGTGAGAGGCTGGGGCAGAGCTTGGTGGTGGTGGAGAGAGACTGGGGCACAACCTGGTGATGGTGGTGAGAGGCTGGGGCAGAGCCTGGTGGTGATGGAGAGAGGCTGGGGCAGAGCCTGGTGGTGGTGGAGAGAGGCTGGGGCACAGCCTGGTGATGGTGGTGAGAGGCTGGGGCAGAGCCTGGTGATGGTGAGAGGCTGGGGCAGAGCTTGGTGGTGGTGGAGAGAGACTGGGGCACAACCTGGTGATGGTGGTGAGAGGCTGGGGCAGAGCCTGGTGGTGATGGAGAGAGGCTGGGGCAGAGCCTGGTGGTGGTGGAGAGAGGCTGGGGCACAGCCTGGTGATGGTGGAGAGAGGCTGGGCAGAGCCTGGTGATGGTGGTGAGAGGCTGGGGCAGAGCCTGGTGGTGGAGAGAGGCTGGGGCAGAGCCTGGTGATGGTGAGAGGCTGGGACAGAGCCTGGTGGTGGTGGAGAGAGACTGGGGCAGAGCCTGGTGGTGGTGGAGAGAGGCTGGGGCACAGCCTGGTGATGGTGTTGAGAGGCTGGGTAGAGCCTGGTGGTGGTGGAGAGAGGCTGGGGCAGAGCCTGGTGGTGGTGGAGAGAGACTGGGGCACAGCCTGGTGATGGTGGTGAGAGGCTGGGGCAGAGCCTGGTGGTGATGGAGAGAGGCTGGGGCAGAGCCTGGTGATGGTGGTGAGAGGCTGGGGCAGAGCCTGGTGGTGGTGGAGAGAGGCTGGGGCAGAGCCTGGTGATGGCGAGAGGCTGGGGCAGAGCCTGGTGGTGGTGGAGAGAGGCTGGGGCAGAGCCTGGTGGTGATGGAGAGAGGCTGGGGCACAGCCTGGTGATGGTGTTGAGAGGCTGGGGTAGAGCCTGGTGGTGGTGGAGAGAGGCTGGGGCAGAGCCCGGTGGTAGTGGAGAGAGGCTGGGGCAGAGCCTGGTGATGGTGGAGAGAGGCTGGGGCACAGCCTGGTGATGGTGGAGAGAGGCTGGGCAGAGCCTGGTGATGGTGGTGAGAGGCTGGGGCAGAGCCTGGTGGTGGAGAGAGGCTGGGGCAGAGCCTGGTGATGGTGAGAGGCTGGGACAGAGCCTGGTGGTGGTGGAGAGAGACTGGGGCAGAGCCTGGTGGTGGTGGAGAGAGGCTGGGGCACAGCCTGGTGATGGTGTTGAGAGGCTGGGTAGAGCCTGGTGGTGGTGGAGAGAGGCTGGGGCAGAGCCTGGTGGTGGTGGAGAGAGACTGGGGCACAGCCTGTGATGGTGGTGAGAGGCTGGGGCAGAGCCTGGTGGTGATGGAGAGAGGCTGGGGCAGAGCCTGGTGATGGTGGTGAGAGGCTGGGGCAGAGCCTGGTGGTGGTGGAGAGAGGCTGGGGCAGAGCCTGGTGATGGCGAGAGGCTGGGGCAGAGCCTGGTGGTGGTGGAGAGAGGCTGGGGCAGAGCCTGGTGGTGATGGAGAGAGGCTGGGGCACAGCCTGGTGATGGTGTTGAGAGGCTGGGGTAGAGCCTGGTGGTGGTGGAGAGAGGCTGGGGCAGAGCCCGGTGGTAGTGGAGAGAGGCTGGGGCAGAGCCTGGTGATGGTGGAGAGAGGCTGGGCAGAGCCTGGTGATGGTGGTGAGAGGCTGGGGCAGAGCCTGGTGGTGGAGAGAGGCTGGGGCAGAGCCTGGTGGTGGTGGTGAGAGGCTGGGGCAGAGCCTGGTGATGGTGAGAGGCTGGGGCAGAGCTTGGTGGTGGTGGAGAGAGACTGGGGCACAACCTGGTGATGGTGGTGAGAGGCTGGGGCAGAGCCTGGTGGTGATGGAGAGAGGCTGGGGCAGAGCCTGGTGGTGGTGGAGAGAGGCTGGGGCACAGCCTGGTGATGGTGGTGAGAGGCTGGGGCAGAGCCTGGTGATGGTGAGAGGCTGGGGCAGAGCTTGGTGGTGGTGGAGAGAGACTGGGGCACAACCTGGTGATGGTGGTGAGAGGCTGGGGCAGAGCCTGGTGGTGATGGAGAGAGGCTGGGGCAGAGCCTGGTGGTGGTGGAGAGAGGCTGGGGCACAGCCTGGTGATGGTGGTGAGAGGCTGGGGCAGAGCCTGGTGGTGGTGGAGAGAGGCTGGGGCAGAGCCTGGTGGTGATGGAGAGAGGCTGGGGCACAGCCTGGTGATGGTGTTGAGAGGCTGGGGTAGAGCCTGGTGGTGGTGGAGAGAGGCTGGGGCAGAGCCCGGTGGTAGTGGAGAGAGGCTGGGGCAGAGGCTGGGCAGAGCCTGGTGATGGTGGTGAGAGGCTGGGGCAGAGCCTGGTGGTGGAGAGAGGCTGGGGCAGAGCCTGGTGGTGGTGGTGAGAGGCTGGGGCAGAGCCTGGTGATGGTGAGAGGCTGGGGCAGAGCTTGGTGGTGGTGGAGAGAGACTGGGGCACAACCTGGTGATGGTGGTGAGAGGCTGGGGCAGAGCCTGGTGGTGATGGAGAGAGGCTGGGGCAGAGCCTGGTGGTGGTGGAGAGAGGCTGGGGCACAGCCTGGTGATGGTGGTGAGAGGCTGGGGCAGAGCCTGGTGATGGTGAGAGGCTGGGGCAGAGCTTGGTGGTGGTGGAGAGAGACTGGGGCACAACCTGGTGATGGTGGTGAGAGGCTGGGGCAGAGCCTGGTGGTGATGGAGAGAGGCTGGGGCAGAGCCTGGTGGTGGTGGAGAGAGACTGGGGCAGAGCCTGGTGGTGGTGGAGAGAGGCTGGGGCACAGCCTGGTGATGGAGAGAGGCTGGGGCAGAGCCTGGTGATGGAGAGAGGCTGGGGCAGAGCCTGGTGGTGGTGGAGAGAGACTGGGGCACAGCCTGGTGATGGTGGTGAGAGGCTGGGGCAGAGCCTGGTGGTGAGGGAGAGAGGCTGGGGCAGAGCCTGGTTGTGGTGGAGAGAGGCTGGGGCAGAGCCTGGTGGTGGTGGAGAGAGGCTGGGCAGAGCCTGGTGGTGGTGGAGAGAGGCTGGGGCAGAGCCTGGTGATGGTGAGAGGCTGGGGCAGAGCTTGGTGGTGGTGGAGAGAGACTGGGGCACAACCTGGTGATGGTGGTGAGAGGCTGGGGCAGAGCCTGGTGGTGATGGAGAGAGGCTGGGGCAGAGCCTGGTGGTGGTGGAGAGAGGCTGGGGCACAGCCTGGTGATGGTGGTGAGAGGCTGGGGCAGAGCCTGGTGATGGTGGAGAGAGGCTGGGCAGAGCCTGGTGATGGTGGTGAGAGGCTGGGGCAGAGCCTGGTGGTGGAGAGAGGCTGGGGCAGAGCCTGGTGGTGGTGGTGAGAGGCTGGGGCAGAGCCTGGTGATGGTGAGAGGCTGGGGCAGAGCTTGGTGGTGGTGGAGAGAGACTGGGGCACAACCTGGTGATGGTGGTGAGAGGCTGGGGCAGAGCCTGGTGGTGATGGAGAGAGGCTGGGGCAGAGCCTGGTGGTGGTGGAGAGAGGCTGGGGCACAGCCTGGTGATGGTGGTGAGAGGCTGGGGCAGAGCCTGGTGATGGTGAGAGGCTGGGACAGAGCCTGGTGGTGGTGGAGAGAGACTGGGGCAGAGCCTGGTGGTGGTGGAGAGAGGCTGGGGCACAGCCTGGTGATGGTGTTGAGAGGCTGGGTAGAGCCTGGTGGTGGTGGAGAGAGGCTGGGGCAGAGCCTGGTGGTGGTGGAGAGAGACTGGGGCACAGCCTGTGATGGTGGTGAGAGGCTGGGGCAGAGCCTGGTGGTGATGGAGAGAGGCTGGGGCAGAGCCTGGTGATGGTGGTGAGAGGCTGGGGCAGAGCCTGGTGGTGGTGGAGAGAGGCTGGGGCAGAGCCTGGTGATGGCGAGAGGCTGGGGCAGAGCCTGGTGGTGGTGGAGAGAGGCTGGGGCAGAGCCTGGTGGTGATGGAGAGAGGCTGGGGCACAGCCTGGTGATGGTGTTGAGAGGCTGGGGTAGAGCCTGGTGGTGGTGGAGAGAGGCTGGGGCAGAGCCCGGTGGTAGTGGAGAGAGGCTGGGGCAGAGCCTGGTGATGGTGGAGAGAGGCTGGGCAGAGCCTGGTGATGGTGGTGAGAGGCTGGGGCAGAGCCTGGTGGTGGAGAGAGGCTGGGGCAGAGCCTGGTGGTGGTGGTGAGAGGCTGGGGCAGAGCCTGGTGATGGTGAGAGGCTGGGGCAGAGCTTGGTGGTGGTGGAGAGAGACTGGGGCACAACCTGGTGATGGTGGTGAGAGGCTGGGGCAGAGCCTGGTGGTGATGGAGAGAGGCTGGGGCAGAGCCTGGTGGTGGTGGAGAGAGGCTGGGGCACAGCCTGGTGATGGTGGTGAGAGGCTGGGGCAGAGCCTGGTGATGGCGAGAGGCTGGGGCAGAGCTTGGTGGTGGTGGAGAGAGACTGGGGCACAACCTGGTGATGGTGGTGAGAGGCTGGGGCAGAGCCTGGTGGTGATGGAGAGAGGCTGGGGCAGAGCCTGGTGGTGGTGGAGAGAGGCTGGGGCACAGCCTGGTGATGGTGGTGAGAGGCTGGGGCAGAGCCTGGTGGTGGTGGAGAGAGGCTGGGGCAGAGCCTGGTGGTGATGGAGAGAGGCTGGGGCACAGCCTGGTGATGGTGTTGAGAGGCTGGGGTAGAGCCTGGTGGTGGTGGAGAGAGGCTGGGGCAGAGCCCGGTGGTAGTGGAGAGAGGCTGGGGCAGAGGCTGGGCAGAGCCTGGTGATGGTGGTGAGAGGCTGGGGCAGAGCCTGGTGGTGGAGAGAGGCTGGGGCAGAGCCTGGTGGTGGTGGTGAGAGGCTGGGGCAGAGCCTGGTGATGGTGAGAGGCTGGGGCAGAGCTTGGTGGTGGTGGAGAGAGACTGGGGCACAACCTGGTGATGGTGGTGAGAGGCTGGGGCAGAGCCTGGTGGTGATGGAGAGAGGCTGGGGCAGAGCCTGGTGGTGGTGGAGAGAGGCTGGGGCACAGCCTGGTGATGGTGGTGAGAGGCTGGGGCAGAGCCTGGTGATGGTGAGAGGCTGGGGCAGAGCTTGGTGGTGGTGGAGAGAGACTGGGGCACAACCTGGTGATGGTGGTGAGAGGCTGGGGCAGAGCCTGGTGGTGATGGAGAGAGGCTGGGGCAGAGCCTGGTGGTGGTGGAGAGAGACTGGGGCAGAGCCTGGTGGTGGTGGAGAGAGGCTGGGGCACAGCCTGGTGATGGAGAGAGGCTGGGGCAGAGCCTGGTGATGGAGAGAGGCTGGGGCAGAGCCTGGTGGTGGTGGAGAGAGACTGGGGCACAGCCTGGTGATGGTGGTGAGAGGCTGGGGCAGAGCCTGGTGGTGAGGGAGAGAGGCTGGGGCAGAGCCTGGTTGTGGTGGAGAGAGGCTGGGGCAGAGCCTGGTGGTGGTGGAGAGAGGCTGGGCAGAGCCTGGTGGTGGTGGAGAGAGGCTGGGGCAGAGCCTGGTGATGGTGAGAGGCTGGGGCAGAGCTTGGTGGTGGTGGAGAGAGACTGGGGCACAACCTGGTGATGGTGGTGAGAGGCTGGGGCAGAGCCTGGTGGTGATGGAGAGAGGCTGGGGCAGAGCCTGGTGGTGGTGGAGAGAGGCTGGGGCACAGCCTGGTGATGGTGGTGAGAGGCTGGGGCAGAGCCTGGTGATGGTGGAGAGAGGCTGGGCAGAGCCTGGTGATGGTGGTGAGAGGCTGGGGCAGAGCCTGGTGGTGGAGAGAGGCTGGGGCAGAGCCTGGTGGTGGTGGTGAGAGGCTGGGGCAGAGCCTGGTGATGGTGAGAGGCTGGGGCAGAGCTTGGTGGTGGTGGAGAGAGACTGGGGCACAACCTGGTGATGGTGGTGAGAGGCTGGGGCAGAGCCTGGTGGTGATGGAGAGAGGCTGGGGCAGAGCCTGGTGGTGGTGGAGAGAGGCTGGGGCACAGCCTGGTGATGGTGGTGAGAGGCTGGGGCAGAGCCTGGTGATGGTGAGAGGCTGGGGCAGAGCTTGGTGGTGGTGGAGAGAGACTGGGGCACAACCTGGTGATGGTGGTGAGAGGCTGGGGCAGAGCCTGGTGGTGATGGAGAGAGGCTGGGGCAGAGCCTGGTGGTGGTGGAGAGAGGCTGGGGCACAGCCTGGTGATGGTGGAGAGAGGCTGGGCAGAGCCTGGTGATGGTGGTGAGAGGCTGGGGCAGAGCCTGGTGGTGGAGAGAGGCTGGGGCAGAGCCTGGTGATGGTGAGAGGCTGGGACAGAGCCTGGTGGTGGTGGAGAGAGACTGGGGCAGAGCCTGGTGGTGGTGGAGAGAGGCTGGGGCACAGCCTGGTGATGGTGTTGAGAGGCTGGGTAGAGCCTGGTGGTGGTGGAGAGAGGCTGGGGCAGAGCCTGGTGGTGGTGGAGAGAGACTGGGGCACAGCCTGGTGATGGTGGTGAGAGGCTGGGGCAGAGCCTGGTGGTGATGGAGAGAGGCTGGGGCAGAGCCTGGTGATGGTGGTGAGAGGCTGGGGCAGAGCCTGGTGGTGGTGGAGAGAGGCTGGGGCAGAGCCTGGTGATGGCGAGAGGCTGGGGCAGAGCCTGGTGGTGGTGGAGAGAGGCTGGGGCAGAGCCTGGTGGTGATGGAGAGAGGCTGGGGCAGAGCCTGGTGGTGGTGGAGAGAGGCTGGGCAGAGCCTGGTGGTGGTGGAGAGAGGCTGGGGCAGAGCCTGGTGATGGTGAGAGGCTGGGGCAGAGCTTGGTGGTGGTGGAGAGAGACTGGGGCACAACCTGGTGATGGTGGTGAGAGGCTGGGGCAGAGCCTGGTGGTGATGGAGAGAGGCTGGGGCAGAGCCTGGTGGTGGTGGAGAGAGGCTGGGGCACAGCCTGGTGATGGTGGTGAGAGGCTGGGGCAGAGCCTGGTGATGGTGGAGAGAGGCTGGGCAGAGCCTGGTGATGGTGGTGAGAGGCTGGGGCAGAGCCTGGTGGTGGAGAGAGGCTGGGGCAGAGCCTGGTGGTGGTGGTGAGAGGCTGGGGCAGAGCCTGGTGATGGTGAGAGGCTGGGGCAGAGCTTGGTGGTGGTGGAGAGAGACTGGGGCACAACCTGGTGATGGTGGTGAGAGGCTGGGGCAGAGCCTGGTGGTGATGGAGAGAGGCTGGGGCAGAGCCTGGTGGTGGTGGAGAGAGGCTGGGGCACAGCCTGGTGATGGTGGTGAGAGGCTGGGGCAGAGCCTGGTGATGGTGAGAGGCTGGGGCAGAGCTTGGTGGTGGTGGAGAGAGACTGGGGCACAACCTGGTGATGGTGGTGAGAGGCTGGGGCAGAGCCTGGTGGTGATGGAGAGAGGCTGGGGCAGAGCCTGGTGGTGGTGGAGAGAGGCTGGGGCACAGCCTGGTGATGGTGGAGAGAGGCTGGGCAGAGCCTGGTGATGGTGGTGAGAGGCTGGGGCAGAGCCTGGTGGTGGAGAGAGGCTGGGGCAGAGCCTGGTGATGGTGAGAGGCTGGGACAGAGCCTGGTGGTGGTGGAGAGAGACTGGGGCAGAGCCTGGTGGTGGTGGAGAGAGGCTGGGGCACAGCCTGGTGATGGTGTTGAGAGGCTGGGTAGAGCCTGGTGGTGGTGGAGAGAGGCTGGGGCAGAGCCTGGTGGTGGTGGAGAGAGACTGGGGCACAGCCTGGTGATGGTGGTGAGAGGCTGGGGCAGAGCCTGGTGGTGATGGAGAGAGGCTGGGGCAGAGCCTGGTGATGGTGGTGAGAGGCTGGGGCAGAGCCTGGTGGTGGTGGAGAGAGGCTGGGGCAGAGCCTGGTGATGGCGAGAGGCTGGGGCAGAGCCTGGTGGTGGTGGAGAGAGGCTGGGGCAGAGCCTGGTGGTGATGGAGAGAGGCTGGGGCACAGCCTGGTGATGGTGTTGAGAGGCTGGGGTAGAGCCTGGTGGTGGTGGAGAGAGGCTGGGGCAGAGCCCGGTGGTAGTGGAGAGAGGCTGGGGCAGAGCCTGGTGATGGTGGAGAGAGGCTGGGCAGAGCCTGGTGATGGTGGTGAGAGGCTGGGGCAGAGCCTGGTGGTGGAGAGAGGCTGGGGCAGAGCCTGGTGGTGGTGGTGAGAGGCTGGGGCAGAGCCTGGTGATGGTGAGAGGCTGGGGCAGAGCTTGGTGGTGGTGGAGAGAGACTGGGGCACAACCTGGTGATGGTGGTGAGAGGCTGGGGCAGAGCCTGGTGGTGATGGAGAGAGGCTGGGGCAGAGCCTGGTGGTGGTGGAGAGAGGCTGGGGCACAGCCTGGTGATGGTGGTGAGAGGCTGGGGCAGAGCCTGGTGATGGTGAGAGGCTGGGGCAGAGCTTGGTGGTGGTGGAGAGAGACTGGGGCACAACCTGGTGATGGTGGTGAGAGGCTGGGGCAGAGCCTGGTGGTGATGGAGAGAGGCTGGGGCAGAGCCTGGTGGTGGTGGAGAGAGGCTGGGGCACAGCCTGGTGATGGTGGTGAGAGGCTGGGGCAGAGCCTGGTGGTGGTGGAGAGAGGCTGGGGCAGAGCCTGGTGGTGATGGAGAGAGGCTGGGGCACAGCCTGGTGATGGTGTTGAGAGGCTGGGGTAGAGCCTGGTGGTGGTGGAGAGAGGCTGGGGCAGAGCCCGGTGGTAGTGGAGAGAGGCTGGGGCAGAGGCTGGGCAGAGCCTGGTGATGGTGGTGAGAGGCTGGGGCAGAGCCTGGTGGTGGAGAGAGGCTGGGGCAGAGCCTGGTGGTGGTGGTGAGAGGCTGGGGCAGAGCCTGGTGATGGTGAGAGGCTGGGGCAGAGCTTGGTGGTGGTGGAGAGAGACTGGGGCACAACCTGGTGATGGTGGTGAGAGGCTGGGGCAGAGCCTGGTGGTGATGGAGAGAGGCTGGGGCAGAGCCTGGTGGTGGTGGAGAGAGGCTGGGGCACAGCCTGGTGATGGTGGTGAGAGGCTGGGGCAGAGCCTGGTGATGGTGAGAGGCTGGGGCAGAGCTTGGTGGTGGTGGAGAGAGACTGGGGCACAACCTGGTGATGGTGGTGAGAGGCTGGGGCAGAGCCTGGTGGTGATGGAGAGAGGCTGGGGCAGAGCCTGGTGGTGGTGGAGAGAGGCTGGGGCACAGCCTGGTGATGGTGGTGAGAGGCTGGGGCAGAGCCTGGTGGTGGTGGAGAGAGGCTGGGGCAGAGCCTGGTGGTGATGGAGAGAGGCTGGGGCACAGCCTGGTGATGGTGTTGAGAGGCTGGGGTAGAGCCTGGTGGTGGTGGAGAGAGGCTGGGGCAGAGCCCGGTGGTAGTGGAGAGAGGCTGGGGCAGAGGCTGGGCAGAGCCTGGTGATGGTGGTGAGAGGCTGGGGCAGAGCCTGGTGGTGGAGAGAGGCTGGGGCAGAGCCTGGTGGTGGTGGTGAGAGGCTGGGGCAGAGCCTGGTGATGGTGAGAGGCTGGGGCAGAGCTTGGTGGTGGTGGAGAGAGACTGGGGCACAACCTGGTGATGGTGGTGAGAGGCTGGGGCAGAGCCTGGTGGTGATGGAGAGAGGCTGGGGCAGAGCCTGGTGGTGGTGGAGAGAGGCTGGGGCACAGCCTGGTGATGGTGGTGAGAGGCTGGGGCAGAGCCTGGTGATGGTGAGAGGCTGGGGCAGAGCTTGGTGGTGGTGGAGAGAGACTGGGGCACAACCTGGTGATGGTGGTGAGAGGCTGGGGCAGAGCCTGGTGGTGATGGAGAGAGGCTGGGGCAGAGCCTGGTGGTGGTGGAGAGAGACTGGGGCAGAGCCTGGTGGTGGTGGAGAGAGGCTGGGGCACAGCCTGGTGATGGAGAGAGGCTGGGGCAGAGCCTGGTGATGGAGAGAGGCTGGGGCAGAGCCTGGTGGTGGTGGAGAGAGACTGGGGCACAGCCTGGTGATGGTGGTGAGAGGCTGGGGCAGAGCCTGGTGGTGAGGGAGAGAGGCTGGGGCAGAGCCTGGTTGTGGTGGAGAGAGGCTGGGGCAGAGCCTGGTGGTGGTGGAGAGAGGCTGGGCAGAGCCTGGTGGTGGTGGAGAGAGGCTGGGGCAGAGCCTGGTGATGGTGAGAGGCTGGGGCAGAGCTTGGTGGTGGTGGAGAGAGACTGGGGCACAACCTGGTGATGGTGGTGAGAGGCTGGGGCAGAGCCTGGTGGTGATGGAGAGAGGCTGGGGCAGAGCCTGGTGGTGGTGGAGAGAGGCTGGGGCACAGCCTGGTGATGGTGGTGAGAGGCTGGGGCAGAGCCTGGTGATGGTGGAGAGAGGCTGGGCAGAGCCTGGTGATGGTGGTGAGAGGCTGGGGCAGAGCCTGGTGGTGGAGAGAGGCTGGGGCAGAGCCTGGTGGTGGTGGTGAGAGGCTGGGGCAGAGCCTGGTGATGGTGAGAGGCTGGGGCAGAGCTTGGTGGTGGTGGAGAGAGACTGGGGCACAACCTGGTGATGGTGGTGAGAGGCTGGGGCAGAGCCTGGTGGTGATGGAGAGAGGCTGGGGCAGAGCCTGGTGGTGGTGGAGAGAGGCTGGGGCACAGCCTGGTGATGGTGGTGAGAGGCTGGGGCAGAGCCTGGTGATGGTGAGAGGCTGGGGCAGAGCTTGGTGGTGGTGGAGAGAGACTGGGGCACAACCTGGTGATGGTGGTGAGAGGCTGGGGCAGAGCCTGGTGGTGATGGAGAGAGGCTGGGGCAGAGCCTGGTGGTGGTGGAGAGAGGCTGGGGCACAGCCTGGTGATGGTGGAGAGAGGCTGGGCAGAGCCTGGTGATGGTGGTGAGAGGCTGGGGCAGAGCCTGGTGGTGGAGAGAGGCTGGGGCAGAGCCTGGTGATGGTGAGAGGCTGGGACAGAGCCTGGTGGTGGTGGAGAGAGACTGGGGCAGAGCCTGGTGGTGGTGGAGAGAGGCTGGGGCACAGCCTGGTGATGGTGTTGAGAGGCTGGGTAGAGCCTGGTGGTGGTGGAGAGAGGCTGGGGCAGAGCCTGGTGGTGGTGGAGAGAGACTGGGGCACAGCCTGGTGATGGTGGTGAGAGGCTGGGGCAGAGCCTGGTGGTGATGGAGAGAGGCTGGGGCAGAGCCTGGTGATGGTGGTGAGAGGCTGGGGCAGAGCCTGGTGGTGGTGGAGAGAGGCTGGGGCAGAGCCTGGTGATGGCGAGAGGCTGGGGCAGAGCCTGGTGGTGGTGGAGAGAGGCTGGGGCAGAGCCTGGTGGTGATGGAGAGAGGCTGGGGCACAGCCTGGTGATGGTGTTGAGAGGCTGGGGTAGAGCCTGGTGGTGGTGGAGAGAGGCTGGGGCAGAGCCCGGTGGTAGTGGAGAGAGGCTGGGGCAGAGCCTGGTGATGGTGGAGAGAGGCTGGGCAGAGCCTGGTGATGGTGGTGAGAGGCTGGGGCAGAGCCTGGTGGTGGAGAGAGGCTGGGGCAGAGCCTGGTGGTGGTGGTGAGAGGCTGGGGCAGAGCCTGGTGATGGTGAGAGGCTGGGGCAGAGCTTGGTGGTGGTGGAGAGAGACTGGGGCACAACCTGGTGATGGTGGTGAGAGGCTGGGGCAGAGCCTGGTGGTGATGGAGAGAGGCTGGGGCAGAGCCTGGTGGTGGTGGAGAGAGGCTGGGGCACAGCCTGGTGATGGTGGTGAGAGGCTGGGGCAGAGCCTGGTGATGGTGAGAGGCTGGGGCAGAGCTTGGTGGTGGTGGAGAGAGACTGGGGCACAACCTGGTGATGGTGGTGAGAGGCTGGGGCAGAGCCTGGTGGTGATGGAGAGAGGCTGGGGCAGAGCCTGGTGGTGGTGGAGAGAGGCTGGGGCACAGCCTGGTGATGGTGGTGAGAGGCTGGGGCAGAGCCTGGTGGTGGTGGAGAGAGGCTGGGGCAGAGCCTGGTGGTGATGGAGAGAGGCTGGGGCACAGCCTGGTGATGGTGTTGAGAGGCTGGGGTAGAGCCTGGTGGTGGTGGAGAGAGGCTGGGGCAGAGCCCGGTGGTAGTGGAGAGAGGCTGGGGCAGAGGCTGGGCAGAGCCTGGTGATGGTGGTGAGAGGCTGGGGCAGAGCCTGGTGGTGGAGAGAGGCTGGGGCAGAGCCTGGTGGTGGTGGTGAGAGGCTGGGGCAGAGCCTGGTGATGGTGAGAGGCTGGGGCAGAGCTTGGTGGTGGTGGAGAGAGACTGGGGCACAACCTGGTGATGGTGGTGAGAGGCTGGGGCAGAGCCTGGTGGTGATGGAGAGAGGCTGGGGCAGAGCCTGGTGGTGGTGGAGAGAGGCTGGGGCACAGCCTGGTGATGGTGGTGAGAGGCTGGGGCAGAGCCTGGTGATGGTGAGAGGCTGGGGCAGAGCTTGGTGGTGGTGGAGAGAGACTGGGGCACAACCTGGTGATGGTGGTGAGAGGCTGGGGCAGAGCCTGGTGGTGATGGAGAGAGGCTGGGGCAGAGCCTGGTGGTGGTGGAGAGAGACTGGGGCAGAGCCTGGTGGTGGTGGAGAGAGGCTGGGGCACAGCCTGGTGATGGAGAGAGGCTGGGGCAGAGCCTGGTGATGGAGAGAGGCTGGGGCAGAGCCTGGTGGTGGTGGAGAGAGACTGGGGCACAGCCTGGTGATGGTGGTGAGAGGCTGGGGCAGAGCCTGGTGGTGAGGGAGAGAGGCTGGGGCAGAGCCTGGTTGTGGTGGAGAGAGGCTGGGGCAGAGCCTGGTGGTGGTGGAGAGAGGCTGGGCAGAGCCTGGTGGTGGTGGAGAGAGGCTGGGGCAGAGCCTGGTGATGGTGAGAGGCTGGGGCAGAGCTTGGTGGTGGTGGAGAGAGACTGGGGCACAACCTGGTGATGGTGGTGAGAGGCTGGGGCAGAGCCTGGTGGTGATGGAGAGAGGCTGGGGCAGAGCCTGGTGGTGGTGGAGAGAGGCTGGGGCACAGCCTGGTGATGGTGGTGAGAGGCTGGGGCAGAGCCTGGTGATGGTGGAGAGAGGCTGGGCAGAGCCTGGTGATGGTGGTGAGAGGCTGGGGCAGAGCCTGGTGGTGGAGAGAGGCTGGGGCAGAGCCTGGTGGTGGTGGTGAGAGGCTGGGGCAGAGCCTGGTGATGGTGAGAGGCTGGGGCAGAGCTTGGTGGTGGTGGAGAGAGACTGGGGCACAACCTGGTGATGGTGGTGAGAGGCTGGGGCAGAGCCTGGTGGTGATGGAGAGAGGCTGGGGCAGAGCCTGGTGGTGGTGGAGAGAGGCTGGGGCACAGCCTGGTGATGGTGGTGAGAGGCTGGGGCAGAGCCTGGTGATGGTGAGAGGCTGGGGCAGAGCTTGGTGGTGGTGGAGAGAGACTGGGGCACAACCTGGTGATGGTGGTGAGAGGCTGGGGCAGAGCCTGGTGGTGATGGAGAGAGGCTGGGGCAGAGCCTGGTGGTGGTGGAGAGAGGCTGGGGCACAGCCTGGTGATGGTGGAGAGAGGCTGGGCAGAGCCTGGTGATGGTGGTGAGAGGCTGGGGCAGAGCCTGGTGGTGGAGAGAGGCTGGGGCAGAGCCTGGTGATGGTGAGAGGCTGGGACAGAGCCTGGTGGTGGTGGAGAGAGACTGGGGCAGAGCCTGGTGGTGGTGGAGAGAGGCTGGGGCACAGCCTGGTGATGGTGTTGAGAGGCTGGGTAGAGCCTGGTGGTGGTGGAGAGAGGCTGGGGCAGAGCCTGGTGGTGGTGGAGAGAGACTGGGGCACAGCCTGGTGATGGTGGTGAGAGGCTGGGGCAGAGCCTGGTGGTGATGGAGAGAGGCTGGGGCAGAGCCTGGTGATGGTGGTGAGAGGCTGGGGCAGAGCCTGGTGGTGGTGGAGAGAGGCTGGGGCAGAGCCTGGTGATGGCGAGAGGCTGGGGCAGAGCCTGGTGGTGGTGGAGAGAGGCTGGGGCAGAGCCTGGTGGTGATGGAGAGAGGCTGGGGCACAGCCTGGTGATGGTGTTGAGAGGCTGGGGTAGAGCCTGGTGGTGGTGGAGAGAGGCTGGGGCAGAGCCCGGTGGTAGTGGAGAGAGGCTGGGGCAGAGCCTGGTGATGGTGGAGAGAGGCTGGGCAGAGCCTGGTGATGGTGGTGAGAGGCTGGGGCAGAGCCTGGTGGTGGAGAGAGGCTGGGGCAGAGCCTGGTGGTGGTGGTGAGAGGCTGGGGCAGAGCCTGGTGATGGTGAGAGGCTGGGGCAGAGCTTGGTGGTGGTGGAGAGAGACTGGGGCACAACCTGGTGATGGTGGTGAGAGGCTGGGGCAGAGCCTGGTGGTGATGGAGAGAGGCTGGGGCAGAGCCTGGTGGTGGTGGAGAGAGGCTGGGGCACAGCCTGGTGATGGTGGTGAGAGGCTGGGGCAGAGCCTGGTGATGGTGGAGAGAGACTGGGGCACAACCTGGTGATGGTGGTGAGAGGCTGGGGCAGAGCCTGGTGGTGATGGAGAGAGGCTGGGGCAGAGCCTGGTGGTGGTGGAGAGAGGCTGGGGCACAGCCTGGTGATGGTGGTGAGAGGCTGGGGCAGAGCCTGGTGGTGATGGAGAGAGGCTGGGGCAGAGCCTGGTGGTGGTGGAGAGAGGCTGGGGCACAGCCTGGTGATGGTGGTGAGAGGCTGGGGCAGAGCCTGGTGATGGTGAGAGGCTGGGACAGAGCCTGGTGGTGGTGGAGAGAGACTGGGGCAGAGCCTGGTGGTGGTGGAGAGAGGCTGGGGCACAGCCTGGTGATGGTGTTGAGAGGCTGGGTAGAGCCTGGTGGTGGTGGAGAGAGGCTGGGGCAGAGCCTGGTGGTGGTGGAGAGAGACTGGGGCACAGCCTGGTGATGGTGAGAGGCTGGGACAGAGCCTGGTGGTGGTGGAGAGAGACTGGGGCAGAGCCTGGTGGTGGTGGAGAGAGGCTGGGGCACAGCCTGGTGATGGTGTTGAGAGGCTGGGTAGAGCCTGGTGGTGGTGGAGAGAGGCTGGGGCAGAGCCTGGTGGTGGTGGAGAGAGACTGGGGCACAGCCTGGTGATGGTGGTGAGAGGCTGGGGCAGAGCCTGGTGGTGATGGAGAGAGGCTGGGGCAGAGCCTGGTGATGGTGGTGAGAGGCTGGGGCAGAGCCTGGTGGTGGTGGAGAGAGGCTGGGGCAGAGCCTGGTGATGGCGAGAGGCTGGGGCAGAGCCTGGTGGTGGTGGAGAGAGGCTGGGGCAGAGCCTGGTGGTGATGGAGAGAGGCTGGGGCACAGCCTGGTGATGGTGTTGAGAGGCTGGGGTAGAGCCTGGTGGTGGTGGAGAGAGGCTGGGGCAGAGCCCGGTGGTAGTGGAGAGAGGCTGGGGCAGAGCCTGGTGATGGTGGAGAGAGGCTGGGCAGAGCCTGGTGATGGTGGTGAGAGGCTGGGGCAGAGCCTGGTGGTGGAGAGAGGCTGGGGCAGAGCCTGGTGGTGGTGGTGAGAGGCTGGGGCAGAGCCTGGTGATGGTGAGAGGCTGGGGCAGAGCTTGGTGGTGGTGGAGAGAGACTGGGGCACAACCTGGTGATGGTGGTGAGAGGCTGGGGCAGAGCCTGGTGGTGATGGAGAGAGGCTGGGGCAGAGCCTGGTGGTGGTGGAGAGAGGCTGGGGCACAGCCTGGTGATGGTGGTGAGAGGCTGGGGCAGAGCCTGGTGATGGTGAGAGGCTGGGGCAGAGCTTGGTGGTGGTGGAGAGAGACTGGGGCACAACCTGGTGATGGTGGTGAGAGGCTGGGGCAGAGCCTGGTGGTGATGGAGAGAGGCTGGGGCAGAGCCTGGTGGTGGTGGAGAGAGGCTGGGGCACAGCCTGGTGATGGTGGTGAGAGGCTGGGGCAGAGCCTGGTGGTGGTGGAGAGAGGCTGGGGCAGAGCCTGGTGGTGATGGAGAGAGGCTGGGGCACAGCCTGGTGATGGTGTTGAGAGGCTGGGGTAGAGCCTGGTGGTGGTGGAGAGAGGCTGGGGCAGAGCCCGGTGGTAGTGGAGAGAGGCTGGGGCAGAGGCTGGGCAGAGCCTGGTGATGGTGGTGAGAGGCTGGGGCAGAGCCTGGTGGTGGAGAGAGGCTGGGGCAGAGCCTGGTGGTGGTGGTGAGAGGCTGGGGCAGAGCCTGGTGGTGATGGAGAGAGGCTGGGGCAGAGCCTGGTGGTGGTGGAGAGAGGCTGGGGCACAGCCTGGTGATGGTGGTGAGAGGCTGGGGCAGAGCCTGGTGATGGTGAGAGGCTGGGGCAGAGCTTGGTGGTGGTGGAGAGAGACTGGGGCACAACCTGGTGATGGTGGTGAGAGGCTGGGGCAGAGCCTGGTGGTGATGGAGAGAGGCTGGGGCAGAGCCTGGTGGTGGTGGAGAGAGGCTGGGGCAGAGCCTGGTGATGGTGAGAGGCTGGGACAGAGCCTGGTAGTGGTGGAGAGAGGCTGGGGCAGAGCCTGGTGATGGTGAGAGGCTGGGGCAGAGCTTGGTGGTGGTGGAGAGAGACTGGGGCAGAGCCTGGTGATGGTGGTGAGAGGCTGGGGCAGAGCCTGGTGGTGATGGAGAGAGGCTGGGGCAGAGCCTGGTGATGGTGGTGAGAGGCTGGGGCAGAGCCTGGTGGTGGTGGAGAGAGGCTGGGGCAGAGCCTGGTGATGGCGAGAGGCTGGGGCAGAGCCTGGTGATGGCGAGAGGCTGGGGCAGAGCCTGGTGGTGGTGGAGAGAGGCTGGGGCAGAGCCTGGTGATGGTGAGAGGCTTGGGCAGAGCTTGGTGGTGGTGGAGAGAGACTGGGGCACAACCTGTTGATGGTGGTGAGAGGCTGGGGCAGAGCCTGGTGGTGATGGAGAGAGGCTGGGGCAGAGCCTGGTGGTGGTGGAGAGAGGCTGGGGCACAGCCTGCTGATGGTGGTGAGAGGCTGGGGCAGAGCCTGGTGATGGTGAGAGGCTGGGGCAGAGCCTGGTGGTGGTGGAGAGAGACTGGGGCAGAGCCTGGTGGTGGTGGAGAGAGGCTGGGGCACAGCCTGGTGATGGTGTTGAGAGGCTGGGGTAGAGCCTGGTGGTGGTGGAGAGAGGCTGGGGCAGAGCCTGGTGGTAGTGGAGAGAGGCTGGGGCAGAGCCTGGTGATGGTGGAGAGAGGCTGGGCAGAGCCTGGTGATGGTGGTGAGAGGCTGGAGCAGAGCCTGGTGATGGTGGTGAGAGGCTGGGGCAGAGCCTGGTGGTGGTGGAGAGAGACTGGGGCACAGCCTGGTCATAGTGGTGAGAGGCTGGGGCAGAGCCTGGTGATGGCGAGAGGCTGGGGCAGAGCCTGGTGGTGGTGGAGAGAGGCTGGGGCAGAGCCTGGTGGTGATGGAGAGAGGCTGGGGCAGAGCCTGGTGGTGGTGGAGAGAGGCTGGGGCACAGCCTGGTGATGGTGGTGAGAGGCTGGGGCAGAGCCTGGTGGTGATGGAGAGAGGCTGGGGCAGAGCCTGGTGGTGGTGGAGAGAGGCTGGGGCACAGCCTGGTGATGGTGGTGAGAGGCTGGGGCAGAGCCTGGTGATGGTGAGAGGCTGGGACAGAGCCTGGTGGTGGTGGAGAGAGACTGGGGCAGAGCCTGGTGGTGGTGGAGAGAGGCTGGGGCACAGCCTGGTGATGGTGTTGAGAGGCTGGGTAGAGCCTGGTGGTGGTGGAGAGAGGCTGGGGCAGAGCCTGGTGGTGGTGGAGAGAGACTGGGGCACAGCCTGGTGATGGTGAGAGGCTGGGACAGAGCCTGGTGGTGGTGGAGAGAGACTGGGGCAGAGCCTGGTGGTGGTGGAGAGAGGCTGGGGCACAGCCTGGTGATGGTGTTGAGAGGCTGGGTAGAGCCTGGTGGTGGTGGAGAGAGGCTGGGGCAGAGCCTGGTGGTGGTGGAGAGAGACTGGGGCACAGCCTGGTGATGGTGGTGAGAGGCTGGGGCAGAGCCTGGTGGTGATGGAGAGAGGCTGGGGCAGAGCCTGGTGATGGTGGTGAGAGGCTGGGGCAGAGCCTGGTGGTGGTGGAGAGAGGCTGGGGCAGAGCCTGGTGATGGCGAGAGGCTGGGGCAGAGCCTGGTGGTGGTGGAGAGAGGCTGGGGCAGAGCCTGCTGGTGATGGAGAGAGGCTGGGGCACAGCCTGGTGATGGTGTTGAGAGGCTGGGGTAGAGCCTGGTGGTGGTGGAGAGAGGCTGGGGCAGAGCCCGGTGGTAGTGGAGAGAGGCTGGGGCAGAGCCTGGTGATGGTGGAGAGAGGCTGGGCAGAGCCTGGTGATGGTGGTGAGAGGCTGGGGCAGAGCCTGGTGGTGGAGAGAGGCTGGGGCAGAGCCTGGTGGTGGTGGTGAGAGGCTGGGGCAGAGCCTGGTGATGGTGAGAGGCTGGGGCAGAGCTTGGTGGTGGTGGAGAGAGACTGGGGCACAACCTGGTGATGGTGGTGAGAGGCTGGGGCAGAGCCTGGTGGTGATGGAGAGAGGCTGGGGCAGAGCCTGGTGGTGGTGGAGAGAGGCTGGGGCACAGCCTGGTGATGGTGGTGAGAGGCTGGGGCAGAGCCTGGTGATGGTGAGAGGCTGGGGCAGAGCTTGGTGGTGGTGGAGAGAGACTGGGGCACAACCTGGTGATGGTGGTGAGAGGCTGGGGCAGAGCCTGGTGGTGATGGAGAGAGGCTGGGGCAGAGCCTGGTGGTGGTGGAGAGAGGCTGGGGCACAGCCTGGTGATGGTGGTGAGAGGCTGGGGCAGAGCCTGGTGGTGGTGGAGAGAGGCTGGGGCAGAGCCTGGTGGTGATGGAGAGAGGCTGGGGCACAGCCTGGTGATGGTGTTGAGAGGCTGGGGTAGAGCCTGGTGGTGGTGGAGAGAGGCTGGGGCAGAGCCCGGTGGTAGTGGAGAGAGGCTGGGGCAGAGGCTGGGCAGAGCCTGGTGATGGTGGTGAGAGGCTGGGGCAGAGCCTGGTGGTGGAGAGAGGCTGGGGCAGAGCCTGGTGGTGGTGGTGAGAGGCTGGGGCAGAGCCTGGTGATGGTGAGAGGCTGGGGCAGAGCTTGGTGGTGGTGGAGAGAGACTGGGGCACAACCTGGTGATGGTGGTGAGAGGCTGGGGCAGAGCCTGGTGGTGATGGAGAGAGGCTGGGGCAGAGCCTGGTGGTGGTGGAGAGAGGCTGGGGCACAGCCTGGTGATGGTGGTGAGAGGCTGGGGCAGAGCCTGGTGATGGTGAGAGGCTGGGGCAGAGCTTGGTGGTGGTGGAGAGAGACTGGGGCACAACCTGGTGATGGTGGTGAGAGGCTGGGGCAGAGCCTGGTGGTGATGGAGAGAGGCTGGGGCAGAGCCTGGTGGTGGTGGAGAGAGGCTGGGGCAGAGCCTGGTGATGGTGAGAGGCTGGGGCAGAGCCTGGTAGTGGTGGAGAGAGGCTGGGGCAGAGCCTGGTGATGGTGAGAGGCTGGGGCAGAGCTTGGTGGTGGTGGAGAGAGACTGGGGCAGAGCCTGGTGATGGTGGTGAGAGGCTGGGGCAGAGCCTGGTGGTGATGGAGAGAGGCTGGGGCAGAGCCTGGTGATGGTGGTGAGAGGCTGGGGCAGAGCCTGGTGGTGGTGGAGAGAGGCTGGGGCAGAGCCTGGTGATGGCGAGAGGCTGGGGCAGAGCCTGGTGATGGCGAGAGGCTGGGGCAGAGCCTGGTGGTGGTGGAGAGAGGCTGGGGCAGAGCCTGGTGATGGTGAGAGGCTTGGGCAGAGCTTGGTGGTGGTGGAGAGAGACTGGGGCACAACCTGTTGATGGTGGTGAGAGGCTGGGGCAGAGCCTGGTGGTGATGGAGAGAGGCTGGGGCAGAGCCTGGTGGTGGTGGAGAGAGGCTGGGGCACAGCCTGCTGATGGTGGTGAGAGGCTGGGGCAGAGCCTGGTGATGGTGAGAGGCTGGGGCAGAGCCTGGTGGTGGTGGAGAGAGACTGGGGCAGAGCCTGGTGGTGGTGGAGAGAGGCTGGGGCACAGCCTGGTGATGGTGTTGAGAGGCTGGGGTAGAGCCTGGTGGTGGTGGAGAGAGGCTGGGGCAGAGCCTGGTGGTAGTGGAGAGAGGCTGGGGCAGAGCCTGGTGATGGTGGAGAGAGGCTGGGCAGAGCCTGGTGATGGTGGTGAGAGGCTGGGGCAGAGCCTGGTGATGGTGGTGAGAGGCTGGGGCAGAGCCTGGTGGTGGTGGAGAGAGACTGGGGCACAGCCTGGTCATAGTGGTGAGAGGCTGGGGCAGAGCCTGGTGATGGCGAGAGGCTGGGGCAGAGCCTGGTGGTGGTGGAGAGAGGCTGGGGCAGAGCCTGGTGGTGATGGAGAGAGGCTGGGGCAGAGCCTGGTGGTGGTGGAGAGAGGCTGGGGCACAGCCTGGTGATGGTGGTGAGAGGCTGGGGCAGAGCCTGGTGATGGTGAGAGGCTGGGGCAGAGCCTGGTGGTGGTGGAGAGAGACTGGGGCAGAGCCTGGTGGTGGTGGAGAGAGGCTGGGGCACAGCCTGGTGATGGTGTTGAGAGGCTGGGGTAGAGGCTGGGGCAGAGCCTGGTGGTGGTGGAGAGAGGCTGGGGCAGAGCCTGGTGATGGTGAGAGGCTGGGGCAGAGCTTGGTGGTGGTGGAGAGAGACTGGGGCACAGCCTGGTGATGGTGGTGAGAGGCTGGGGCAGAGCCTGGTGGTGATGGAGAGAGGCTGGGGCAGAGCCTGGTGATGGTGGTGAGAGGCTGGGGCAGAGCCTGGTGGTGGTGGAGAGATGCTGGGGCAGAGCCTGGTGGTGGTGGAGAGAGGCTGGGGCAGAGCCTGGTGGTGGTGTAGAGAGGCTGGGGCACAGCCTGGTGATGGTGGTGAGAGGCTGGGGCAGAGCCTGGTGGTGGTGGAGAGAGGCTGGGGCAGAGCCTGGTGGTGGTGGAGAGAGGCTGGGGCAGAGCCTGGTGGTGGAGAGAGGCTGGGGCAGAGCCTGGTGATGGTGAGAGGCTGGGGCAGAGCCTGGTGGTGGTGGAGAGAGGCTGGGGCAGAGCCTGGTGATGGTGAGAGGCTGGGGCAGAGCTTGGTGGTGGTGGAGAGAGACTGGGGCACAGCCTGGTGATGGTGGTGAGAGGCTGGGGCAGAGCCTGGTGGTGATGGAGAGAGGCTGGGGCAGAGCCTGGTGATGGTGGTGAGAGGCTGGGGCAGAGCCTGGTGGTGGTGGAGAGAGGCTGGGGCAGAGCCTGGTGATGGCGAGAGGCTGGGGCAGAGCCTGGTGGTGGTGGAGAGAGGCTGGGGCAGAGCCTGGTGATGGTGAGAGGCTGGGGCAGAGCTTGGTGGTGGTGGAGAGAGACTGGGGCACAGCCTGGTGATGGTGGTGAGAGGCTGGGGCAGAGCCTGGTGATTGTGAGAGGCTGGGGCAGAGCCTGGTGGTGGTGGAGAGAGACTGGGGCAGAGCCTGGTGGTGGTGGAGAGAGGCTGGGGCACAGCCTGGTGATGGTGTTGAGAGGCTGGGGTAGAGCCTGGTGGTGGTGGAGAGAGGCTGGGGCAGAGCCTGGTGGTAGTGGAGAGAGGCTGGGGCAGAGCCTGGTGATGGTGGAGAGAGGCTGGGCAGAGCCTGGTGGTGGTGGAGAGAGGCTGGGGCAGAGCCTGGTGATGGTGAGAGGCTGGGGCAGAGCTTAGTGGTGGTGGAGAGAGACTGGGGCACAACCTGGTGATGGTGCTGAGAGGCTGGGGCAGAGCCTGGTGGTGATGGAGAGAGGCTGGGGCAGAGCCTGGTGGTGGTGGAGAGAGGCTGGGGCACAGCCTGGTGATGGTGGTGAGAGGCTGGGGCAGAGCCTGGTGATGGTGAGAGGCTGGGACAGAGCCTGGTGGTGGTGGAGAGAGACTGGGGCAGAGCCTGGTGGTGGTGGAGAGAGGCTGGGGCACAGCCTGGTGATGGTGTTGAGAGGCTGGGTAGAGCCTGGTGGTGGTGGAGAGAGGCTGGGGCAGAGCCTGATGATGGTGGGGAGAGGCTGGGCAGAGCCTGGTGATGGTGGTGAGAGGCTGGGGCAGAGCCTGGTGATGGTGGTGAGAGGCTGGGGCAGAGCCTGGTGGTGGTGGAGAGAGACTGGGGCACAGCCTGGTGATGGTGGTGAGAGGCTGGGGCAGAGCCTGGTGGTGGTGGAGAGAGGCTGGGGCAGAGCCTGGTGGTGGTGGAGAGAGGCTGGGGCAGAGCCTGGTGGTGGAGAGAGGCTGGGGCAGAGCCTGGTGGTGGTGGAGAGAGGCTGGGGCAGAGCCTGGTGATGGTGAGAGGCTGGGGCAGAGCTTGGTGGTGGTGGAGAGAGACTGGGGCACAGCCTGGTGATGGTGGTGAGAGGCTGGGGCAGAGCCTGGTGGTGATGGAGAGAGGCTGGGGCAGAGCCTGGTGATGGTGGTGAGAGGCTGGGGCAGAGCCTGGTGGTGGTGGAGAGAGGCTGGGGCAGAGCCTGGTGATGGCGAGAGGCTGGGGCAGAGCCTGGTGGTGGTGGAGAGAGGCTGGGGCAGAGCCTGGTGGTGATGGAGAGAGGCTGGGGCAGAGCCTGGTGGTGGTGGAGAGAGGCTGGGGCAGAGCCCGGTGGTAGTGGAGAGAGGCTGGGGCAGAGCCTGGTGGTGGTGGAGAGAGGCTGGGGCACAGCCTGGTGATGGTGGTGAGAGGCTGGGGCAGAGCCTGGTGATGGTGAGAGGCTGGGGCAGAGCCTGGTGGTGGTGGAGAGAGACTGGGGCAGAGCCTGGTGGTGGTGGAGAGAGGCTGGGGCACAGCCTGGTGATGGTGTTGAGAGGCTGGGGTAGAGCCTGGTGGTGGTGGAGAGAGGCTGGGGCAGAGCCCGGTGGTAGTGGAGAGAGGCTGGGGCAGAGCCTGGTGATGGTGGAGAGAGGCTGGGCAGAGCCTGGTGGTGGTGGAGAGAGACTGGGGCAGAGCCTGGTGGTGGTGGAGAGAGGCTGGGGCACAGCCTGGTGATGGTGTTGAGAGGCTGGGGTAGAGCCTGGTGGTGGTGGAGAGAGGCTGGGGCAGAGCCCGGTGGTAGTGGAGAGAGGCTGGGGCAGAGCCTGGTGATGGTGGAGAGAGGCTGGGCAGAGCCTGGTGATGGTGGTGAGAGGCTGGGGCAGAGCCTGGTGATGGTGGTGAGAGGCTGGGGCAGAGCCTGGTGGTGGTGGAGAGAGACTGGGGCACAGCCTGGTGATGGTGGTGAGAGGCTGGGGCAGAGCCTGGTGGTGGTGGAGAGAGGCTGGGGCAGAGCCTGGTGGTGGTGGAGAGAGGCTGGGGCAGAGCCTGGTGGTGGAGAGAGGCTGGGGCAGAGCCTGGTGGTGGTATTTAATTGAAGGTCCCAAAAATTCTTTGATTGAGATTAACTGCTCGCACACTCTTGCTCTATCTAAACGATTCAACTTCTCCTGATGGATGTGACAGATTGCAGTGCTGTTTAAACGCGTCTGTGACATTGTGCTCCGTAGCTAGATCTTCAGTCTTCTTAGGGAACTGAAACTCCTTTCTGCTTCTGCAGAGGAAGCAGGAACGACCAAAAGCAGCCTCACCATTACATTACATTAAATTACATTCATTTAGCAGACGCTTTTATCCAAAGCGACGTACAATAAGTGCATACAGAGACGTCATCAAGGTCACTACAGAACAGACAAGACAAAGCACATCCTTCCCATAATGTAGCAGCTATCCCTAGTAATGAATGTTGACTGTAGTTCACAGTAAGCTGTGGGTAAATCAGCTATACTACACTTCTATTCTAAATACTATTATAAACTATAACAAACAGACAGGAAAACACAGGGAACTAGTAGCATGAGGTCCTAGGTTAGAATATCAGACAAGGTGGAGTCTGAAGAGGTGTGTCTTGAGGCCTCGACGGAACGCAGGCAGGGTTCGAGTAGAACGTAGAGGAATGGGAAGTTCATTCCACCACTGAGGAGCTAAGGTGGAAAACGAGCGACGAGCGAGAGCCGTTGACACGGAGGGAGGGAAGTGCGAGTCGCCCTGCGTCATCTGCAGAGAGGGAGGAGGGTGAAGGGGGTGGAGGGGGGATGAGCAGGGAGGAGAAGGTGGAAAAGAGTTTAGGTGGATTAGATACACATGCATCAATTCTAGACTGGAAAAATTAAGTTTTAGCTGATGTAGTTGCAGCTGTGAAGGCTGCCAGTAGAGTGTGGTAGGAGGCCTGGTCATCTGGGGATCTGGATTTCCTCCACTTTCTCTCAGTGGCTTGCTGCATGGTTCTGCTGGATCTGAGAGAATCTGTCAGCCACGGGGAGGGGGGTGATGGTCGAGCTGGTTTGGAGAAAAGAGGACATAGTGAGTTGAGAGACTGAGAGAGGCATGAGTTAAACACAGAGGTGGCAACACCAATAGGCATTTTAGCAAAGGTAGCAGGAGGAGGAAGTGCAGAGAGAGCAGAAGTAGTGAGAGAGGAGTGCGAGGGGGTGCAGAGATTTCTCCTGAACATAACAGTGGGCGGGTTGTTAGCGGAGTTGAGGGAGAGTGGGCAGGAGAGATAAAATGAAATAAAGAAATGGTCCGATACATGGAGGGGGGTCACCGTGAGTTCAGATGTGGCGCAACTCCTGGTGAATACAAGGTCCAGTTAGTTACCACCCTTGTGGCAGGCGATGGGGACTGAGTGAGGGCGAAGGACTGGAGGAGTGAGGCGACACTGGATAGCTGGGAACTGTCTGGTTGGAGGTTGAAGTCTCCCAGTAGGATTACAGGGGTGCCATCCTCAGGGAAGGAGCTCAGGAGTGTTCAGTTGATCCAGGAACTGGATCATCCAGCTTACCAGCGTCTCTACCTGGCCGAAGAGACTGGACAGCACTGCCTCATACTGCCCAAGAACGGCTCTTATAGCCATTATCCTGACAACCCATCTGGTAGGGCATAAGGGCTTCAGTGTTTTGATGATCCCATGTTCCGATTTGGCAATCTCTTTAACCCTTTCGTGCGTACCATCACAAATATATGATCATTCTAGACATGGCCCAAATGCGTACCATCACAAATATGTGATTAGAACGTATCATTGAGAATGCGGTGTGAAGGAATTTTCTCTTTTACAATGTGTGTGTATTAACATAGAGACAATCACATGATTATCATTAAGCATTTATTATAGTTTTGATTATTAGTAGATCAATTATATTGAGTTAAGTAATTAAACAATGTATTCTCTGCGAACACTGAGTAGGCTTTAAGCAGGCCTGCTGTGTTTTCACTCCCTCTGTGCCTCTCCTTCACAATCTGCAGAGACAGGCAGTCTGTGAGATGGATGTTTTCGTTACTGAGTTTGAAGGTTAGAGGTTATCGAAAGACTAAACACCAAGAAATTGATACCTTTGTCTCTGTATGTTTTTGTCTCTTGTGGCAAATCAGTAAAGCAATAATAGATTGTGTATAAATGTCCTCTGTATTCTGTTTTCAAGTTAGAGAGATTCTGGTCTCTCTCTCTCATTCTGAGTTTATCTCCAAATAAACTGAAATTCTTTTTCTTATTCTATTACATGGTTTTGTTGTGGTTCTGTTTGGACAGACTTGCTCACTGTGGGTTGAAAGGGAAAAATCCACGACAATATGGCGTAGTCGGCAGGATTGCTAACTTGGTTTTCTCCTACGCAGATTTCTCTCAAGTCGGAACGGCTTAGACAGTGCGCACTGCCGGGAGTTCAAACCCCGAGACCGCAACCCACCTTCTCACAGAGAGGTAACTGTAATCAGTCACCTAGAGGAAGGACGGCGGCGACCGGACCGAGGAGAGTAAGGCGTCTGTCTGGGGTGATCAATACGCAATCCATAGAAAGAGAAATCACAGGTGAGCCGCCACAGCAAAACGTAACTTGAGGCTGTATTGCGCTCAAATTTAAAAGTTTCATTAGTGACCGACGGGTCCGTCACTCTGTGGAGTGATTCAAACTGTGGAGGCTGTATGCTGCTCCTACCCATGGGCTAATATTGCTCTTTTTCTTTCTCTTGTAATGAGCTCTGAAACATTTTTGTAATGTGGTATCATGTATTGTCAGTAGAGGCAAATGATATACACGGACCAGTACAGGAGAGGCATTTTTGCAGAGGAGTTAATTATGGTTATATATATATATATGATAGAGGTGACAATTATCCAGAGGATAGTGCAGAATCTGAAACTGATTCTGACTAAAATAGGCCTAATTAAAAGAAAAAATTAAAACCTTAAAATTAATAAGGCATAGTTTGGTTGTGGGACAAACGCACGACAATGGGTTCTAAAAATTCAAGGAAACAGGACTCTGAATTTACGGGAAATAATGCATGACAAATATGGTCCGGCAACCACACACCAGCGTGTTAAATGGCAAAAGTTAGGTTTCCCTGAAAAAGGCTCTTTTAGCCTAAATCAGATTGATAACCTAAAAATGCGGCTGCGGTCATATGAGGTTAAAAATAGTAAACGTAAATTTAAATGGCAACCCGACTGGGATGCAGTAGATTTGTGGGAAAAGGAATCAAAATTAAGGCAGGAAAAACAGACCAAGGAAGATAAAAATAAAATTACTGTGGAGAAATCCCAACAAAGTAATTCAGTGCTATCTCCTGTTGTGCATTCCGGCGGCTCTTTGCATCCCGATGTAGCACAGCTTGCAAGCATACACAAAATTAACCTGGACTTGGACTGTCCTGCGTGTCCTCCAGCTTATGTCCCACAGCAAGCGGCAGGAGTTCACGGACATCCCTCAGCCACTGCTCCCGAGGCAGTGCATTCCAGTGCTGCTGCACAACCATCTGCGAGTGGGTCGGCGGCCAGAGCGAGACCTGCAGCTTCTGTAGGCCCAGATTCCACAGTACAGGTAACTTCCCACAAGGGCGAACTGCACGAGGTAGAGATGCCGACCCCGTCGCACACCAGGGGAGGTGCCACGTACGGCCCGAAGACGTCGGCACCTGTGCCGGGAAGGGACTCATCCTGGGGGCCAGAGATTTACCCTATGCTAGAATGCCCCAATCCCAGGGCAGGACAAGACGACCAGGGTCCGACAGTCCTGGTATATCGGCCCTGGAAGGTGTCGGAGTTACAGGCTGTCTGCGAAGATTTGCCGGATCCAACCCAGGTGGGTGGTGCCAAGTTCATGGAAGCTTTGAGAAATCTGGTAAGAACTTGTCACCCAACTGCAGGTGAATTACAAACTGTACTGATTAAGAAACTGAAGTTACGGTGGGGTAACGTAAGGGGAACTTAGTCTACGGGCCATCCATACAATGATGATGCTGCGTCTGCGTATATGAAGCAGATAGATACTTTAGAAACCAGTATGAAAAACCAAATTCCCTGTTCGTCTGAACTGGGAAGCAGTCAGACAGGTTAAACAAAAGCCTGGTGAAACTGTTAATGATTTTCTTGAGAGACTTTCAGAGAAGTAAGACGCGCACAGTGGACTGGATTATAACCTGACAACAACGAGACTCTTACTCCGTACGAGACTCAGCTAACCCACTGTTTCTTGAATGGATTAGATAAAACACCTTGCAACCGCTATTAAGACCTCCTGTGTTGGCTGGCAGACTCGGAGACTTAAGGACGTTCTCCGTTATGCTGTTCACTGCGAAGAACAGGACCGCGACAAGCAACACAAAGACAAAAAGAAAAGCGACAAGATGACCTCTCAGCTGCAGCTGGCCCAGCTCCAGTCCTACCAGGGGAACCGGGACGGTGCCGGTGGACAGCAGCAGCAAAGGAGAGGCCACGGCAGACGTGGAGGATGGAATCAAGGAAACAGACAGAGACCCAACTCCATGGGACCCACTACCGTGGCGGATTATGATGTTTGCCGAAAATGTGGAAAAAAGGGACATTGGGCTCGCGGTTGTAAGTTTTCCGGTAATGCTGACAATTGGGACACAGCACCCCAAGGGAATGTTACTTTCCAACATCCTGGGGGTCAAACTGGATTACCTGGACAATGAAGTGTTGTGGGGGACGAGGAAACGCATGCGGACAAGGGTGAGTTTGCTGGGTTCCTTTACCATACGGCTCCAAATGCATTACCACTTTGGTCATTAAAAGTTGATGGGCGAGCATTAGACTTCATTGTGGATACGGGAGCTGGTCGGTCTGTAATAACAGCTAAAGTGTAACGTTCCGTTCCCATCCTGTACGTTTTCCGTATTTTGCCCTTTCCCTCCGTGTCATGTTTGACTCCCTTTGTCCGTGTTTTTCCCCTTGCTGCAGACTGGGCGTGTTCCCTCCGTTTGTTTCACTCCACTCCTGCCTCACATCTCCTTCCTCCATTTCGGCATGCATTCCTCACACTCCGCTCTGTTCAATCACCCACGCATACATTTGCACGCTTTCTTGATTGTTTCCAATTTCACTCCCTATTTAACCCACCTGCTGGCTGCTATCCAGCTCCAGTTCGTTAACATTGTTTTGTTTGTATCCTGGTCTTGTATTCCCTTGTCTGTTTATCTTGCTAACAGTTTGATTCTGTCTCAGTGCTTAGATGCACACTGCCTACTGTTGTTTGCTAGTCTGTCCTGTTTAGATGCGGTCCTACCTGCCGCGCCTTACCTGTCTCGTTAACCACTACTCTGTTGTTTCTGCCAGTCTGCAGTTGTGCGCTATTCCCTGATTGTGTTGCGGTACCCCCGCTTCCACCTGACGTGGCGCCCACAGCGGGGCGTTCTGCTCCTCCATTCTACAGTTGTTCCTGTCCAGCCGTGGCTACTGCCATTGTTACGGTTCCGGTTGCATCTACTGCTGTTGCCCTGCTGCCTCAACCGGGCCAACCCGAGGTCCGCTGCACTGCCCTGCCCTGCCCTGCCGTATCTGCCGCAACCCCTTCCTCTGCATCAACTACCTGGTTACCTGTTACTAGTAACATCCCGGTTTCCCCTTCTCTAATTTCATGCATTTCCATAACCGGTTGTCTGTACTTTATGTCCTCCCTCGCTTCAGGAGACAAGTTCGAAGCTTATTTATTGGATGCCTAGCGCTCCCCCTATCTGTCCCGTCTGTCCAGATCCGCCAAGTCCAGTTCCAGTTTGGAATGATTCCTGAGAGACCCGCACAGTCCAGTTCCGGTCTGGAACATTCCAGTGTTCCAGTCTTGTCCAGTTCCAGTTTGACCCGATCCAGTTCCTGTCCAGTCCAGTTCCAGTTTGGAACATCCAGTGTTCCAGTCTAGTCCAGTTCCAGTTTGACCCGATCCAGTTCCTGTCCAGTCCAGTTCCGGTTTGGAACATCCAGTGTCCCGTACCAAGTCCAGTTGCGGTTTGGAACAACCCAGTGTTCCAGTTATTCCAGTTCCGGTGTGATCTGATCCAGTTCCCCGTCCTGTCCAGTTCTGGTTTGGAACTCCAGGGTTCCAGTACAAAGTCCAGTTCCGGTCTGGAACATCCTGTGTTCCAGTACAAGTCCAGTTCCGGTTTGGAACATTCTGGGTTCCAGTACAAGTCCAGCTCCGGCTTGGAGCAAAGTGAAGTCCCGGAGAATCTCCGGACTTTATTGTTTTTCTGTTTGTATTCTGTGTACAGCTTGGGACTGCCCCAAGCTATAATAAACTACCTTTTCTGTCCTTCTGCCTCCTGGTCGTTGCACTTGGGTCCAGCCCATATTCAGGTCCATGACATAAAGCATAGGATTCAAAACCTCCTCTTTTTAGTGGTAAAACCATGCTCAGCCAAGATGCTGGTGGAAATACCACGACAGAGAAATTTACAGCTCCATTACTGGTGCAAGATTTCAACATTACTTTGAAACATGCATTCTTGTTCTCCCCTGTATGTCCGGTAAATCTGCTTGGCAGAGACGTAATGTGCAAATTAGGTCTGAGTGTGCAGTGTAATGATGACGGTTTAACTATTGACAGAGTTGCTACGGCAGAAACTCTAGAAATGTTTTACTATGCTTGGGATCTGGATAGATCCTCAGTCACAGCTAAAGCCATACTAACAGCACATTTTAGTCGAGGTAGAGATTGGGAGTTTGAAAAGAATTGGTACGGTGATTGTACATTAAATTCGACATTGTTTTTGGTTGGTCGCGATTTCTGTGCATTGTCTGTACAATTGAGCTCAGCACAGCAGCAATTCTATTCTATTGCGGGAAGTGCACCCCATGTGTCGCTGTGCAAAGCCTCAAATAAAAAATGGGAGGACACAGGGCCATGGGTGAAATTATGTTTGGATACCACGGACTGGGAAAAGACAGGGGAATTTTCAAAATATTCTCCCTCTCTGCGTGTCACTGCGCACCAGTTTCCGAACTCTCTGACAGCTGTCTGCAGCATTCATGAGTTGTGTGACACTCAAGCCTATTTGCATTTGTCAGACCCGAGATTCAGTGCAATTCCCTCTCAACTGTGGGCAACGTCCCAAAATGATGTGGGGCTCATAGCTGGAGTTACTCCACTTCAAGTAACCCCTAAATCTGAATACAGACCATGCAAACGTCAATATCCCCTACGCCCAGAAGCCGAGGACGGCATTGTCCCCGTATTTAATGCGTTGTTAGAAGCTGGTGTTGTGGTTCCCTGTCCTGACTCTCCATGCAACACTCCTATCTTGCCTGTAAAAAAGCCTGATGGGTCTTGGCGGTTCGTACAAGATTTACGAGCTGTGAACAGCGCCGTTCAGCAGCGCGCTCCTGTTGTGCCTAATCCCACTACCATTCTTGCACAGGTCCCGGGTAATGCTAAATATTTTTCTGTGATCGATCTAGCGAATGCATTCTTTAGTATTCCTGTTGATGTAAATTCCCAGTACTGGTTTGCCTTTACATTCAGGGCAAAAAGGTATACCTGGTCTCGGCTACCCCAGGGGTATGCTGAATCACCAGCAGTTATTTCAGCAGCGCTGCAGGAAAACTTGGAACAGTTCCAGTTTTCTTCAGGCAAAAGTACTTTGATTCAATACGTTGATGACCTCCTCGTCTGCTCTCCAGACGAGCACAGCTGTATTCAGGATTCACTTGAACTGTTGACATTCTTAGCCACAAAGGGCCACAAAGTTAAAATTGCAATTTGGGTTGCACACAATTTCTGCAGAAGGCAAGTCTTTGGGAACTGACAGAATCCAAGCGATTCTTGACCTCCCTAAACCGGTTACAAAAAAGCAGGTAATGTCTTTTCTAGGCATGACAGGGTACTGTAGGCAATGGATTTCTGATTACGCTGAATATTCCCAACCCTTGCAAGACTTGGCACATGGCCATGCTCTTTCGGCTAATGATAATGTCACATGGACAGAGCTTGCTGAAATTTCCTTTCAGAAGTTGAAACAACAGTTGGCCTCTTCTCCTACTTTGGGCCTGCCTGACATGAATAAACCTTTTCTTTTGACTGTTGATGAGAATGGCGGCTACATGTCTGCTGTTCTTTTGCAAAAGCATGGTGATAAACACAGGCCTGTTGCGTACTATTCTCAGAGACTTGATACTGTTTCTAGGGGCCTTCCTCCTTGTTTGCGCTCCATTTCAGCAGCGGCTTTGGCGGTAACTGCATCTGCATCACTTGTTGCTTATCGTCCTCTCACTGTCCTTGTTCCTCATGCGGTAGCAGAAATTCTGTTAAAGCAAAAGACGGCTTATTTCTCACCAGCCCGAATGCTTCACTATCAACATGTGTTGCTCTCTTTGCCAAATGTTACAGTCAAGCGATGCAATGTTCTGAATCCCGCTACTCTTTTACCTAGACCTGAGGATGGGGAGCCGCATAATTGTGTTCATGTGTTAGATCAAATTCTCTCCCCCCGTCCTGACCTCGCCACCACTCCTCTCTCAAATGCAGACTTTGATATGTTTGTTGACGGTTCTGCCAGTCGATGTCCCCTCACAGGTGACAGTCAGGTTGGCTATGCAGTGGTGACACATCATCAGGTTCTGGAGTCAGCCCCATTTTTTATTCAGGAGCCTTTCGAGTACCTGATGATGGACTTCATTGAACTTAACCCATGCAGGGGTAAGAATTATTGTTTGGTGTTTGTTGACATGTTTTCAAAGTGGGTTGAGGTTTTTCCTACAGGGAAAGCTGATGCTGCAGCAGTGGCGAAAGCCCTACTAACAGAGCTTATTCCTAGGTGGGGGATCCCGAGGAAGCTGTCTTCAGACAGAGGCACACACTTTTTAAACAAGGTGGTGGACAAAGTGACCGAGCAATTGGGGATCAGGTTGAAGTTCCATTGTGCTTACCACCCTCAGAGTGGAGGGGTGGTAGAGAGGGCAAATGGAACCATTAAGAACCGGTTAACAAAAGTGATGGCAGAGACAGGTCTGGATTGGGCCCAGGCCCTGCCAATTGTCCTTACACGTATGCGAGGCAGGGTCCACGCTGCTACAGGGTTGTCGCCCCTATGAAGTCATCACAGGGCGGCCCATGAGGACTGGATGTCACCCCCCAGGGCTGATGCTGGACAAAGAGCTAGCTGACACTCGCATGGTAAGTTACTGTGTTCAGCTAACCAATGTTCTGAGATCTGTGCATCAACAGGTGAAAGCAGCTCTCCCAGACCCAGCCAGCGGGCCTCTACATGACCTGCAGCCAGGAGACTGGGTGGTGATAAAAGACTTCAGAAGGAAGAAGTGGCACCAGGCCAGGTGGAGGGGTCCTTTCCAGGTACTACTCACCACGCCCACAGCCGTGCGAGTGGAAGGCCGTGCTTCTTGGGTCCACGCCAGCCACTGCAAAAGAGCTCCACCAGCGCCAAAGGAGGGATAAGGGTGAGAGACCCACCTCGACCGACGCGCAGGGACGACTAAGTTCTCACGGAGTTTAAAAACTCAGAGAACCACCACTTCAAGGAGCACGTGATGGTAATATCTGCTCCCAACATGCCCAGACCACAGCAGGAACACCGAGGGGTACAACCCTTTGAGAAGATTAGGCTGCAGCCTGGAGGTAGGCCTATTGCTACTAGGCCTCATTACACTCATCATTCTGCCCATTATCCTGATTCATGAGACATTCTACACCATTAACACCAGTGAACTAAACGGTACTGTTGTAATGACTAAAAGGCCTAAAAGGTATGTCACCACTGGGAATGAAGCTTGGCTGACACCAGGAACTGTGAAGCATCATTATGCTACTAACTCTTGGTGGCGTTATGCTGAGTGGACTGCAAAGCAGCACTTTAACCAGTCTTGTTATGTTTGCTCTCACATGCCTCATTCCACAGCAGGCATGTGAGGTCGTTCTTCAGATTCTTCAGGTGCAGAATCTGAAGAACGACCTCTCAACATGTTTGGTGGGACTGAGTTCTCACCCAGGTATGGGAAAACGGTGGGAAGAAGCTGACTTCTCTGTGCCATTAAATCTGTCACTTTTGAGTACTCCAGTAGTCAATACAGATTGTTCTTTCCTGAAAGATTACCTAGCATGGCCACAGGTGTCATGGAGAATGCCCGGTCCAGTCGTACTTAAACATAGTATGAAGTTTGGAAGGTGTATTATAGGTAATGGCTCTAATGCGCTAGGTTAGACAATGTTCAGTGTAAAACTGTTTTCTGTGACTGTCCGCCCATACAGCCGGATAAGTGTTTTGACTGTCTGAGTGATTCCTATAGTCCCTGCAGAGACTACCCTGACATGGCTGATGAGATATGCAGGAAGAACTGGTCACACGCAATCTCATTACCTTGGAATAGGGAACAAACTGCAAACTGTTCCGGGATAACACCATCCTCTCGCCTTGTTATCTGATTGGTAATTGCTTTGTGGGCACTGCTCTCCCCCCTGACTGGAGTAGAGTTTGCGCCCTCATTGCCTTATATGATTCCACATATGTGATTCCTGACTCAAGCTGCCATAGGTCAGTACTTACAGCAATATGTTCCTGATCCTGAACAAGATAATGTATTCCTTCTCCGACAACTTCCTGAGTTTACTGACGGCCCTATATAAAGTATAGGCCTGAATTATGTACCCACCCTGTCACATGGTTGGTGAGAAGACAGACAGTGTTGTAATGTGAAGAGTTTTAAAAGGTCGACATTCCAGGAGTTGTGAAAAGTCTCCATTACATGATGGGTTTTTATTTTTTATCTTTCTTTTCTTTCAGACTTTCTCTTGATAGTAGTAATTTTATATGTTAAAATAATCAGTAGTACATTATAGTGAAAATTCTTTTTATAATCAATTATATTCTATCCTGTTACTATATCCACTATGATTTAATTTTTTATATTTTAATTTTTCCTATGTTGATTCTTGTTATTAATCAAAGATGGATGATGTGCGATATTTGCTGATATCCGGAAGCGACGCTTGATTGCCCTAAGGGGGGTCGGGGGATTATTTTTTCCGGAATTGATTGGGTTTTCTGGCTCTATGCTAGTTTTGTCCCATATAAGTCCTGAATCTGCTGGATTATTGGAGTATTGTACATATCCACACGAGATTATTGTATTTGGTCTGTATAATCATGTAATCATTTATGATGTTATTAAAATGAATCACTTACTAACTGATTGAGTACATTAGGTAGATTGTAACAGAAAATTGTTTGTTATCATGGAATGATAAAAGGAGGGAAATGTGAAGGACTTTTCTCTTTTACAATGTGTGTGTATTAACATAGAGACAATCACATGATTATCATTAAGCATTTATTATAGTTTTGATTATTAGTAGATCAATTATATTGAGTTAAGTAATTAAACAATGTATTCTCTGTGAACACTGCTAGTTGTATTATAGCGACGATCTCACTTACATGCACATTCACAAATCTTGATAGGCTATACATTTGCATCTTGTCCAGCACTGTCAAGTATCCGAGTACATATTTGCTAATGCAGCGCTACATTTTCAGCCTATGGGTACACGTTCACGAATCTGAGTAGGCTACGTGTTAGCATCTTGTCCTGCATGTTCAAATATCTACGTACATATTTGGAAATGTTACGCTACACATTTGCGATAATAAAGTATTGGTTTTATTTCCATATTTGTGTACTCGTATATCGTAACGTCATTTTATCCAAACATTTATCGACGCAAGTAACAAAGACAGTTTTTTTTTCGGCTTGTCTAGGGTGCATTTAGTTATGACGTTTGGTCCCATGGCCCTGCCCGGTGACGAGTATAAACAAACATAAACGATCATGTCCACCCTGTCCACTGCTCCCATCTTCTTATTATAGTCAAGGACGCATGCAGGTTTCACCTTTGGCTCCCCAGTGAAATGGTCCAGCCTTCCCGATTGAGCCATGGAAGAGGGGTGAACAGTTGTGAGGAAGTTCACATCCCTCTTGTCTTGCCACTTTACCACCAGCTGAGTGCCATTCTCCCTGAAGGTGACCTCCCCTCTCTTCATTTTTTTGGGAACGTTCGCATCCCCCTCCTATTCAGCCGTACATGACCAAACTTTATTTTTAGCATTAGCTTTTTTTTATCGATAACAAGATGTTGTATTAAGACATAATTCTCAAAACAAATCTACAAATATCAGAATCGGAATGTCAGACCTTTTCATCAAATGTACTAGCATGATATAAGATGAGCAAATAAAATATTTTTACCAGAGATGTTCTTTGCTTGCATTGATTTCTATCTAAGTGTTCCCGCTGTTAGAATATGGGGTTCGTTGACTGTGCTTTCACCTGCTCGATACTGCAGTCCTCAATGCCTACACTATCCATCGAAAACTGTCTGGTAAGAAAATAACATTTAGTGTCAAGACCCACATCAACAATATACTACTACTATTACTACTGCTACTTTTATTTCTACTACTTAGAATAACAAAAAGAATAACAACAATAATAATAATAACCAACTACAGAAATAATAATAATAATTAAAAATAATAATGATACAATAATAATAATAATAATAATAATAAATAGTTTTTACTCACCCATAGAGGAACGCATGTCGTCCAAGGACTTTCGGCTGAAGCTGGTGAAAGAGCTGATCCAGGAGCATCCCTTACCCCAGCGCTCAACTGGAGGGCGACCTTGCATCAACACCCCACTGCGGCTCACAGGGAGGCACTTTCCTTCTTTTGTGCCTCCTACAGAAGCCCAGGGATAGAGCACAAGGCGGCACTGCAGGGTCTGCCTCTACACCACCCGACGCAAAAGGGAGAGAAAATTAACGCGTTATATGTGTTCCTCATGTGACACTGCCTTGTGTCCAGCTCCCTGTTTTGAAGAGTTCCATACTCTAAAAAATTACTAGGCAGGGGGGTTGGGGGATGTGACACAGCATGATTAGTACTGAGTTAGCTGGATAACTGCACTGAGTAAAACCCGGAACCCTCCCAAATCTGGAACATGGACTGAAGAGTTGTTCCGGTTTTCACTTAGTGCAGTTATCCAGCTAACTCAGTAATCCTGTTTTCTGGAACAGTTAGAGTAGGATAGGATGAGATATGGGGGGGGGGGGGGGGGGGTGTGTCACTGTTCAGTTAGGGGGGTGTTAGGGGTGTGTGTGTGGGGGGGGTTGTGTGTCAGTGTTCAGTTAATATTGTTCTGGTATTCTTGTTCTGCTTTTGTCTGTTACTGTTGTGACTTTGTCTGTTACTGTTGTGTTGTTATTTACATTAGATATAATTAAATTTCTATAAACAAGCAACATGGTTTCTGTATTTTTATATATACGTAGAATATGGTATTATCATAGCATAAATTATGCCAAGTAACGATTATTTACTCATTTAGTATCATTTGGTCAATACAAAATATAAAATATAAAATAGCTCATACTAATCTTAGACATTCTGTGTGTTTTTACTAATATAAATTAAATAAATGACAATATAAGCGCCCTCACAATAATCACAGTTGTGAAGCCATAGCAGCTACGGAGCACGCTGAGGCAACGTGAACATGAGTGAACTGAACTCCACGGTATTGTGGCGTGTAAAATAAATACTTCTTTACAACTGCAATAGCCTGCTAAATGTATTAGATAAAACGCTAATATAATATACAGATCCTTTCCAAAAAATTTGAATATCATGGAAAAGTTGTTTTTTTTTCCATAATTCCATTCAAAAAGTGAAACTTTCATAGATTATAAATTCATTACACACAAAGTGAAATATTTCTAGCCTTTATTTGTTTCATTTTTCATAATTTTGGCTTACAGCTCCAGAAAACCCCCAAAGCAGTATTTCAAGAAATTAGAATAGTGTGTCGAAAATCAGCATTTACTTCAGTTATTTCAGAGAATGAGTGAAGTGGCTTGACTCGAGGAATCCGACAGTTGTAGCCCATGTCCCGGATACGTCTGTACGTGGTGGTTTTTGAAGCATTGACTCCAGCCTCAGTCCACTCCCTCTGCATCTGAACCAAACTGAGATAAACTTTGCAGGTGTTTTGAGTAAATTAGATGATAGAGTGACACAGTCTAAAACATTCATTCTCTGAAATAACTGAAGTAAATGCTGATTTTCGACACAGTATTCAAATTTCTTGAAATTCTGTTTTGGGGGTTTTCTGGAGCTGAAAGCCAAAATTATGAAAAATGAAACAAATAAAGGCTAGAAATATTTCACTTTGTGTGTAATGAATCTATAATCTATGAAAGTTTCACTTTTTGAATGGAATTATGGAAAAAAAACAACTTTTCCATGATATTCTAATTTTTTGGAAAGGATCTGTATATATACGTATATATAAACTCCTCAAAAAAAGTTCGGAAACGTTATTTCGGTCGATTATTCCTCCCCTTTAATAATACCAATTGGTATTGTATTTTATATCGCTGGAAAGCCTGATTAGTCACCTTTACAACGAGGTACAACTTGTAAGGATCATGCATTCGTGGAATGAGCAACACAGCTAACCGTGTGGGTAGCGGCCCAAAAAAATGTGCCAAAATCCCCTGCAATATTCTTCTGTTGGTATTCACTCTCGTTTTGAGCTTCAAGTGCTGGCAGGTGTATGACAGTCACAGGTGTGTGACTGGCACCTGATTGGCACCTAATTGACAGCACTTGTGTGCATGGGTCCTGCAACTTTGTTGAGTTTGTGTGTGCTCCAAGCATAAACATGCCACGTTTGTCCCTTCAGGATAAGGCCCGTGCAATAGGGCAAGTGGAAGCTGGTGTTCCGGTACGCAGAGTGGCAGCATTATTTGGTGTCAGCCCTGGTACCATTTCCAAACTTAGGACCAAGTTCCGTGAGACTGGTGAAGTCAAAGACAGACCACGAAGTGGCCGTCCCAGGAAGACAACACCCCAAGAAGACCGGTTCCTCACCCTTGCTTCACTGAGGAACCGTAGGCTTTCTTCCAGAGATTTACAGGCAAGATTTGCACAACGGTACCACAGACAGATCTCTGATCAGACGGTGAGGAACAGACTGCACATGGCCGGTCTTCGTGCTTATAAGGCTGCCAGGAAGCCTGCAATGACTGCCCTTCACCGTCAGGCCCATTTGCGCTGGTGTCGACAGCACCGACAGTGGAACCTAAGAATGTGGGGCAACGTCATGTTCAGTGATGAATCAAGGTTCTGTCTGCGGAAGCTGGATGGCAGGATCAAAGTATGGAGACGGCGTGGAGAACACTATGCAGATTGCTGCACAGATCGCGTGACACCTTTCAATGGGGGCAGTGTCATGGTGTGAGGCGGTATCTCTCTCACAGGCAAAACATCATTGAAGGCAATCTCAATGCAGTGAGATATCGGAATGAGATTCTGGAGCCAGTGGCGATCCCATATCTCCAGAATCTGGGACCTAACTTCATCCTCCAGGATGACAACGCTCGCCCCCACAGAGCCAGGATCATCACAGAGTACCTCCAGAATTTGGGAGTGGAGAGGATGGAATGGCCTGCCGTGAGTCCAGACCTCAACCCAATTGAACACCTGTGGGATCAGCTTGGGCGTGCTGTACGTGCCAGAGTGACCAACGCAACCATGTTGGCTGACTTGCGGCAAATCCTGGTTGAGGAATGGGATGCCATCCCACAGCAGTGTGTGACCAGGCTGGTAACCAGCATGAGGAGGAGGTGCCAAGCTGTTGTGACTGCGTATGGATCTTCCACACGCTACTGAGGTCCCTGACAGTGTAAAATGAATAAAGTGTAAAAATGGCCAATATGTGTTGTTTTTTCCTTATTACTGTGGGAGAGTGCAATCATCCAATCCACCAAGCAACTCAAAACGAGAGTGAATACCAACAGAAGAATATTGCAGGGGATTTTGGCACATTTTTTTGGGCCGCTACCCACACGGTTAGCTGTGTTGCTCATTCCACGAATGCATGATCCTTACAAGTTGTACCTCGTTGTAAAGGTGACTAATCAGGCTTTCCAGCGATATAAAATACAATACCAATTGGTATTATTAAAGGGGAGGAATAATCGACCGAAATAACGTTTCCGAACTTTTCTTGAGGAGTTTATATAGTCAAGCCAGAAAGTCTGCACATCCCTTTCACCTTCTCCACTTTTTATTACGTTATAGACTTATACTACAATAGATTGAGTTCATTTTTTGCCTCAAACATCTACACACAATAGCCAATAATGACGAAGTGAAAACAGGTTTTTAGAAAATATACAATTTTATTTTACTGACAAAAATAGGTTATTTAGGGGTTACATATCTGTACACACCCTTAGCCTAATACTTGGTTGCTGCACCTTTGGCAGCGATTACAGCTTCAAGGCGTATTGGGAAAGAAGCTACGAGCTTGGCACACTTGTTTCTGGACATTTTTGCCCATTCCTCTTGGCATATCCTTGCAAGCTCTGTCAGGTTGGATGGGGAGCGTCGGTACACAGCCATTTTCAGCTCTTTCCACAGATGTTCAATTGGATTCAGGTCTGGGCTCTGGCTGGGCCACTCAAGGACATGCACAGACCTTCTCCGAAGCCACTCCTTTGTTCTTTTGGCTGTGTGCTTCGGGTCGTTGTCATGTTGGAAGGTAAACCTTCGCCCCAGTCTGAGGTCCAGAGCGCTCTGGAGCAGGTTTTCTTCAAGGATCTCGGTGTACTTAGCTGCATTCATCTTTCCCTCTATCAGGACTAGTCGCCCCGTTCCCGCTGCTGAAAAACAGCATCATGATGCTGCCACCGCCATGCTTCACTGTAGGGATGGTATTAGCCAGGTGATGAGCGGTGCCTGGTTTCCTCCAGACGTGACGCTTGGTATTCAGGCCAAAAAGTTCAATTTTGGTTTCATCAGACCAGAGAATCTTGATTCTCATGGTTTGAGAGTCCTCTAGGTGCCTTTTGGCAAACTCCAAGCGGGCTGTGATGTGCCTTTTACTAAGGAGGGGCTTCCGTCTGGCCACTCTACCATAAAGGCCTGATTGGTGGAGTGCTGCCTGGATGGTTGATCTTCTGAAAGGTTCTCCCATCTCCACAAGGATATGCTGGAGCTCTGTCAGAGTGACCCTCGGGTTCCTGCTCACCTCCTTGGCCAAGGCCCGTCTTCCCCGATTGCTCAGTTTGGCCGGGCGGCCAGGTCTAGGAAGATTCTTGGTGGTTCCAAACTTCTTCCATTTACGAATGATGGTGGCCACCGTGCTCTTCGGGACCTGTAAAGCTGCAGAGATTTTTCCGTACCCTTCTCCAGATCTATGCCTTGACACAATCCTGTTTCTGAGGTCTGCAGATAATTCCTTTGACCCCATGGCTTGGAGTTTGCTCTGACATGCACTGTCAACTGTGGGACCTTATATAGGCAGGTGTTGGCAATCCCCAATCATGTCCAATCAATTGAATTTATCACAGGTGGACTCCAATTAAGTTGTAGAAACATCTCAAGCAGTATCAGTGGAAACAAAATGCACCTCAGCTCACTTTTGGGTGTCATATCAAAGGGTGTGCACACTTGTGTGCATATGATATTTTACATTTTGATTTTTAATAAATTAGCACAAATGTCTAAAAACCTGTTTTCACTTTGTCATTATGGGCTATTTTGTGTATAATTTTGAGACAAAAAATGAACTCAATCTATTGTAGAATATGTCTGTAACGTAATAAAACGTGGAGAAGGTGAAACAGACTTTCCGGCTTGACTGTATATATGTACGTAGACCTATATATTTAAAAAGCAATTTCTACTTACGAGCTGGTAGTCAGGAAGTCCGAACGTCATATTTAGACGGAACGGCGACTCCAAACAGTTTGGTAAGTAAGTCGTAGTCTTCTAATTTTTTTAATGGCGAATTGCTTCCGCACCGGGGCATTATCGCCACCTAGTTCACCGGGTAAAAGTAAACTAGTTATGTGTATTAGCCCAGTTTGTTGTAAAATTGAAGATAATAGGCATATTGTAGATGTTATTTCCTGATTTATGAGAGAAAACTGATTTGAACTCCACATTCTTAATTTTCTTGAAGGGTCTGTCTTTCTTGTGAGTATCGTGGCCATTTAAAAAAGATGCATAGGCTACTATTATCTCCTTTTGATGACATTTGTATATGATGTTTCTTTATTAGCTGTAGTGTATCATTCAGGTTTGTATGCCCAACTCTCAAAGATAATACAAACAAGAATCATTACATTTATATACAGTAAGTGCTTTACAAATAAATATAGTTAGCCTCATAGATAGCCAATCATGAACTAGATGACGAATAATAAGGAAATAAGCAGGGCTTATCAAGGCAGATCTGTTTGTTGCGTCATAATGACGGTTTAGAATGTCACATATTCTGAGAACACACGTGTTACGTTCCTATGCTGCTTTGCGAGTGTGGCCCTTTAAAATGTCTAACTCGTTTCATTCGGCTCACCTGGGTAGTGATTGGCAATTGAAGACAGCTGTGCCTGACCAGGGGAGCATATATACTAGTGGCATTTCTTTTGTTGGGAAGTGTGTTTCATCCTTTTCTTTGGTTTGTTCCATGCATGTTGCCAGGCTTGCTGTCAAGCTGAAGCGCATTTTTAAGTTGTTATTGTGGCATTAGTTCTATTTGCGGCCACTTATTTTGTACTGCGTGAAAAGGCCTACATTTTGGGAGGAAGCCTACATCGGCCATTTTGGGAGGAAGCTCACCTTATTTTTTATAATGTTGCCTTTTAATAGAAAGGAACAGACAGAGATGCATAGCCAGCCTGCGGAAGACTTTTGTTTTGCTCTCGTGCACCTTTTGCTTTCCGGGTGAGCTAGATTTATTTTTAAAAAGTAATAGATCAGGTAAGTTAGCTTATGAGCTTCCTCTGGTGTTATAGCTGCTGCTGAGATTCTTCTTATTTAAAATAAAAACCATTTTGGTTCTTGTCAGTGTGTTTTTTTGGTTAGACCCTTTGTAACCATTTGGTTATTGTAACGCGGGTGGGTTTTGGGTCGTAACAACACGCAAAAAATAACTCACGCTGGCGCAGGGTAGGGCGTTGTGCGCATATTCCACCCAGGTGAGCATCTTGCTCTATGAAGCCGGGTTCTGGGCAGAAACACAACGTAGAGCAGTGGCACCTAGGGCCAGGCAGAAAGCTTTCCACACCTGGGAGATTAATTGTGGACCTCGGTCGGATACGATGTCCACGGGGATGCCATGGATGCTGAACACCTCTTTGACTAAAACATCAGCGGTCTCTTGCGCGGTGGGTAGTCCGGGCAGGGGCATGAAGTGGGCCACCTTGCTGAACCTGTCCACCACGGTGAGGATGGTGGTGTCGGAAGGGGGAAGTCCGGTAACGAAATCCACCCCAATGTGGCTCCAGGGTCGGCTGGGCACAGGCAGAGGTTGGAGCAGTCCAGCTGGAGCCTGGTGGGAGGCCTTGCTTCTGGCCCAGGTGGTGCAAGCCTTGATGAAGTGCCTGGTGTCAGGGATCATGGAGCTCCACCAGAACTTACGCTTCAGCATCGCCAAGGTGCGGGTAAAGCCGGGATGGCAGGACAGGAGAGACGAATGAGCCCATTGAAGCACCTGTGTCCGAGCAGCTGAGGGGACGTAAAGGCGTGTGCCGGGGTTGGACCTGGGATCAGGCTCCTCACGTAGAGCCCTCTGGATCACCACCTCAATCTTCCAGGTTACGGAAGCGACGGTGCAGGAAACCGGGAGGATGTTTTCAGGCGTCTCTCGCTCGGGGCAGGTGTTGAATTGTCGGGATAGGGCATCTGGCTTGACGTTCTGGAACCCGGGCGGTAGGTGAGTGCGAAGTTGAACCTTCCGAAGAATAGCGCCCATCTAGCTTGGCGTGAGTTCAGTATTTTGGCCGTTTGGAGGTACGCCAAGTTCTTGTGGTCAGTCCAGACGACAAAAGGTTTCTCGGACCCCTCCAGCCAATGTCTCCACTCCTCCAGTGCCAGTTTGACAGCGAGGAGTTCTCGGTTCCCCACGTCATAATTCCTCTCCGCTGGTGAAAGCTTCTTGGAGAAGAAGACGCATGGGTGCAGCCGATTGTCGGAGGAAGAAACTTGCGAAAGCACGGCTCCCACCCCAGTGTCGGGCGCATCCGTCTCCACAACAAACTGGCGGGTGGGGTCGGGTGCACCAGGATAGGAGCGGAGGAAAACAGTTTCTTGATCTTGATGAATGCTCCCTCCGCTTCGGGACCCCAATGGAATGGCATGGCAGTGGATGTGAGCTTGGTGAGGGGGGAGACAACTTGGCTATAAAACCTGATGTATCTCCTGTAGAAATTGGCGAATCCCAAGAAGCGTTGGAGGTGTTTCCGAGAGGAAGGCGTGGGCCAGTCAGTGACCGCCTGAACTTTCTTGGGATCCGCCCTGATCTGTCCCTTCTCCACAATGAAGCCCAGGAACTCGACAGTGTCGGCGTGGAAGACACATTTCTCCACCTTGACAAACAGTTTGTTCTCCAACAGTCTCTGGAGAACTTGCCTGACGTGGATCTCATGTTCCTTGGCATTGGTGGAGTAGATTAGGATGTCGTCGAGGTAGACGAATACGCGCTGGCCCAGTAAGTCCCGAAGGACGTTGTTGACGAGCGCCTGGAATACGGCGGGTGTGTTAGTGAGGCCGAACGGCATGACCAGGTACTCAAAGTGTCCGAGGGAGGTATTGAAGGCGGTCTTCCACTCGTCACCCTCTCGAATACAAACCATGTGGTAGGCGTTGCGTAGGTCTAACTTGCTAAAGATGGTGGCATTGTGTAGAGGGTGAAAGGCAGAGTCCATCAATGGCAGAGGATACTTGTTCTTAACAGTGATGTTGTTGAGTTCTCTGAAGTCGATGCAGGGACGCAATGAGCCATCTTTCTTCTGAACGAAGAAGAATCCGGCGCCCATGGGTGAAGAGGATGGGCGAATCAATTTGTTGACTAGGCAGTCCTGGATATATTTCTCCATGGCCTCCCTTTCAGGCCTGGAGACATTGTAGAGACGGCTTGAGGGGAGTGTGGAACCGGGTAGCAGCTCGATGGTGCAGTCGTAGGGTTGATGAGGAGGGAGCGTCTGTGCCTGCGTCTTGGAGAAGACCGTGCCCAGGTCATGGTAAGGGGTGGGCACCTTCTCAAGAGTGGGAGTGGGAACTTTCGGTGGAGTGGGTGTGGGTTTGGTGATGTGGGTCATGCGGCAAAACGTCTTGCCATCCAATGACCGAGCATTCTCGGTATGGGGCAGTGGGAGGGTGGGAATGTCCAGTTCCTTGACCATCACATCATCAATGAGGTTTGCGTCCGCTCCGGAGTCCACCAACGCGTTCACCTGGACCATTCTGTCAGGAAGCATCAACATGGCAGTAAGGGTGGGACGATGGTCATTCCTAGCAGACCCCTCCTGGTTGTCGAGCACTCTCACATCAACGGATGGGCCTGACTTCTTGGAACGGAGGGTACACTGCTCTTGGGTATGTCCCAGCCTCCCACAATAGAAGCAGGAACCGGTAGCTCTCCGACGTCTCCGTTCCTCGGGCGAAATCTTCATACCTGCACGGGAAAGATCCATGGGTTCGACTCCCTCAGCTAGATCCTCGCCTGGGGTAAGGCTGGCCGGGTAGAACCTGTCTTTCGGTCCAGCGTTGTCTGGCCCGGTTGTCCAAACGAATGGCGGCACGGACGAGTGGGTTGAACTGGGTGATAGGTTTGAGACGCGCCACCTTGTCCTGGAGTGCCTCACTCAGACTGGCCAGGAACAGGTTCGCTAGAGCCGCATCATTCCAGTTGGTCGCAGCTGCGAGGGTGCGGAAGTCGATCGAATGACCGGCCTTGATGATCAGGCGCTGGGAAGGTTCTTGGTCGCTGGATGCGTGCTGGAAGACTTTACGGATCTCTTCGGCGAAGGCCGGGTACCGGGGAGGGAATGAACCCCCGGACCACACAGCTGTAGCCCAGTCCAATGCTTTCCACTTGAGTAGCCCCATCACATAGCCGATCCGGCGGTTGTCACTGTTGTAGGTCTGTGGTTGCTGCCGGAACACAAAGTCGCACTGGAGCAGGAACGCCTTGCATCTCTCCGGTTCTCCACCGAACCTCTCCGGGGGAGGTTGTTGTGGCTCCCGGAATTGCCAGGTTCCCATGGGGTTGGTAGGTGGAGGTGCAGGCGGGTTAGCAGGTTGTTCCAAGTGGCATGGCTGAACAGTGACGGCGAGTCTCCTCATCTCAGCACACAGCTCTCGAATCTCTTTGCGAAGTTCGGAGATCCCTTGAGAGTGTTGCTGAACTAGGGCGCCTTGTTGCTGGAGGGCGTGGAACATGGCCGTTGAGTCAGCAGGGTCCATGCTGGCGAAATTGTTCTGAGACGGATGCGTGAGGGTTGGACCCGAAATGCACGACTCAGAAGCAGTGGTTGCAGATAAAGTCCCGTGAGGGCTTTTAATGAAGGAATGTCCAATGAGCGTGGTCAAAAAGCAAGCAAAGTTCATCCACAAAAAAATCCAGCCAAAACCAATGTACAGTACCGAGGGAGAAGGCAGTCTCGGTACACCATGCAATAGTCCAGTAACCAGAGTAGCTGTCAGCGGGGCAGAAGTACAGGCAGACGGTAGGCAGGCTCTGGGTCGAAGGCAATGCGAGAGTCAAGTACAATGCGGGGCAAAAGTACAAAAGACAGCAGGAAAAAACTTGTGGTACAGGCAGGCAGTGGTCAACAAAACAGAGGTCGATAACAATGGTCAATAAACAGGCTTGGAAAAACAGGCTTGGGTAAACAAAAAGGCAGGCTTGGAAAAACGCTCAAAAGTGCACTGACAAACAGGAGGCAACAATTTTGCAAAGACAAGACATGAACACTGAGCTTAAATGCAAGTGTAGACAGGTGCAGACACTTAGCTTGAGAGCAGCATGCGAATGGCAATCAGGTGTGGAAGGCTGACAAGGTAACAAGATAATTAGTAATCGTTAGTAATAAACCTATCCTGACCTAGCGTTAGTAAATTAGTAAATGACATGCACGAGAAACGTAAGGTAAACATGAACACATGGTTAGAGAGTTAGTATTACCCAATCCTGATCTAACGTGAGTAGATTAGTAAACTAGACACGGGAGAATGAAACAATTAGGGAAGCGTGAGTGACAGCAAGAGAGATAGAGGAAGCATGAACGCAAGGCTGCGGAAAAACACGAAAATGTGTATGCTAACAATGAACGGGAAATGTAACATGAATCAAATATGAAACGTGACATGACATGACTAGAAAACAAATCGTAACAATAATCAAACATGAAACGTGACATGACATGAAAAATGAAACGTAACAAGAATTAAACATAAAACGTGGCGTGACTAGACTAAACATAATACGTGACATTTACAAGAAATCTAACTAAGACAGAAATGAAACATAAAACGTGACATGACAGGCTAGAATCGTGACAGCTATGAGTGAAGTATCAAATGGAACTGTGAACCAAGTACACTTTGAGCCTGAATAGCCATTTAAATGTATTCATTCCAGGGACTCACAGCTGAAGAAGCCTGAGACTGGGCGAAACATTGTGTGCACACTACAGCTTTGGAGAAAGAGCAAGGACTACAGACACTCTTCTAGAGAAACAGAAGAACCTATCCTGCTGAAAAAACCTCCCTAAAAAGCAAAAAATTATCCATTTATTACACAAAACTGCAGTTTTAACTGCAAATTATTTCTGGAGACACCAGCTACAGGACACGGATCGGGTATACTACAGACACAGCACTACAGAGACTGTACTATCTTGTAGTGGAAACCTAACGGTGTCAACTAAGCTACAAGGTACCAGTCTGGTTAAGTATAGGCTGCATTGGTATGCGTTAACCTTGAGTTGACAAAGCACGCTATCAATCAGCCAAACCGCACACCGCCGCTTGCACTAAAAAAACACACAAAAAAAACAACCACACCTAAACAACACCGCACATACACCCAGAGCTATGGCAGCCTTTGCGGAGGCTACCAGGATTCTCTTCAGGATCATCCAGATGACACACCACCTGCAGAATACCGCAGTGTCTGGAGGCAGGACTACTTCACCAGCCAGCCTACAAAAGAAGATGCAGGAACTGGCTACCCTGGTGAGACCGGCCTCCCCGACAGACAACACCATGGTGAAGCTGGCGGGGAATGCCCTCAACTGGCTCCACACATGCATGCAGATCCTGGAAGAACACTACCTGGAGAACCTGGGACACCTCACTAAAAAACTGGAGAACATTCATCTTTGAAACTGGCCGGAGGCATTCCAGGTGGCTACCAGGTGGGCCAAAAGGAAGTTTGGCAGAAGACTGCACCCGACCACCCTGGACATTGCCGAAAAAACATTCACCCCCATCCTCACTCCCAGGAGCACTGCAAGCGCAGTCTCCACAAACAACAGATTTTCAGTACTGGCTGACACTCCACTACCCACAACAGGGAGAACCACGGTCGCACCACCCCAGGACCAGTACCAGAGGGAGTGGCCAGCTCTGAGGCAGACATATCCCCCCGGAAACCCGGCACCAAGACGGAACACTGAGAGGACGGTTCTGCCTCAGGAAGCACTACACCACCAGAGAAACAGGACAAGCAGTGGGATCGCAGGACACCACAGGGACTGGGAAACGGTACCACTGCCGCAACGACCCCCAAGGACCACACGGGACCGCTACAACTCTGGCTCCACACCACATGCGGCAGGCCTCCTGGAAAAGACAGTGGTGGATCCCAAGGTACAGAGAGTCAACCTATCCTTTGGAATCAATAACAAGGACCAGCACCCAAAGAAAACAGCTATCAAGCAGTTGCAGAATATGCTGAGGATGGCCAAAACCACCTTTCCATCAGCGGAGATCTGGATTCCACTCATCAATCACTCTGTGAACCTAGAACCCTGCCAGAGGTCCAACTTGGAAGAGATAAATGAACACATCCGCAGGAACATACCCCATGTCCCTAAGCTTCCAGAGGAGGACTTCTGCACCACACAAGATAACATCAACTGGACAGATAGGACAGCAACAAACATATTGAACCACTGGCTGCACCATTTAAACTGACAATCCCCACAAGCCCAAGCACAAACAGGGAGGGGAACAAAAACATTATACTACTGAGTAACAACTTTACACCTACAGACGACCAATTTAAGCTGCTGGACAGGGGTCTGTCATTTATACCCACAGTAAATATCCGCAGAAAACAAAAAGAAACCCTCAAAGGACAAGTCCAGGAGTTCCACAGGAGACTGAAGCTGGCAGCTTTCTTTGAGGGAGCGGAAACCAGGGAACAGATACCTTTCACACCAAGATCCATCTGGGAACCCAGTCCAGAACAAATCCCAGAAGAGATTGCGCAGATTATTAAAGAGGACAACACACTAATTAAGGCACTGAACCCACAAACCCAGATAGACCAAAACAACCTCAGCAGAGGGGAGAGCCAAGCACTACTACAGCTGGTTAAAAACAAGCAAATAATTATCAAACCAGCAGACAAAGGAAGTGCCATAGTTATTATGGACAGAACACAATACACACAGGAAGCCTATAGACAACTTCACAACATAACACATTACAGAAAATTAGATGGACCCATATACCCAGACACGGCCCAGGAAATACATGCCATCATACAGACACTAGTAGAAAACAAATACATCACTACAGTTTTTACCTGAGGGGAGAGGATAACCCGACACCTAGGATTTTTTACCTCCTCCCTAAAATACATAAGCCACCAGAATCCTGGAGCATACCATATGAGGTCCCAGCAGGGAGGCCTATTATTTCAGACTGCAACAGCGAATCCTATAGGATAGCTGAATACTTACTTTTTTCTGAACCCACTGTCCACAAAACACAAAAGCTACATCAAAGACACATATGATTTCATAAACAAAATAAAAAATGCCAAAATACCGGAAGAAGCCATCCTGTTCACCATAGACATAGATAGTCTATACACCAACATAAACACAGCAGCGGGATTAACAGCGGTAAAAACATGGATGGAAAAGTACCCGGACAACAATCGACGGGATACAATCCTCCTGCAATTACTGGAGATAAGCCTCACCAAAAATGACTTTGAATTCAATAAAGAATTCTTCTTACAGACCAGCGGCACAGCTATGGGCAAAAAATTTGCACCGGCTTATGCCAACATTTACATGGCACATTGGGAGGAGACTGTTTTTGAAAAATGTCCGAAACTTCCCACTAATTATTTCAGGTATTTAGATGACATCTGGGGAACATGGACACATAGCTCAGAAGATTTCAAACACTTCATTCAGATCCTCAACACGCACCATCTATCACAATTAAACACACCACACACTATGAACATATAGATTTTTTGGACACTACCACATACAAGGGGCCCTCATTTCCCCAAACACACACATTAGATACTAAAGTTTTCTTTAAAGACACAGACACACATGCACTCCACCAGGACAGTCTCCACCCGAAACATACATTCAGAGGCCTGATTAAATCCCAATTGCTAAGGTTCAACAGAATCTGCACACAGATTACAGACTTTGAGGAGGCTACCAAAACCCTCTTCAATGCATTAAAACCAAGGGGGTATTCCAGATCGTTCCTCAGACAGATTCAGAAAACCTTCATGGCTACAAAACAACAGGACACTAAAAAAATAATTCCACTTATCACCACCTACTCGACATTCAACCAAACAGCGAACAGAAAAATGAAACGGAACCTGGCCAGGATTCTGCAAAACACAGACTTGCTTCAAGAATACAAAATCGTTTCGGCCTACAAAAAAAAAAAAAACCTTAAGAATCATCTGGTAAGTAGTAAACTACCGGAAATCAACATTTTACCCACACAAGGCCCGATATTTTACAAACAGGCCACTACACTGAAAAACAACACTACAAACACAACATACCTTATTAAACAAACACTCACAGTTAACACATACAGATCCTTTCCAAAAAATTAGAATATCATGGAAAAGTTGTTTTTTTTCCATAATTCCATTCAAAAAGTGAAACTTTCATAGATTATAGATTCATTACATACAAAGTGAAATATTTCTAGCCTTTATTTGTTTCATTTTTCATAATGAAAAAAACCCAAAACAGTATTTCAAGAAATTAGAATACTGTGTCGAAAATCAGCATTTACTTCAGTTATTTCAGAGAATGAATGTTTTAGACGGTGTCACACTATCATCTAATTTACTCAAAACACCTGCAAAGTTTATCTCAGTTTGGTTCAGTATGGGGAAGACTGCAGACTTGACAATTGGCCAGAGGAACATCATTGACACCCTCCAGAAGATGGGTAAGCCACAAAAGGTCATCGCTAAGGAGGCTGGCTGTTCACAGAGTGCAGTGTCCAAGCATATCAATAGAAAGTTTAGTGGAAGGGAAAAATGTGGCAGGAGAACGTGCACAAGCAAAAGAGATGACCGTAGGCTTCAGCGGATTGTCAAGCAAAGACGATTCCAAAATTTGGCGGAGATGCAGAGGGAGTGGACTGAGGCTGGAGTGCTTCAAAAACCACCACGTACAGACGTATCCGGGACATGGGCTACAACTGTCTGATTCCTCGAGTCAAGCCACTCCACTCATTCTCTGAAATAACTGAAGTAAATGCTGATTTTCGACACACTATTCTAATTTCTTGAAATACTGTTTTGGGGGTTTTCTGGAGCTGCAAGCCAAAATTATGAAAAATGAAACAAATAAAGGCTAGAAATATTTAACTTTGTGTGTAATGAATCTATAATCTATGAAAGTTTCACTTTTTGAATGGAATTATGGAAAAAAAACAACTTTTCCATGATATTCTAATTTTTTGGAAAGGATCTGTATAACTGCATATATGTCATAAAGTGCAAACACTGCGACATAAAATATGTAGGAGAGACAGGAAATACAATCAAGACCAGATTGGCACAACACATATATAACATAAGAAATCATAGGAATACAGACTGTGTACATAGTGGCTCATTTCCTACACCATGGACTTGAAGCAGTAGAAATATCGGGCCTCCATTCAAACATTAACTGGACACAGGAGGACAGACATAGGACACAAAGACATTGGATTAGCAAACTCAACACCATATTCCCAAGCGGATTAAACAAACGCTGGTAAAACTTCAACACAAGAGGGACCAAATTCTTCCTACTTAAAGGCTGCAGTACACTGAATGGCCAGTGCAAACTTTTCTTTCCCAAGGGGCCCTCATAGGGGTAACTTGGGAAATAAAGATTTTTTCCTAAACCTGAATAGCCATTTAAATGTATTCAGTTATCCTACACTTGTGAGCTATGGAAGCATATCCGCGCCAAAATTCAAATGAAAATGCAAATCGCCGATTGCATTTCATTTATATTTGATGTGCGCAAAAACCATGACATAATTCAAATTAAAATGCAAAAGGCCACTTTGCGTTTTCATTTTAAAGTTAATGTACGCACTTTATCTGACAATTTGAAAATTTTAATGCAAATCCATTTAACATAAATTTTTTCTCGCCCTCTACGACGCAACCCTGCCATAATTTAAATGAAAATTAAAAATCACTTTTTGCATTAGCAGTTTCTTATTGCAATCGCATGATCCATGACAAAAAGGAAATGATAAGTCAATTCGCCATTTAACATATCGTTTTCATGCTTTGCGGCACAAGAGTGACATAATTAAAATTATAATTATTATTTATAATTATTTATAATTATTTCCGCGTGGTCACGCAAAAACCCTGCCAAAACTCCGAACTGAACATGCAAACTGTGAAAGCATGCCCATCAAGGCGGGGCCTCGAAGAAAGGGGCGTTACTGGGGACCATTCAAACCACTGAATTTATGGTTCAACTTCAGTGGTTGTCTGTGATTTCGGTCGTCAGGCAGTTACCAGGCTAGATAGCGATATTTTGGGGATTATAGGCCAAATGATAAGAATTAAAAAGGAAACGAGGTAGCCTAAAAGTTACGATGAGCCATAGCCAGCCCAATAACAGTTTAGATATGTTCCCCTGCTTTCGTTAATCTGGCGTGGTAACTAGCCTAATTTTATGGGTTTGCATACAGTTACGGTCAAAACTAGCCGGCTATTCATGGCAAGCTATGGCTGAAAATGTGCTACCCTTTTCACCGTGGGCATTTCCATCACAATTTCTATTAATTATTGTTTTCTTTTAGATAGCCTTAGCCTACCCTTAGGCTATGTGCAGAGCAAAGGTAACATAGTCCACAGAAAGCCTGAGACAGCGATCGAGACACAGCCTACAAAAATGCTGGATTATGTTGTATGGTGTAGGCCTATAGGCTAATAATATATAATTTAAAAAACTTGGGTAGGCATATTAGGCTATGTTGTGTGGACTGTCATTCATGTCTTTATCCAGCAGATGGCAGTAAAAGACTTGTAAAAACTGAAAGACACAGCAATTGAGCTTCTTTTATTATTGGGTGAAAACACTGTGGAAACGACCCCGGGGCACAACACCGACTCCAATCTCCCTACTCACAGGCCCATCGACCTTGGAAATTTTACCTGTAACCTCGGCTATTGTAGCCTAATAATCTATATTTAGCCTAGTCATGAAGCAACATAGCCTAGGCTACAGATTAAAACAAATGGACATTTACACAATTTTTTTAAATGATATTTTAATTTTATTATAACGTTCCGATCTCAATGCTGTAAGATTCGGCGGTTAGCCTATATGACGCTGATTTTACTGTTGTGGCCTAGCCTACTACACAAAACATTATAATTTGTTCAATTTAAATAGGCTAGGCTACGTCAAAGAGAATGTAAAAACTGGTCTTTTTAGAGGGTGTGCGAATACAGTTCAACAGTAGCCTATCTACACAGCTGCAAAATAATAATTAAAAAAAATTTTATGTCAGTATTGGGAAAGTGCCATTATGCTCAGTCTTTTAAGACCATAGCTACAGAATCATTTTAATTTAAATAGGTCTACCACTCAGACAAATTTGAGACATAAGCACTTATTTTTTTGATAGCCTCCTTATTTTATTTTAGTGACATGGAATATAGGCTAAGTTAGTAAACAACAGGCTGGCTAGGCTCATCGTAACGTTTAGGCTACCTCGTTTCCTTTCTAGTTTTTAGCATTTAGCCTATAATCCCCAAACACAGAGAACTAGAAAATGTCGCTATCTGTATCTAGCCTGACGACCGAAATCACAGACAACCAGTGAAGTTGAACCATAATTCAATGGTTTGACGGTCCCCTGTAACGCCCCTTTCTTCGAGGCCCCACCTTGATGGGCATGCTTTGAGTTTTGGCAGGGTTTTTGCGTGACCATGCGGAAATGATAATGTAAACGGATGCAATGCCATTGCATTTGAATTATGTCACTCTTGTGCCGCAAAGCATGAAAACGATATGTTAAATGGCAAATTAAATTATCATTTCATTTTTGTCATGGATCATGCAATTGCAATAAGAAACTGCTAATGCAAAAAGTGATTTTTAATTTTCATTTAAATTATGGCAGGGTTGTGTTGTAGAGGGCGAGAAAAAATTAATGTAAAATAGATTTGCATTAACATTTTCAAATTGTCAGATAAATTAACTTGAAAATGAAAACGTAAAATGGACTTTTGCATTTTCATTTGAATTATGTCATGGTTTTTGCGCACATCGAATGTAATAGTGATGGGCATTCCGAGTCTTTTCCAGGAGCTGGATCTTTTGGCTCTTCACTGAAAAGAGCCGTTCATTTGGCTCTCATGTGGCTCTTCGTTCACTTATAAGCTACTTCCGGGTTTTAAAATAATGACGGGATGTTGCCTAATGTATTTTGCTCTCTCTCTCTCTCTCTCTCTCTCTCTCTCTCTCCCTGTCAGCCTCTCTCTGTCTCTGCTCCCCCCCCCCCCCCCCCCCCCCCCCCCACATCCCTGCCACCACCTTTTAACCTAATACCATGCCCATGTTGTTTTTAAGTCCCTTTTATAGAGTGTAGATGCCCCACCAAATACTGTTCCTGGACACTTATGGACAAGTCCGCCCTATTCATGTGACGATTTAGACTGGCAACCGTGGACAGTAAACCCTGTCCGTAAGGTTCCCCTGCATGGAGTGACAGCGGTCATAACATGCAGTGCTATCATTAATTGTTCCCCTCTTCACATGTTGCTGTGAGTGATAAGGCCTAAGCCCTCAACTCCCACAGTCTTCTCCTGCCATTCCCTAAAGGACACCCACAGACACAAGTGCAAACGAGTGCAACCGGTCCCACACCCTGCAGCGGGAAGCTAGCCTAAGCAACTGCCGTCAGCAGTCCACCCAACTGGACCCAGGCTAAAGGAGCCAAAATGGATTCCGACAGGGAAAGAGGCGCTTCCCTGCCCGTCAGAAGAGAGGTCCTGACCGCACTTTGCCACCTGTGGATCATCCAGCTTCCTGTCACAGGTGACAGAGCCCCCCGCACGCCGTGCAGAACTGGTAGAGACACTGTTGGGAGTAGCTTGCATTTCACTCACGCAATTGCAACATTAATGGGAAAAAGCACTGCATGCTACCCAAAGTCCAGGGAACCTCTTGTCCCTTGCCAGTCTAGATACCCGGACACTGGAGAAGGAAGAGACTGAACCAGGGTGTCATAACAGCAGCGACACAAAAGAGTGTCTAATAGAGAGATATCTCCGCACCACACTGGATCATCGTGGGACATACGTCAGTGTGTCCATATATCTGCTGGCCAGCAGATCACAAAGGGACTATTAAACTGGGCATGGACTAAATGTTTTAAAGATGGTTGGTGAACCATTTGGACAGTTGTTTTTGTTGTTAGCAGGTAACTGCATCTTCAGTGTTCAAATGTGTAATGAGATTCCTATTTGGTGATGTAAGAATAGGTTTTTAGCGAGTGCATGCACCTATTCTTACAAGAGAGGGATGTAGGATATCTAATATTTAGATATAAGTACCCCCCCCCCCCCCTTCTCTCTATCTCTGTCGCTCTCTGTCTCTCTCACTCACCCACACAAACATCAAAGATAAGCCAGTCTTTGTCATAAATGACCCCTCTCCCCCCTCCCCCACACCTTAACCCAATCAGGACAGGGATGCTCTTCCTGTGGAGGTATTTTATGAGTGCGGAACGAAGGAAGCCTTAGTCAGTTTTTGAGTTTGCTTGGAGAAGAAGTTCATCCTTTTTGGTTCCTTGTGCATTTCCTTTTGTTCCTGTTCAGCTGGAGGGTAAATAATATTGGCAATTTTTGGCTGATCTCTCTCTTTACTGGTATCTTCTAATTAATGTCTGGTTTAATGTCTTCCCTTTGGTAAATTATAAGTAGTCAGCCTACATTCCTTAGTGAATGTATGATTTCCAGTCATTATTCTAATTGACTGTTTTTCATTTAATAAAATGATTTAATCTCAAGACCTGATTTAGACTTAGTTTTGGCTTGTTGGTTGATCCACCAGGTTACTGTTCAACTTACCTTTCAAAGACTTTGGCGATTTAATTGATGATTGTAATTTTTAAAAATAATTATTAAATTAAATCACGTAAAACTTATTTTGAATGTCGGTTTAGGAAAAAATCTTTATTTCCCAAGTTACCCCTATGAGGGCCCCTTGGGAATGAAAAGTTTGAGCCACTATGTGTGTGTCTGTATTCCTATGATTTGGGTGGTGATAAGTGGAATTATTTTTCTAGTGTCCTGTTGTTTTGTAGCCAAGAAGGTTTTCCGAATCTGTCTGAGGAACGATCTGGAATACCCCCTTGGTTTTAATGCATTTAAGAGGGTTTTGGTAGCCTCCTCAAAGTCTGTAATCTGTGTGCAGATAATGTTGAACCTTAGCAATTGGGATTTAATCAGGCCTCTGAATGTATGTTTCGGGTGGAGACTGTCCTTGTGTAAGAGTGCATGTGTGTCTGTGTCTTTGAAGAAAACTTTAGTGTCTAATGTGTGTGTTTGGGGAAATGAGGGCCCCTTGTATGTGGTAGTGTCCAAAAAATCGATGTGTTCATAGTGTGTGGTGTGTTTAATTGTGATAGATGTATGGTGCATGTTGAGGATCTGAATGAAGTGTTTGAAATCTTCTGAGCTATGTGTCCATGTTCCCCAGATGTCATCTAAATACCTAAAATAATTAGTGGGAAGTTTGGGACATTTTTCAAAAACAGTCTCCTCCCAATGTGCCATGTAAATGTTGGCATAGGCCGGTGCAAATGTTTTGCCCATAGCTGTGCCGCTGGTCTGTTAGAAGAATTCTTTATTGAATTCAAAGTCATTTTTGGTGAGGCTTATCTACAGTAATTGCAGGAGGATTGTATCCGGTCGATTGTTGTCCGGGTACTTTTCCATCCATGTTTTTACCACTGTTAATCCCGCTGCTGTGTTTATGTTGGTGTATAGACTATCTATGTCAATGGTGAACAGGATGGCTTCTTCCGGTATTTTGGCGTTTTTTATTTTGTTTATGAAATCATATGTGTCTTTGATGTAGCTTTTGTGTTTTGTGGATAGTGGGTTCAGAAAAAAGTAAGTATTGAGCTATCCTATAGGATTCGCTGTTGCAGTCTGAAATAATAGGCCTCCCTGCTGGGACCTCATATGGTATGCTTCAGGATTCTGGTGGCTTGTGTATTTTAGGGAGGAGGTAAAAAATCCTAGGTGTCGGGTTGTCCTCTCCCCTCAGGTAAAAACTTTGTTTTTTAGTCATGTATTTGTTTTCTACTAGTGTCTGTATGATGGCATGTATTTCCTGGGCCATGTCTGGGTATATGGGTCCATCTAATTTTCTGTGATGTGTTATGTTGTGAAGTTGTCTATAGGTTTCCTGTGTGTATTGTGTTCTGTCCATAATAACTATGGCACTTCCCTTGTCTGCTGGTTTGATAATTATTTGCTTGTTTTTAGCCAGCTGTAGGAGTGCTTGGCTCTCCCCTCTGCTGAGGGTGTTTTGGTCTTTGTATTTGTTTTCTACTAGTGTCTGTATGATGGCATGTATTTCCTGGGCCGTGTCTGGGTATGTAGGTTAAGTGAGGGGTTCTAGCACGCAATATCGCTTGTGTTCAGTATTCGGAGTGCCGAACGTTTTAATAAGGGCATTGACTGTTGGAACCGCTGGATTCAGAAAATACACATTTTACCTAATCCTCACTTACCCAACATAATTGGAGGTCCCACTGAGATACGTTGTCCTATAGCATACTAAACTGTACCATTGAGTAAACTGCAGTACACTCTGAGACAAGTTAAAATCTTTTTCTAATCGACTGGGCTTTGATTGATTTTATTTTGAAAAAAAAAAATTATTATGGCATACCAGACAAAGAGAGAGATGCCTCATTTACCCTCCACTGCTGACCTACCAGCATTCCCTGGCCAGTCAAGGTTGGATCAGCAGTGGTATCTCGTTATCAGAACAGCAATATTTGATAGCCCAGTGCCCAAAATTTGCAGAACAGCTCAAGGCAATAGACCAGCTGAAGGAGGAGGCACTTTACAACCTGCGGACTGAGTATTTGGACTATCTGATTTCTCCAGATAGTGATGAAACCAAGCGCAAGATTGTCCAAGGGATAAGGTCATACCTAGAGAAAAGACAACATTTTCTCTACCTCCGGCGGTCAAAGCAGGCATGGGAGGATGTAAACCAAATGTGGAAACTGGCTTGGGAAAAGCACCACTGTCAGTCAGAAGTTACTGCCAAACCAGTTTCTTCTGTGGCAGTACAGCCTGTGCTGATAGGAGCAGTGGATGGAGGTATTCCAGCCATAACCCAGGCACCACCCCCCACCGAGGACAATTCACCACTCTCCATTGACTCATCCCCACCCCCTTCAGGCTTGGACAATTCTGTGGATTTTATCACCTCCACAGACAATGTAGCCACCCCCCTGGTGAGCCCCCCTTCCCTGGAGGAATTTGGGGGAAACAGCTCTGTGTCTTGTATCACACCAGCCACCACAGAGGATGTGACCCCACAGGAAGAGGAATCCGCTGCTGCAGTCCTCTCAACTGAGCCAGGTGAGGAGACTGTCGAACCCCTGGAGGCAGAACCGCTGGATTCAGAAAATACACATTTTACCTAGTCCTCACTTACCCGACAACCCAAAGCATTGGAAGCAGACAATTGTTCAAACATATAGTCTAGTAATATTTTACATTTCTAAGTGTAACACATCTGAATTGCAGATTATTTCCACTATAAATGATTGGCATTTGACACTTTTGACATGGCACATGAAGTTTGAATTACCACCTTCTCCTCAGATGGTAAAATGGAAAAACATGAGGCCAAGTTACATTAAATAATTTAAGAAAGATTCGGTAGCATTGTTTGGGAATAGAGGTAGTGTAATTAGTTATAATAGACAATATTGTTTGTTGTAACTTGGCCTCATTTTGATATCAATACTTGGCAACTTGGTATTTTTGTACGTTGAAAACATTTATTGTTGAGATTAACTTTACTTAAAAGAATGCTATATTTTGTTAAGATACCTTGAAGATGAGGCAATGTGCTTGCTGATGATAGCTCTGTGGATGAAGCATGTGCTGTTGAAATAATAAGTGTGAAAAATCCATAGGCTACTGTATGTGATTATATAAAAAGTGTAGATTTATTTAAAATAGGCAATATCCCTCATAAAAGTGCAGGTATATGTAGTAGAAAATAATGATGCCCACTTACAGTTTTGAAGGGCAGCCTGGCATGTCTCTTGGTTTGTGGTGGAAGGAAAACATGTTTTTTGCAAAAATTTAAACACATTAAGGATGATAGCATATACACTGGCATACATAGCTTTACCGTTCTACTTACCCCGCAATGTGCCTTTAGCTAGGCTATGGGAAGACTGTTTAAGCCTGTCTGAGCCTACATAGCCTACGCAAAATAATCAGAAGGGTGGTTTTGCATGTGAGTTACTCAATTTAATCTTATTTGTGTATTTGAAAGCAAACAATCGAATAATCGAATATTAGGAATACACTAGAACAGGGATCTCAAACTCAAATCCTGGAGGGCCGCTGTGTCTGCTGGTTTTCGATGTGTTCCTGCACTTAAGTGTTTAATTTAAGTCATTGATTGGCTAAAGAGTCTGCACACCTTGTTTCCAAGGCCTAAATTGGCTACTGATTGAAAGGAAATCACAAAAACCAGCAGACACAGCGGCCCTCCAGGACTGGAGTTTTAGATCCCTGCACTAGAATGTTGTTCAATTTTGTATGAATCACACACACAACTCAAATTGTACTTCATGGAGGGAACTTACATGTTGGTGGGACAAGTTTGGACATTCTGTCGTAACGTTCCTCCTCGGTGACAAGTCTGTCATCATCTGGAATGGAAATTTCAAAATGTTTTCCACGTTTTAAGTAACGTTAAAACACCAAGCCCCTCAGCTAAGGAGTAAGTTACCGTGTAATCTTCGCAAACAGTGAGCAAATGTGCTGTTCACAACACTAAAAGGGAGAGAATATAGAAATCATAGGTTGTCTTTATCAAAATAGAAAATGCCAGCGCACCCTTTAATATTGTTGAAAAAAAATAGGCTACATAGCCGCTGTGGTGCTGAAGATAAATGCTGTTCGTATGAGCTTGATTAACAGATCTAACGTTAATTGAATAGGCTTATCCAAAATGATCACTCTATCGATTGGTTGCTAGGCACGTTAAAGTTTTATAGCCTACTTTTCATCTAAAATTTCTCACTGTAGCCTACGTGTTGTGATCAATTTAAACTAACGATACCACTCGTTAGCTAGCTAGTTTAATGTTTCTGTTTGGCCTGTGTTTTTACACTGCTAATTCTATCTAACGTTAGCTAGTTAGCCTAGACCGTTACACTTTAGAAGTTGATCTTCTTATGTCTATTAATTGATATTTGTTTAATCTAGCTGCTAGGGCCTAATTATAAATGTATTCACAAAACTAAGTAGGGTTAAATTACCTACCTGTAGCAAATGCCATATGTCCAAGGCAGCTGGAGTAGGCTAACGGTCGGACGGCAGCGCTCAAATCAAGAAAAAAGTCGTTAAATATTAAATTAAATATCCACGCGCACGGCTTCCAAATATATCACCAGCGGGGGAAAAAAAAAGAGTTTTGGATAGGTATGCAGGCAGATAGACCGAAAACGTATATTATAGGTATAATAGGGCTTGCTATAAATTAGCATAGGCTATATATAATTAGGCTAGTATATAATTAATATATTGTAGGCTAGTAGCCTATTACTTATATAGGCCTATATTTAAGCTATATAATATTGGAAAATTACACTGCATTTCAAAAGTTTAACAGAAAAACCTCCGTGCATCGTTCTGGGAACGTTTGTTTACGAAGGAAAAAAATGCTTCCAGTTATGGAGGAATTAAACCTAAAAACAACCTTATTCGAACGTTCTGTGTAACGTATCATGGAACCATGAGAGAACGTTATGTTTTTTAGTTCGCAGAACGTTTCGGGAACGTTACGATTTTTTTTAACTTAAATGGAACGTTCTCAGAACGTTGTGAAATGGTTCCCCAAAAATATCCATAGGGGAACCATATGCGAACGTTAGGGGAACGTTCTGTGTTTGCTGGGTTGACGTTGCTGTAACAACAGCATACATCTGATTTATAAAAATCTGTAAACAACATTAATCTACAGATAAAAAAAAGTTTGTATTTGGCAAATATCTTAGTTACAACTACTTTAATCTAGCAAAACATTTTTGTGGTTAGAAGTGCAGTATTTATTCAGTTTGGAAATTTATTTATAGGAATTTGCATGTAAATTAACGTCGGCAACACGCTGACTGCTTGTGAATGCAAGCTACTTCAGAAAGCATGCTAATCTGTAGACTATAGGCTATATGTAGAAAACTTTTTATCCAGCGAAAATTATTTTATAAGTTACATCTAACAAACTCCGTAGTATTTTTAGATGGTCCCATGCATAGGACATCATGATGCGAATCTGCTACACACTGCGTGACCAAACCATTTTTTTAACTCTATAGGCTTTGGCCCCCTAGTGGTGGGACGCATGCGGTCCAATTTTTTATAGTGTTCATATTTCTCTTAAATTCTAAATTATAACGTTAATAAAACACGGAACTTTCGACGCAAAATTGTTAAAAAACAGTCACAGCCTGCGAACACATTCGTTTATATGCTTATCAGCTCTCAGGTTACACTACAGAGCCATAAAGCAGCAGGGTGCTAATAGCCCAACCCACTTTTTTTATTTGTTTACAGCCTTCACCTCGCCGCAATCACAGGCAATAAAATGCGTATCACAAAAGCTCTTGGTACCATTTCAACACGCTAAAAAATCAAGATCCGATTCAGGAACAATTGTATATTATTGAAAAGTTGTATAAATAAACATTAGGTGTTTTTTTCCCGTGCTCACTTCAGTATGCATACAACCGATATACTTCCGGTTTTGTATAAATACATTTTATTTTCTACAAATTCTCTTGATAAACATGTTTAAGCAACCAAATACGATACCTGGTTATGCAGTTATAACCCTTTTCTGAAGAATCCTCAACGTTTTTTTCGTAACCCATTTATCCATTATCCAGGAAAGTCTCAATTTCCACAGTGCGTACCCTTTCGCTTTTGCGTTTGTACTACGTTACTACCGTTGCGTAAAAGCATTACTAGACTGCTACAGGAATGATCTAACGTAAAACACGTAGATTATCTTCTACGGGGGTTCCTGCCCTTTCAAACGAAGTAAAATATGTCATATTCAAGCGACTGTGAACGGCGCTGTATCCACGCGTAAAGACAGCCCATAGGGCAATCGGCTGTGCGCTCCTGACTGTCGACAGCATCAGATGACGCCTGTGGCCATTTTGACTGAGTTTATCCTGGAAGGGATGGGCTGGATTGCTGTTACAATTACGTTTTCTGTCTATCCCGATGTATTTAGCAATGTGTAGCTTTTTTGTGAGCTGAAAAAACGTCACAGACCAGTCTTTCTCTGTACGCAGACACGGGCAGCTGTATGATGCAATTGCGCTGGTGATGTCTTTGCTGCTTCAAAGTTTACGATTATTTTATACATTTATACGCGAACGTGGCAATCAACGGTGGAAAGAAGAGCGCTTATTTCACGGTTGCTCAGGTTTGAGGTGAAGAAGTGTCCCAGAGGCGAAGAAGTCTGTGTTCTGGCAGAGCAATGACTCTGGCATGGACCCGTGCCTGGACATGTAAGTGTTTTTAAAAATATATAATACAAATTATTATTATTATTATTGTTATTATTATCATCATAATTATCAACAGTATGGAGCGCTATTATCTAGAGTATTTTTAGTTTGGTGATAAATGGATTCTCGCAGGAGTTCGCTAGTTAGCTTCTATGGCGTCACAGGCTAAGGAGCGCCTGCTCTTTGTTTGTTTTCTAGCGTTCATTCGCAGTTTCTTTGTGCAGCAACCAACACAAGGGCTAGTTGTTGAATTTACGCATGAAACGACATCCATTCTCAGTACTTTATTTCACGGTTCAGTCAAGACATTACAGTATTATAATAATGTAATTTAGTTTGTGCAAGCTGACAAACGAATTCATAAATCCTAGTTAGCTACGATTGCTAATTATGTTGGAGCTAATATCAGACGTACTGTGGATGTAAGATTTTTTAATGTATATACGTATATATAATATATATATATATATATGTGTGTGTGTGTGTGTGTATATATATATATATCTATATATATATATTTTTTTTTAATAAACTAAATTTTTTTTTCCACTTAATTGTAATACTTGCCATATGTCTTTTTGAGATAATTTGTGTTCTCATTTTTTAGTGATTCTACTTAGTAATGTACTTGAATCTGTCTTTTTCAGGGAGGACAGTGAAGACACCCCTCCCCCACCTAACACCTCTGTCGTAGGAGGTGGTAACAGACAGGTTTGCCAAATAGTGATGTATAATTCATTACTTTTGCTGTAAAAAGTCAAGTTGAAGGCTTGTTATAGATAAACCTGTTATTCTGCTGGCTTATGGGGCTCTGGTAAATCTAACTTTGAAGTACAGTGCCATTTTAAATGTAAAGCAGATTGGTTGGATAACATTAGGGTAAGTAATCCTTTTCGGAGAGGTATTTGGGCACTTTTGGGCACGCTTTGTAAGAGAATATCCTCATACACATAAACACAAAACATGTGTAGGTTAATTTTCTTCACATTCTGTATTACAAAAAATGTTTTAAAAGAAAAATAAAGTTTTCTGATGATTGACATGCCTAGACAGAAAGATATGCACATGTTTTATATTTGGCGACGTTTGGAAACGTTTTGGGACACCCGGGCCCCGTTTTGGTAAAAATACCAATGCATAAGGAAAGCCTGTAGATATCTTTACCAAATTCTAAACCCAAGTGGACAACATATCAGTGCACTAGTGTAAGGAAGTCTGGCTTGCTCCAGTACTTTGAAGTTGAAATATTCAGTGCTAAACTGTAAAAACACAAGGCGTTTTGTACTTTTTTTTGTTTTTTTATGTGTATTATGTATAAACTGTATGTGACCATTTTTACATAAATTTATTCTGATGCAAATTTCTGAATGGTACAAGCCTCTTCTTTCATTGAAACTTTCAACCATGGATGTGCAGTGAATCGTTTTTGAGATATTGGCACTTAATTGACACTAGTAAAAACTAGGCGAAAATTGTATAAAATAGGCCAAAGTAAATAGGGTTAAAAGCAAGACAGAGAGGGAGGTAGCCTAATGTTGAATCTGATTGAGTTATGGTTTCATACAATTTTCTTGAATAATGTAATGAAAAAAATAACTAAAATTAATGCCAATTGTATGTTATAACCGAGAAGGAACTATTTTTTCCCCCGATAGAATCATTTGTTTTCAGAACTAACGACGAGAGGGTTTGCATAGCAACGCACTTAAATAGAACTAGTAACAAGAAATAGAATTAGCAACGAGATGTTTTCTGTTCAATTAGAACTAGCTGTTTTGCATGACAACGCAAAAACAACAAGCCCGGGCGCTGCGGTGGTACAACGGTAAGAGCGCCGACCTTCAGTCGGTGCAGTTGTGCTCCGAGGATCGGGGTTCGCGCCCCGGTCCTGCCAGATCCGAGCATGGCCGGCGCCCTGTGGGAGCAGCAATTGGCGGCTGCTTCCGGGTCTCGGAGAGAATCGCTGCACGCATAGCGGCCCTGGGCGGGCTGGAATCACGGTCAGGAGCTAGGAGGAGTCGCGCCCTGAAGAGGACGTGGTGCCCTCCCGTCCTACCGCCGGCTGACGGGGTTGCGTTGCGGTGATTCTCTAGCGGTTGCTACACGGGGCAATTGAATTAGAATAGGGTTCAATTGGCTACTAAATTGGGAGAAAATGGGGAAAAAAACGGTCAGTCATCCGGGTCATAAGTTTAATCACAGTTCTAAATTAATGGGCTGCCTGCCTGGCCAGCTAGTACTACGCAACCTGGGAGATCTGCTGCCAGCGCCATTTGAGTCGACCCTTTTATGAATTGTAACCATAGCAACACCAACAGCTGATTAATAAAGCCGGCAAATAATGCTAAATTCGCTGATTTAAAAAGTTTGTATTCGCCAAATATCTTAGTTACAACAACTTTAATCTAGCAAAGACGTTTTGTGGTTAGAGGTGCAGTATTTATTCAGTTTGTAAATATGAACATAGTAGGCTAGCCTAGGGCTTTACCATGTAACGTTAACGTGAGCAACGCTGGTTGTGAATGTGAGCAACGCTGGTTGTGAATGCAAGCAAGTTACTTCACAAAGCACGTTAATCTGTGTATTAAAAACACATTTTATCGAGCGAAATGTCTTATATGACAAGTTACAAACAAACTCTGTATCTAGCCTATAGGCTAGTAGGCTATTTGTTCCTATCTCATGATGCAGATCGTGAAGTGCAATTTCTTTAGCCTGGGCTGTTTAAAATAGCTGCGTGACCAAAGCATTTTTAAAAAACAAGACGGAGATAGCGAGGTAAATTGAGTTGTGGTTTCATGCAATTTTCTTAAATAATGTAACTAATGACAAAAATAACCAAAATTGGTGCTAATTTTATGGTATAAAGTTGAGAAGGAACTATTTGCTTCCTTATATAGAATCAATTGTTTTCAGAACTACCAACGAGAGGTTTTTGCATAACTACGGACAAAATAGAACTAGTAACGAGAAATAGAATTAGCAACGAGATGTTTTCTGTTCAAATAGAACTATCAACGAGCAGTTTTGCATGACAACGGCAAACTACATGCCAAAATGGCCTCGGAAGGATATTTAAATTTCAGCTGATAAAGTCGATAAAAATCAATAAATATAAATGTGACTATATATAATAATTGTTGGTAACCATGGTATAAGCGCAATAATGACCTCGGAGCCGGGCATTACACAGTTTAAATGCCCTTCGCGGAGGGAAATTGCCCTCGGCAATTTACTACGGACATTTAAACTGTGTAATGCCCGGCTCCTCGGTCATTATTGCTTACTTGTAACTTGGCCACATTTTGATATCAATACTTGTAAAGGCAGGCCTAGTTTTTTCAAGTAGGAATTAAGCACTTATAGACAGCGCTAGGCTATGCATGAGTAACTTGGCTTTTTAAGCGGTGCAGCCGCTTCTATACGTGACGTGTCCGTCCGTTCGTAGCATGAGATTTAAACCAATCGCCTATGCGTCACATGCCCGGCAATACAATAGTAGCTTGAGAAGAGCATGCCCAGCTTCAGACAGCTCTATCTCATATAAAATATAAAATGTCACGGCTTAGATATTCACACCGTAGGAATCCTGGGAACCAGATGCACATCTGTATATAATATGTCCAGTGTAGCTTAAAAACTGTAGTCGTGGTCACAAGTTAGAAAATGGGTTTGAAATTGAAATTACCAGCTGCCGCTAGAGTGGAGTTTTGAACATTCCACCATTTGTGTGAATGGGGAGCATGGTTTTCCAACAACACTGAATATTTTACAAACTGAAAATGTCACAGCTTAGATATTTACACCGTAGGAATCCTGGGAACAACATGAACATTTTGATACATATTATGTCTGTGTACCTTAAAAACTGTAGTCGTCGTCACAAGTTAGAAAATGGGTTTGAAATTGAAATTAACTGCCGCTAGAGTGGAGTTCTGAACATTCCACCTGTTAGCAAGGGTGAGTCGCCGTAGCAACCCACCGAAGCAAAATCAATACAAAATCTACCAAAATCTGCTGGACCCAGTCAGTTATGGAACGGCCCAACAATCCATGCACCCTCTTGTTGACTTTGGAATTCCATTGTTATTGTTCAAGTAATAACGGTAATCTTTCCTGTTTGTTATCAGAGTTGGGGGGTGGGGGGGGGCACACTTAATATGATTATTTATTATTACGTTTAGGCCTGCATTGTATGCGCGTGAAGTGTCATTTAGCGTACATAAATTATCACATAGCCTATTTGAAAGAGATTAACTATTTTGCAAATGTTAGCCTCCTCATAAAATTGTCAAAATTATTATTATTGTCAATAAGTCTAAATGTCATATTAAGTGTCACTTTAAAATGTGTATTTAAAATAAAGCATGTTCTCCAACTTTAATTATTGTGAACTGTTTATGGGAGTATCAACGATGTGGTGTGAAACGAGATGATATGTCTATTGCCATTTTAGCCACTTTAAACAACAACCAGTGGTGTAGTGCTATTATATGAGACGGGCTGCGCTGTAGGTGCCTGGCAGCAGAAAGATTGGGATTTCAAAATTGAATAGGCTACAATGTGGCCTAAACGCTTCAGCGCTCAAGCGCAACACAGAATACTACATTGAGATTGCCTAACTGAAACAAAGTACAAAGATGGGATGGATTCATATTATTTGGCGCATTGACAACGTGTTGATCCTTTTAAATGAGCCATGACTGCGAAGGCCATAGAATAAGATTCTCATCAAACCATTCAGTGAACCCTCATGCCCTGTGGATGGGGGCATTGTCATCCTGGAAGAGACCACTCCCATGAGGATAGAAATGTGTGTGTGTGTGTGTGTGTGTGTTTCTTCATTCATTCCAGTTTTTCCCTTTAATTTGTCACCCGTAGGCCTGTCATGTAATGTCATGTTTATATCATATAATGTCATATGAGTAAGTAAGTTAATTGAGTAGCGTGATTCCCATTAGAGTGGCGTAAACGGAGGCATGCTCTGTCTGCCCAGGCAACGTCACACTACCCAGTCTGTCAGCTTAGTACGTGGGCTAATGTTCACCCAACACTGTTTTAACAGTTAACTCGTTCCCCTTAGATTATCCTGCATGATAAAACACAGTTATCCCTGTTTAAAAGGTGCATAAACTTTTCACAATATTCCATAGTTTGATGTTTTCGTAGACCTATTTATACATTATTTACAGTTGTATCAAGCCAAACTACATTTCGGCGCCATGTTGGTACTTAGCGCTATGGTAAAATATTACTGGGAATTGTAGTTATCTGGCTAGCTACCTATGTATCTCGTAATGACTAATTAATGTATTATAGCTCAACCCTATAGCACGCCAATTTGTGATAGGCTATAGACACGACCATGCCCTCAACATTTCGTGGTATGGTCACGTTAATGTCCAATAATAGGCTACTTGATAGTTACACGATAACTTTGCCAATTGCTTATACGATGTTGTCCCTGTTTTCATTAGCATAGCATTTAGCTTTTAGCAGCAAGGATGTTCAACGAAACCTCCGCTTTACCTCCCCCATTGATTGAACACACCCCTTTCAGTCTGTGAAAAAGTTATTCGAATAAATGAATAAAAATGGTTAAAATAGCACAAACAAACGTACATATTATTTTCCCCCATATATTTATTTTTAAAGCGTCAACATTTGTGTTCTGCTTGCACTAATGTTTTGCAGTTATCTTTTCGTAACCCTCCCCTACCCTGGAAGAATGACACAAGAACTACAATTTTCGCGGAATGGCGTTACACAGTAGTGTGCTGCAGCCATATGTATTGTAGTTATAATATGTGTTCTCTACGAATTTAAGACGCGACCATGCTACTGGCAAGCTTACTAATGGGTTTTTGGGGTGCTGAACACGCCTGTTTTTTTTTTTGTCTGATTTTTACCACTTTTTGACCCTACTCAGTGGCGCCCCATTTGGAGTGCCATTGGCTACGATAGTAGAGCTCAAGAGCTTTCCAACACTGTTGACCCCATGTCTGTAGCTCCTTCTGTTGCTGCCCTGTAGGCCTTCGAAAATGTCCCTGGTTCAAGGTTCAAAGGTCATCCATGCATTGCAAGAATGACACAAATTCCTCCCACTGACATATTTTAGTTTTATTCTAATGATGTGTTTGGTTTTGTCCTATGATAAAGTTGAGTTTTTTTTTCACTCATAGCCATCAAGCCTCTCACCTATAATTTTTCACACCCTTCGACAGTTCAACTTGGATAAAATGAAGTCAAACGATATTTTTCTTATTTAGTGGCCAAAAACCTTCATGTTTGCCTTATAAATAGTCATATGTTTAGATTTGGGCTAATTCAGACACAATTTTACCCATACAATGCATCATATTGTACTCAGGAAAATTCCCAACTTAACATTGAAGATTGGAGCCTCTTTAGCCCGTCACCCAAACCTCCAGAATGGTCATACGGACATGGTCAGGATTGCTATATGTTGTAGTTCCTATACCCCTCTGTATGTGGATTAAATTTGGTATTGAAGGAGTGCGGGAAATGACCAAACTGAGACTTCTTTCGTGGTCGAGCCAACTGCAACGCAGCCGCGTTCTTTATTTATAAACCTCATTCAACCCAAAGAACACGTCATAGAAGTTACAGTCTATGACGTAGCCACGTTGACAGTAGGAGGTGAATTATATATGTATGTCCCAGAGGTAGCCGCCACATCCGTCCCCCCAGAATTCATCAGAACTGGCAACGCCAGACGAGGTGGAGGCCGAACCGCCCGACCGAAACGAGTCCGCAAGGCCGGAGCGGGGGCCAGAGTGGACACAGGGGGACCACAAGAAGGTAGGGGGCGCCGCGGTGGCGCAACAGACGGAGGGCGACCCCGCCGTGGGGGCTGAGCCAACTTAACAGGCTGGTCCAGATCCAGATGAGCTGGTTTGAGGCGGTCCAGGGAAACGTAGTCCGGCTTACCACCGACGTCCACTAGGAAAGGCTTCCAAGACGCGAAACGGGCCATCATAGGGAGGGTAAAGCGGCCCCCGATGCGCGTCGTGGCGGATGAAAACGTATTCCGCCTGGGAATACTCCGCCTGGGCAACAGCGAGTTTCCCGGGGTCGAGGCGTCGAGCGCGGGCATGGACAGGTGGGCCGGTAGTCGGGATGTGGAGTTCTACCCCGTGCTTAGTGGAGGCAGAAGAAAAGGTGGGCTCAGTAAGGCTTGGGAACTCGGTGAGGAGACGGGAAAACACGTCAGCAGATGAGAGTGCGCTAGACAGCTTTGACGTGCCAGAACAGCTAAGTGAGCACGGGAGCGAGGTAAATGTCTCAGCGTTGACGAGCCGCCGGTTCTTAACGTCCACCAACAGGCTGTTAGCCAGAGAAAATCTGCGCCGAGGAGGGGGGTGGACACCTTAGCTGTGACAAAATCCCAAACAAATCGTTGTCCTCCAAAACACAGCACCACGCTCCGCTTCCCAAAAGTGCGGATGGAACTGCCGTTGGCGGCTTGAAGGGCGGGGCCATGTCCATCACTCTGTATGTCCAAGGCTGCTGCGGGCAGAACGCTCACTTGAGCACCAGTGTCACAGAGGAAACGCCGCCCAGAATCAGTGTAAGTAATAAATAACAAGCTCCCCGTACGGCCGACGCTCATGGCAGCTCGTGAGCGCCGGCCCTGGCGTTTCCCGACACCTTGAAGGTGCAAGGGGGGCGGCACTTGGTAGCCTTGGAGCCAAAACACGCGTGGTAAAAGCACAGACCTCGCTGTTGGGTTGTAGCTGTAGTGCCGGTAATGGCCACTGCGTCCACCGCCAGTGTGGAGTCATTGTGGTCGGGACCCAGGGCGGCCCTGCAGCTCTGCCGGCCGGCGGAAAAAAACTTGTCAGCTTCCCTAGCCAAAGCCCGGAAATCCTTAAGGGGCGTGTTAGCCAGGGCAGATCGCACTGCTGTAAGGAAGCTGTTGCATGAACAGCTCCGTGAACAGGAAACACGGTTTATGATTTCCCAGGAGAGTCAACATATAATCCATGAACTCCGAGGGCTTGGAATCACCCAGGCCAGGCAGAGAGAGCAGCTGACGAGCGCGCTCGGATTCAGTCAAACCGAACGTGTCCAGAAGGTAAGACTTCAACGTCGCATATATATCTTCCTCCGGTGGGTCTTCGAGAAGGCTCACGACTCTAGCCGCGGTGGAACTGCTGAGAGCAGAAACAGCATAATAATATTTCGTATTGTCATCGGCGATTCTTCGGAGTGTGAACTGTGCTTCCGTTTGAGCGAACCAAGATTGCCGTTCCAAAAACTCCGGTAATTTAAGGGAAACTGCATTCGCCGCTTCCATGATGCGCAAGTTCGAAAGTAATCCTTGGAACCATCCAAAGACGGATCGGGGTCACCAATGAAGGAGTGCGGGAAATGACCAAACTGAGACTTCTTTCCTGGTCGAGCCAACTGCAACGCAGCCGCATTCTTTATTTGTAAACCTCATTCAACCCAAAGAACACGTCATAGAAGTTACAGTCTATGACGTAGTCGCATTGACAGTAGGAGGTGAATTATATATGTATGTCCCAGAGGTAGCCGCCACAGTATACAGTATCTATCACTAAAGATGAAACTGGTACGGCAGCTTAAACTGTAGCTCAATTCTAAACTTCCTACATAGCAATATAGCACATAGCAATCCAGACAATATAGGACCATTCTGGATGTTAGGGGGAACATTACATTATAGGCATTTAGCAGACGCTCTTATCCAGAGCGACTTACACAAGGAACCTAACCCTATATGACTAACATTAGCTATACCATCAATGTCATGGCAAGGCTGATTCATGGTTAGACTGCATGACTATGGGTAATTAACCTTAAAACTACAATTGGCAATTATTTTGCATATGACAATTATGGTTATATCTTGAAGGGTAAGACTTATGGATGGACAATGTGGTGGTTGCATCTTTCTCAACCCACCGTAACTGAAAATACTAGCCTTGAAAAAACCTTGACCCCTCCTACCTGGAGCATAGCGGCAGCAACGCGTCCCAAATTTAGTATACAAGGACATCTCAGCACCCATATAACATACATGTTGCATCTAAGCATAATGCCAAACATTGTCTTAATTAGTTTGACAAGTGATTAATCACAGGTCTATGAAAGCTGTAAGGCTCTTCATAGGTAATTTAGCATTACTGCTGAACACTGCACTCAGCTTCCAAAAATAGTATAGCATGACATTTTCATAACTGAATCTCATCAGGGGCTATAACATGCATGGAAAAAAAACATCCCTAGCATGCACACAGGCTCCGAACCCCATTTCAGCCCATGTTATGTAATGTTGCAGCCCTAAAACCAGGTCAAATCTATATGAATCCTCTGAATTAGTGACAATACGAACTTGTCGGACATACAGTGAGCACCATAATTCATTAGACAGTGACACAATTTTTGTTATTTTGGTTCTGTACTCTAGCACTTTGAGTTTGAAAGGATACAATGACAATGAGGTTGAAGTGCAGACTTTAGCTTTAATTTGAGGGTATTTTTATCCATGTCGGATGAACTGTTTAGAAATGATAGAACCTTTTGTACAGGTTCTATCAGGTTCTATTTTGTACAGTGTACCTCCCCAATTTAGAGCACCAAAAAATATTGGAAGGTCCTCTTAACCACATCCCTTTTATCTATGAATCTGAAACCTGCATAACCACAGTTATACTGTAATTATTAGTAAATATGCCTATGCAAGTGTGTGTCAATCCCCAAATTAGTTTAATGGATGTTACTTACTTTACGGTTTTGTGTCTATGATGCCCTATCTAATTTCATGCAATGAAACACACTCAACTGTATGGTCTTGAAAGTCATGCACATATGAATTCTACCTGTTCTTTTTTGGCTTTTCAAAGTTAGGCGTGAATGATCAATTAAGTAATGTTTATCTATTGACTGCTTTCTGTGTTTACCATCTAAAATCTTACAAAAAAACAATAGCCAATTACCTTGACATGGTGGTTCTGTGTCTTTAATTGTAAATAAACATAGAACATATGCACTTCGAAGTAAGTGATAGCTAATCAAAAATGATCTGCAGTTTTGGAAAAACTGAAATGATCCCATGAGTCCCTCCATCAGCCCTGTGTAAGGAAAGGGGAACAATGGAAAAAATGGTCAGTGTCAGACTTTCATGGCATCAAGATTTTGTAAAACAATAATGAACTACAAGTTTTTATGCTCGCCCATTCGCAGAATGCAAATGCAAATGCAAATGCAAATCACCGCGACTTTCAAATAAAGTAGGCCTACTTTACAGGGAAATATACACATTATATGCAATATAGCACCTTCCATCCATCCATCCATCCATCTTCAACCGCTTATCCGAAGTCGGGTCGCGGAGGTAGCAGTTCCAGCAGGGGGCCCCAAACTTCCCTTTCCCTGGCCACATTGACCAGCTCTGACTGGGGGATCCCAAGGCGTTCCCAGGCCAGCGTGGAGATATAGTCCCTCCACCTGGTCCTTGGTCTGCCCCGTGGTCTCCTCCCAGCTGGACGTGCCTGAAACACCTCCCTAGGGAGGCGACCAGGTGGCATCCTTACAAGATGTCCGAACCACCTCAACTGGCTCCTTTCTACGCAAAGGAGCAGCGGCTCTACTCCGAGTCCCTCACGGATGACTGAGCTTCTCACCTTATCCCTAAGGGAGAAGCCAGCCACACTCCGGAGAAAACCCATTTCGGCCGCTTGTATCCGCGATCTCGTTCTTTCGGTCATGACCCACCCTTCATGACCATAGGTAAGAGTAGGAACGAAGATTGACCGGTAGATCGAGATCTTTGCCTTCTGGCTCAGCTCTCTCTTCCTCACAACGGTGCGGTAAAGCGAACGCAATACCGCTCCTGCTGCTCCGATTCTCCGGCTCATCTCACGTTCCATCGTCCCCTCACTCGAGAACAAGACCCCGAGATACTTGAACTCCTTCACTTGGGGTAAAGACTCATTCCCTACTTGGAGTAGACAAATCATCGGTTTCCTGCGGAGAACCATGGCCTCAGATTTAGAGGTGCTGATCCTCATCCCAGCCGCTTCACACTCGGCTGCGAACCGATGAGGCTTTATCTCATATTTATTTTAAATGACTATGCATAAAAAAACTGCATTTAAACCTAATAATCTCAATCCTGCAGTTGTGGGTATTATTATTACCGCACTCCGCTAATTCCCACTTCAATGACAATACATTGTGAATTTTATATTCAAATAAAGGTAATTAGAAATAACATATAGGCTACGTTACTCAGCGAAACCCTAGACGAAACCCCGGAAGTATCATCCGGGGGTTTTAAGTATACTACATTTAGAGAAGATTTTGCCTACTTAACGACTCGTCCTGTCTAATCAACAAGCCTACCTAATAGTATGGAAGGGTGCTGATTCGTTACGTATTTAAATGAGATGAACTGGTTCGCAGTGTAATAATAACCACAAAACATAAATGTTGCAGGAAAGTCAGGACCAAATGTGTTGAGGGAGGCGGCCTTGGAGTGGTCAAGGCTAAAGAAAGAGGAGCCAGAAAAGGCTGCAAACTGTGAGGAAGATGCAAAGGCAGCTGTCCCTCAAGCTCTTGAGGACTTAGACGCAGGGGGGGAAAAAGCGCACAGCAGCCAAAATAATGAAGGAGATAGAGGAAAAGGTCAGAAATTCAGAGTAGACTGAATAGTGGATTATGTCCTGAGAGCAAGATTGGTGGTATACTGCTCTGTGATTTGGGAGATGTTCCTCATCTGAGTTGATTTAGCAAATCATTCTAGTGTTGTTGTTCTTATATGACTTATATTACTACTGAAATATATTGTTCGCTGCAGATGAAGAAACTACAGGCCTGTGACTGTGAGGCCCATTTTCTAGTCTATGACAAAAACAGTGGACAGTTGAGTACAGCAGGCACACCAAAGGGAATGGAGTTCCTGGAGTCTCCCAACCAGACCAGAACGCACTGGAAATTTGTGTCGGCTGTTAACGTGTCATCTTCTTGTGAGTGTGTGTGTGTGTGTGTGTGTGGGGGACGGGGCATAACGATCTAATCCCAGCCGCTGGCTGTCACTTTTACATTCCAATTCCTGTAAAGGACAATAAAATAATCTATCTATCTATCTATCAATGTGGAAATGTTTTGAAACTATCTTGACCTAAATAGTTGGGCTGTCAATGTAAACCCGCTTTAATATGCACCATGTAGAGATCAAGGGATTGGAGATATATTGTAAAAATATTTATATCTTCATTTTTTCAGATGCCAAACTTGGCAGTCCGAAGCTGCAGGCTGAGGTTAGGGATCTCCTTAACCAGAAATGGAGTAAGTGTGGGGAATCATGGCAGTACAGCATATAAATACAGATCAACTATGTTGTTGAGTACATCCATTTCTGCATTCAGGGTGGTCTTGTGGTCACAGAGACAGACTAGCAAACAAAAGGTAGCTGGTTTGATACTTGTAAAATGTGATGGAGAATGTACTAGCCTCCTAACTTGCTCATATTCTTCTGGGTAGAATTGGCAGATATTAACACAATGCAGACCCAACACGGGGTGGCCAAGGAGCAAGATGCCCACCATTACTCGTATGGAGCTTTTTGACCATCCCAGGGTCAGGTTGCAATGCGTGTATATGCTTGCTAGTGCGAATAGCGGCTCGCACAGCAAGCGTTCTGTTGTACCATGGCATATATTAGGAAGACTTAATGAGCCCCATACAATCAATGTCATAATTGTTGCTCCTTGGCCATTGGTGACTGTTTCTTCTCACACATTATATTTCACTTTTTCTACAGGAGCTGCCACAAAGAAGGAGACCCGGTTCCCATACGGTTTGTATGCAGACGGAAAGGTTTTCGTTCACGGTCTGCCAGAGGGCTTTCAACTCCAGAAGCCCTCGAACATGGGGACTAAAACGCTCAGACAGTTTTAAAAAGGACGGAGAACATCAGTATTACAGGTTTGTATAGTGATGTATAGCATTACATTATTTTATAATTATCAATAACAAGCTTATCCTTTAAAATAAATACATAAGTAACCAAGCACATGATGCATATCCTACCTGCTACATAACTTAACTTCATAACACATTTTCACATATAATACAGTAATGGGTGTCTTCTGTAATAAACTTCAGCATTTTAATCTTTTATTTTTGTTTAACAGTTTGTGATCTTGGAACCCTGGACAGCCTCCCACTCCACCCTGCTCCAACCCTGCTCCCAGCCCACCCTGCTCCAACCCTGCTCCCAGCCCACCCTGCTCCAACCCTGCTCCCAGCCCACCCTGCTCCAACTCACCTTCCAGCCCACCCTGCTCCAACCCTCCTCCCAGCCCACCCTGCTCCAACCCTCCTCCTGGCCTGAATCTGCTCCCCCAATAGCCTTTTGTTAAAATGAGTTTAAGGTTTGTGTTTATATGTCCTTATTCTGTCAGATGACTGATGCTAATATTTTCCCTGGATATAAATAATAATAAATGTGTACACATAAAAGATGTACTGTCTGTATGAATATTTTTTGTCATTACAAAACAACTGCACTGCCCTTGTTGCTCATACCTGGAGAAAAGTATGATCTTGGCAAACTAAAACATGATAAAAATGATTGTACAAAAAAAAGGGGGTATCGTCTGGTGACGTTGGTTATCTTGTACCAGAGTGGTGAAGGAAATCATCAAGTCATCCACAGTGAGCCCAATATGTATATTTAAGGACAGTGAAACAACCGGGAGTGATGTTGGGAAACCGGAAAATTTAACATGGGCAATGTACCAGAGTGGTGAAGGAAATCATCAAGTCATCCACAGTGAGCCCAATATGTATATTTAAGGACAGTGAAACAACCGGGAGTGACGTTGGGAAACCGGAAAATTTAACATGGGCAATGCAGATAAATATCTCTTGCATTATGTTTGGCTTAATTAAGTACAATAAAATAATAAATATATGAAGTTTATTTCCAAAATGCAGTATCCACCATTTGAAAAAACTGACGCCTTCTCATGACTGCGAAAACTTGGTAACCGATTGCACTTTAGAGCACATGAACATTGCTAGCACATGCACAGGAAATAGAAGTTCAATATACCTGCTCCAAACTCCAAAATCATGTCAAGCAACGTGTGGAAGAATTTTGAGAAACTTGATACTAACGAGGCAAAAAGTCTGTTTTTTTTTAAAGTTGTAAATTCATTTCTTTGAAAAGAATAGGCTACTATAATTGCAATGTCCTTTTCCTTAAACACTGGCCGTTTGACTGTGTAGACAAAGTAATCCATCCATATCTATTGCATATCTGGCAGCAGAGTGATTGTTTGAGGCTTGTTTGATACCTCAGACCCTTGATGACTTACAGCCATTTAGCCAACCATGTGATCCATACTGTTCCAGTGTAATTTAGAGCTTAATCTTGACCCCCCCCCCCCCCCCGTCCCCCAATTCCCATAGAGATCCATTCAAATGCAGAGAGGTTATAGTATCGCTTGTAAGAGTACCAGAAAATAAAATATCAAGAGCCTTTTGATGTTGTTGGGTCACAGACATCAGGAAGTCGTGGCATGCAAAGGATATGCACCAAATATTAAATATGTTGACTTTGTCCAATTTGTCCAATTACTTTTCGTCCCCTAAAATGGGGGGGGCTACGTATAAAAAGGGCTGCAATTGCTACACGGTTCACCCGGTATGGATGTAGAAACCGTCAAATTAAAGCTGAAAGTCTGCACTTTAACCTTATAATCACCATGTTGCATTTCAAAACCAATGTTCTGGAGTACAGGGCCAAAACAACAAATATTGTTTCACTGCCCGAATACTTTCTGTCCCCACTGTATACAGATCGGTGACTGAATATAGGAAACACGGTAAACTAGACATAGCCTACATGCCCACATGGTAGCCTTTGTGATGTACAGGTGGGTGTTACCTGCTGATCATATCTGTCTGCCGCACCTCCAATTGTGCCCTTTGGCCAGCTGCAAGGTCATCATAGGTCAGGGACCACCAATCCACTCATCACACATCTGGTGGCGGAGCAGTGGCCTGCAGCCTTAGGGTCCATTGTTAGTTCCCCAACTCCTGTCCTTCCTCCTGAGCCACAGCCAAAATCTACATGGTATGTTGAAAGCATCTCTGGTGTTCTGGTGGCTTGAAAACGGTCTGGAATGCATTGCTCTGCATATTTATATCCACTCACTCCCAGTGAGAAATACACATACAAAACAATAGAGACAACAAAGTGCTTATTATTTGAGTGATCTCCTTTAGGTTGACAATGCCCCCCATCCTTCTAGCTTTAGTGGTACTTTTAAAATGTGTTTAATATGTATCTAAACAATGTGCTCTAGCCATCTCAGTCCCTAGATCTGAACACCTATGGGAGGTGCTAATGTGTGCCTGAAATGATGCCCCCAAAGAAAACACCACATTTCTTTTGGAGAATGGTGTCAAATGGATTCAATGTATCAGACACTTCTATAATCTGTGGTAAAATGCGGTTTAGTGATACTGGGGTAATCTAGATATCTGAATTGGATTTCAGTGGGTTGAGATCTGGTGACAAATATAACACATGGCTTACTTTATATCATGCTCATTATCATTTAGTGAACGCTTGTTCACTATGGTATTGTCAATCTGGATGACACATCACAGAGACTCCCAAAGGCACACAAATCACATAATAAAGATTACTTTAAGATTACTTAAATTGGGGTGTATTTTTTTTGTTTGCTATTAACAAAGATCCTTCACAAGCGAGATATAAGTTACTGCTAGACATTGGTACTAGCTAGCCATAAAAAAATTGTTTGTCACTGCGTCTGAATAGCGAACGTCACAGCAGTAGGACGATTGCCAGATTGTAAACGAATTACAATTTACCTCGACATTTATTTCTAATTGCCATGATCGAAGATCCTTCAATTCAATAGTTTTACCGTCGAGGTCATAGCCTACTCATGATGTTTGTTGATGCTGTGGGCTAGAACAAAAAAATGCATTAATTGTCATAGGCTGTGGGACGTTGCATGATGGGGGAATAGTGCTTGTTGTCAGTCAATAGTGCTTGTTGATGGTAATACTCTAGAGTACAAGATTATAATCTGTGCCAATAAGTGTCGCATGATGGACCTTGGACTTTCTCCATTGTTATCGGTGATGGTAACAGAATCAGGTGATATATGGCAGTAAACATCCAAACTTCAGAGGCCGCGTGAAATGCTTCCGGAAAAAAACATCACCGCTGATATCTAGAGTGTTGATAAGACAGCCAAACCAGCAGGTCATACAGCTTTCACGTGATCATCATGTGATGTGTTTTTGTCAATTGCATGAAAGGTGCAACGCCTTTCTGTGATTGTCCGTCTTATCAACACGCAGTAGACAGTTTTTTTTTTTCCCCCCCGGAAGAATTTCACACAGGTAATAATTAAAGAAAAAAAGACGAAAAGAAAGGCAATACCCCACATGCTGGCAACGGCCGTTATTGCAATCGATAGCTAATTTGCATGGATGTGCAGTGAATATTTATTTTAGATTTTGACACTTGTTTGGTTGTTTTTGCATATTTTGTTTGAATAGTTATATACTGTATATAGTTTGATATATCCTTGATGTCCAAAAGGAGCCTTGTTCTAAATAGCAGCCACAAGGGCTGCAGTTAACGTAGCTCGTGTAACGCCAGTTTACACAGAGCAAATTAGTTATTGCTGGTCACGTTATTTGTTTGTTTGTTTGTTTACTGTGGACTTTCACTTATCCTGCCTTATAGTTACATGATCACTCCTGTTCAGTAATAACATTAGCTAGCGTGTCATAGCTTACAGCTATAAGGTGGGGTTTCTCCCGCTTTCTTTGCTACCTGTAAACTTTTGCTGATATGACACCGCTCAAAATTTTGATGTCATATACATACTTCTCCACTGCATACTGCAGACCCTGCTGCAGGGATTTAGATGAAATACGGCTCTGACTCCAAAATTGGTAAATGATTTGTTGCGGTAAATCATGTATTGTTTCCATTGTTAAAGCTGTCAAAATCACATTGGTTGTACCTACCTAGCAACAGTAACTATGGAGGCGGTGCTTAGCGAAGGGAGTATTGTGATAATTAGCAAATCCAAGAACGACTTTCTGAACCTGGATTTTACACCTCTGCTAATATCCGTATACCTTTTCTGATCAATAGCAGCAGGCGAGAGAACAACATTCATTTCAGGAGAGAGAAAGTGTATAGGATCCTGAGACAGTCTCAGGACAGTCTCAGGATCCTACACCCATATCCCATATCAGGAGAGGGAATTCTACAGACAGGGATGTTCAGAGAGCTGCACCATTACACTCATTAAATGGTAAGATTTTTCTTGTCAATACACCTGGAACAACACTGAAGTTGGTATTCAAATGATGAGTGAGGAATGAATAGTGAGTCATTTGACAGCTGATTGGTTGGAACTGACAAAATCACCAGGATGAACCATTTAATAGTGATTCTGTGTCACCAAATTTTCTACAGGGAGCCATGCCCCCCGAATCCCCCTCATTTACACCCCGTGCCAACCACCTACTAGCCTACACTCGTAACAAATGCAGCCTCCCCTATTTTTTTTACCTCACCAGCCGCCCCTTTATTATGATTATATTCCATGGCACCCTAAGCATTGGCGGGGATGCGCATAATGTGGCTACACTGAAAAGTAATTAACCAAGTCAGTTGTAGGCCTATGACATACAGGTGATACAACCCAATTCGGCATAATTCTAGGATTTCAACATGTTCCACGGATTAATTTAGTGAACAATCACAAGAATCTTAAAAGGTGACGCCATGTAGCTAACATTATTCAGCGACATCTTTAAATCATTGTAATCTCATTGACCATCTCATCCGCCCTACTGCTACTAGCTGGGCTATGAAAGATGGGAGCTGCTACTCTGGGCTGCCTGCTGTAGCTCCCGCTCTTTCTTTTTCTTAAAGGGATAGTTCGTAATTTTGGACATAATGTCTCAATTACGACTTACCCATGATGTAGTTGATTGATGGAAACATTTTTCAGCTAATTCCATGCTGTCCCTTCTTTTGGACATATACACGTTGCTACTTTACGTTACCTACGAATGTAATACTGGTCGACCACAACAACAAAGAAGAGCAACAAGTTGCAATGGCCACGTTCGCTCCGCCGCCATACTTCCAGAGAATATAGGTCAGCACAAAGTAAAGGATTCAACGATAGTTTGACTTCAAAAATGATGGTATAAACACTCAAAATAACCCCGATAGACTGTCGTCGTATTTTATTTGCTTTGGGTGCACTGTGGAGTGTTTAAGTGCGTTTGGTAGTGGATGCTACCGGTTACCATAAAGTTGTGCTAGCATTAGCAACGTGTGTATGTCCAAAAGACGGACGGACATGTTTATCCCAAACACAAACTAAAAGCCTAGACCTGGACCAAAATGTCAGCATAGAGATGTGCTGACCTGGGACCTGTTTTACCTTTCATTATAAGTAATGATAAGATTCTAGATCAGCAGTCCTACTTTGACATGCTTGATACATAAGCACCCTGAATTTGGGGTTTCAAAACTTCCTTCTGTTTTCATGTTCTGTATAATTTTGTTACACTGCATATATTTTATAAATGAGACATATGGTACAACTACTGAACTACAGTTTGATTTTAGTAACATGTTTTTGAGCATCACACTTAGAGGAAAAGAAACCACATTATTATATATTCAAAAAACACATACACACGCGCACGCACGCACGCACGCACATTTGTTACATCTATGCATATGGCTGAAAAACTGATCCAGGGTCAGGGAGGTGAGAAGTATTTTGCCTTTCATTACATTACAATTATTTGGCAGACCGTTTTATCCAAAGCGACGTACAATAAGTGCATATCGAAGGTCATTGACGCGACTACAAAGCAGATCCGACAAAGCACAACTTCTCACAACGTAGGAGTTATCCCTAGTAATGAACATAGAACAGTCAGCTATACATTCTTAACTATAAAATAGCTAAAAAGTTTTGGAGACAGGTGTATTTGCCTCTTCTAGCAGTGTTTATGCTGCTTCTTATTTCCCAATCAAGATTGATTGATTGAAACTTTTATTTTAACAGGGAAAACACTGCGACATGCACAAACAATAATAGACTTAACATCACGGTTTTAGAAAACTGGCTATAAGGAAAAGGGGGTGACTAATCACTAAACTACCAAAACTATGCAAAACGTAACTACCTGCTTCAGAAATTAATTGTATTTGTAAGTTGTCGCGCATGACGGAGATAACGTCGTTTTAATGATAATTAGACTGCTTGCAAGCGAGTACCGAGGCTAGTAATGAAATTAGGCTACAGCGTGAAGGTGGCAAGTCCTACTGACCTACTTCATAGTTTTTTAACCGATATATTCCATAAAAAGTAAGTAAGTGTTGTTTAATCGTCGTTTCATAATTAAAACAGTGCCTACCTGAGTAACCGAAATGGGGCAGGGGATGCGGTGCTTTTCATGACAAGTTGTATTCGGAATGTCGGAAGATGCGACGTTGATTGAGGCTTGAGACAAAACTATTTGGAAGGGGGGGTAGGCTACTTTTAAATTGATAAGGTGTATTTTTTCGCGGATACTAGCCTAATATACATTTCCCTCTTTATATTTGATAGAATTTCACTAACAAATAAAGAAAAAATAAAATACAATTAACACCAGCTAAAAAAAAAAAAGGGCCAGAGCAAAAGGCCAGTGCCTCAAGCCCCCATTGGGCCCTATCTGTGCACGTGCCTGAATCTACTACCAACAAGCACGTATATATATATCTTTTGCAAACATTAGCGAATGGAAAGCAACCCGATTTGAAACAATCAAGATTACAGGGGGAAAACTTACCCCGATTCGTTGATGAATTAATTACTTAAACTCAGCCGTTTGTTTAACAAAATGTAATGTAATTCTCGGAGGCGAATGATCCCATCTGTGTGTTAAACCTGTGTTAACCATAACGTGTAAGACGAGTTTAGCCAGCGGAATAGAAGAGGCGGTTCTTTGGTTCAGCAGATGGAAGTTCGCCCCAACAAACTTCCTTTGCAGTTACTTTGCAAAGTGTGCTTTAACTTTTTGTTTTGTTGCCTGGTATGTGTCATTGTACTGATACGAAATCTGCAATCATTATTTATCTTTGGATACTGGATGTGTTTTCTATTTTTGGAATTTTTCATTCCAAGAATAAGCCATTATTTATGCCATATCTAAACCACTCTCTATTGACCTAACAACGTGCTCCACTCCATTTGGGCTGTGGGTGTGAATGTACAAGAAACTCAGTGTGTAATTATGATCAACAAAGTGGCTGTATCCAAGAAATTTTAAATGATGGTACAGGTATGAAGGGGGTTGAGTCGACCAATATTTTGATTGGTATTTTGATACAAATGATATGCCTATCAACAGTCAAAAATGTCAAAATATGTATATTATACTGATTTTGATGATGACAATGATTATCAGGCTGAATGTGGTGATGAATACAAATGAATGTTTGTTCTTGTAAATGCTAATAAACCTAGGGTAAAATGTATGATGTATTGTAGGTAATGGCATTTTGTGCTTTGCTTGTTTTTACTATAGCCTATAGTAGCTTAATATTAATGTCCATTTCGCTCAACGATGACAAGTAAATAAAAACACTCATGTGATTTGAAAAAATAAAACTCAGATAAATCCCTTGCTAAAATATTTAAATATTAAATAAATGTGTGTAAAAATGTTGCCAAGAATGGCACATTTCTCCTGAGAAAGCAAATGTGAAATTAACTAATCGAAGGTAAAGTTAGAGAATTAGATTATTTATAGTTATATGATATGTACCGTAGGAACTTTTGCTAGGGTGGGTCTCGCTCTCTCTACATATTATATACTCCAAGGGTTCAGCCAATGGAAGCTCGCCCCAACAAACTTCCTGTGCAGTTTCTGGTCCAAGCTTCAAAATAATGGTGATGGTGTGGGGTTGCTTTGCTGGTGACACTGTTGGACAAGTTATCTAGAATTGAAGGCACACTTAACCAGCATGCCTACCACAGCATTCTGCAGTGACACGTGTGGAGGGAAGTCCTTTGACTCCCTCCTCATTTAAGTTCAATTTGAGATGGGTTTTTCGAGTGGAAGAATTCTCAAGATAAAGATGAAGGAAATAGCAGAATCTTCTATTAAATTTAATCTTTTATTAAATGGTCAAACATTGATTCAACATGGGAAAGCCACAAACCTACGCAGAGGATTCGGAATTCCCCGAACAATAACAACCATTCGTTTTTACAATATCATAACTCCTCCTTTACGTTGCTAATACACCAATGATATGTGGTAACACCTTTTCATAATACCTTATTTTATCCAATAACAAATTAGGCAAAACATTAATATCTTATATGAACTGTTCTTACCCTATGCGCTTGGGGGCACTCTTGATCTATCAAATAAAATTGTTTGTGACCTTTCCTCCTTTTAATCAGCTTAGTTATGGAACACAGGAGGAAAACATTCCTGTTTTGACTGGTGTGCTAGATGCCCTGTCCTTGCTGACAGAGAGCTATCATGCACTCTCTCACACCCCCCCTCTCAGTACTTTTCCACTAGATCTTGACTGTATTATTTAATTATTTATATAAGTTTGCATATGAGGCTTTCTTGGGCCTACGGAAGTTTCACAAAACAGCTTACTTCCACATTCCCCCCTTTGAGACCATTCGGTCTCACACTCTCTTGTTGATACTTCGCCTGGTGGTGGGGTTATGTTATAACATTAGTATTGTATGATAAAAATAAACATTTGTAGTTGATTAGTTTCATGCATAATTTACCTAAGTTAATATTTCCTCTAATTAACAATTAACAGATGATCTATCAAACAGTAAATATCAAAAAGTTAATCAAAAAAATCAAAAATTTAATCAAAAATATCAAAAGTTAATCAAAAAGCTACTGTATTTAATGATTTTTAATGATCATCTAATTTTGATTCGCTATAATTATACAAAGATTATATAAAAAGAATTGGATTATACTTTAATGTCTTCTTCCTCTTCTTAGGAGCCCATATTCTAAGAAGCCTGAGGAGAGGTTACTAGCACTTCACTCAGGCGTCTCCTACCTTCTTCGCCCTTTTCCTTAATCTATTTATGTATCTGTTTTATCTATCCTAAGGGCCTTTAGTCAGTTGGGGCTTTATTATGTCCCCTTTGAGTTGTTCTTTTCTTCATGTAGTCAGTGTATGTAATATGTGTGATTATGTGTACAGAAAATACTCCTCTGACTCCTCCAGCAGCCCTGGCATGAAATACTTCTCCCAATCTATCTGATCCAATTTGTCTCCATATTTCATTCTCACGCATTTCCATCCTGCTCCTGGCTTCACTCCCCATTCGCATAATGGATTTCCATATGGACAGTTCAGCGGTCCTCCTTTCTCATTGCATCTTTCCCCATATTCGTTCGTGTAAGATCCATCTCTCATCTGGAATACCTGGTGTATGGATGGTTCTCATACGGCACGTCTCCGTGGCACTCCTAGGAACATTTGGTGGACTGCCTTAGCCTGTTTCATCACTACTTCTCTGCTTTCAATGGGATCACCTGATGGATTGTTTTCCTCGCCTTCTGCTAAGTCTGTGGGTTCTACCATCTCATATCCCACCGGTGTTTCCACGGCTTCTTCCTTCTGCTTCCCCCATCATTGCTCCCAGCCACTTGGACATCATAACTTTAATACATGGCAAGATTACTATGCATCCACAGATGGCTATCCCAACTGCTATGCCTACGGGCATCAGAGTCTGTGTTAACCCCGCCCACCAAGGTCCCATGTAGCTCCCCAGCCATCCCGCTGTGGAGGATCCAGCACTTGCCGATGGTCCGAACGCATCTTTAATGTTCCCTAAGGCGTGTATTATGCTAGTCAGATTATCTGTAATGTCAGGGACCAAGGTAGAACATGCGCCTTCTGTCAGGTTAAGTGTTATACACAATCCTCCTTGTCGTGCTAATATGTAATCAAGGGCCATTTCGTGTTTAAGTAGGGTCATTCTGTGGCTTCTGACGGTGTCCCTCAACATGCTGAACCCCCTAATAGTTTCATTGGCGAAACCCTGTAAGGTATACGTTATGTTGTCGATATGATCTGCTAGGAAGACCACTCCATACAAGGGAAATAACCCAAGTCCCCATTTTTCCCCTAATGAAACTCTGAAATGATATGACTCTAAGTCATGAAACTCTGCTATTTCTCTTCTTTTCCTGTTGCTGCTGTCCTGTTGGTTGTCTTCTTTCTGTTTTATGGACATCACTTCATATGGGAGCTTCAAAGTGGCCAGGTAACAACATCCTGTCCATCCTATTGGTAAAAATGAGTAAGCCCTACTGCCGCATACCCACCAATAGTCTCTAAATGTCCCTAAGGTGATGTTTGCGTATGTCGTCCTGTTTTCAACTCCATTCACTTCAATGGTCCTCTCTTGCCCAGTTCTTAACGCTAGGATGTATTTCTTATTCCTGTTTCCTCCTCTTATTATTCCAAAACTCGTCATGTAGGTTGTACAATCTGATATCCCTAGAAAAATGGGGAAGGACATATAGCTGCTAGTACTATTAGAGCAGAAACACTCTCCGGCTTTACTGTTCTTTACTTCCAACGAACTAGGGGCTTCTGCAACTGTTTCTGCCTTAGTTGAAAGGTGTACATACGCCAGCTTCCGTAAGAATCTACATTTTCTTAACAACAGGAGTCTGGCTATGTAGCCATAGTCATAGCCATAGACTTTCCTGTTATAATGGTGTAGCAGATACATGGCGTCCGCCATGCATCCTGATTCCAATGGCTGGGGATTAACTTCCGCCACCGCCGGCCAAGTTCCTGGTGCAGGCACTCGAACCATACAGGGACCTTTACTTCCAGTTGCCATTCGGACTGAGTGTGTTAATTGTTGGTTCCACATGTTCCTTCTTGCCCATGCGTCTGAGATGTTAAGGGAATCTGCATTGAAATTGAAGGCTCTCCACTCCGTATCTCTTCTTTCTCTTGGTCTGATAATCTCTTCATTAATTGCTGTCCTAATTTGTCTTTCTCACAGTTCCTGTCTTGATTAGCCCCACGATCCCAGTAGTCATCCACATGAAAATTATCAGGACAAAGCAGAATCCGCATATTCGTTCAATTGTCTTCATTCCTCTTCCTCTTTTTTCTTGGGCTCTTTCTTGGCCTCCGGTTTCTGGGCTCTTCTGCAATGGTTCAGGTGCACCCATGGTCCTATTTCTTTAAGATTTACTGCTGTTGGAGTGGCTAATATTACCTGATAGGGTCCTGTTTGTCTGGGTTGTTTCCACTTTCTTTTAAACTTCTTCACGTAGACCCACTCCCCTGGATTCACCAATAGCTCTGGGTCTTCGACTGCTGGCCCCTGGGCCTCTTTCGCCTGAGAATAGACAGACCTCACAGCTTGGGTTAATCCCTTCAGGTATTTATGGAGTTCTTCTTCTAGTGCTTCCAGGCCTATTTCCCTACTTTCTGGTCTTACTGTGGGCATTGGCATTACTCGTCCTGTCACCATTTCATGGGGTGTCAAATGGGTAAATCTATTCCGACTGTTCCTCATGGCCATTAGTGCTAATGGTAGACCCTGTACCCAATTCATCCCTGTTTGCCTACATATTTTCTGCAATTTTGTTTTTAGTGTTCCATTGCATCTCTCTACTATACCCGCCGCCTGGGGATGGTACACACATGAAAATTTCTGCTGTATACCTGTCATTTTACAAACGTTTGCAATCATGTCAGACGTAAAATGTGAACCATTGTCGCAGCTCAGGGTCTGACATACCCCGAATCTGGGGAAAATTTCTCTTGCCAAGGCTTTAGGTACAGTTTTAGAATCCGCGTGCGCAGTGGGGAATGCTTCTACCCATCTTGAAAATCTATCAATGATTACTAGACAATATCTTTTGCCTTCCGCTCGATCGATCATATCTACGTAGTCCATTACCAAATGGGTAAATGGACCCACCGGTGGTGGCATAGAGCCTGGTGTAGTCGGTATCCCTTTATTTTTGTTTACTTCCTGACAAATTTTGCATCTTGATATCATGCTAGTAACATGTTCTGTTAGTTTTGGGATAAACCAATGTTTCTGTATTTCTCTCATCATCTCCCCCCTAGCAGAGTGGCCAACACCATGGGCAGCTCTGCAAATGACCTCTATTACTGCGTTTGGTGCGATTACTTTCCCTGTACATAATTGCCGCCATATTCCTGTTGACTTATCCAATCCACATCCTCTATTTTCCCAGTCCACCTTTTCTGACACTGTAGAAGCCTCTTGTGCTTCTATTAGGTCCTGCAATGCCACTTCCTCTACATTTAGAAGCACTTGTTGATCTGCTGTAGGCCAGTACTCCAACTCCTCTGCTGCTAGTTTAGCAGCTTTATCTGCATAATCGTTTCCTGCTCATACAGGGTCTGTTCCGCCTGTATGTGCTGCGCACTTTATAATTGCAATTTTTTTTGGTTGTTTCATAGCTTCCAACAGTTCTTTTATCTCAACAATGTGTTTTATAGGGTTTCCCCCTGCAGTGAGAAACCCTCGTCTTGCCCATATTCCTCCAAAGCTGTGTACTACTCCGCAAGCATATGCTGAGTCACAGTAAATATTAACTTTTTGTCCTGCACTCCTTCTGCAGGCTCTTGCCAGGGCTATCAGCTCTGCCTGTTGGGCACTTGTCCCTGGGTTTAGAGCCGATTCTTCGATCGTTTGATATGTCCATGGTCCTTCTTGTCGTATTACAGCATATCCGGCTCTCCTTTTTCCTGTGCGGGGATCAATGGATGACGAACCGTCCACAAAAAGCACGTGGTCCGGAGCCATCAATGGTTCTTGTTGTAAGTCTTCTCTTGCCCTTGCTTCTGCTTCCACCACTCTTTCACATTCATGTGGTTGGCCTTCTTCTGGGGTCATCATTAATTCCGCTGGGTTCACAGCTTTGCATCTGATAATGGTCAATCCTGGCTGTGTGAGTAGGATCTCGTATCCTGATACTCTCCGATAAGTTAGGGACGATTTCCCTCTACTGAGTAGTGCTTCTACTGCATGTGACACATATACGGTAACTTCATGCCCTGCCGTTATTGGCGTTGCCTTCTCTACTGCAAAGGCGGCTGCTGCTAGTCCTTTCTCACATGTATGTAGTCCTCTTGCTACGGTATCTAGTCTCGTACTGTAATAGGCAATGGGTTTGTTTCTTTCTTGCTCTTTTTGGGTCAGTACTGCTGTGGCAAACCCCCCTTTTTCTGCACAGAACAGGTGGAACTGTTTGTTGTAGTCTGGGAGTCCCAGAGTTGGAGCTGTTTGTAATGCTTGCTTAAGTCCAGTGAAAGCTGATTCTGTTCCTGAGAGCCATTCAATTTGGTGTCTTCCTGCTTTATTTAGGCACAAATCTCTTAGTGGCCATGCCATTTCCGCATAGTCACAAATCCACTGCCTGCAGTACCCCGTCATTCCTAGGAATCTCTGCATTTCTTTCACCGTTCTTGGTCTGGGCACCTTCATAATTGCTTCAATTCGTTCTGCTGAAATACTTTTGCTCCCTTCCTTAAGAGTATGACCCAGGTATTGCACTTGTTCTTGACAAAACTGTAACTTTGACTTGGATACTTTGTGACCTTTTAGTGTCAGTTCTTGTAACAGTTTCTTACTGTCCTCTTTGCATGCAGTCATATTTGGGCTGCATAGGAGAAGGTCGTCCACGTACTGGATGAGAGTGCTGCCCCCCTTTGGCGCAAAGTCCGCTAGGTAATTTCTGACCATTTGATTGAATAGGCTAGGGGATTCTACATATCCTTGAGGCAGTCTCTGATAAGTGTACTGTTGCCCCCTGTATGTGAATGCAAATAAATACTGTGAGTCAGGGTGCACTGGAATTGAGAAAAATGCTGAACATAGGTCGATAACTGTGTAGTGGGTTGTATCACTTGGGATGTTAGTTAATATGGTTGAGGGATCAGGTACAATTGGGTAGTCCGCAATTACTTGGCTATTGAGTGGTCTGAGGTCTTGTACCATCCTCCATTTTCCTCCCGCTTTCTTAACCGGCAAGATTGGTGTGTTGCATGGGCTGGTTGTAGGGTATATCACCCCAGCTTTCAAAAGTTCTTGTATAGTGGTGTTAATTCCTTCTTCTGCGTCTTTGTTCAGGGGGTATTGACGGACTCGGGGTCCCATCATGCCTGGTTTCAGTTGTATTTTCACCTGTCCAGCTGAATGCATGAGGCCGATGTCGTGGCCCCCTCCTGCCCAGAGTTCTTTTGGAACATCCTGTAGGTACTCCTCTTGTTCTTCTGTGAGCATCATCATTGCTTCCACTTCCAGTGTGTGTTTCTCCATGCGTACTGGAGTCTTTAGGTCCAATGATAAGAACCAATCTGTGGGGCAGATACCATTCAATAATCCGGGTATGTTAGTAGGGAGATACTGCTACTGCATCATTCTTTTTACCATTGGTCCAATGTCTTTTGCTTCAAATCCTGGGTTGACACCCAACATTACATGGGGAGCTGCTGTGTCCGACATCATGTACCATTGCTCTGTTGGTAAGTTCTTCTCCCCCAGGGCTATCATAGCCCCGACCCCTTCTTTTCCAATGTAGATGCCTCTTGCATGTACCATACCCTGTTTCCCGTCTATCTCCTTGAAGTCCTGCGCATACTCTTCATCTTCTTCCGTCGGGTCGAAGAATAAGGTCACGTGGAGCTGATCCCTCATTTCTGTCTTGCTGATACTTTCTTTCAGTACCGGGCATGTTCTTGTCCATAGCTTCCAATATTCATTTAAATTATTTTCTTGTGGCAACTGTCCCCAGTAGGCTACTGGGCCACCTTGTTCCTTGTTTAACATGTCCATCACATATTGTCCAGATGATCCAGGAAACGTGCAGATCAGCCCTTGAGGCGTACATGAAATGGTTGCATTCAATTTGCACAGCAGATCCCTGCCCAGCAAGTTTACAGGTACGTTAGGGGTATATAGGAGTCTTGCTGCAATTTGCTGCTCCCCCACTGACAGTTTTTGCTCTTCGGTAAATGGAACAGTTTGTGTTATCCCTGAAAATCCTTTTGCTTTAATATGATGTGTTGTAAGTGGCAAATGTGCTCCATCTAGACCAATACAGGAGTATGTTGCCCCAGTATCTATTAAAAAGTTGCATGTTTTCCCTCTTATGAGAATATGAATTTGTGGTTCATTTGTGGCACAGCTGGATGTTATAGATAACATTTCCTTTGCTTCACACTCTCCCTCTGCTCCTAGGGGTGTAGGATTCTCAAGGCATCCCTATTGAAGGGGATTCTGTTGGGGACTCATTCCCCATTGTTGTTGTGGTTGTTGTGGTTGCTGTGGCTGCTGTGGCTGCTGTAGCTGCTGTGGCTACCATCCTTCCTGCTGCTGCCCATACATGTTTTGCTGTGGGATCATCGCTATCTGGTTCTCGGGTCCTTGATATGATGGCATTGGCGGGTATGATGGCCACCCAGGGTTTGCTCCTTGGGTCATGCGGCCTTTTGATTGGAATCCTCTTCCTCTTCCTGTGTAACAGTTCTTGGCCAAGTGTCCCATCCTTCCGCATCTCCAGCAGTCTCTCTGCTGCCACTGGCCCTGGTTCATCCATGGCCTTTGGAAATTTGGTCCAGCCCATTGGATGGATGGGCCCTGTCCTCCTTGGACTTGTGGTGAGGGTGGGGGTGCCTGTATCTGCTGGGTTATCACTGCTGCTTGAATTCCCTGATCTTCTCTCTCCCTGTCGGCTATCTGGAGAAGTAACAGTTTCCTCTTTAGAGATTTATTCTGCCCTTCTGAGGCCTTCATACTTTCTCTGTGCAGCTTCATGTGGTGGACAAGATGGGCTCTTTGTTTATCCCAATTCTCCAGGGGAAGCCCCACAGCCTTGCTTAGGGCCTTTATTACTGGTTCGGGCAATGCTTTACACAACATGTGAAAGAACATTGTCGATGTTCCTTGTGATGCATCAAATGTCTGTCCCAAGTTTGTTTTCCATGTCTCCTGCATCCTGTTGATAAAATCATGGATGTCCTCTCCTTCTTTTAGTTCTGCATTCGTTATCTCTGCAAGGCTTGATTTATGTGGAAACATTCCCCTCAACGCGGCCCACACACATGGTCTGTGCCTGCTGAATGCTTCTCCGTCCATCTTGTGCGTGTCCATAATTCCTTTCAGGCCTGCCAGGTCCATTATTTCAGTGACCTGATGCCCCACACATCTTACTAGTAGCTGCTTAACATCTCCCATACACAGGGGCAGGTGAGCCGTTGGCATCTCTACCTTCGCTATCCATGGTCCTGCTCCCTCTGTTATTTTCGGTAAATCCTTGACTATGTTCTCCAGGTCCATTGATGACCATGGGGTGTACTTAGTGAGTGGCTGTTGTCTCCCTGGTTGGGGTAGGACTTGCAATGGGGCCAAGAAGGTTTCTTCATCTTCTTCGTCTCCTTCTTCCCCTGGATTGTATCGATCAGGTGCTCTTCTTTTTCTGCCGCTCTTCCTGAGGATTTTGCTGGCACTGTTCTGAATATCATTACTGATATCGTAGACCTGCTTCAATTCTTGAACTCGTTGCTGCGCGTACCCTCCTTCGCGCAGGAATGCTTGTTCTGTTTTTTTCACCTCCTCTCGGGTTTGTTTCAGCATTTCCTTTGTCACTTTCTTTTTCTTTCTTATTGCACTTTCATCTGAGTCTTCACTATTAGAGGAGCTTGATTCATCTTTGGGAATGGCAGTTGACCTTAGTTTCACTTTCCCTTTGATGTCATATTCTCCTCTTCTTGGGTCTCTTCCAGCTCTTCTTGCTCCTCTTTTCGGTTTCATTTCTCCCTCCCATATCTCATCCTCTACTTCTTCCATTGCCTGTTGATATCCAGTGGCACATCCTAGCTTGCTGCTCTCTTCAGATTCACGATGTGCCCTCGGCGACTTGACTGTTTCTTTCTTGCATCTTGTCATTCCCTGATTCTCTGGTCTGCCATGAGGTGTGTGGAGGTGTGGGCATGGTGTGCTATTTTCAGAATTTCTCTCGTTTCCTCGGCCATCACTTTGGCCTGTCTCTGATTCTCCTTCTGGGCATGCTGCTGTACCTTTTGATCTTATTAAAATGGTTTCCAAATTCCCTTGTACATCCAGGGTCCCTTTCACTTTCACCAACTCTGGACTCATCCACACAGTAGTCTCAGGCCCCTGGCTCAAATCTTCTTGTTCCCCAGTACTAGTGCCATTCACCAGGCGATACAGGCCTGCCGGTCGCCATCCTTCTGGTGGTCTCTCTGATGCTGCTGGCTGGGGGTTCACTTTCGGCTGGTGCCCCTCCTTCTTCTCCACAGTCGCTCTCCGTCTGAAAGACTAATTTTTCCATTGATTTAGATGTGCTCTGTAAGTTCGCAACTTTCCTTTCCGACTCTTACCTTCTTTACTACACAAAATTACTTCCACTGATTGCAGGTATTGAAGTCCAAAAGTACCTTCCTTAGGCCATACCAAGGGACCACCTCTTGTCCACTTTTCCCATTTTTTCATAGTCTTCTCATAGTCTGTTTGAAATAATTCACTCATGCAAGAGAGAGGTGTCTTTAAAGTCTCGCCCTTCTGTGTTTTCATGGTCTTACTTGTCCTTCCACCCATGTTTCTTTTTTAAAATAAAAAATAAAAAAATAAAATAAAATAAAATAATAAAAACAAAATTTTTAATTTTTTTTCTTAATTGATTTTTCTTAATTGATTTTTCTTAATTGATTTATAATTAATTAATTTATAATTAATTAATTTATAATTTATTTATTTATTCTTAATTGATTTATTATTATTATTATAATTCAGGGGACCACTCTGTTCTTGGTAACCACGCCTTTACCTTTAATCCTGTCAGTTCCCACTTAGTGACTATGACTCGTGTTGGCTCCTCCCCCTGAATGCCCCTGCTCAACTTCCCCTTCTACCTCTTCAGTTCTCAATTCCCTTCAGCCAAACCCATTACTGTCTATCTAATTAATTAGAATTGATCTGTTCTAATTTAATTAGTTGAATTATACAAATTATACAAAAATTATAACAAGAATTATAATATTATTAACAATAGTAAATTATTTGGCCACATAACATAACTTTTAAAAAATAGTTTAAAAAATTTTTATTTTTATTTTCTCACAACACTGTTTCCCTAATTGTCCCTACCGTAATATAGCAGTGGCAGTATCTTTCAACTGCTTCACTCTATTCACCGTTTGTGGCGGACTTTGAAGGGAAAGGCGTCCCTTTACACACAACCTCTACGCGACCCACAATCCGGAATTGCTCTATATTTCAGAGTTTTTGGTTAGCTAACTTGGAGTTCAGTACTCCCCCACAGTGTTGTCATATTCAGCTTTTTCTCAGCTCAGCTTTTTCTCAACTCAGCTTTTTCTCAGCTCACAAAAAATATCACACTCAGCGCTCAAATCACAAAATATATCACACTCAGAGCTCAAAAACACTTCTGCTTATTTCACTTCATCACAATAATTTTTCTACCTATTTATCCTCTCTATTTACTTGTTAATTTAAATGATAAATTAACTTATGTATAATCAACATCAATTAATCCACTCACCCACTGGAGCTCCGTCACCGGTGTAGGACCACACTTGGGGCCAACGGAGTGCGGGTAATTCCTCCTCTCTGCAGACTTTTTATGAAAAAGGTGTCTGCTTACCTCTCACTATTGACCGGTCACTAACTTGAAGATAAAACACCGCACGCCATTGGTTCCCTCCTGTATCCTTCCCGGGATCTTGGACTCCTGGCTGGCTCACCAAGTGTGGAGGGAAGTCCTTTAACTCCCTCCTCATTTAAGTTCAATTTGAGATGGGTTTTTCGAGTGGAAGAATTCTCAAGATAAAGATGAAGGAAATAGCAGAATCTTCTATTAAATTTAATCTTTTATTAAATGGTCAAACGTTGATTCAACATGGGAAAACCACAAACCTATGCAGAGGATTCGGAATTCCCCGAACAATAACAACCATTAGTTTTTACAATATCATAACTCCTCCTTTACGTTGCTAATACACCAATGATATGTGGTAACACCTTTTCATAATATCTTATTTTATCCAATAAAAAATTAGGCAAAACATTAATATGTTATATGACCTGTTCTTACCCTATGCGCTTGGGGGCACTCTTGATCTATCAAATAAAATTGTTTGTGACCTTTCCTCCTTTTAATCAGCTTAGTTATGGAACACAGGAGGAAAACATTCCTGTTTTGACTGGTGTGCTAGATGCCCTGTCCTTGCTGAGAGAGCTATCATGCACTCTCTCACACCCCCCCTCTCAGTACTTTTCCACTAGATCTTGACTGTATTATTTAATTATTTATATAAGTTTGCATATGAGGCTTTCTTGGGCCTACGGAAGTTTCACAAAACAGCTTACTTCCACACACGCCATCCCATCTGGCTTGCACTTTAGTTAGGCCCTCATTTGATTTTCAGCAGGACAATGACCCAAAACACAACTTCAGGCTGTTTAAGAGCTATTGGACAAAGAAGGAGAGTGATGGAGTGCTGCATCAGATAACGTAATCTAACACCCAACCTAAACCTAAACCCAATAGAGATGGTTTGGGATGAGTTGGACTGGAGAGTGAAGGAAAAGCAGCCAAGTGCTCAGCATATGTGGGAATTCTGTTCAAGACTGTTGGAAAAGCAACCCAGGTGGCTACCTCATGAAGTTGGTTGAGAGAACGCCAAGAATGCAAAGCTGGTATTAAGGCTGGTGGCTACTGTGAAGAATCTAAAATACATTTTGATTTCTTTAACACTTTTTTGGTCACTGCATAAATACATTTATATTATTTCATAGTTTTTATGTCTTTATTCTAAACTGTAAAAAAATAGTAAAAATAAAGAAAACCCCTTCTATGAGTAGGTTTGTCCAAACTTCTGACTGGTACTGTATCGATCAATTAATCAATCACCTGGAAGAATTCTGCCCGCAATGGCTGGACAATAGCTTCTGAAGGTAAAGTCAGAGAATCAGATGAATTATAGTCTATGTATTTGCCATAGGAACTTTTGCTCGGGTGTACATTTGCATATTGGGGACTACAAGTCTCGCTCTCATGCAAAATAAAAAGATCCAACTCAATAAATGAAGTATGAAATGAATTCCTCAGAAGGTGAATCAGACGAGGTTCAAAAAACATATTTACCGTAAAAAAAAGTGTAGCTGTTCAGACACATTGAAAATGTTTAAAAAGAATAATAAAATGCACATCGCCTATGAGTCAAATTTATTTCTGGCACAATTAGTGTAATGAGGTATGTGCAACAGAATTCAACAACATTCATAAACGGGGGTTGTAAAAGAGAAAGCAAAGACACACTGAAGGACATGAGTTCATACAGAAATCGCCATGGCATAAAAACCTTGGTATGTGCACACTCACAATGGAAATGATTTCATACAAACTTCATGTACAATATTTAGAAAATAAAGTGTGAAACAAAAATCAACTGTTATCTCAGATAAAACAAATTGAAATCTAATAATCAGTTTTAGCTGACATACATATTACAGCTTTGACATTGGCAGTAAAAGAACTGAAACGGCCAGGGGTGGCTTTCCCGATTCCGTTGTGTCTTCAGAATTGATGACACACTTCACAATCTTTTTGAAGACGTCTCAAAATTTTCACGACTCTTTCCCAAAGTATATCGTGGACTGAATATTTCAAGACACACTTTCACAACAAACTGAGTAACACAGACCTGACAGGTCGATGTAGAAAAGCCGATTCACACCACAGAAAGGATCACACATCGTTATCAGCCACTTTCCCGAAAACATTGTAGAGTTACGATCATCTTTGAATATTTTCTTTTCTTTGCTTTTCGTTTTAAATCTGCTCAAACCTAACTGACAAAAAAAGACAGAGACAAAGAGAAAAGCAAGAAAGAAAAATAAATATAAGTAAATAATAGGCTCGTCAGGCAGACTAACTCCTCCGCTGACAGTGAATTCATCTTTGGCGTATTGGTTAGCGCTGTGGCCTCTCCCCCTGAAGTTCAGTGGTTCAAGCCCCACCAGAACCTTGTTTGTTACACAAGCAACGAAAGGAAAAAAAAAAATCTAATATTATCTTAACTATATAATGCTTTTGGCAAACTGATAGGATCCATTTATTGCTGTCTGCATTTATTTTAATTATTTTGTCTATTGTGAATGTACAATGTACATGTCAGCGCAGGTCACAATAAGTCCTTATAAACCCTATGATGGGATAACTGATTACACCTGCTCTAGACTAAGTTGTTGTTGTTGTTGTATCTCTCGCGTAGATTAGCGGCCTCTGTCTGCAGAGGTGGGACTCGCACGTAGTACCGCATCTCAAGACACATTTGAGATTTCACGACTAGTCCAATGTTGTCTTCAACTCGCAACACATTTCACAATCTCTGAGTTACGAGCACTTTCGGGAAAGCGTCGTGAATGGCAAGTATATCTTCACGACACGTTTCACGACATACTTTTCCCTATGACATGCTTTGGGAAAGCCACCCCAGTACAGTCAAGTTCATTTTCAGAATATATGTTGGCAATAGACACTACCCTGTTTCTTTCTACAGTATATCAAAACAGTTCATATTATTTCTTTCAAACATATTACACTGGTGTCAATTAAATCACCAAAAAAGATCAGCCCTGGGTCTACAATGAAAATTACTTTTTCTAAAAAGTAATAAGTGACACACTTGTGCTTAAAGAAAAATGGCATCCCAGTTTGCCCCAGTCCAAAATATGATTAGCAAGGAATATCACAAAGGGAACTATCCACTGGGCTACTATATAACAGGAAAAGATTGCTATAAAACTGCAGGTCACAAAAATAATTCATTACAAATGCAAGTGTCCACCTGAAAACTTGTAGAAAATGGCTAAAATTCAAAATTTTATTTGAGGAGTCAGTACTCTATCATAGTGCTTTGATGAGAAGGCTTTGTGAAAAAGTTTTTACTGCTGGCGATTTTAATAATATGGCTTTAACATTATAATGATTCATAATGTCAATGTGTGTATAAATATAATGAAAATAGTACAAAAGTGGTGATTTTAATCTTTAAAACATTTGTAAGACTTTTCAGGTACATTTTTTTTTTTTAAAACAAAGGGATTTTGGTATAAATTATCAGGTGTTTTTTTTAATTGGATGAACATTGGAAACAATTCTACAAAGTACATTATAAAGTATGCTTTCATAAAGTACTTCTCACAATGACAATTTCTCAACCGTTTTTAAACATGGATTTAAACATGGATTCTTTATTTTACAACAAAGTATATACAAAAAGCTTTTCACCTGCATGAATTCTTTGGTGGCTATTGAAATTATTCAGATTCTTTCCCACATTGGGGAGACTTGTGGGGCTTTTCATCAGTATGAATTCTGCGCTGGTGATTTAAATGACTTGCTTTTAAAAGCACTTCATGGAGGGATACTCCCCCGAATTAATTTTCTGGAGGAAATTTAAATATGATTTTGTGAAATAACACATCCCACACTGTCTACTACATATGTAGGCTTTTTCACCTTTATGAATTCTCTGCTGATGTAGATTTTGAAAATAAAAGATTTTCCACACCAGGGACATTCGTTCGGTTTTTATCCCTTTATGAATCATCTTGTGGCAATTATCCCCTTCTCTAGCACCACCTTTTTTGAACACAAGACCGAATATACATTTTTTTTCTTCAACCCCACTGACTACAGGCAGAGCGCTTGTTTCTATTTCCCAAATTGAATTTGTAGGGCTTTTTACCTGTATGAATTCTCTGGTGGGGAGTTAAATTATGTTTTCTATAAAACACGTCCCGCATAGTCGTGGACCTGTTCATCTGTATTAATTCTTATATGTACATGTAATAAATATTTTGTTTTAAAACACTTCCCACACAGACAAAAAGGTGGGGATTGTCATCCATATGAGCATGATAATGGATATTGCAATTAGATTTTGTATTAAAAACCTAGACAATTTAAATCAATTTAACTTATTCAGGAAAATCAATTTAACTTATTCAGGAAAAAACACTTCCGTCACATTTGTACATTTGTATTGCTTTTCACCTGCATGAATTCTCAGGTGTACATTTAATCCATTTTTGAAATTATAGCACTTCTCACATTGTGTACATTTGAAGGGTTTTTCACCTCTATGAATTCTCTGGTGGCTATTTAAATTAGATATTGCAGGAAAGGCCTTCCCACAATGAGGACATTTGTAGGGCTTTTCCACCTGTATGAATCATCTTGTGGCGATGGAAACTACTTGCGTGGGAAAAACACTTCCCACACTGAGAACATTTGTAGGGTTTTTCACCAGTATGAATTCTCAGGTGTGCATTTAAACCATGTTTGAAATTAAAACACTTCTCACACTGTGTACATTTGTAGGGCTTTTCACCTGTATGAATTCTCTGGTGGCTACTTAAATTAGACATTTGGGAAAAGCACTTCCCACAGTGGATACATGTGTAGGGCTTTTCACCTGTATGAATTCTCTGGTGGCTACTTAAATTACTGAGTTGGGAAAAGCACTTTCCACAGTGAATACATTTGTAAGGCTTTTCACCTGTATGAATTCTCAGATGTGTTTTTAAATCACATTTTGCATGAAAACACTTCCCACACCGCTTACATTTGTAGGGCTTTTCACTGGTATGAATTTTCTGGTGGTTATTTAAATGAGATATTGCAGAAAAGGCCTTCCCACACTGAGAACATTTGTAGGGCTTTTCGCCTGTATGAATTGAACCTTTATTACTACGAATTGTATTCCTTTGAAGGAAATTCAAAAGGCTTGGGCTTTTGCTTGAATTAATTACCATGGGTTTAGTTATCACATTCGTCCTCTGGGAAGTAATATGTTTTTTGCTAATGCTTGTACTTTTCTGGACAATCATGGTCTGATTATTCTCTTCGTTTTTGTCACAGTGATGATTTAAGTCCCCGCATTGGGTTGGCAGATCAAGAATTTCTTCTTTTTTACATTTTGCATTTGGTTTTCCTGCACATTGCCATGGTTCAGTCTGGTCTTTGTAATCAACACGAGCTCCAGTCATCACAGTCTTCATGAGATCACTCACTAAACTTTCACTGGATTCACACTTCATTTCATCAGATTGAAGAACAACACAAATAATATCCTGCAAATCACTGGTGTGTTCTACCTTCAGGTATCCACCATCATCAGCCTCGGTTTTGATTTGGTCAGGATGCAGATGGGTTACATATCCCAGCTCTGTACTGTCTAGTCTCTCTGTCTTAAGATCCTCAGTGTGGGTGGAGCCAAGATCAGTTTCTATTTTAATCAGTGATGTGTGTGAGTGGTGTACATCACTGACCCCGCTGTGTGCTGTAACACACTCTGGCTCGAGTATGTTGATTCCTGGTGCAGCACACTCTTTCTCTGACTCTGCCATGTCCAGTCCACCGAGTTCCTCTTCTCTTTTTCTGATCTTGTGCTGCTCAGTGAGCTCTGGTAGTGTTGTCTCAGTATCCCCTCTCAGACAGACTCCTGCCTGCATCATATTGCTGCTCAAAGGTGTGCAGAAGTGCAGCTCCTGGAGGGAAACAGGGGGAAGGATTTAGCCATAATCAAACAGGTCCTACTGCAGCAGCTCCTCTGCTGTCCTGCAGGTGCCTGTCTGACCACAAGGGGCGCTCTTGTATTATGAGGTGGAGGAACCCTGCCTGGAAACCCTGGGTGATACCTGAATTGTTTATTGTTTTCTTGTGCAACAGTGGAAGAAAGCCCTTTCTGAAGTGCCTCAGAATGTGAAGACTGAGATGGAAGTGGCCTATTGTGGCCAGAACACTGGTCCACATCAGATTAATGGTGGGATCGGTATGCACCAGCGGCATCACTGGAAACCCCTGGACACTCAATGTTGATTTTGAGGCCGCTGCTGAGGCGACTCAACCTGAAGGTTGCGGGGCGCTGTCATTTCCCTGATGTCTGCTTACTGGAAATGCACTGCAGTCCACTTCAGCACCCATTCGCGGTGTGGCCTGGTCTGTCGCACGACACACACACCTCCTCCGCACACTGGACACACACCACCTCAGCACATGGGACACACACCACCTTCTTTCAAAATGCTGTTGCCCGGACTGGCATAACATTGTCATCACTGTCCAGTGCAGAGCCTCATGAGGACCGGTTGCCGTAGGATACTCTTGATTAATCTGCTTCTGACACCAAAGCAGCGAGAGCAACAGAACAGAAGAGCAAGCCAGGACTGCTTGGAATAGCACATCCTGCTAAAAGCTATGTTAAAGGGATAGTTCGGAATTTTGGACATAATGTCTCAATTACAACTTACCCATGATGTAGTTGATTGATGGAAACCATTTTCAGCTATTTCCATGCTGCCCCTTCTTTTGGACATACATACGTTGCTAATGCTAGCGCAATTCTTTGGTATCGGGGTTATTTTGAGTGTTTATACCATCATTTTTTAAATCAAACTATCGTTGAATCCTTTACTTTGTGCTGACCTATATTCTCTGTGGAAGTACGGCGGCGGAACGAACGTGGCCATTGCAACTTGTTAGTTCTATAGGAAAATGAGTCCGGAGAAATAACCCTTGCAGTGATCCATCCACATCTACTCCATATCTGGCAACAGAGTGATGGTTTGGGGCTCGTTTGATAGCTCAGACCCTTGATAACTTACAGCCATTTAGCCAGCCATGTGTTCCATACTGTACCAGTGTAATTTACAGCTGAATCTAGTCTCACCCCCCAATTTCCATAGAGATCCATTCGAATACAGAGAGGTTATAGTATCGCTTGTAACAGTACCTGAAAATAAGATATCGACAGTTTTTTTGATGTTGATGGTCACAGACTTCAGGAAGTAACAGCATGTAAAGGATATGCGACCAAATATGAAATATGATACTTTAAAAATACGTTAAAGCAAAGGGTATGAATACTTATGTAAATGAGAAATTTTATTTTTTTATTTTTAATAAATTTGCCAAAATTTCAAAAAAACTTTTTTCACATTGTCATTATGGGGTGTTGTGTGTAGAATTTTGAGGGAAAAAATTAATTTAATCAATTTTGGAATAAGGCTGTAACAGAACAAAATGTGGAAAAAGTGAAGCGCTGTGAATACTTTCCGGATGCACTGTACTTCTTAGTGCACTTGGAAGTATACTTACAAGTACACTCAGAAGTACCCAAGTACGCAACTATGCAATTTGAGACACAGCCAGCCTCTCTCCCTCACTCTGAGTTTTGGTCATGCCTACTTCACATAGCATGGGAGGTATCTCCCCACCTACTGTAGTTTTTCAAAAATGAGGAAGGGGAGAGGTATAGGCCTACCCAAACGTTATCTGTCCATATTTCAGTTCAGATTTCTTTGGCCAGCCACAAAAAGATACTTAATCAGTTGTGCCTTGATCTGTTAAATATGGTTAATTTTGTTTTTCAGTGAAATTCCCCTACTGCTTCGTTATCCTTTAGTCAGCTATGTCTCCTGGAAGAAAGTTTCTACAACAGCTAAGCACACTACATTTGACCCGTCCTGTATTGATAATGTACAAGTCTCGTTGTTGGCAACATGCTAAATTGGGATCAATTGGCCCCTAATCTCTGCTTATTTTACTGTTTACTACTCTAATAATAATGATAATAATAATAATACCTTGCATTTATATAGCGCCTTTCACGACACTCAAAGCGCTTACAGTGACGAGGGGGAAACTCACCTCTACCACCACCAATGTGTAGCACCCACCTGGGTGATGCAGCGGCAGCCATTTTGCGCCAGAATGCTCACCACACATCAGCTGAGGTGGAGAGGGAGAGAATGATTATTAGCCAATTAAACTGGGGGATGATTAGGTGACAGATTGAAAGAGCCAGGTTGGGAATTTAGCCAGGACACCGGGGAAACCCCTACTCTTTGCGATAAGTGTCATGGATCTTTAATGACCACAGTGAGTCAGGACCTCGGTTTAATGTCTCATCCGAAAGACGGCATCTCCTACAGCGCAGTGTCCCCATCACTGCACTGGGGCATTGGGATTTATTTGACCAGAGGGAAGATTGTCCCCTACTGGTCCACCAACACCACTTCCAGCAGCAACTTAGTTTTCCCAGGAGGTCTCCCATCCAAGTACTAACCAAGCCCACACCTGCTTAGCTTCAGCAATTCAGCAGGATTGCATGGTGGTATGGCTGCTGGCAGTCTTTGCTGAAAAACAGAGATAACTGATGTGGCCTGAGATTCCCCCTTCCGGTTCCACCTCCGCTTTGTTGCTCTATTTACATTCACTCCCCGCTGAAACAAAAAGACAAAGACAGTTTTAATAAGAAAAAATTATATATCTGGGCAGATATTTTAAGAATTAAAGAGACGTGCATCATTCACAAAATTACGTCTTTGAAGTCAATACAGCACCTTTGCTTAAAGAATCTCATTGCTGAAAGCAACGTTCTCACCTGCAACACTTCTGACAGGCTTTCCTCTTTTTGGAGGAAAGGCTGCTTTCCTCTTTTTGGAGGAAAGGCTGAGCTCGCGAGGTTAGGGTTTATAGGATCTCCAGTATCGTTTTCAAAAAATCGCATCAATTCCATGACACACGTTTAGTTTACAAGCATTGGTGGGGGATGCACATAATGTGGCTAGGCCTACTTCACTGAAAAGTAATTCACAAACTCAATTGTATTCTATAACATTCTGAAACAATACAGGTGATGATTTTATTTTATTTTATTATGGGTAAAAGTCATTAAACATGTTAAAAGACTAAACATGTTACATTGACCCCAGAGGATAGCACATGAGTGTTACACAAAACACTTATTTCCAATGTGGTCCTCGATGGAAACCAATAACACTTAACAGTACTAACAGTCAGACTAACAGTACACACATTAAACATACAGAAGCAATCCGAAGGCAGGAAGCAGTATGGATTGCACACAATACTACCTTAAGCAAACATGGGTCATTCCGTGTCAAATCAACCAGTGGTCCCTGCATGACCCTCTCAGATTTTGATGAAACTCCATCATAATAATCCATTGTATGAAAAATGAACACACACAAAAAATTTGCCTCATACGACATGTCGTTTCCGAGATATGGCCTCCTGAAATTTGCTTTGGAAGCTTATAACTTGGTATTGGTAACAGCTATAGAGCTGAAACTCAATATGATCTTCAGAAGTAAAGAGTGCAGCTCCCAGGTACCTTTCAAATTATTTTACAGACATCAGAGATGTCCATGACCATAACACAAGAGCAAGGGAATCTAACATGTAGGTTTATAGGTACAAGAGTAACTGTGGCAAAGAAAAACTCCTTTTTATATACAGGAGCTTTGGAGTGGAACAAACTGCCTCAACAAATCAAAATAGTTCAGTCTTATCACACATTTAAGGTCAAAGAATGGATGATGAGCATCTCCTCCAGTTAAAAGCTTTGTGGACTTTAAAACAGATAGTTAGGGAAGAGTGAACTACGGTAGCCTGACAAATAGTTTTTCTTATTCATCTTGTAGATTTTAGTGAATGTAGTATTTGTGGAATGCTGGGATTGCATGTTGTGTTTTTAACCTGCTGTGTCATACATAAGTCCTACTTATATGTGTTTTGTAGGTATTGCATGTTTGCACCTCAATGTTATTAATGTTGCTTTGCTATTTATTTATTTTTCCATACTGCTTACTGTCAACTTAATGCTTATGTTCCTATTCTATTTGTTCTGCTTGCCATGCTGCTTGCTGCCTACCCTGCATTGAGTTTTTCTTAGCCAGAGTTACTCTTGTAGCTATAAACCTCCATGTTAGATTCCCTTGCTCTTGTGTTATGGTCATGGACATCTCTGATGTCTGTAAAATAATTTGAAAGGTACCTGGGAGCTACACTTCTTACTTCTGAAGACCATATTGAGTTTAGTTTGAACAACTCTCTTCTCAACTGTAATCCATCCTAGCTTCCTGAAATGTTCTGGGTCAAGATGAGTGCGAGGGTGGAGTTATAGGACTACTCTCACTAACTTGTTTTGAGACGTTTGCACTTTTTTCCCCAAATGTTGAGGAATACTGGAGAACCAGGAAGTACTTGAATAATCAAAATGACACTGGATTAATGCCCCTGCGAGAATCATCAAAGTCTCCCTATCTAGAAACCTGGATTTTCGAGCAAGGAACTTGATCTTTTGATTAATTTTTGCTAAAACTTTTAAGGCCATAGGTTTGCCAGAGAGAAACGTATCCAATTCACAACCACCGATGATTTGGAAGTAATTATTGAATCACCAGCCTTAATATTAAAAACGGAAGTCCTTAGAGTTTAACCTTAGACCCAAATAAAACAATACAACCCAATTCAGCATATTTCTTGGAATTCCACGTTCCACGGATTAATTTACTGAACCGCAAGGAACCTACAAAAGTGACGACATTGTAGCTAACATTTCTTTAATTCACTGTAATCTTATTGACCGTCCCAAAGAGAAGTAACGTTAGACTAGTACGAAGTTTCCTATCTCTAATATGAATTCTACAGTGGCTGCTAAAAAAGCAAACATTAGTAAATGGAAGGTATCCTGATTTGAAGCTTGATAGTAAACAAAACTAAGAAAACTTAAAACATCAATATTATGGGGGGGGGGGGGGGGGGGGGACTTACCCCGATTCGTTGACGAATTAATTACTTCAACTTCAATCGTTTAACAGGATGTAATGTTGGCCAATTCTGACATGCGAATGATCCCATGTGCGTCTGTGTTACCCATAAACTGTAAAACAAAGTTTAGCCAGCTCTGTTCAGAATTCTTCTTCTTCTTCTTCTTCTTCTTCTTCTTCTTCTTCTTCTTCTTCTTCTTCTTCTTCTTCCGTGGAATTAATGGCGGGTCGCAACCAACAGTTAGGTGCATACCGCCACCTACTGTACACCTTACTAACGTGGAGCGGACATGACAGGGACTCAGCAAAGAAAAGAAAACAAAAAACTGTTCAGAATTCAGCACAGCAGTGCGAATCTACGGAAGCTGCAATAAGAATTGAACTTCCGGTGCAGTATCTGGAACGAGTTTCAAAATAAAAGGCTGTTTTATATTTTCAAACTACCCCCAGGTTGAAATTCAGAGCTGTACTATCCATTAGAATTCTGCCATAATGGTCGGACCCAGTATGGTTTCTAAAGATTTCCCCTCTGGAATGCCATGAGCTATATACACAATCATGACCTTTTTTGGATATTGGTTGAATTTTTTATTTTTTGTATTGCCAAAAAAAACATCCATTATTTATGGATTCAGTTGAAGCACTCCCCTCCCATTGGGCTGTGGGTGTGAATGTACAAGAAAATTAGAGGGTGTGAGAAGCAATTATGATCAACAAAATGACTGTATATGGAAATTTGAAATGATGCTACAGCTTTGTTAGAGATGCTTGATTAATAGTTTGATTGGTATTTCGATACAAACGATTTATAGAATAGAATAACTTTTTTTCCCGTTAAGAAACTTCAGTTGTAGCCCCATCCAAAACAAAAAAGACAGAGACAGTGGGGCAGACCCACAACACACACACAAACTTATCAAATAAAGACATTCAATAGAATCATTGCATTGATCAAACTAATTAAGTGAATTAAAGTAATACAGCCATGATTAAAAATAGCCCCCGCTGTCCCGAGATGTCCAGTGTCATTAAGCAGTCCAACACATGGACTCCGCCTCCACGACTCTCCTCCATACATGCAGCGTCGCGGTCTCTGTACACCGTCGAAACGGAGCACCGAACTGCGTCAGCCTTCCCAGTCGCCGCCTCAGTCCTCCCTGGCATTATCCTCTCCTTGTCTAATTTTCCAAATTGCAAGAATATGACATCAGATTACTTGTACCCCCTTCCCTTTTCAAGTTATATGCACCCAAAGTAGCCACTTTGTTCAGTCGCACGTTTCTTGTGATTTTTGAGGTCACCCTGTGCCCATACGAGTGGACATATACATCCCATATCATGTATTATCTATAGATGTATGTCTATGGTCACAAGCAAGTACAGGCTAATCAATTCATTTGTAAAGGAATGACATCCATCCAAAGATGGGTCCGGGTGAAAAAAAGTAAAAAACACAACCATCCGTCTTGTCAATGGATCACCATGTGGACAGTTAAAAATTGTACTGAAATTTACACCCGTTAAACAGATATATTCGATCTACTCATCAATCAAATTTCAGCTTTGGTACTCAACTCCTTCATGGTTAGATAGCATTTTGAAAAGTACACACATTTTAACATATCGGGAATTCACATAAGTCTTAAGAGTTACATTACTACTTAAAAGTGTCAAATTATGTATCAGACATCAAACAGAATAATACATGTACTTTAAACCATACACTATAAATGTTAAATTACCACATATTCTGCCATATAAATGTGTACAGTTTGTCGTTTACTTGATAAATGCTGGCAGTTTGCCTTGAAAAATCCTGTGATAAATATGCATGTTGTGATCAGACCTTACGCACGTAGATCGGTCGATTTCAAGTTTTGTATCCCCGGAATTGTGCAAAATTAGTATTTTTCAAAATAATAATAACCATTAGATTTCCATTAAAACACAATACACACAATTAGATCACCAGTAGAGACCAATAAGCACCGTTAAAAAACATTAGAAATTCTCTAATAGTTTGTAATTGTCATGGTTTTTTGACGAGTTCTTCTCTTGCGGTCATTTTCCTCGGTAGCTACGCGAGGGCGCTGCCCTTTTAGTGGATGTTTGCTCTGCCCCGTCTTTATCGCAGAGCTTCTCTCAGCATCACATCTGTGCGTGGTTACCTCGGAGCTATTTAAGCCCACGTTTCTTTAGTTCTGGGCTTATGTATTGTTTGCAGTTTTGTGTTTGGTGTTCCATATTATTTTTTGCCTTTGTTTGCTTAGCCGGTATGGTTAGGTCTAGGCTCTGTAGGAGACCTCTTTCAGAGGAGGCTCCTCCAGGGAGGCACTGCCTCCTCAAAATAAAAAAATATTAAATATATTTGAAAAACTCCTTATGAGAATTAAGCGTAATCAATGAAATTAATAAAACAAATACAAATAAAAACACGTGAGAGGAAGGGGGTGATTATTTTGCGTCATATTTTAGTTTAAATTGTGACAGAAACAGTGACCTCTATCGGCCGAAAAGGGAAATGGAGTAAACGCTCCTTGAAGACAATCTCAAATTTGCCTCAGAGGAGCTCGCTGTCTGTTATACATATGTATCAAAGACCTGGAGGCTCTTGTCTTTTTCTTTTTTTTAAGTTCAGTAGTCATTTTAATAGTGAAAAGTCACGTGAGGGGAGGCAGCGCTTTAGGCCAATCATAGTTTTCTAAAATAACAGTCATGCCATGACTTGTAGTGGATTTAACGATATTACTGTCAATTAAATATATGTCAATTATTCAGTGATAGTCTAGAGTCAAGAAAGTTTTGAATACGAAGGAGCTGGCAGTAGCAGACCTGTAGTGAAATATTCAAATATTTGATTATTTCATTCAACATTTTTTTATTTATCGCAACTAGACACATTTCTGTGAAGTTATTATTTTTATTTAGTAAGATCAATGGTAGCAAAAGTTAAACTGGACAAGTGTGCTAACGTTAGCTAAATTGCTAACGTTTTTAAGTTAACGTTTGCTAGCTGGCTAGCTAGTTCTGGCCCAGTTAACAACCTTATTAGCTTGCTAACGTTAGCTAGATACTTTAAGGCCTGTCTTCTGTCGTGTGCCGGACGCAGTGGAACATCGACATGGACAAAACATGGATTTTACATTAAAAAATCTGGATTGTAGGCTACTGTCACACAGCATACAGAATCCAATGAACACGTAAGTGCACTGGTAAATCTTAATCTTTGGGTACAAATTCGTATAGCTAACTTAGATCAAGTTATTGACGAGTGGGAAAGTTCAGGCGTAAAAAAAAAACATAAACCTTAAAAAAATAATGGAACCGTAAGACGAAATACGGCTGTGCTTAAACTTAATTGATGTTACTTGGCCACAATGGCCAGCAAGAGTTAACGTTGGGCGTGTTCGGCTAGAGCCGATTTACGTCATATCTGCGTCGGACTGCATCGGAAACTGTCCGAGAAAGATGGCAGAAAAGTCGGTGCTGTGTGAACTAAGGCGGAAATGACAACAGGAGGTTAAGTAGGCGCCTTGCAAGGTGCCTTAGCAGCGGTGCAGCAGCTCTCGGGCGCCTTCATCAACATCGCCGCGCCTTCAAATAAACCAACAACAGCATTGGTTAGAGTGCGATGGAGAGAGAGGTGTTTCGTCAAGACACACGCGGATCGTTTCACAATATCGCCACCTATCTCGGCGTATTGATTCTACTCTAAAAAAAAAATCTTTATGAAATGTACCCCTCCCTAAGTGTTCAAACACAGGGATAAGGGTTATTTATTAAATCCTACAATGTAATAGCAGTATTTTCCTCTTTCCCTTCTCTGTTCTCTTTTCTATTTTCACAATGAATATTTATTCAGTTTTTTCTTATTATTGCTTTATTTTAAAATATTTATTTTATATAATACAATCCTTTAATTAATGTGATTTTGTTTTGTAAAGTGAGCTTCTAGCATAAGCCCTGTAGGGTTTCCAACCTCTCTGGCATATTTCTGTAAATGACTTTGACTTGCATTTGTTCTTTATTCATGCAAATACATAAATATGTGTTTTGAGAGTGTGGGATTGACTAACATAAGGACGCTACTCCTGTTATTATTGAAGGACGAATGCAAAAAGTACAATATTGGTAATGCTACATAAACAAATGAAGTTGCCAATTCTCATTCTTTACTGCTTCTGTAATCCATCTGCCTTGAGATAAATTAGGAAAAGATTTGCCTCTAACAGTAGGCCTATATAAAATCTGTTGACTGAACCAAAAAGTGTATGAAGAAATAATAACAAAAAAAAAAGGCCTGTCCAAATATAGGTAACAATGTTTTATTCAATACTTTATTCAACTATATTTGTAATTATATTCTATAGAAAAATAAAGATTCAACTTTGTTATACGGAGTGGTTTGTTTTTGCAACAGCTTGTTTAAGTGTAAAATCCTAATTGGACTGTTGTCCAAAAAAGTGTCCTCTCCAGAACATTTGGTGTGACCATATAGAACATTAAGGTAGCACCACCAAATGATAACTCATTAATTTATTTCAAAGTATTTGGATGTCTTTTGATAGGGAAAAAACTGTTACCTAATCAATATTTCTCTTCACCATCCTTGTTATCAGTAAGACAAGATCTGAAGGTATGACCTGCTGTCCGTCATTGTGTTGAGAAGTGGAGTTTTCCCTATATCCAGATGGGACAGTGTATCGCCAGACCTCTGCATGTCACATGCCAGCAGAGAGAACCACATACAAACAACCCAATGCCATAATAACATGAAGGGTATTAACAATGAAACAATATTAAGCAACACAACTTGGGTACAATGCTGTACATCCATCTTACAAATTGTTGTAAGTTAATGTTTGAGATTAAAGATCTAACACTGTTATTATGGCTATGGGTTGATTAGATGTGGGTGGTCTGGTCTCCAGAACAAAACAGACAAATTATACCAGCAATTAAGCAAAGAGAACATTTTCAGAATATTTATTTCATACAATATGGTGACATTCACAAAAGGTAAATAAACTAGAACTATTCCCCTCCACCACCATTCAAGCCACAGGTTGTTTTAATACTGACTTGCATTATTTAAAGTGATACTGCAGTCAAAAACCGACTTTTCCCGTTGAAAACCGATGTTTTGGGTTAGATTATAATCATACACAACTGTCCGAAAATCTCATGTTTAGTCAAAATAGTTTTATATGAGTTTTTGTGAAGGCTTACCAAAACGCTGGTTTCCGGGGATTCGTGACGTCACAAGATCCTTAACATAAAAATGGGTGGAGTTTAGGTGGTCCTAGGGGTGGTCTCGGCTGGGCACCTGGTATAAAAGCAGAGACCAACGGGTTTTTTTTCCTCTTTGAGACTGAGACCCTTGTACTGTTAACTAGTTAGTTCAAGTTCAAATGCGAATTGCTTTGTATTACTGCTAACGTTAATATTACGACTTCTATCGAGCTACTAAGGCTACGTTCACACTGCAGGCCTTAGTGCTCAATTCCGATTTATTGCTCAGATCCGATTTTTTTTGTTTGGCTGTTCACATAAATTTTTTAATGTGGCCCATATCTGATTCCAGTGTGAACCGATTGCTCTCCTCAAATGACCCGTGCAAATTAACAAAAAGAAAAGACATAGCGCCTGTTACACAGCCTGCAGAAATAAACAACAAAAAGGAAGTCATCAAAGTCACAGCTTCTGCGTTAATTTTAAAGTTGATGCGCAGTGGAGCTAATGATAAGGGTGAGGAGACGGGAAAAAATCCAAAGCTTTTACTAGCTTTTTGTGCTGCCATGGCTGCTACTGTGCAGAGTGACTCGTGAATGCGAGATCGGAACCAGGAATGGGGGGACCGTGACATGGGCGGTTTAAGTGAAACTTAAGCAAGGCATGAAATTAACCTCGCTCACTCGCCTGGGCGAGGACGGGCGAGTTAAGAAAATGGAGCGCTCGGCCGTTTGGCTAGTGTGACTAGTCGATATACATTTATAAAACGGATAGTTCCGGGATGCAGATTGGTCAATACAGCGATATAAAATGATATAAAAACGTTGCCTACTTCCGACTTATTATGGTGTATCGTTTGCCCAAAAAAAATCCACTGCTTTGCACATTTCCCACTTATCTAAAATGACAACACATGATAATATAACGTGAATCTGTTGATAACCTACCCTGTACAATAGTGAGTTAACTAGCCAGTGCGCTAACGTTCTAATGCCCTGCTAGGTGCATCAAAAATGACGTAAAAAGTCACATTAATTCCGATCTGACAGACTGCGGTCGCTTTGACAAAATCGGTTATGTATCGGCATCTAATACCACATTCAAAAGTGGCCCAAATGAGAATTGTAAATGTCAAATTCAATGTGATTTTCGCTGTTCACACTTCCATAAAAAAATCTGATCTGTCACATTTGAGGAAAAAATCGGATCTGGGCCACTTTTTAACTGCAGTGTGAACGTAGCCATAGAGAGTTATTCATCTACAACGTCTTACTTTGGTCTTTAGCTAACTTGCCTGCATTATGACAAGGAGTCTTATGACAAGGAGATGTATTGTTCCTCGGTGTAACGCCACCGGCTCTGAGTGTTAGCTTTCATAATCTGCCGAGAGATGGAATGTATCGATAAATTAGGTAATGCAAAGCAGTCTATTGTGTGTGAGTTTAGCCCCGTTTGTTCCAGAGAACTGGTAACTTAGCTAGATAGCTAGTTATCACTATCATTTATGAATGTTAGCTAATAAATGATAACAATTCTCTCCAGACCAAGTGGAGCTGGGCGCTACAACCAGTCATGTTCAATATACTAACGTTACTGTTTGACTGGGTTTTGCTGTGTATTTGAATGTGTTTAATAGTAACGTTACTTTAGGCAGACAAACAAGCTAACTTAGCTAGGTAACGTTAGCTCTACCATTCGGTTACATCCCCGGTCCTCTCCTCGATCGCGAAGACGTCGCTCAACTAATACAGCAGCTGCTGCTGCCAGTGACTCGAATGAATATGGCTGTATTTCCCAAGCAACATCTTCGCGAGGAAGAGTCTTCCACCACAAAGGAATCCTTTCAAACTCCTCCACCTCAAAACTCCCTGCAGTACTGCTGTCACTCTTGTCGCTTGTCATTTTGTTGTTTGTTTAGGTGAGGAGAGAGCAGGAAGGGGGCTGAGTTCAGTGGGGGCCTGAGTCAGTTCACCAAGACACACCCTTTCACTCCTTGACTGGATGAATATTCATAATATGACTACGTGGCACCATCGTCATATGACCACACCTACTCACGAGTTCCAGTTCAAATTGAAGCGGTAAAAAAGGCCTTAGAAAAGCCTCTGCAGTATCTCTTTAATGACTTGTATTGTTAGGGTAGTCAATATTTATCTTTTGCTATGCGACTTTGGCTAAGCGCCGAATTGTTCCACAGTGAAACTGCAATTAAAGTTCTTGAATAAATATGTATAATTGCCATTGTAATTAAAGCGCTGGGTGCCGTTTCATTATCGAATAACTAAATTATTTAGCTAAGCTGTCATCTGTTATGGTAACATACCTGTAAATATTAGGCTGCTTATGTTCTATTGCTCATATTCAGTTGTTTCTTGTCTGTCAATTTATGAAATGGCATAAACTACACCTGTCATCTCTGTTTAGACTAGCAAACATGGTAGACGTGTAATTTTAGTTAATCTATACCCAGAAGACATCATAGCCATCGGTAGCCATACATTGTAATGTGAGAATCTATGTAGCTATGTTAAGTATCATAACTTTCATAGACTTTTGAGTGGTGGTTCTAAAGAATATTTTATTGCAGAATATCTGTACCAATATAATCTCTTTCACGGGACTTCTTTAGAGTTAATGTTAATGCATTGAAGACATTCCTTGTGACATAAAGGAAAAGTGTATTAATCCTAATCATTAATTATGTTGCTATGAAATAATAATACTTGGTTGGATATCCTTTGCGTGCAAGGACTGCCTGAAGTCTGCGAGCTGTAGAAATCATCAGATGCTCTGTATCTTCACTGGTGATGCTAAGCCAGGCCTGTACTGCAGCCTTCTTCAGTTACAATATGGATGAAAATGCCCTCAAATTAAAGCTTACAGTCTGTACTTTAGCCTCTAATTCATTGTATCATTTCACATCCAAAGTGCTGGAGTACAGAGCCAAAACACAGGGGAAACAAATATTCACTGTTCCTTTACTTGACCAGTCTGTTGAGATCTTTTCACATGTTCTTTTCACACTAAAACATTATACACAGCATACATGATTCAGCTACTCATAATGTCAGTGTTCATGATTTATTCAAATTACATGACAGCAGGTAGTCCTTTTGGACCCTGACAAAGAACTTATTGAATTGAATGCCATCCAATGTCTTTAACAAGATAAATTTAGTTTGTATGAATGAATAACTAATATAGTACATATAGGGACATTGGGATACTGGGAGTCATTATGTGTTTTGAGGGAACAATGTCAAGAAAGATGACATTTTCCTTGCCAGTTACGGTAATGTATGGATAAATAGAATTGTATTTGCATAAGATGTATTCCAATATCAACATGCCATCTTCTTTTTACCTGTCACCAATCATTGTTCATATATTTCTGATTTGACAATAAACATACAACATGACAGAAAGAACCCTGTGTCATTGTGGCTTGAATGGTGGTGGAGGGGAATAGTTCTACAGTTTATTTACCTTTTGTGAATGTCACCATATTCGTGTGAAATAAATATTCTGAAAATGTTCTCTTTGCTTAATTGCTGGTATAATTTATCTGTTTTGTTCTGGAGACCAGACCACCCACATCTAATCAACCCATAGCCATAATAACAGTGTTAGATCTTTAATCTCAATCATTAATCTTACAACAATTTGTAAGATGGATGTACAGCATTGTACCCAGGTTGTGTTGCTTAATATTGTTTCATTGTTAATACCCTTCATGTTATTATGGCATTGTGTTGTTTGTATGTGGTTCTCTCTGCTGGCATGTGACATGCAGAGGTCTGGCGATACACTGTCCCATCTGGATATAGGGAAAACTCCACTTCTCAACACAATGAAGGACAGCAGGTCATACCTTCATTACATTACATTATAGTCATTTGGCAGACGCTCTTATCCAGAGCGATGTACATCAGTGCATTTTCGAACTAGGAACAAGTGCGTTAAGATCTTGTCTTACTGATAACAAGGATGGTGAAGAGAAATATTGATTAGGTAACAGTTTTTTCCCCCATCAAAAGACATCCAAATACTTTGAAATAAATTAATGAGTTATCATTTGGTGGTGCTACCTTAATGTTCTATATGGTCACACCAAATGTTCTGGAGAGGACACTTTTTTGGACAACAGTCCAATTAGGATTTTACACTTAAACAAGCTGTTGCAAAAACAAACCACTCCGTATAACAAAGTTGAATCTTTACTTTTCTATAGAATATGGTATAATTACAAATATAGTTGAATAAAGTATTGAATAAAACATTGTTACCTATATTTGGACAGGCCTTTTTTTGTTATTATTTCTTCATACACTTTTTGGTTCAGTCAACAGATTTTATATAGGCCTACTGTTAGAGGTAAATCCTTTCCTAATTTATCTCAAGGCAGATGGATTACAGAAGCAGTCCAGAATGAGAATTGGCAACTTCATTTATTTATGTAGCATTTCCAATATTGTACTTTTTGCATTCGTACTTCAATAATAACCAGAGTAGCAACCTTATGTTAGTCAACCCCACACTCTCAAAACACATATTTATGTATTTGCATGAATAAAGAACAAATGCAAGTCAAAATCATTTACAGAAATATGCCAGAGAGGTTGGAAACCCTACAGGGCTTATGCTAGAAGCTCACTTTACAAAACAAAATCACATTAATTGAAAAACAATAAAGGATTGTATTATATAAAAATTTAAAAAAAAAGCAATAATAAGAAAAAACTGAATAAATATTCATTGTGAAAATAGAAAAGAGAACAGAGAAGGGAAAGATGAAAATACTGCTATTACATTGTAGGATTTAATAAATAACCCTTATCCCTGTGTTTGAACACTTAGGCCATGTAAAAAAAAAAGTTGTTGATCGTCCCCGCCCGACATCTGAAAAAGGCCCCGACGACTTTTTTATTTTATTTTTTATTTTTTTATGACGATGGCCAGAAGTTGCAGAAAACACGGGGAAATCCTATTTCTAAGCCATTTGGATAGAAAATCATACTCCCACCGCACTAGGAGATCCTATCCGATCCACTAGGCCTAGCCCTCTATCGACCACCACGCAAAATTGTTAGAGCGCATGTGCAGCATACGGGTTGCTAATGAACAATGCACGCCATCTTTGAGTTCACACATGCGATTGTCTATGGTAGCCTATATTATAAAACGGGTAATTCTGACCACACATTATGATTGGTTGAGAGGCGTTCAAAGCTGTGTCTATATTCGCGATATAGTACCCCTATGATGCAATAATACACCTGTTTACCTGGACTTTTAAATTAATTTCACTCCGCACGTCTGCAGCAAAAACTTTCTGATGCTGGGCTGGAGGCTAGAGAAATCATGTCCGTGAGTGGACATAAAATCGAAAGCTACTGTAAACCAAATCCACTGGAAAGGAAATTAACGGTGGAGTGACATTCTCACTGGAGAGCCACAGATTTGTCTCTTATATGCTAGTAACGATAGCAACAGTTTAGGCTTACAGCTGATTCATGAAACCGGTTAAAACATTAAATCTGCAGATAAAAAAAGTTTGTATTCAGCACGTTACAGCAACTTTAATCTAGCAAACCATTTTTGTGGTTAGCGGTGCAGTATTTATTCAGTTTGGAAATAGGAATTTAGCTAGCTAGCTAGGCTTAGTAATTAGCTAGCTGTAAGTTAACGTGAGAAACATAGCCTGGTTGTGTGAAAGCAAGTTAACGTTACTTCACATCTGTATAGGCTATATATAGATAACTGTTTTAGCTAACGTTTTAACTATTACATTATTTTATTATTATTATGTTATGTTATTAGCACATAACGCTAGCTATTAGTCCGTTTGCTAGCTAGCATTCCATTCCTAGCTTTGTTTCTGTGTTGCATGGCAACAGCTACACTTGGGACTATTTTCTCTGCTGCTGAAATTAAATTCATAACGTTAATTAAAAATTGTTTTATTGAAAGTGTACCTTGTCCTTATATATTATTTACAGTATAGCTGGCAACCGTTTTATAAAAGCAATAAGGTAACTCGACGCTGTACAATATCGTCAATATAGTCACAGTTAAAGGGTTGCCGGCCCGACGCGAACAACACCCTTTAACTGTGACTATATTGATGATATAGTACTGCGTCTCGTACCTTATTGCTTAATTAACAAAACGTTCTAGAACAATGCCTTTTATTGTGCTAACAATAGTCCGTTCTGGGTGCAGTAGTACACCGATTAAAGATTGGTTTGGGTGTTCGGTGGAGGTCGACATGACTTTATCGCAGGTGTTTGATGAATTCAATCAAGGAACATTTATTGACCAAAAATACATGAAACATTACAATCAATATGAGCAAAACTGATGTTGACAGGCTACAATTAAACAGAAGCAATTTGGTCGAGAGACGCAATGTTCTATATATTCTGTCCTCTTTATTTCTCTCTACGGTCGCTTGTACCTGGTGCTTAAATAAAAAAAATTAACATAAAAACCGCCCTCCCTACGACTTTTTTTTTTTTTTTAAAGGACGATCAACAACTTATTTTTTTACATGGCCTTAGGGAGGGGTAAATTTCATTAAGATTTTTTTTTTAGAGTAGAATCAATACGTCGAGATAGGTGGCGATATTGTGAAACGATCCGCGTGTGTCATGACGAAACACCTCTCTCTCCTCGCACTCTAATCAATGCTGTTGTTGGTTTGTTTGAAGGCGCGGCGATGTTGATGAAGGCGCCCGAGAGCTGCTGCACCGCTGCTAACCTCCAGTTGTCATTTCCGCCATAGTTCACGCAGCACCGACTTTTCTGCCATCTTGGACAGTTTCCGATGCAGTCCGACGCAGACCGACGCAGATATGACGTAAATTGGCTCTAGCCGAACACGCCCAATGATTTGCTTGTCTCTCTCTTGGAGTCATCGTGTTTAACAATGAGATAACGTTAGTTAAAACCATGATTAAAACGCGAGGTTGCTCCTTTTTTTGTTTGGAAAATTGACGAAATTACTGACACCAGTTATCACTGCTAGCTGTCATTTGCATTGCGATACGTTGATGGAAGTGGCACATTAGGAGATTTTTCGACGTTTCAAGTGTGGGAGAGATCTGTTCGTGATGATGCCCCCCACCACCCCAATATGAGCAAACTGGTAGCTCAGAGGTATGACGGGGCTGTAGTCATGCCACCTGCATTAAACGGACTGCAGGCGAAAATGAGGTTTCCCCCAGTGCACTACATTGCTACGACCATCGTTTAACGTTACAGGATAATTCAGTTTCTTTCCGAATTGGACCCTATTTTACGAACCATTGCCACCATTCTGATTGGTAATATAATAATTTGTCACATTTTTCTTTTTCGAACCCCAGGAACCGCTCCATTCTGTTTTACAATGGAGTCCATTGGAGTATAATTAGATAACGTTACAGGTTAAATTTACCTCAAATTAAATGTTATTGTTCAGTTTATATATAAACCTCTAATTTGGAAGTGAAAACGAGTAGGTTTTTTATTAAACCGAAATAAAAATATATTCAGTTAAACTTGCAGAACGCAATCGTACTTGCCTATTCTGTGCGCACTAAAATATAGTGTGCGGTTCACTTAAATAAGCTAACATCCAAATCGAAAACATGTTGCAATGCTGATTATTCATCAGACTATTACAAGGATATTGAGTCTCTTCACTTTGATGACCACCCACATTTATTTGTCCCCATACTTCTGGTAGTATAAAAGTAGGGAAACTATTTCCACACACACAATTCACCACTGCTTGTGCTTTTATTGGTTGATGTTTGGTCAAAGGCCTTTATCTAAACATTTACAGTAAATGCCTGACTACTAGGCTATTGGTTGTAGAAAAATAATTTATATAGGTTTGCAATAACACTTCCAAAATCCCTGGCTGTACCAGTACCTGGCGCCGGCCAGGCAGCAGGCCTCTGATCCTACATCGGAGCCTGTGCGTTTCCCAACGCATTTCCCAATGCCCGTGACTCAGACACATGGCCCAACGCTGTTGTCTGCAAGGTGCGTTTCAGAGCTAGAAATTGGCAATAGTACTCATCCTCATCCCATATCTGAGCTAGAAATGAATATTTATTATATTGAGACTGTGTTTGCCCCACGCATATATGCCAAACGTAAAGCAAACCGTGGTATCAATGCGGATAATCTTATTACTCTCAAATTCAAACATGTTGCTGCTAGCAGCTGTTGTGAATCACTCCTAAAAATTGGACTACTAAATGTTAGATCTCTTGCTCCGAAAGCCCTTCTTGTAAACGAATTGATCACAGATCATAATCTCAAAGTACTGTGTCTGACTGAAACTTGGCTAAGACCTGGTGAATATGTCGCACTTAATGAAGCGTCTCTAGGTTTTTTAAGTACTCAGGTATCGCGCCAGTCAGGAAGAGGGGGTGGTGTTGCAGCGATCTATCAGTCCACCTTAAGCTTAACCCCTAAGTGTGGAGATACGTTCTCATCTTTTGAAGTTCTTTCTATGAATTGTGTACAGCATGACTTAGCTAAAATAAGGGGTAACATGCAGTCCTTTTTCCTAGTGTCTGTTTACAGACCACCTGGGCCCTATTCGGATTTTCTAATAGAATTCGCTGAGTTTTTGTCTTGTCTTGCTATTTCGGCAGACAAGGTTGTGATTGTTGGTGATTTTAACATACATGTGGATAAACCGGGTGATCCCCTAGGAACAGCCTTTGCCTCTATTATTGACTCTGTTGGGTTCAAACAAAATGTCTGTGGACCCACTCATTACCATAGCCATACCCTAGACTTAGTGTTATCCTATGGTATCAATGTTATGAATCTTACTATTGCACCCCACAACCCTGTATTATCTGATCATTTCCTTATTACTTTTGAAATCGAGGTAACGACCACTTCTATATCAGAGCCAAGACACTATTACAGCCGGTCGTTAAACTCTGACGTCATTCCAAAGTTTATAGATATGCTTCCGGAATCATTCCTTTCAAACAAAGAAAATACCACTGAAGTATCGCTGGACGAACAGACTAACCAGTTAAGTTTTACTCTCAGAAGCACCCTTGATATGGTTGCCCCTCTAAAAAGAAAGTTTTGTCGGAAAAACCACACTCCCTGGTACAATGACACTACCCGTGCCCTGAAGCAGTCCACAAGAAAACTGGAGCGAAAATGACGGTCAGCTAAACTAGAAGTATTTCGTCTTGCATGGAAAGATAGCCTCCTCCAGTACAAGCAAGCTCTTGTATCAGCTAGATCTGCCTTTTTCTCTAAATTAATTGAACAAAACAAATGCAACCCAAAATTCTTGTTTAGCACTGTGGACAATTTGACTAAAAAACCATCATCAGAATTTTCATCCTACCCCAGCGTTTACAGCAGTAATGATTTCATGAATTTTTTCAATCAAAAGATTGAAGCTATTCGAGACCAGATCTCCAAATTGCCTCCTCCTCTAGGCATCACTCCTCCCATAATCAATGAACAGCCCAGATCCTGGTCAACACAGGAAGATGTATCAACAGTGGCACTAAACTGTTTTAGGCCAATTGACATGGAGGAGCTGTCTAAACTGGTTATGTCCTCAAAACCGACTACCTGCCTACTCAACCCAATCCCTACAAAATTAGTTAAAGAACTTTCCCCCATACTAGGCCAGCATATGTTAAAAATCATTAACACATCCTTAGTAGCAGGATATGTACCAGAGCCACTAAAAATGGCAGTTATTAAGCCATTACTAAAGAAACCAAACCTCGAATCTGACAAATTGGAAAACTATAGACCCATTTCAAATCTTCCATTTCTATCAAAAATATTAGAGAAAGCTGTTGCTAAGCAACTTGGTGCATACCTTAGCTCAAACCATATCCATGAAATGTTCCAGTCAGGATTTAGACCCTACAATAGCACTGAAACGGCACTTGTTAAAGTTATTAACGATTTACTATTATCAGCCGACCAAAACTCTGTGTCTGTTCTTGTACTCCTTGACCTAAGTGCAGCTTTAGATACAATAGATCACGAGATTCTACTGAACAGACTCCAGGGCTGTGTTGGACTAAATGGTCAAGCTCTTGCATGGTTCAGATCATACTTATACAATAGGAAGCAGTTTGTTAAATTAAATGAAGTATCATCCAATGCAAAAGATACAGCAATGTTATCAGTAGATGCATGTCAAGCATTCGATAGGATAGAATGGGGTTATCTTTTTGAAGTACTACCAAGATTCGGATTAGGAGAAACTTTTCTCAAATGGATTAAACTACTTTACACAAACCCAACTGCTGAGATCCTAACTGGTGGTAACATCTCGAGACCCTTTAATTTACAGCGATCAACCAGACAAGGTTGCCCTTTGTCTCCATTGCTATTCACATTAGCAATTGAACCTCTAGCAATGGCCGTAAGAGCACATACAGGGATATCAGGTATTACAATTAGGGGGATAAATCATTGCATTTCTTTATATGCGGATGATATCATATTTTTTCTAACAAATTTAAAAGATAGTATTCCCAATCTGATGAAATTAATTGAAAATTTTGGGGGGTTCTCAGGATATAAAATTAATAATTCCAAATCAGTATTAATGTTTCTTAATAAGGAAGAAAGACATAGTCCCATAGTAAATACCCCATTTATGACAACTACTGAAGGTTTTAGGTACTTAGGTGTTAAAATCACTCCTGAACTCAGTGAAATAATCCCAGCAAATTATGACCCCCTGGTAGATGGGGTAACCGAAGCACTAAATCGCTGGTCCAATTTGCCTATATCTATGATTGGACGAATAAATATAATAAAAATGACTATCCTACCCAAATTTTTATATTATTTTCAAACACTCCCACTGCCACTATACCAAATATGTTTTACAACAAAATTAACAAGTTATTTGGTCAATTCATCTGGAATGATAGGAAAGCGAGGCTCCGCCTTAAGTTATTATATCTACCTTATGAGAGGGGGGGGGGCTTCAACTTCCCAATCTTAGATGGTACTATATGGCTGCCCAACTGACCTCAGCTTCATACTATTTCTGCACAACAGCGCCCCCAGCCTGGGTTAGCATTGAACAAGATTCCGTTCCAGATCTACCATTGAATTTGTATTTATACTCTTCGGATATTAAGACATTGAAGAAACGTACAAAAAATCCATTTCTTAAAAACACAATTTCAGTCTGGTATGCTGCACACAACCATATAGGTGATATGCCTGTATTGTCTCAATTTACTCCTATTTGGGGTAATGAACAGTTTGCACCTGGTAAAAGAGATGGAGGATTTAAGTCGTGGAATATAAAGGGTATTCGAAAAATGATGGATCTGTACGTAGATGGAGTTTTGCTTTCTTTTGATCAGTTATGTCGGAGATATCAAATCCCTAAAAAACATTTCTTTAAATATTTACAGTTAAAAAACTATATGTCATCAAAATATAAACAGATAATGTGTATACCACCTCTATCAAAACTTGAGGAACTAACACTTGTAAATTTAGAAGGGAGGGGCCATGTATCTAAATATTAGAGTGTATTGGTTGCATATAGTAGTGAATCAACACTAGATAAATTAAATGCTTGGAAAACGGATATACAAGAAGATATTGATGAGACAGATTGGAATGATGCTTGTTTGAAAGTGCAAACACAAACAATAAATACAAGGTTTAAATTACTTCAGTATAAATGGTTAATGAGAATGTACATAACTCCTGTTAAACTTCATCATATGTCTGCTAATATTCCAGATGTTTGTGCTAAATGTTTAGACGAGAAAGGTACTTTATATCATTGTCTATGGGAATGTCCAAAGATCCAAGACTTCTGGAAGGATGTTATAAAATGTATGTCAGAGATGTTTAATGTCAAAGTCCCTTTAGATGTCAAACTTTGTGTTCTTGGAATATATCCAAATGACTTTATACAAACATCGAAACAGACTAGACTTATGGACTTTGGACTTCTTCAAGCCAGGAGAGCTATTGCACTATGTTGGAAGAGTATGGATGCTCCATCATTGAGAATGTGGATGAGGGAGCTCGCGGATTGTATTGGTCTGGAAAGACTAACTTACATAGCTAAGGGCAAGCGGAAAGACTTTGTTCAGCTCTGGGAGCCATACATGAACATCATGACAGCCGGAAAGGCAGGTTTTCCCTGAAAGGAAATTGTAAACACTGTAGATTTTTATTTATTTATTTATTATTTGTATTCTATTCGATATGGGTGCAAGCTGAATGTGTGTGTGAATGCGTGTTTGTGTAATGGTTATTTATTTATTTATTTATTTTATTTATTTATTTTTTTTTGGGGCGGGGGGTATTTATGTGTTTGTAACTGTTCGTTATGTTGGAGGGGAGGGAGGTGATTTGGGAGAAGGGGAAGTTCTGAGGGAGGGGGGGTTGGGGGGTTGGGGGGTAAAAAGCTTACAACATAACGTTTTGTTCTAATGTTTTTGTTGCCAGCAGCCATACCACTATGCAATCTGCGCCTGCTGAATGGCTGAAGCTAAGCAGGTTGTGGGCTTGGTTAGTACTTGGATGGGAGACCTCTGGGGAAAACTAAGTTGCTGCTGGAAGTGGTGTTCGTGGGCCAGTAGGGGGCAGTCTTCCCTCTGGTCAAATAAACCCCAATGCCCCAGTGCAGTGATGGGGACACTGTGCTGTAGGAGATGCCGTCTTTCGGATGAGACGTTAAACCGAGGTCCTGACTCACTGGTCATTAAAGATCCCATGACACTTATCGTAAAGAGTAGGGGTTTCCCCGGTGTCCTGGCTAAACTCCCAACCCAGGCTCATTCAATCTGCCACCTAATCATCCCCCAGTTTAATTGGCTAAAAAAAAAAATATTCTCTCTCTCTCCAACTTAGCTGATGTGTGGTGCAAAATGGCTGCTGTTGCATCACCCAGGTGGGTGCTACACTTTGGTGGTGGTAGAGGTGAGTTTCCCCCTCATCATTGTAAAGCGCTTTGAGTATCGAGAAAGGCGCTATATAAATGCCATGCATTATTAATGTTTCTGATAAAACTATATGCATGTTGTAAACACAAAATCAATAAATACATTGGAGAAAAAAAAAAAAATGAAGTATCATCCAGTTACTCAGTAATGAAATATGGTATTCCACAAGGATCAGTGCTAGGCCCAGTACTCTTTTCATTATATATGCTACCCCTTGGTGATATTATTCGGGCACATGGGGTAGATTTTCACTGCTATGCGGACGATACGCAGATACGCATTTCCATGAAACCCGGCGAGGCACTACCACTTTCTCGGTTAGAGGCTTGTATTGCAGATATTAAAGCTTGGATGCTTTCCAATTTCCTGCTCCTAAACTCAGAAAAGACCGAAATGCTGGTTTTAGGTCCAAAAAAACAAAGGGAGAAACTGGGTACATCTACTTTAAATTTCGATGGTTGTTTAGTTGTTCCAAACTCAGCTGTGAAAGACCTAGGTGTTACTATAGACCCAGATCTAACCTTTAGCGCGCACATAAAAAACATATCTAGAGTAGCTTTCTTTCAGTTAAGGAACATAGCTAAAATAAGGCACTTCCTATCAATAGGGGACGCAGAGAAACTGATCCATGCTTTTGTTACGTCTAGGCTAGATTACTGTAATGTACTGTAGATGTACTGTATCTGGCTGCCCTAAGTCCTTGCTAAATAATCTCCAGCTTGTGCAGAATGCAGCCACTCGCATTTTAACTAGAACTAAGAAATATGAGCATATTACCCCAATACTAGCATCGCTTTATTGGCTAATAATTAAGTTTAGGATAGACTTTAAGGTTTTGCTTCTGACCTTTAAACCTTTAAATGGACTTGCGCCAGTGTATATATGTAATCTGCTTTTACCATATAAGCCAAAAAGATATGGTTCCCAAGACGCAGGCTACCTAGTAGTCCCAAGAATATCTAAAAACTTGACGGGTGGTAGAGCTTTCTCCTACAGAGCGCCATTACTGTGGAACACCCTGCCAAAATTTATAAGGGAATCAGACACCGTCTCAATATTTAAGTCTAGATTAAAAACACACCTTTATGATCAGGCTTATAATGAGCTATAGTCTGGAGACAGGACCAGAGAAGCATTTAGCCATAGAGTAATGTGGGGTGGCATCCTTTCCTTACTGTCACCTGTCAACAGCTGTGACCCCATCTTCCTGGGCTGGCTCTTGATAAGTGGGTAGGATTGTTTTCCCTCTCATGACTGCATGGTTTCTCAAACTCTGTCTTCATAGCTATGCAGCCATAGATTACTCCTGGCGGGGGCACTTGTCCAACCCTCCCACCCCTTCCCCACCCCCACCCCTCCAGTTGGTGCTCCTGCTGCTCTATTACACTTTCCCTAACTGTTTTCTCTCTCTCTCTTTTTTACATTCTGCCGGCGGGGCTTATGCCCCGCATCTCGAGAGTTGCTGTCCGGCTTCCTGTCCGTTGCCGCTTGCCCCTCCCTCCTTACCACCGCTGCCAGGATGGGTTCCCCCATTGAGTCTGGTTCCTTCCAAGGTTTCTTCCTAGTTACACCAGGGAGTTTTTCCTTGCCACTGTTGCCTTTGGCTTGCTCTTGTGGGGGGTTTAGGCTGGGTTTTGCTGTGAAGTGCATTGTGACAACTTGTTGTGAAATGCGCTATATAAATAAATATTGATTGATTGATTGATTGAGTTTCCAAGCAGTAATTGGAGATACATTTCAAGTAGGCTATAAATAGTTACTGTTGTATGAAAGCTCTAACAAATAAACCGATACATACGTAGCATTAAGCGCTGTAAAAACAAAGGTTGGGGCCTTTTTTGCAGTGGCAATGTCATTCCATTACTTTCTAAATTACATTTTATTTGACTTTTAAGGACCTGGTGTTAAGGGCTGGTGGGGGAAGGACCCAAACGCAGGCAGGAGTACAAAAAAACCGAAGTTTAATTAAGGGCAAGGCAGCAATCCGTGGTAAAACAGGCTGGGTCAAAAACCGGGGAGACAGGGCAACGGTACAAAGACAGAGTCCAAAGAGTGATCAAAGAACAGGCAGGGGTCAGAACCGGGAAGGCACAGCAACAGAATCCGCTTCCTGGTTTTTCCTTTTCTTTCTTTACCTAGACCTGTTGCCTTTTCTGTCTCTCGATCCACTCTGTCTGCTTTCTTCTTTGAAAGAGGAGTCTTTGTTTGTTTGTGGGTATATTTATATAGTAATTTCTTACTAAGAGACAGGGCATTTATCATACTGAGAGGCAGGGCTTTATCTATACTGAGAAATTATCTATTGTTTTAAGTTTTAAGTGTTTATGTTTGTCGGCAATACGCTCTTAAAAAGTGCTTTGTGCTTGTGACTGTGCTGTCTGTTGACAACTGGCAAGCTTGGCCATATTAAGGACCGCTCCGGACCTCTCCGACGCGTCCGGTAATCTGACAGCAACTGTTGGTAGCCTCGAACAATGGCGTCAAGCCTACACATTTTACTGCGGGCCCTGATCATCAGCGAACTTCTAGTTCTCTGTCAGGCAATAACCTCGCAGTGGGAATATGGACTACGACGTGTGTACTGCAGAGATACACTGCTGTCCCTCCATCCACTTCAATCTACACCACCGGATCATCTACCGGCTGTCATCCGAGGAACACACACCAGTACAGGGCCACAGCGGAAGCGAGGGAGACGGGGAGGCGTCCGGGAGTGTCTTCGCCGGCAAACCAGCAAACCACCGCTGCCGTCAATGATCCTGAGTAACTTGCTGTCGCTGACACCTAAGATGGACGAGCTCCGCGTCAACAAAAGGAGCTGCTTTGAATACCGGGAATCTAACCTTACGGTGTTCACTGAGACCTGGCTTCACCAAGGAGTCCCGGATTCTCTGCTCGACTTGGATGGTTACTCGCTTGTGCGAGCTGACCGCTCCGACACGTCCGGTAAGAGGAACGGAGGGGGCGTGTGCGTCTATGTGTGTAACAAATGGTGCAAACAGTATACAGTGAGAGACACCGTATGCAGCCCCGACTTAGAACTGCTTTGTATATCCCTGAGACCCCACTACCTGCCAAGGGAGTTTGGCAATATCATCATAGGTGCAGTTTATGTTACCCCCAGCGGCAATGCAGGTAGAGCTGCTGCGCGCATAGCAGAGTGCGCACATGAACAGCTGCAGCGCACACCTGGGGCACCTATCTTCTTTTTAGGCGATTTTAACCACTGTAAGCCAGATACTGTTTTGCCAGGCTTTGAACAATATGTGCGATGCGACACCCGAAACAACAAGATCTTAGATAAATGCTATGGCAACATTAAGACTGCGTATTTTGCCAAGTCAAAGCCCCCTTTCCAACTCAGCCTATACAATATACCTAATTCCCTCGTATAAATCGTTTTTCAAGTCAAGCAAACTTGAACATAAAACTGTTAATGTGTGGACAGATGATTCAATCGAGGCACTAAGGGGGTGTTTTATGTGTACCGTATTGGTCCATATTTCATGCACTAGAGCTTGATGAGGCTACTGTTACCATAACTGATTGTCTTTCCTAACAATAAGCCCTATATTACAAAAGAAATGAAAGACTGCATAAATAGGAAAAAGCAAGCCTTTAGAAATAAAGACAGGGCAGGGCTGTCAGTAGTTCAAAAAGAACTTAAACAACTCCTTACAAAGGCAAGGGAACAACACAGGCAAACGATGGAACAGAGCTTTTTAACTTCAAACACTAAACAACTTTGGGACACAAAAATCAGTTACTAATATGAACCCTGCAAAAAAACTAATTATCACCCTGGATGAACAACACAAATCAAATGAGCTGAATGACTTTTACCTGAGGTTTGATTCACAGAACTTCTCTCACGAATGTGACAATGTGCTGCAGTCTCTGCCAGACACCGATGCCACCTGCTGGCTGGAAGTGGACCCACTTAGTGATCAGCGTCTTTTCAGTTGTGTGTGCACTAATAAGTCCACAGGTCCAGACGGGCTGCCAGCTTTTTTGATCAAAAGCTGCGCAGAGGAACTGACATCAGCATGGTGTCCCATATTCCAACGGTCCTTAGACACTCACACTGCCCCAGCTTTGTGGATAATAACACCAGTGCCCAAAAAGCCCTGTGCTACAGTGAATAATGATTTTCGTCCTGTAGCTTTGACGTCGATTGTCATGAAATGTTTTGAGAAATTTGTAGTGTCTCTGCTCAAAAAGGAAGTCAAGCCAATGTTAGATACATGTCAATTTGCCTATAAACATGAGCGCGGTACTGAAGACGCCATCCTCAGCATTTTGCACTTTATCTCCAAGCACCTTGAGAACACAAAAGCCTACACTCTAATTTTATTTAATGATTTTAGTTCAGCGTTTAATACTGTGCAACCCTACCTGCTCTTAGAGAAGCTGAAGGACATGAGTGTCAACACTACCCTGATTAGATGGTTTTATTCTTTTTTAACCAATAGAACACAGCAAGTGAAGGTTAATGGGACACTGTCAGAGACCAAACACAGCAATACAGGGGTGCCACAAGGTTGTGTGGTATCACCTATACTTTTTACATTGTACACTAACGACTGCAGGAAAGTACATCCCAATAACTATATTTTTAAATTCGCAGATGATACTGTGATTTTGAGCCCTCTCCATAAGGACATGGACCGTTCTGTGTACCACGATGAGATAGACCCCTTCATGAAGTGGTGTGACACCAACCATCTCATTCTAAATGTCACCTAAACACAGGAGATGGTCTTTGACCCGAGGAACGTGACTGAACGTGAGCCAGTGGTCATCAAAAACCAGTCAATCATTCTGGTGTCCTCGTATAAATACTTAGGTGTCCACATAGACACCCTTCTTTGCTGGAAAACACACATTGATAACCTGTGCAACAGACTGCAGCAGAGACTTTATTTCTTAAGGCGATTGAGGCTGTATGGAGTGAGCAGCCAGATCATGCTGATGTTTTACCGGGCGATCCTAGAGAGCATTATCAGATATGGAATTACGGCGTGGTTTGGCAACCTAACAGTACAACTGAAAAGCAGGCTTGCCAGCATGCACAAAATGGCTATGAAGATAATAGGGAGGAGGGAATATGAGCCCATACACAGCCTGTATGAGCAGGCAGTCAGCAGGCAGTCATGAAACAAGCAACAAAAATCACTGCGGACTCTCAACATCCCCTCTTCTCTGAATACGAACCTCTGCCATCAGGAAGAAGACTCCGTGTGCCAAAGTTTTAGTTTAGTTTAGTTTTTATTATAAAGAGAGTTTCGCAGAAACAAGTCTGAAATACACTTCTTTACACAGGGAAAAATTATTAAAAATAATAATAAAAAGTTTATACATTTTAGTACATATTTCAAGCCTGTGGGGGTAGTGACAGTCAGACAATTTTCACTTCTTTATCGTTATAGAGTCTAACTGCAATGTGTAAGAAGGACTGCTGGAGGCGCTTGGTCCTGGCAGGGGGAACGGAGAGGGCAGTGCTGTTTCTCATTTTCCTGCCAGTACATTGTAGTCTGGTTGAAGGGAGAAGGTCATGAAGTTGGTGGGATGGACTCATCATTTGTTTCAGCAGGGTGATTGCAGCTTCCTCCCTTCGTTCCTTTAGAGATGGAAGGTGGGGGAGCGGCCGAATGCCCCGTCTGGAGATGATCTTAAGTGCCCTACGTTGCACTCGCTCTAACTCCTCCTCCTGTCCTTTGCTGCATCCAACCAGGAGGACATGTCCATACTCCAGCACTGATCTAATGAGGGCAGAGTAGATCAGCAGGAGGTCATCAACTGACATGCTTGTTCTAGCCAGAACTCTCAGCAGATAGAGGCGCTTTGATGCCTTGAGCACCATGTCCTGGACTTGGTAGGAGTGAGAGAGAGAGGAATCTACGTGCCAGCCCAGGTAGCGAGCGGTTGGAACCACTGGCACTGCCTCTCCACCTAGATGTAATGATGTAATCACAGGGGCTTTTCTCACACAGGTGATCTGCACCTCATAGCTCTTCTTCCCATTTAGAATCATGTCATTTTGCAGGGCCCATTCGTTTAGATGCTGGGCTTCCAGTTGCATTGTCTGATCTAATGGGAGCAACTTGGTAGCAAAGCATCTTGAGAGACTAATATCATCTGCGTAACCAACAGAGATTGTGTCATGACAGAGTGTGTTCCTGGAACTCATATAGAGCAGGAATAAATGCGGAGACAACACACCTCCTTGAGGGACTCCAGATGTTATGTGGGTCCACTGGCTGTATGTGTTGTTGGCAAAAACTCGTTGAGTCCTGCCATGGAGGTAGTCCATGGTCCATGCTATGTCCCAGGGGTCTGAGATGACCTCACAAAAACGCAGCATCAGTGTTGCGTGGTTGACTCTGTCAAAGGCCTAGCTTATATCAGCTAATAACACCCGGATCACTGTGCCTTCACGAGAGTCCAATGCAGTAAGCCAGGACTGGTAGGCTTTGACCAGGGCAATTGTCGTGGAGGACTTCTTTTGGTAGGCAAATTGGTCTTTCACCACTGAAAGGATGTGATCACTGGTTCGTTTAAGCATACATTTTTCTAAAAGTTTGGCTATGACGCTTATTAGGGATATTGGTCTGAACTGATTTAGTTGATTAGCCCCAGGCTCTTTGGGGATGGGCACCACATTTGCACTTTTCCAGAAAGATGGAAGCTTGCCCTCTGTAAAAGACTGGTTGAAAAGATGCGTAATGACTGGTGCTAAGTCTTCAGCATGTTCTTTTAAAAGCCAAGAGGGAATGCCATCCGGCCCAGTTGCTTTTCTGCCATTTATGTTTTTGAGTAATAATTTCACCTCTCGAACAGAGCACAGCTCTTTGTTGTATTTTAGTCTTGGGAGAGGGAGAATACTCAGTGAGTTGCTTTCACACCAGGACTCTGCAAAAAAGTTGTTAAGCTCCGTGGCTACATCCTCTTCTGAAACTCCATCAATTCTCACATGATTTGAGCCCTTCTGCTTCCTTCCCAGCTCTGTGTTGACAAAGTCCCACCATTTTCTTGGATTTTCATTTTTCAACTGTTGAATGTGACTTGTGTAGTATGAATCCTTTGCTTGCTTCACAAGCTTTTGTGCCTGGTTCCTGAGTATCTTCCACTTCTTGGTCCTTCCATGTTTGTGAAAGTGCTCCTGTCTGTTTTGAATTATTGATTTGACCTTTTCTGTCATCCATGGCTTGTCTGTTGTTCTGACCCTCTTTCTCCTTTTTGGCATACAGGTGTCCAGCATGGTGGTGATTGTAGTGTTGAGGGCCTCCGTTTTGTTTTCGATCCCCTCAGCTGAGAGCACATGATTCCAGTCTTCCATGGCCATGCAGAGTCCCAGTGCTGCCTTGGTGGTGGAGTTCATTTTCCTTGCATATACAAACTCCTTCTTTGGCCTGCAGGTGTCACCTTTGGGCATCATCGAAACACAGGCATGGTCACTGGTTCCCACTGGAGCTGATACCTCTGGCGTGTTGTAAAACTGGCCCATGTTTGATATCACAAGATCCAGAGTTGCATCACCCCTGGTGTGTTCTTTTACAAGTTGTTTCATAGAAGGAAAAGCTTGTTGAAAAGGAAGAATGTTGAGGCGATTAAAATCACTACAGATAATTACGCCTGCTTGTGGTTGCTTTTGGAGGATTGTATCCACTGAGTTAATTAGATGGTCAACCAGTTTGTTTTGTCCTTCTGTGTTGTTTCCAGAGGGTGGATGGTATATCAGACCAATAACTATAGAGGGGATTTGCCTAGGTAGCCTACAAGGCCTCAGCTTTATCCACAAAGTCTCTACTGAGTCATCCTCCAGTTCTTTTAGTTGGTTGGCATGAATGTCCTCTGATACTTGCAATACAATCCCTCCGCCCTTTCTGTCAGAAGATCTATCCTTCCTGAACATGTAATAACCAGCAATGTGAAACAGTTCATTTGGTATTAATTTTGTGCCCCATGTTTCTGTGACACAAACAATGTTACTCTGTTTGTCAGACACTTGTAAGGCAAGTTCCTCTCTTTTATGCACCAGAGATCTAACATTTGACAGCAAAAGGCTTGGTACTTTACAGGATGGCATATCTTTTTGCTGCACAATCGGTTGAATTTGAATGTGGTTTTGGATATTAATTTGTCTGTAGGCTTTGAAGGCCGTACCACGCCGGCCATGTAGGACAGGTATTCCATGCTGAGGCAATCTTCCTCCCCTACAGCCTCTAAAAGATCTAAGCAGTCCATGTTCTTTGAGAGTTTTCCTAAAATAATTCCATGAGTCTGTAGATGTCTTGGAGAACCTTATGCTTAAGAGAAAGTCTCTTGATAGCTTCATATTCATCAGGCTTGAAATATTTGCAAAAGAGTTTAAAAGAGACCCCGCTTTATCCAACATCAGGCTTGAAATGTATGCAAAAAGTTTAAAAAAGACCCCACTTTATCCAAGGGAGAATAGTTACTTTTAGAAAAGCTGCCTATTAAAGGCGCTAAAGAGTTACACAAATTTCTAAGGTCTGACAAGATGGCTTGTTCCTCTGCATTCACTCAGAATCAAAAATCACAAAATCCAAAAGAAATCCAGAAAAAATGAGATGGAGAGATGGAAAAAGTCATCATGCTAATACCATTTAACATGAACACTTGCCTGGATGGTGTTTTAAAAACAAGATGTTTGATGGATTGTCAGGAACTAATTATGCAGGAAAGAAAGCTGGCAGCCATCTTGAGACCATTCAAGATTCTGAGATCCTTTGTGTCAGTTGTCGTGTAGTGTCAGTCAGTGTGGTGTTAAGTCAGTTGTTGTGTTGTCAATGCCAATGCATGGTCAAATGTCTCCTTCATGTTTTTAGGATGTTTTTATGTGAAGCAGCTGTCTAGCTTTGGGTCAAATGCTTTTTATGTTTCTGCGATGTTTCATTTTTATGTGAAGCAACGGACTGTAGCACTGTGCCCAAGACAAATTTCCCTTTGGGGACAATAAAGTTTACTCTTACTCTTTCTCTTAATGTCCAGAACAGCTGTTCTGTTCGTCCTTCGGTACCTGTCTCCTTACAGGGAGACTGGGCGATTTTGTTCGGAACTGTAGTTCTGTTCGCTCTTCGGGTACGTCTCTCCTCACAGGGAGACTGGGCGATTTTGTTCAGACAGTAGTTCTGTTCGCCGAATGGTAGCCTACGTCTCTCCTTACAGGGAGGGGCGATTTCGTTGACATGTTTGCGTGTGACTGCGAGTCTATGAAAGTAGCCATGGAACGTTAGATCTCTGTTCCTTTCGCCTTCTCGTTACCTTCCCCCTTATTGAGATGGAGGGCCTTTATTTTTCGCATGTCTTGCGTTTGGCACACTGCCGGTAGAGGTTAGGACACGGAGACTGCTCCGTTTAGAGCTAGGGAGTTATTTTTCGCTTGTCGCGTTTTCCCTTTGCTTAGCTCTAATTTATGTTCCTTTGTTTGTTACCTCCGAGGCAGCTCCTTCTCTCATTTCACGTTAGCATCTCGTTGTTTCACTGTTTAGTATACTGTTTGGGTATTCAGTGTTGGCTCATTGTGTTTACCGAGCTCGAGATTCGTTGCTCTCGTGTGCCGTTCACCCGGCTATTGAGATGTAGGGCCATTAGTGTTCGCATGTCTTGCTACTGCTGGTAGGTTAGGACACAGAAACTGCTTCCCTTCTATTCCTGCAGCAAGCAGTTCGCTCCGTTTAGAGCTAGGGAGTTATTTTTAGCTTGTCGCGTTCTCCGTTTGATTGGCTCTAGTTTATGTTCCTTTGTTTGTTACCTCCGAGGCAGCTCCTTCTCTCATTCCACGTTTAGCACCTCATTGTTCACTGTTTTGTATACTGTTTGAGTATTCAGTGTTTTTTAGCTCGTTGTGTTTTCCGAGTTCGGGATTCTTTGCTCTCGTGTGACGTTTGCCCGGTTATACGGGTCATTTTCTGTTACGCCCCTTTTTTCTAGTTCCCGTGTTGTTTCCCTCCAGTCGAGAGTGGGAACTAGGTTATTTGCTTTGTGTTTAAATTTCCCTCAAATACGGGGTCTCTCCGTCTCAGTGGCTCATAGAGCTTAATGAATCCCCTTGCTGCGATTGGTCCCTCGAACCTCACACGTCACGCCCCCTTACAGTAATGTTTTTTTCAGCAGGGTTAATACTAGGAGTTGGCTAGCTAACTCACGTTAGCAAATTAGCACTAATGTTACTAACTTGTGTGTTGTTTTTTCCATTGCTATGTTTATTTGTAGCGCAGCAAACGTTTACATTTGTGAGAAGTCATGAATCATAATGGTTGTGTAACGTAACTAGCTAACGTAAGCTAACATTAAGTAGTAGCTAGCTTTCTAGCCATTAGTGTTTGTCTAATGGCAGCTAAGTAAGGACGTACTTTATATACAATATGATATTTTGTTTGTTTTACAAACATTAGCACTTCAATTAATGTCAGTTTTATGTGTTTTGCTAATGTAACGTTAACATTATGTATGTAACGTTAGCCGCCTACAGTAGTTAGATACTAGCGCTCTGTTTTCAAGTAGGGCCATTTTGCATATTTCCAGGTAGGAGAGGACGTACTTTATATACAATATGATATATTGTTTGTTTTATAAACATTAGCACTTCAATTAATGTCAGTTTTATGTGTGTTGCTAATGTAACGTTAACATTATGTATGTAACGTTAGCCGCCTACAGTAGTTAGATACTAGCGCTCTGTTTTCAAGTAGGGCCATTTTGCATATTTCCAGGTAGGAGAGGAGTGGTAATCAGGGAGTGGAGGTGGGGAGGTGGGGAGTGAAGAATATTGGGACGCACCCAATGTGATTGCGGTTTTTCTCTGTATTTCCTCTGTCATGCACTTCCTTCTTAACTAATTATCTCATTGTATATAATACTAATTATCTAACAACTACTAACAGCTTAAATTTAGGTTTTGTACTAATTAACTAACTCAGTAACGTAATCTTAGTTTCTGTCTGCAGCTGTCTCTTTCTACCTGTTCTATCAATCTTTCTTTGATTGTCTCTTTTACTACAGCTCTCTTGTTTCCGCTTTCCCTTCTCTTATTGTATGCATTGTCTTTTACCACCCAGTTCATGCTCAAGTCTATGTGTTATGTGTGAATCCGGTCGGCGTATTATGTGTTACCTTGTTAGTGAATTATCAGCTTCCCTCATTGTTTCATTACGCTCACCTGTTTGTCATTTCCCTTCCTGATTTCCACACACCTGATCACCATCGTATCTTGTCACTCCCTGTGTATTTAAACCCTGCGTTTCAGTCTGTTCCTTGTCAGAATGTTGTTTTTTAGCAGCTGATTTATGAAAAAAAATAATAATAATAATAAAGTTTTTTCAGTTTCTGGTGTTTCCGAGACTTTGTCCACCCCCTTTATTACTGAAGGGAATGATTCACTGTACCTGAGGGAAATTGATCAATTTGTTTCATGGTGTAGTGCTAACTTTTTAGAACTCAATACTTCCAAAACTAAAAAGCTAATTATTGATTTTAGAAAAAGCGAGTTGGTGACACCTGCAGTAATCAACACATCCATCATTGCTTCTGTGGAATCATAAGTATTTGGGTGTTGTTATAGACAACAAATTACAATGGAAGGAGAATACCAATATTGTTCTTAAGAAAGCTCAAAAGAGGCTATTTTACTTAAGAAAACTGAGATCCTATCAAGTGTATATTGCAGACCTTTTATACCCGTACACACCAGTGCGCAGCCTTAGATCCTCAGGAAAGAAACTTCTGGTCACTCTGAAATCTAAGCTAAAATCAAAGGGTGACCAGGCCTTTGCTATTAGGGCCCCTCAACTTTGGAATGCCTTGCCCAAGGAGCTCAGGCTTGCTACATCAGTAATTTCTTTTAAATCCCTTCTTAAATCTCTTTTTTTTAGACAAGCTTTTAACTGAATTTTAATTAACCATGGTATTTAGGCATTTTATTGTACTGTATTTTACCTTCATTTGTTTTATTTCACTTTTTTTTATTTTTTATAGATATTTTTGTTAAGGTCCCGGACCGGAACTGGACCCAAATGCACGACTCAGAGTTGTAGAGGTGGTTTGATGGGAGGGGAGCCCCAGGCAGCAGGTCTATACAGCAATCGTAGGGTCTGTCAGGAGGTAAGGACATAGCAAGAGATTTACTGAATACTTGAGTATATTGACGTGGGACAGAGGACAGATCAGGCTTGGGGACACTAGGGGGTGCCCTGGTGCCTCCGGATGGAGGCAGGGCGGAATGAAGGCAGACAGTGACATTGGGGGCTCCAACTTTGTATCTGGGCTGTCTCCCAATTGAGGTATGGGTTGTGCAGGCGAAGCCAGGGCTGGCCGAGGACTAACAGAGACTGGGTGGAGTGGATAATGTAGAGCTGAATGGTTTCCCGGTGATTTCCAGACAAGACAAGTTGTAGAGGAATGGTGGAGTGCATGACCCGGGTCAAGATATTGCCGTCCAAGGCAAAGGCGTTGAGTGGGTCCATAAGTGGTTCTGTGGGAATTCCAGACAGGTTGACTAAGTTTGAATCGATAAAGTTAGCGTCGGCTCCGGAGTCGACCAAGGCAGACAGTGAGGCTGACTGGGTGTCCCATAGGAGGGTGGCCTTCAATTGGAAGCAAGACTGGGCAAATTGAGGGATGAATTTGGGGATGAATTCAGTACATTCTCTTCTATTCAGTCACATTGTATTCAGAGTTTCCGTTCCACCTGAAATGAGAGCGGAGTTCCCGTTCCATCTTAAAAGTCTATCGCGAAATGTCGGCTATTTTAATTCATCGCTCTAATTTAATTTAACTTTTGACAAGGCTGAAGTAACGTTAGAACTAATCTAATATTACACTGTGTTATTCTGAGTTTAAATGAGAGCAGTAATCTAACATCACATTGTGTTATTCAGAGTTTAAATGAGAGCGGAGTTGTTACACCTTAAATGCAATAAGCAACACTGTATCACCGTTCCTCTACGTCAATGGTACGCAACTTCCAGATCAATGCTCAGGCCCCAAGGGGCCTGGCGGTTGATGTGGGGCTTCACGGTTGATGTCTGCAGGAAGACTCTATTGCAAAATTCTTGGTATGTGCACATTCACAATGTTAAATATTTCGTACACAATTTATTTACAACATTGACAAATAAAGAGCAAAACAAAGATCATCAACTGATATCTCAGATAGAACAAACTGTCTGAAATCTAATAATCAGCTTTAGCTGACGTGCATATTACAGCTTCTACATTGGCAGTAAAATAACTGAAAAGGCAAGTTCATTTTCAGAATATATGTTGGCAATAGATACTACCATGTTGATTTCTACAGTATATCTAAACAGTCCACATTATTTCTTACAAACATATTACACTAGTGTCAATTAAATCATAAAATAATATCAGCCCTTGGTCTACATGTAAAAAATTGTTTTCTAAAGAGTAATAAGTCCTAAGTGGCGCAGGAGTCATTATAGCGCCTAGCACTCACGTCGTTTAAATACCAGGTGGTCTTGCACCCATAGCAAGTGAACTGGGCGGGTTGGTCTTAAGATGAGGTGTGGCCAGGATAATTGTTAGCGTATTGCTATCTTGAGCCAGCAGAAAGCGCTTGCGCTAAAACCACCACAAACCTGGTCTAAAGTCATGTCGCACCTGTTATTTTAACGGCGCATATAAGTGTGTGCACAACGCGCGTACACCCTCCGGTCTGTTACACACAGGGGTGCGCACAAGCATGACTAAAAATATCAAGATTACAATGTGAAATATTATTGTGTAGGCTATATCAAAAAATGCATAATAATAAAAGGGTCCATAGGTCAAAGACCACATACCTGTCCCTTAGTGAAGGGGAATGGCACATTAAATTGCTTTCAGCACACTCCATCAATATCCAGGCGATGTGCAATGGTACGTGTAAGGTTACATGTATAGACTATTCGCAATTATCCTGGATCAAGCTATGACTAGCCTATATTTGGCTAAAGTTCCTGTTGCCTAATCTTCCGGGGGGACAATCTTCTGTTACGGGACAATGGCTATCCTTTGAAAACTTTGCTGATAATAACACCTATATCAAGCCTAATGCGCAAATTGTCATTTACACCTAATGCGTGAATTGTCATTCAATGGAAAACTCGCGCAGTGCAATAGACAGACATTTGAGTTTTGAAAATGCGCTTCAGATGTCATTACAATACAGCTCTCTACATCTAGGCCTACAGCCTGTAAGTAAATAGAATGGTTTGACTGAAAAAAGTTCAAAACCTTGTCCAATGAATATTGCATTTATTGTTTTTCAAATAGCCTAGGCTGCAGTCCCCGCGATTCACTGTGCATAAGGTTTTTTCGATAGCTTACGATTAATTAAAATTTCACCATTTTAACCTTATTCTTTGTCCTTCATACTTATTTAATTAGTGACCAGGTTTCCATACTCTTCATATTACTAAAACCCCGCTGATTTCACCTGTTATACCATAACTGAACAAAACTATTTTAAAGAGAACTAAGAGTCTAATTAGAAACGAAAACAAATTTGCAGCAGATTACACAATTAATTCACAATGAATTTTAATGCCATTCTCTGCATGTGTGCTTTAACTTCATGCAGGAGCAGGTCTGTTTCACCTGCTGTAAATCACACTTTTCACGGTCTTCCCGGGAACGTGGACTTAAAGCTTTGATCACAGTTCCATAAGCAGGACATTATAAAACAAGGGAAAATATGTGTGAACCTATGGGTTGCCAACCTGATAGCATTATTGTATTTACTGTCATCATTAAGGCAAAATAACGGTATTCTTGTTATTAGGGCCAATGACATGACATGATTTTTTTTGTGTCCGAATTCATTACTTTCCTAAAAACAATAAAAAAAACATGTGATACAGTATGAAATTGCACTACAAGATCTCCTTTATGAGAAACCCTTCTCATTTTGTTGAAATTCAATTTATTTTTCAAGTTTTGGTGTTCTAAAGTCCCAAAATGTCAGGTGGTGCGACCGTCCGAACATACATGCAGAGAACAAAGCTGCAATAAAAAGGATAATTTTCTCAATAAAATTCCTAATCAAATAGTTTGGCATGATTTTATGTTAGATTGCTTATAAATGACGGAAAGTAGTTTAACAGTCCTATTTCAAAACTATTCTATTACTTAAAAAAACCTTTGTCCGAGAAATTGACTTCTCCAAATGTCGGGGGAGTGACCGACATAAAAACATCATTTTATGTACTGTGCCTTTAAGAAAACGATGCAACAGGGTGTGACATCACACAGAAGACCCCACAGGACCCCTGTCATGCAGCAACAAGGTTAGTAACTCTCCCACAAATATTACATAATTTGACGTTTTTGAGTAATGGTGAGGTTGGTTCAATGGTTCAACTTACCATGTCAGGTGGTATGACCCCTGGAAAACTATGAAAATGAGTTTTTATTCAGAAAATGTGTATTTGATTGAAAAAATATATGTGTATAACCTTCAAGGACAAAAGCGTATATAGGTGTCCAAGTTAATTCCTGTTAGATTTGAATTGAGTTTGAAAAGTCAGGTGGTGCGACCTGATGGGATGTTGCCAAATGTCTTTTGCTCTCTCTCTCTCTCTCTCTGTTTCTCTCTGTCCCTGTCGGCCTCTCTCTGTCTCTGCCCCCCCCCCCCCCCCCCCCCCCCCCCCACACACACACACATCCCTACCACCACCTTTTAACCTAATACCATGCCCATGTTGTTTTTAAGTCCCTTTTATAGAGTGTAGGTGCCCCACCAAATACTGTTCCTGGACACTTATGGACAAGTCTGCCCTATTCATGTGATTATTTAGACTGGCAATCCCTTGGACAGTAAACCCTGTCCGTAAGGTTCCCCTGCATGGACTGACAGTGGTCATAACATGCAGTGCTAGCATTAATTGTTCCCCTCTTCACATGTTGCTGTGAGTGATAATGCCTAAACCCTCAACTCCCATAGTCTTCTCCTGCCATTCCCTAAAGGACACCCACAGACACAAGTGCAAACAAGTGCAACCGGTCCCATACCCTGCAGCGGGAAGCTAGCCTAAGCAACTGCAGTCAGCAGTTCACCCAACTGGACCCAGGCTAAAGGAGCCAAAATGGATTCCGACAGGGAAAGAGGCGCTTCCCCGCCTGTCAGAAGAGAGGTCCTGACCGCACTTTGCCACCTGTGGATCATCCAGCTTCCTGTCACAGGAGACAGAGCCCCCCGCGCACCGTGCAGAACTGGTAGAAACACTGTTGGGAGTCGGTTGCATTTCACTCACGCAATTGCAACATTAATGGGAAAAAGCACTGCATGTTACCCAAAGTCCAGGGAACCTCTTGTCCCTTGCCAGTCTAGATACCTGGACACTGGAGAAGGAAGAGACTGAACCAGGGTGTCATAACAGCAGCGACAGTGTCTAATAGAGATATGTCTCCGCACCACACTGGATCATCGTGGGACATACGTCAGTGTGTCCATATATCTGCTGGCCAGCAGATCACAAAGGGAATATTAAACTGGGCATGGACTAAATGTTTTAAAGATGGTTGATGAACCATTTGGACAGTTGTTTTTGTTGTTAGCAGGTAACTGCATCTTCAATGTTCAAATGTGTAATGTGATTCCTATTTGGTGATGTAAGAATAGGTTTTTAGCGGGTGCTTGCACCTATTCTTACAAGAGAGGGAATGTAGGATATCTAATATTTAGATATAAGTACCCCCCCCCCCCCCCCCCCCCCCCTTCTCTCTATCTCTGTCGCTCTCTGTCTGTCTCTCACTCACTCCCACAAACATCAAAGATAAGCCAGTCTTTGACCCCTCCCCCCCCCTCCCCCCACACCTTAACCCAATCAGGACAGGGATGCTCTCCCTGTAAAGATATTTTATGGAGCTGAAAGCAGGAAATGTTAGTCAGTTTTGGAGTTTGTTTGGGGAAGAAGTCATCCTTTTTGGTTCCTTGTGCATTTCCTTTTCTTCCTGTTCAGCTGGAGGGTAAATAATATTGGCAATTTTTGGCTTATCTCTCTCTTTACTGGTATCTTCTAATTAATGTCTGGTTTAATGTCTTCCCTTTGGTAAATTATATGTAGTCAGCCTACATTCCTTAGTGAATGTATGATTTCCAGTCATTATTCTAATTGACTGTTTTTCATTTAATAAAGTTATTCAATCTCGAGACCTGATTTAGACTTTGTTTTGGCTTGTTGGTTGATCCACCAGGTTACTGTTCGACTTAACTATTAACGAATTTGGCGATTTAATTGATGATTGTAATTTTTAATAATAATTATTAAATTAAATCACATAAAACTTATTTTGAATGTAGGTTAAGTGAGGGGTTCTAGCACGCAATATCGCTTGTGTTCAGTATTCAGAGTGCCGAACGTTTTAACAAGGGCATTGACTGTTGGAACCGCTGGATTCAGAAAATACACATTTTACCTAATCCTCACTTACCCGACAGACCAATATGTCAGGTGGCGCGACTAGAATTACAGTTAAACCAATTGAAAAAAGTGATGTTAATTCATGTGTTTGAAGATATTAAATACATTTTCTTAAATACATACATCTTTCTGTATGATATTAAGTTGTTTAAAGGTGAAAAAGTCTTACTCTTCAAGAATATAGGACTATATAACCAAAATTGATACTCAACGTTGCATATTGTACCTTTTAAGTTATTATTTTTTCATTCATTTTTGTAGATGCCATTATCAAGCAAAGAGAAAACAGCACGGCATAGAGATCGTATAAAAAATGAGTTGCAAGGGCAGAGTACCTTGCCAAAAGAAAAGCAAGGTATTGTGTTCATTGTGTATAAGTGTATAATTCACTATGGTGTAATGATATGAGAATACATACTTAATAGCAGTGCAACATACAGTATTACAGCAGAGCATAGTTTTTATTACCCATGATATTCAATATTTCAACTATAAAAAAATATGTCCCATATATTTTCATTGATTTAAATAACAGGGGTCTGAAACTTTATATCTTTTTTAGAGATAGGTATGTTACATTGTCATTGGTAAGCATGTTTTGCTCTTACTCACCTGAGTCTCTGTCAATATCTTTTTTTAGTTACCAAAAAAGGAAGAATGAGGGGAAAATACAGAAAACACCAGTAAGTCAGCTCTCCAAGGCACAACAAGAAAACACAAGGCACCAATGAATGAGCTACCAAAAGAAGCACAGGGCACTGGACAAAATAATGAACTTTACACCTGAATCTATGAATTCATCAGCAGATGATCCAGTTGCCATTCTAGCAGAGGCTCAGCCTAACCCTCCTAACCCTATTCCCAACATGAATGTGCAGGATGGGGAGCAACCACAAGCAACACCAGAAAAAGAAATGAAGGTCAGAAAACGCTGCAGAATTTTGCAAAAAGAGAAGGCAAAATTACAGAAGAAAATGCTAAAACTGAAAAGGGAATTGGCAACCACAAAGAAAACTTCTGAGAAATACCGGAAGTCCATAGAAAGGTTAAGGAAAGGCAAAAAAACCGTCAGTGAAAGAAACAAGCCAAGGGGTACAAAGAAACTTGCTCTGGTGAGAAAGGAAGAAGTGGTTAAATTTCTCTGTTGGGACGAGAACAGTTATCGGGGAAAAAGGATACAATAACTAAAAACAAACAACAGAGGCGAGTGTTAATTAAACCCCTCACTGAGCTCCATGTTCAGTTTAATTCTGAAATGAAAAAGCCTTTCTTGCTGTCATACAGACAGTTTGTTCGCTACAGTCCATTTTATGTGACACCACCCAAAGCATCAGATCGGAACACGTGCATGCATGGACCACGAAAATGTCAAGCTTTTAGTTGACAAACTGCAGCAGAAAGGTCTGCTGCAAACTGCCAGCATTTCAGAACTGCTGACTTCAATTGTATGTGATCCACAAAGCAAGGAGTGCATGCATCGGATCTGTGCAAAGTGCTGTTACAATGATATCAAGGTGGCAGGTAGGAGGAAGTACCTGTTACATGGCAGCAGTGGTCACGAGAGACAAAATCGGATGGACATAGAACATTCACAAATTTTGCTAAGACGACTCAAAGTGGAACATGGTCTGACCTATTGGAGCTGTTCAACCAGAAACTTGATTCTCTGGCGAAACATCACTTCAACTGGTTGCACCAAGCCAAAGAGTGCAGGGGATTAAAAGAAACCCTGATGGAGGATGAAGTTTGCATTCATGTAGACTTTTCAGAAAATTATTAATGCAAGCTGAATAGCGAAGTCCAAGCTTTTCATTTTAGAGGAAGCAGGAAACAGACCACAGTTCACACATGTGTGGCCTATACAGGACATGGATGTCAGTCATATGCCACCATCTCTTCATCCCTTCGGCATGATGAACGTGCTATATGGGCCTACTTAGAGCCGGTGCTGAAGGATGTGAGGGAGAGGTGCAATCCTCCCCCCACTACATGTCATGAGTGATGGACCTGTCACACAGTACAGGAATAAGAAGAACTTTTACCTTCTTAGCACAATACCATTTATCTCTGGCATCAAGTGTGTGACATGGAACTTCTCAGAGAAGTACCATGGCAAAGGGGCTCCTGATGGAGTTGGTGGGGCTGTGAAACGCATTGCAGACTCTGCTGTTCAAAGAGGCGCTGATGTGCAGACCCCAGAGGATCTGTACAACCTGTTAAAGGAAAAGGAGTCAAGCATCAAGTACTACTGGATCTCTGATGAAGACATTGAGAGATATGATGAAGCTCTTCTAGATGATGTTCCAGCTGTGAAAGGAACACTAAAAATCCACCAGGTGACCTCAGCACAACCTGGCAAAATCCAGCACAGGGAGATCTCCTGTTTCTGTAGCAGACCAGAGATCTGCCAATGTCATAATCCCTCAGAAGTGGACTTCCAGGATACAACTGAGGTCCCTCCCATGAGTCCCCATGCCGAAGAAAACCCCCGTGATCTGAATGGGAAATTCATACTTGTGAAGTATGACGGTCAACCTTTTGTGGGGCAAGTCCTCAAGGTGGTGGGCAATGAAATCGAGGTGAGCTGCATGCAGCAGTCAGGAAGGAAGAATGCTTTCTTTTGGCCTCATCCTCTTGACATTATATTTTACTACACAGCAGATGTGCTGGAAGTGATCTCCGAGCCAGAGCGCCTCAATACACGCCACTCAAAGCTGAACAGTACAGATTGGGACAGTTTCACAAGAAACACCTGAATGAAAAAACCAAAAACAGGTTCACAATGCCACAAGTGCCTTAAAGAATGTTTGATGGTTGATCTAATACACTGAATTTCTTTAGTCTTGCAAAATCAGCAGCTTCAGGTAGCAAGCCTTATTTTTATTTTTTTTCAAACATGTTTGCACTGTGTATTCAGAAAGTATTGCCTTTTGTGTTTCCTGAAAGCAAAATTCCTTGATTTTATGAGACTTGATGTTTAATTTTTATGTCTTATTGACATTACCACTGTTGCAGTATTGTTTTTTTGAATGTTGAATGTGATTAAGTTCCAGTATAAAATGTTCATATTTCAAATAAAAGCCAAATGAAACCAGAGTAAAATGCATTTACATATCCTTGTTTTTATTTTGTGAATATCAATCGTTATTGAGCACAATATCAGGTGGCGCGACTGGTCATGGTCAGGTGGTGCGACCAGCAAATTTACATTTAAATGTATCCATTCCCATTAATTTAGTCTGCTAAATTAAATCAGAAATATAACGGAAAATGTTTTAAATAATGTATACAAATAATTTTACTGTTAGAATTTTTGTTTTCTTTATCTCTATGGAAAATAAGGTGTTTGAAAACAAAAAGAAGTGGCCGTTTCTATAAATGGAATAAAACTGCCATAAATAAAAAAATGAAAGTGGAATTTACCATGTGATGTGTATTTTACACACTACAATGATTCATATTTGCAGGTTTTCAGTAGTGGTAAATACATTAAAAGTATTATTCAAAATTATATATGGTCGCGCCACATTACACTTTTGGGTGGTAAAATCTGAAATCTTGTTTAAAAATGTATTTATATCACCTTAAAAGCTATGAAACAAATATAAATACACAGGATACATTCTTGTGGAATTAAGAATGTATTTAAAATCCATTTTGGTCAGTAATTAATTTTTTTTCATTTTGAAAACCAATTTGTCATTGACCCATTAATCAATATTAGAATGCAGGTAATGAACTTCGGATTAAGCTTGAACTTCGACAACTCCATGAGAACATCCTCATGGAATTGATGCTTGACAATGCTTCATTGCATAATCAAAATAAATTTGTTAAACAAGCAGGCTAATTTGGTGTTTTCTAAGGTGAGACGGAAGCCATTGGTAGCTTATTCTCAGCTGTTCTTAAATAAAACTGGGATCCCAGTCTGCCCCAGTCATTGTGCCGTTTTCCAAATGCCTGTCCAAAACACAATCAGCAAGGAATATCACAGGGGAACTATCCATGGGCTACTATACAACAGGAAAGGTTTGCAACAAAACTGTAGTCACAAAAATTATTAATTACAAGTGCAACTTTCTACCTGAAAACTTATTGGAAAATGGCCAAAATTCAATTTATTTGACGACTCAGTACCCTATAGTAGTGCTTTGATAAGAAGGCTCTGTGAAAAAGTCCCTTTTTCCTGTAGAAAAGGGGTGTTTTTTCCCCAGAATAATTTACATTTATATTTGACTTCTGGCAATTTTAACATACAGTACATGCTAGATTTAAACAGTTCACTTAAATGGCTTAAAATTATAATGGTTCATAATATTAACCTCTTAATGCCAAACGCCCCCTAGCGGTCATGCCGGCGTGACGGAAATTATTACATTATACATTTCATTAATTTAATAATATATAATAAACTGCTCACCTCAATATTTTGATTAAATATCCTTAAGATATATCCATTCCTTCTGGGAAAGTGGTTTTTAAGCCCAAAACGTCGGGATAAAACTTCGTAAATAACGTTGGAAACTCGGACCTAATTCTCAAACATGTATTGCAGCTTGATGTCACACCATAAACAATGTGCTGGTAAACTGTTCTGCTTAATTGTATTTCACAAAACTTTGGTTTGAAAAATCATTATACCTTTAGGCTTCAAGAAAAAATACTTTAAAACTTTCATACGGCTGTACATTATTTTTTTCCAATTTTAAACCGACTTGTGCTTTTTTGCACTTGATTACGACTCGTTCGGCTGTGTTCACTTTGGCGTTGTGAAACTCAGCCAGTTTCTGGAGTACCAATCCCATGGCTTAGTATATGTTAGCCAGAGTAGTTTTGAACGTGCTTGCAGAGATTTATGCAAAACCGTCGTCAATTGGGTGTATTTCTTTGACTGATAGCACAATAGGCCTATCTGAAGTGGGAAAAACCGTCTTCCACCCGCCTCCACTCTGAGTATTATTTGCTTTCCATTGGGTTTTAAAACTGTCTGTCAAATATTCCAGCGAAAAGCCAAGACTCTTATCTTTCAAAGGAGCCCTCAATCAACACAAAGCAGTGGTAAAAAAAGGAAATCGAGCCGTGCGTATGAGGAAGTGGCGACCCACGCGTAATTATCGAACCAAAATGGCGCAGTGTTTTTACCTTGTAGCGTAGCTCGCTACATTCCGTTTAGCAAAGCACAATTAATTAGGTAAGGCCCGCAGTTACATTTTTTACTTTAGAGTATTTTTGATACAGTTTTTGTGTAGTTATGTCGAGATTTTTGAGGCGTTTATCCGTGCACCAAGTGCTAGACGAACTGGATAAGCCAGAAGATGTTTTTGCCGAGGGAGACTCATCCTGTCTCAGTGACGCTGAATCCACTGATGACCGAGATGATGTTGCTGACATGTAAGTTGTTTTATCATACTAACAGTGTTATGCTATAAACGCATTGAATTTCGCCATGGCAGGTAACGTCGTTAGGGCTGGTGGTATTACCGATTTTTCGATATACCAGTGTGAATTCACGCAATGCCATGCGGGTTCGTAATTACATTGTCAACTGTATTTTATTGTTTTTCATACAATTAATATTACAAATTGCACATTCCAACGGTATGATAAATAATTTATGAAGTAAACTTAGGGTGTATTGTCTGTGTTGACAAACTCGCACGTGTTACGTGGCGTTGCCAACAACACAGATGTTTGGTGTAAGCATCGAAGGAAATTTAGCTGCAATGCGTGAATCCCTGTGTTTCTTCTGTGAAGCTAACTAACCTTATATACTTATGCATAAAATCGGTCCCTCTCAGCTAAATTAATATAAATAGTATTGCCTTTACAGTGGCAAGCTAGCAAGCATCCCTGTGTTTTCCTGTCTGTTTATTATAGTTTATACGAGTATTAGGAATGGAAGTGTGGTGTTGCTCATTTGCCCACAGCTTACTGTGAACTACAGTCGACGTTCATTGCTAGGGATAGCTGCTACATTATGCGAAGGATGTGCTTTGCCTTGTCTGTTCTGTAGTGATCTTGATGTCTCTGTGCGCACTTACTGTACGTCGCTTTGGATAAAAGCGTCTGCTAAATAAATGTAATGTAATGTAATGCAAGCAAAATTACAGGTAACAAGCAGCTAGCTATCTATTTGTGTCTGAGATGAGCTACTAAAACGATTTTTTTGAGTGTGAAATGGCTTCTGGAAGTGTTTAGTAAAGTCATTGTTCCACCTGAGTAAATTGTTCTGTATGCAGTACAGAAGGCTGTGCAGGTAAACAAAATGGTAATTTATGCATGGTATGAGGGAGAGAACATGATAACATGAGGGAGTACTTGTTAGGGGTCCAAGCACGAAGTGCTGTGGAACCCTATTGAAATTGTTCCGATTATTATTATTAGGGGTCCAAGCACGAAGTGCTGGAACCCTATTGTAATTGTTCCGATTATTATTATTATTAGGGGTCCAAGCACGAAGTGCTGGAACCCTATTGTAATTGTTCCGATTATTATTATTATTAGGGGTCCAAGCACGAAGTGCTGGAACCCTATTGTAATTGTTCCGATTATTATTATTATTATTATTAGGGGTCCAAGCACGAAGTGCTGGAACCCTATTGTAATTGTTCCGATTATTATTATTATTATTATTAGGGGTCCAAGCACGAAGTGCTGGAACCCTATTGTAATTGTTCCGATTATTATTATTATTATTATTAGGGGTCCAAGCACGAAGTGCTGTGGAACCCTATTGAAATTGTTCCGATTATTATTATTATTATTTTTCTGCCCTAAAAGTGTTTGCCCAGCAAAAACTGTACATACTAGAGCAACCAGATTCGGTAGGTACGTACCCAGTCCCAAGAGTACCTCAGATAATAAAACTTACCCAGATTCGCCACATGGTGGCGCTATAGGAATACATTTTAGTTTTTGGGCTATAACTTTTGATCCATTTGGCCTATCCTCAAAATTCTTTTTTGAGAAGATTCCCTAGGTACTCCCAAACAAATTTCCCATAAGGACCATTAAAGTCCGCCATATTGGATTTTTTTCTAATTTACATTTTGTGATAAACCTTCAAAATCTATCTCCTCCTAGACGGTTTGACGAAATTGCATGAAACTTGGCATGATCCATCTACTAACGAATATCTTAAAAAGTTATATAAACCAAGTTTGTACATCAAAAACTCTGGCCGCAGCAAGCCAATAAAAACCAATGTGGGCGTGGCTAATCACAAAAATGCTAATAACTTTTGAACGCAATGTCTGATCAGCACAAAACTTTATGAGTCTTTTCATTATATAACTCAAAGGCTGTGTGTACAATATCGTTTGGTTTGGTACATAGGTGGCGCTATTGTAGCGTAAAATGTGAAAATGGCAATAACTCATGAACCACATGACCAAATAACTTGCAATTTCGTATGCACGGTCGTGGTCAAAGATAGAGACAAGCTCAAAGAATCAAAGATGAAAGTTCAAAGAATATGGCCGCCATCAGCCAATCAAATTTTAGCACTCATTACACAGACTTAATGAGGGCCAATCAACTTGAAACTTGGTAGATACGTACCCAGTCCCAAGAGTACCTCATATAATAAAACTTACCCAGATTCGCCACATGGTGGCGCTATAGGAATAAATTTAAGTTTTTGGGCTATAACTTTTGATCCATTTGGCCTATCCTCAAAATTCTTTTTTTACAAGATTCCCTAGGTCCTCCCAAACAAATTTCCCATAAGGACCATTAAAGTCCGCCATATTGGATTTTTTTCTAATTTACATTTTGTGAAAAACCTTCAAAATCTATCTCCTCCTAGACGGTTTGACGAAATTGCATGAAACTTAGCATGACCCATCTACTAACGAATATCTTAAAAAGTTATATAAACGAAGTTTCTACATCAAAAACTCTGGCCGCAGCAAGCCAATAAAAACCAATGTGGGCGTGGCTAATCACAAAAATGCTAATAACTTTTGAACGCAATGTCTGATCAGCACGAAACCTTATTAGTGTTTTCATTATATAACTCAAAGGCTGTGTGTACAATATCGTTTGGTTTGGTCCATAGGTGGCGCTATTGCAGGGTAAAATGAAAATGGCCATAACTCATGAACCACATGACCAAATAACTTGCAATTTCAGTGGCATGGTGGGGGTCAAAGATACAGACAAGCCATTGATGAAAGTTCAAAGAATATGGCCACCATCAGCAAATCAGATTTTAGCACTCATTACACAGACTTACTGCTGGCCAATCAACTTGAAACTTGGTAGACATGTACTACTACTAATCATGTACTAGAGGATAACATTTGGTGAGAATCGGTCAATAGGGGGCGCTACAGTAATTAATCAAACCTTTGAGTATTTCAACAAGGCTATTTCTCATTCACTTTGAACTACTGTCATAACCTTTATATCTTATTACATGTCTCTTCTTGACCAAAAAATTTGCCTCAATCAAACAGATTCAGAATCTTTACATTCCAACATTCATCAGTCAGGTGTTTTGTGTCATTCATTACAGCCTGACAATCACATGAGACTGCATAAGTTGGGAAAATCTGCGCAATGCTGCTTGGACCCCGTTGATTGCCGCTCGCGGCTATATTTAGGGGTCCAAGCACGAAGTGCTGTGGAACCCTATTGAAATTGTTCCGATTATTATTAGGGGTCCAAGCACGAAGTGCTGTGGAACCCTATTGAAATTGTTCCGATTATTATTATTATTATTATTTTTCTGCCCTAAAAGTGTTTGCCCAGCAAAAACTGTACATACTAGAGCAACCAGATTCGGTAGGTACGTACCCAGTCCCAAGAGTACCTCAGATAATAAAACTTACCCAGATTCGCCACATGGTGGCGCTATAGGAATACATTTTAGTTTTTGGGCTATAACTTTTGATCCATTTGGCCTATCCTCAAAATTCTTTTTTGAGAAGATTCCCTAGGTACTCCCAAACAAATTTCCCATAAGGACCATTAAAGTCCGCCATATTGGATTTTTTTCTAATTTACATTATGTGATAAACCTTCAAAATCTATCTCCTCCTAGACGGTTTGACGAAATTGCATGAAACTTGGCATGATCCATCTACTAACGAATATCTTAAAAAGTTATATAAACCAAGTTTGTACATCAAAAACTCTGGCCGCAGCAAGCCAATAAAAACCAATGTGGGCGTGGCTAATCACAAAAATGCTAATAACTTTTGAACGCAATGTCTGATCAGCACAAAACTTTATGAGTCTTTTCATTATATAACTCAAAGGCTGTGTGTACAATATCGTTTGGTTTGGTACATAGGTGGCGCTATTGTAGCGTAAAATGTGAAAATGGCAATAACTCATGAACCACATGACCAAATAACTTGCAATTTCGTATGCACGGTCGTGGTCAAAGATAGAGACAAGCTCAAAGAATCAAAGATGAAAGTTCAAAGAATATGGCCGCCATCAGCCAATCAAATTTTAGCACTCATTACACTGACTTAATGAGGGCCAATCAACTTGAAACTTGGTAGATACGTACCCAGTCCCAAGAGTACCTCATATAATAAAACTTACCCAGATTCGCCACATGGTGGCGCTATAGGAATAAATTTAAGTTTTTGGGCTATAACTTTTGATCCATTTGGCCTATCCTCAAAATTCTTTTTTTACAAGATTCCCTAGGTCCTCCCAAACAAATTTCCCATAAGGACCATTAAAGTCCGCCATATTGGATTTTTTTCTAATTTACATTTTGTGAAAAACCTTCAAAATCTATCTCCTCCTAGACGGTTTGACGAAATTGCATGAAACTTAGCATGACCCATCTACTAACGAATATCTTAAAAAGTTATATAAACGAAGTTTCTACATCAAAAACTCTGGCCGCAGCAAGCCAATAAAAACCAATGTGGGCGTGGCTAATCACAAAAATGCTAATAACTTTTGAACGCAATGTCTGATCAGCACGAAACCTTATTAGTGTTTTCATTATATAACTCAAAGGCTGTGTGTACAATATCGTTTGGTTTGGTCCATAGGTGGCGCTATTGCAGGGTAAAATGAAAATGGCCATAACTCATGAACCACATGACCAAATAACTTGCAATTTCAGTGGCATGGTGGGGGTCAAAGATACAGACAAGCCATTGATGAAAGTTCAAAGAATATGGCCACCATCAGCAAATCAGATTTTAGCACTCATTACACAGACTTACTGCTGGCCAATCAACTTGAAACTTGGTAGACATGTACTACTACTAATCATGTACTAGACGATAACATTTGGTGAGAATCGGTCAATAGGGGGCGCTACAGTAATTAATCAAACCTTTGAGTATTTCAACAAGGCTATTTCTCATTCACTTTGAACTACTGTCATAACCTTTATATCTTATTACATGTCTCTTCTTGACCAAAAAATTTGCCTCAATCAAACAGATTCAGAATCTTTACATTCCAACATTCATCAGTCAGGTGTTTTGTGTCATTCATTACAGCCTGACAATCACATGAGACTGCATAAGTTGGGAAAATCTGCGCAATGCTGCTTGGACCCCGTTGATTGCCGCTCGCGGCTATATTTATTATTATTTTTCTGCCCTAAAAGTGTTTGCCCAGCAAAAACTGTACATACTAGAGCAACTAGATTCGGTAGGTACGTACCCAGTCCCAAGAGTACCTCAGATAATAAAACTTACACAGATTCGCCACATGGTGGCGCTATAGAAATACATTTTAGTTTTTGGGCTATAACTTTTGATCCATTTGGCCTATCCTCAAAATTCTTTTTGTACAAGATTCCCTACGTCCTCCCAAACAACTTTCCCATAAGGACCATTAAAGTCCGCCATATTGGATTTTTTTCTAATTTACATTTTGTGAAAAACCTTCAAAATCTATCTCCTCCTAGACGGTTTGAAGAAATTGCATGAAACTTGGCGTGATCCATCTACTAACGAATATCTTAAAAAGTTATATAAACCAAGTTTGTACATCAAAAACTCTGGCCGCAGCAAGCCAATAAACACCAATGTGGGCGTGGCTAATCACAAAAATCCTAATAACTTTTGAACACAATGTCTGATCAGCACGAAACTTTATTGGTGGTTTCATTATATAACTCAAAGGCTGTGTGTACAATATCGTTTGGTTTGGTCCATAGGTGGCGCTATTGCAGGGTAAAATGTGAAAATAGACATAACTCATGAACCACATGACCAAATAACTTGCAATTTCGTATGCACGGTCATGGTCAAAGATACAGACAAGCCATTAATGAAAGTTCAAAAAATATGGCCGCCATCAGCCAATCAAAGTTTAGCACACATTACACAGACTTATTGAGGTCCAATCAACTTGAAACTTGGTAGATACGTACCCAGTCCCAAGAGTACCTCATATAATAAAACTTACCCAGATTCGCCACATGGTGGCGCTATAGGAATAAAATTAAGTTTTTGGGCTTTAACTTTTGATCCATTTGGCCTATCCTCAAAATTCTTTTTTTACAAGATTCCCTAGGTCCTCCCAAATAAATTTCCCATAAGGACCATTAAAGTCCGCCATATTGGATTTTTTTCTAATTTACATTTTGTGAAAAACCTTCAAAATCTATCTCCTCCTAGACGGTTTGACGAAATTGCATGAAACTTGGCAGGATCCATCTACTAACGAATATCTTAAAAAGTTATATAAACGAAGTTTCTACATCAAAAACTCTGGCCGCAGCAAGCCAATAAAAACCAATGTGGGCGTGGCTAATCACAAAAATGCTAATAACTTTTGAACGCAATGTCTGATCAGCACAAAACTTTAATAGTGTTTTCATTATATAACTCAAAGGCTGTGTGTACAATATCGTTTGGTTTGGTCCATAGGTGGCGCTATTGCAGGGTAAAATGTAAAATGGCCATAACTCATGAACCACATGACCAAATAACTTGCAATTTCAGTGGCATGGTGGGGGTCAAAGATACAGACAAGCCATTGATGAAAGTTCAAAGAATATGGCCGCCATCAGCCAATCAGATTTTAGCACTCAATACACAGACTTACTGCTGGCCAATCAACTTGAAACTTGGTAGACATGTACTACTAGTAAGCCTGTACTAGAGGATAACATTTGGTGAGAATCGGTCAATAGGGGGCGCTACAGTAATTAATCAAACCTTTGAGTATTTCAACAAGGCTATTTCTCATTCACTTTGAACTACTGTCATAACCTTTATATCTTATTACATGTCTCTTCTTGACCAAAAAATTTGCCTCAATCAAACAGATTCAGAATCTTTACATTCCAACATTCATCAGTCAGGTGTTTTGTGTCATTCATTACAGCCTGACAATCACATGAGACTGCATTTGTGGGAAGATTTGCGCAATGCTGCTTGGACCCCGTTGATTGCCGCTCGCGGCTATATTTAGGGGTCCAAGCACGAAGTGCTGTGGAACCCTATTGAAATTGTTCCGATTATTATTAGGGGTCCAAGCACGAAGTGCTGTGGAACCCTATTGAAATTGTTCCGATTATTATTATTATTATTATTATTATTATTTTTCTGCCCTAAAAGTGTTTGCCCAGCAAAAACTGTACATACTAGAGCAACTAGATTCGGTAGGTACGTACCCAGTCCCAAGAGTACCTCAGATAATAAAACTTACCCAGATTCGCCACATGGTGGCGCTATAGGAATACATTTTAGTTTTTGGGCTATAACTTTTGATCCATTTGGCCTATCCTCAAAATTCTTTTTTTACAAGATTCCCTAGGTCCTCCCAAACAAATTTCCCATAAGGACCATTAAAGTCCGCCATATTGGATTTTTTTCTAATTTACATTTTGTGAAAAACCTTCAAAATCTATCTCCTCCTAGACGGTTTGACGAAATTGCATGAAACTTGGCATGATCCATCTACTAACGAATATCTTAAAAAGTTATATAAACCAAGTTTGTAGATCAAAAACTCTGGCCGCAGCAAGCCAATAAAAACCAATGTGGGCGTGGCTAATCACAGAAATGCTAATAACTTTTGAACGCAATCTCTGATCAGCACTAAACTTTAATAGTGTTTTCATTATATAACTCAAAGGCTGTGTGTACAACATCGTTTGGTTTGGTCCATAGGTGGCGCTATTGCAGGGTAAAATGTGAAAATGGCCATAACTCATGAACCACATGACCAAATAACTTGCATTTTCGTACGCATGGTCGTGTTCAAAGATACAGACAAGCCATTGAAGAAAGTTCAAAGAATATGGCCGCCATCAGCCAATCAAAGTTTAGCACACATTACACAGACTTAATGAGGTCCAATCAACTTGAAACTTGGTAGATACATACCCAGTCCCAAGAGTACCCCAGATAATAAAACTTACCCAGATTCGCCACATGGTGGCGCTATAGGAATAAATTTAAGTTTTTGGGCTATAACTTTTTATCCATTTGGCCTATCCTCAAAATTCTTTTTTTACAAGATTCCCTAGGTCCTCCCAAACAACTTTCCTATAAGGAACATTAAAGTCCGCCATATTGGATTTTTTCTAATTTACATTTTGTGAAAAACCTTCAAAATCTATCTCCTCCTAGACGGTTTGACAAAATTGCATGAAACTTGGCAGGAACCATCTACTAACGAATATCTTAAAAAGTTATATAAACCAAGTTTCTACATCAAAAACTCTGGCCGCAGCAAGCCAATAAAAACGAATGTGGGCGTGGCTTATCACAAAAATGCTAATAACTTTTGAACGCAATGTCTGATCAGCACAAAACGTTACTGTTGTTTTCTGTATAACACTCAAAGGATGTGTGTACAATATCGTTTGGTTTGGTCCATAGGTGGCGCTATTGCAGGGTAAAATGTGAAAATGCCCTTAACTCCTGAACAAAATGACCAAATAACTTGCAATTTTGTACTCACGGTTCCGGTCAAAGTTACAGACAGGTCATTAATGAGCCTTCAAAAAATATGGCCACCATCAGCCAATCGAATTTTAGTTACACAGACTTAATGAGGGCCAATCAACTTGAAACTTGGTAGATATGTACTGCTAATAAGCATGTACTAAGTTGTTGCATTTGGATTTTTGCCATTTCGAATTTTGTGAAAAACCTTTGGAATCTATGTCCTCTTAGACAGTTTGACCTAATTGCATGAAACTGTGTAGCATGTACTAGTGAAAGTCCTTAATGGTTATATAAACCAATGTTATTAAGAAAAAATATGCCCACAGCATGCCAATAAAAAAACAATGTTGTCGTGGCTTATGACAAAAATGCTAATAAATCCCAAATGATTTGACATAATCATATGCAACTTGTTGAGCTCAGCACTGTAAAATAGTTTGAATCAAACCTGGTGGTGCTATAGAGCTCCAAAAATATTCAGGAAATATTGGTTGCTGAAGGGTCATATGCTATATGAAGTCAAGGGGCCCTGTCTTACACCTGGCACTAAGCGGCGCTAACCCAGACGCAAATGTCTTTACTATCTTACACCCTGCACAGGTGTAATTATAGCGCCCAGTGTTCACGTTGTTTAACTAGTGAGTAATCTTGCACTCATAGCAATCTTGAACCTGGGTTGGTCTTAAGATGAAGTGTGGCCAGGATAAATTTTATTTGCTATCTTGAGCCAGCAGAAAGCGCTTGTGCTAAAACCACCACAAACCTGGTGTAACATCATGTCACAGTTATGTCTATGTTATTTTAGCAGCGCAATATAAGTGTGTCTACATAGGCATGTGCACAATGCGCATACACCCTCCTGTCTGTTATACACAGGGGTGCACACAAGCATGCATACAAGATATCAAGATTACATTGTGAAATAGGGATTAATATTTTCCCCAAAAACAAATATTTTCTCTCCTGCAATAATTGCAAGTTGTCTCTGCAATCCCAGGGAAATGGGCTTGTTTTAAAGCATTAACCAGTAAAAGTGTGTTGGTCATATTTCCATAAGCAGGACATTATAAAACAAGGTAACTATGTGTGAACCTATGGATTCCAAACCGGACAGCTTTTGTGTAGCCTATTTAGAGCCATCATTAAGCCAAAATAACGCTATTTCTGTTATCATGAGAATGCATGTTTTATGAATTTCGGATTAAGCTTGAACTTTGCTAGCTGAAATGCATTGTCTCTGATGTGACTGCTGTAAGAACATAGAATTTATGTCTGACAATGCTTCATTGTATAATAAAACGAAATTTGTTAAACAAGCAGGCTATTTTGGCATTTTCTAAGGTGAGAGGGAAGCCATATTCTGTTTCCTCAATAAAACATAATGTACACCTTATTCTCAGTGGTTGCAGGTACTTCTTAATGAACTTCAACCACATAGGCTATATTTTCTAAAATAACAGCACTGTGGGAAATTACCGGTGAACCCATGCCGATGTTAAACCGTAATGTGAGACATTATTATTGTGTATATCAAAATGCGTCATAATGGTTAGTCTGAATAATATTGATCATGCAGCAACGAGCATATTGATCCATATAGTATATTCCTTGCAAGACACACCTATAATTAATGAAGAGACTCAGTTCAGCCCATTTGCATGTTGCGCTGTGCTTCGCACTCAAAAAACACACTGTCTAACTAGCAAAAGTGGACTTGGTCACACCCTAAATGCAGTTGCACCATGTGTTTAGACCAAGTGCTAAGATTGTCAAGATAGAGCCCAAGCTGTTTCACAGTGATTTGACATGTGAAGTTATTACAGACTAGATTTCATTCGAAAATTCATATATTGGTTAATACAAAATCCTTATAAAATCAAACTCAGCATGATAATACAATTCACCATAATAGTAATTTTGCCAAAGGCAAAAAATGTACAGATAGAAATTTACTAATTGATTCCTTTCTCATGTAATTGTAATTGGTGTATATGTATTACAGATTTCAAAGCAGAAGACGTTGAAAATGAACAGTATTTAAACAAAATAATTAACATTTCCCGCCACTAGATGGCAGTGTTGACCATGGAATTTTATAAAGGTTTTTCCATTTTAAACACGTAATTCAAAGAGATACTCAAGGTGACACACACATAGAAGAGCACAATATAAAGAAATTATTGTATGTTTGTGTTTCACCTTGGTGAAAGTAATAAGTATAATTGTTTATTTTAGTCAACATGAATGTAATAAACAGTGTATATGTATTACACATTTCAAAGCAGAAGACGTTGAAAATGAACAGTATTTAAACGAAATAATTAACATTTCCCGCCACTAGATGGCAGTGTTGACCATGGAATTTTATAAAGGTTTTTACATTTTAAACACGTAATTGAAAGAGATACTCAAGGTGACACACACATAGAAGAGCACAATATAAAGAAATTATTGTATGTTTGTGTTTCACCTTGGTGAAAGTAATAAGTAGAATTGTTTGTTTTAGTCAACATGAATGTAATAAACAGTGTATATGTATTACACATTTCAAAGCAGAAGATGTTGAAAATGAACAGTATTTAAACGAAATAATTAACATTTCCCGCCACTAGATGGCAGTGTTGACCATTATCATTATTATTAAATCAGCTAATTCAGGTAATACTGATATATATATATGTTTGTGTGTGTCTGTAAGCATGGGTGTGTTTTCACCAAATACAAATCGACATTTTCACATGCATTTACATTCTACGCTTATTACGCATACGCCTATATAGGTATTATCGCACAGTTTTGGCTAGATATGACTAATGCAAGATATAATAAGTGCTGCATTAATTTCCGCAACTAACTATGCCTACAACATATTATAAAGACCTATTTCGTAATATGATAGTTTCATATAAACTCATAACATCTATGATCATGACAAGAATAATGCCCCCCTTCCAAATAAAATAACACTTCGGCACGTCATCAAAGACAAGTGGACGTGACACTGATTAAAGTGCTTTATTTTTCTTTGAAGAATAGCCTACCCTACGCTACGACAAATTTGTGATGCTCTGTTTGGTGTCAAACAGGATACAATGTTCTGGCTTGACCCAGACAGTGCTCTTCGTTTCGACATGTTTCTGTCAAAGAAGTGAGAGCAAAGCGCTGTATGTACGTAGGCCTACTTAGTTCGTAGGTAGGCTAGTCAATGCGTCCAAGCTAGTTCATACTTTGTTTATACAATTTATGCATTTTCCCATAAGCGCTTTTGTGTGTTCGTGGTGCAACAATTTTTTCTTTAGCCTATTTTTTTTTTTTTTGCGCGCCACAATGCTTTTATACCCATCTAGTTTAACTCGGTTCTCACAACGTTAGCTACACTGAAATAACTCGGTATACCCGAGTCAATAACAATCAATAAAGCATGACAGTTTGACAGAACAATCGATAATAGGCAGTTCTCATTAATACTATTAACACCATATCGAATTGGAGGCTAGCCTATATTTCATATTATAAAACGGGTAATTCTGACCACGCATTATGATTGGTTGAGAGGCATTCAAAGCTGTGTCTATATTCGCGATATAGTACCCCTATGATGCAATAATGCAGCTGGACGTTTAAATTAATATCACTCCGCACGTCTGCAGCAAAAACTTTCTGATGCTCGGCTGGAGGCTAGAGAAATCATGTGAGTGGACATAAAATCCAAAGCTACTGGAAACCAAATCCACTGGAAAGGAAATTAACGGCGGAGTGACATTCTCACTGGAGAGCCATAGATTTGTCTCTTTTATGCTAGTAACGATAGCAACAGTTTAAGCTTAGCTACAGCTGATTCATGAAACCGGTTAAAACATTAAATCTGCAGATAAAAACGTTTGTATACGGCACGTTACAGCAACTTTAATCTACCAAACGATTTTTGTGGTTGGAGGTGCAGTATTTATTCAGTTTGGAAATACGAATTTTGTAGGAATTTAGCTAGCTAGGCTTAGTAATTAGCTATTTAGCTGCAAGTTAACGTGAGAAACAGTCTCCCGACTGGTTGTGTGAAAGCAAATTAGCTAACGTTACTTCAGATCTGTATACGCTGTAGCCTATATAGATAACTGTTTTAGCTAACGTTATAACTATTAGCTACATTATATTATTATTATGTTATTAGCACATAACGCTAGCTATTAGTCCGTTTGCTAAGTAGCATTCCATTCCTAGCTTTCTTTGTCTTGCATGGCAACAGTTACACTGGGGACTATTTACTCTGCTGCTGAAATTAAATTCATAACGTTAATTAAGAACTTTTTTATTAAAAGTGTGCCTTGTCCTTATATATTAGTTAACCTGCTATTTCTACAATAATGTTGCATTGCTGGCTAACAACTTAATGTTATTCCTTCCAGGTGTACTTAGCCTACTAATGTCATCAGAATTACAATTAATATTCTCACGTAGAGTGGTACTAAAAGTTACCAGCTCTCTTACCAGATGTTCATAATCTAAACAAACAGAAGCTCAAATAACATCATATACAGTAATTTCAGCGAAAATATCATCCTTGTGCACTCGGTAATCATATGTGAATTTTCGTTTCCAATAAAGACTGCTGTAAAGCTGTTGCTAAACCTTATTTGAGTGGATTTAGGTGGTTATTTTAAAAAAGTTAGCAAAAGACAACAGTTATTTTTGCCTTCTATATAACAAAAAGGTTTGTCTTCATAAAGAAGACAATATCTCAAAACATCTAATAAAGCTTAAAATAAAGACAGCTATTTTCGACTTGATCTGTGTCTTATGTTTGCTCTGTAGATTTGTACATTTACACATACTCTGATTAACATTATTTTGGTGAACATATATACAAAGGGGAAAAAACACAAACATATACTGGAATATTTCATATTTATTTCAGTGTTCAAGAAATTGATTTAACAATCAACAAAGATGACAAATATAACAATACATGAAATAGAACTATTATGGGAACAATTGTATGCTGCTGCTTGTAAGTATTTCACCAAATGGTGAATCCAGTTCAGACACTGTATTGCACTAGAGGTGTGTTCCATCTCAGTTGACAATTTGAATCTCTGTTCACTACTACGCTCAAACATTGTTACATTGCTTGGTAAATCTCATAGCTTGTAAAACAAGAAAAAGGGATAGATTACATCAGTTCCACAGAAGATGTATGTTTCTTTTCACAGTTCTGAATGGATGTGGATGTTATTCACTGACAAGAAGATGGTATGTGGTTTGTTAAATGGCAAATTTGTACAACGTAAAACTCAGATTTTCCAATTTTAAGCTCCTTGTATTCTATTTACATGTTTTTTTTGCAAACAAATTTTTTTGCCTGTCTTTGAAACGTGCCTGTGGTCTACACTGAGTTACATTACATTGAGTCACAGAGCCTCTGCCAAATTCCAAACAGAAATGCTAGACCATCTACCTTATCTGCTAATGTCACAACATTACTTTTCTGTATCATCATTTCCATGTTAAAGGCTACAGCCACAGCATTTTATGGAGACAAAAACATTTTCTTATATAATACATCCACAGAGCTTGATGCAGAATGAAAGTATTCCTAAAAATAAATATATATTATGAATTTATCATTACAAAAATTGTTTTACAAACCATAAAAGAGAGATAGTTTTTATCTCTGTCTAAGCTGTCAGAGTTTGGTTCCCAGTGTTGTGCCATTCGTTTTTCGGCTCCCCTGCAGATCTCTCTCCCCCCTTCAGTATAAATACGCTAGCTAAGCTACACAATATGCTATGAACACCCTATGCTTTTCTTTGACTTATTTTCTCCAGTTAAAATGAAAACGACAATGGATTGTGGTATGAGGATTGTAAACACCAGTTGTGTTATGAAATGCAATCTCCATATGAGACACTAGGGGGGTGAGATGCTGGATCTATAGCCTTTAAGCCAAATGTACATTACATTGAACATTTACAGTACAGCAGTATAATTATACTGAAAGTCACACATTAAAAAGAATGCCATCTTTGTATCTTTTTGCACATTGTTCTGCAGCTTATTCTTCCAATTGAAAGTGCTAATTTACAGAAACATGTACTTGTTCTTAAACGTTGACATATACATCAATCTAGGTTAATACACTAGCAGATGTTCCTTCCAAGGCACATTAAGTCACCTGCATTTTTGTCATACTACAAACAACAAGTATGAACAAGTGCTGTATTTCCCTAATAGCACACAATGTTACGTAATACATCTTTGTGCTCCATAGCACAGCCTCATACAGGTGCAATTTATTAATTACTTAATTAATTAATATGCTTGCATGCCTCAGTTAGAGTACAGTGCATTCAGAAAGTATTCAACATAAAAAAATTCAATATCACATTTACGTATTCAGACCCTTTACTCAGTACATTCTTTAACCACCTTTGGCAGCGATTACAGGCTCAAGTCTTTTTGGGTGTGATGCTAAAAGCTTGGCACACCTGAATTTGGGCAGTTTTTCCCATTCTTCTCTGCAAATCCACTCAAGCATTGTCAGGTTGGATGGGGTGCGCTGCTGCACAGCTAATTTCAGGGCTCTCCACAGATGTTTGATCAGGTTCAAGTCCGGGCTCTGACTAGGCCACTGAAGGACATTTAGAGACATGTCCCAAAGCCACTCTTGCATTGTCTTGGCTGTGTGCTTAGTGTCATTGTTCTATTGTAAGGTGAACCTTCCCCCCTATCTGATGTCGTCAGCACTCTGGAGCAGGTTTTCATCAAGGATCTCTCTGTACTTTGCTCCGTTTATCTTTCCACAGATCCTGAGTAGTCTCCCCGTCCCTATCGCTGAAAAACATCCCCACAGCATGATGCTGCCAAGTGATGACCGGTGCCTGGTTTCCTCCAAACGTAACACATTCAGGCTAAAGAGTTCAATCTTGCTTTCATCAGACCAGAAAATCTTCTTTCTCATGGTCTGAGAGTCCTGTAGGTGCCTTTTGGCAATCTTTTACTGAGGAATGGCTTCCGTCTGGCCACTCTACCATAAAGGCCTGATTGGTTGAATACTGCAGAGATGGTTGTCCTTCTGGAAAGTTCTCCCATACCCACATAGGAACTCTGGAGCTCTGTCAGAGTGACTATTGGGTTCTTGGTCACCTCCCTGACCAAGGCCCTTCTCCCCCTATTGCTCGGCAGCCAGCTCTAGGAAGAGTCTTGGTGGTTCCAAACTTCCTCCATTTAAGAATGATATAGGCCACTGTGTTCTTGGTGACCTTCAATGCTCCGGAATATATTTTGTACCTTTTGCCAGACCTGTGCCTCAACACAATCCTGTCTCGGAAGTCTACAGACAAATCCTTCGACCTCATGGCTTGGTTTTTGCTCTGACATGCACTGTGAACTGTGGGACCTTATATAGACAGGTGTGTACTTTTCCAAATCATGTCAAATCAATTGAATTTACCAGAGGTGGACTCTAAATCAACTTGTACAATCATTTCAAGGATGATCAATGGAAATAAGATGCACCTGACCTCAATTCTGAGTGTCATAGCAAAGGGTCTAAATACTTATGTAAATGTGATGTTTCAGTATTTTTTTTAAATAAATGAGCAAAAATTTCTAAAAACCTGTTTTCCCATTATCATAATGTTCTACTATCTGTAGATTGATGAGGAAAAAAAATAATTTAATCCATTTCAGAATAAAGCTGCAACATAACAAAATGTGGAAAAAGTGAAAGGGTCTGAATACTTTCCAAATGCACTGTATATGCTCATTTAAACAGTGTAATAATAAATACTATCATTTTTTACATGTACACATTGCATATGCAGGTAACACTGACCTTAAATACATACATACATTTCATGTGTTTTTTTGCTTAACAAACATGTCAATGTAGGAGCCACACATAAATCTGCAGGGATTTTGTGCTCCATTTGCCACACATAAATATGCAGGGAAGTTTCTGCTCTATTTCAGTACTCATATACAAATGTACAATATTACTGTAAGTTAACTTACTGTCTTCACCGTGACTTCACAAACACACAAAAACTAATGAAGGCACCATACCCACATAATTTAACATTGACATTTTACACACATTCAAAAAATAAACTTTATATGAATTGCTTTACAATATATACATCATATGGAAACAATTTAATTATATGTGGCTAGTAGCCTATGTACTTTTCCACTTCATACAAAAAGTACTTCAAATAGCTTGCTTACTTGCAAATCTGACAAGTTGGCCCCCTAATTCATGAATACACTTATGTATAGCAGTATAATAATTCTGAATCAAATTTTTAGAAGAGTGCTGCAATAAAACTACAAATAAAATTATATGGTATGAGTCCGCATTTTCATCTTCAAGACAAATTTGCGGACTTGGTTGTCAATACATTGACAAATACATGTAAATAGTGTGTAATAATTTAAAATGAAATGAATTGTGCTTATAAAATCAAAAGTCAAACGGAATTCATACCCATACATACCCACAGGGGCTGTCCATGTCTTCTTCATACCCCCGTACCCCCCTCCCCCAAAATGAGTGGACAATTACATTACACAGACTAGAAAAACATCTTTACAAATATTGTCATTGGTCTCCTAACCATTCTTATCCCGTTTAATAAAAAAATCCATTACTACACATTCATGGCAGCTAAAATACGTTGGCATTATGTCAACATTAATGCAATCAGTAGCAATATCTTTAATATATATGTGATCGATTAATGTCCCATATTCAGTGGTTGCATCTTTTACAACTTGAGTGAATCCACACTGTTCCATAACCTTCTGAACAGAACATGTCACAAACAAATTCTCATTAAAATCACCCATGATTATCTTACCTCCAGAAAATGCATTCACCTGATCAATCACAGCCATCAGCTTACTCTGGAATGCACCAAGCTTGTATGATGGTGGTCTGTACAAGAGTGCCACAATTGATTTCAGAGGTTCAATAGTAAACATCAAACATTCAATGTTAATACATGGTACATTTATTATACTACAGTCAACACCTTCTTTGCAATACATACCAACACCACCATGCTGCTGTTCTTTCAGTTCAGCAAATATTTCTTCACTTTTGTCATATGAAAGGCATCTAGGTTTGCTATGAAATAAAAATCCAGTCAGATTAGTATCATCATTGGAATCTTTGTGTGTTAGCCATGTTTCTGTGACACAAATGATGTCTGCCTCTGTATACCTTTGATCTTGCCTTATTTCTTCAAAATGTAATTTCAGTCCTTGAACATTGTGCAAAACAATCTTGTGTGCTGGTTGTGAGACTTTATTAAAAGGTTCAATAAATGCAGGCATGCCTTCAATACAATTCTCAATGGTGTCTTTGGCATATATAGCACTCTGCTTAAAATCTTCTATGATAAGTCCTTTCAATGATGTCACACGACTCAATGCCACATATGCTTGCCCAGGAGCAAAAATCTTTTTCAGTGAGACTACAGCCTTTTCCACTGTTAAACCCTGTACTTTGTGCACAGTACAAGCCCAAGCTAATTTCAAAGGAAATTGACGTCTTGTCCCACTATTATTAGTTACTCTTTCCTCCTCTGGCTCAATTGGTGTCGCTTTTTCCAGTCCAATATGTAAGCTTGGCTTCTTGGCTCTTGTTGTTTTACCAACCTTTTCGTGATCAAAGGTAATATATATTCTCGATGGAAAAGTGTCATCATCTTCATAACATACCTTAGAAACAGTGCCAAATACCCCATTTACAAGTCCATCTGAAACATCAATGTTTTTAAGTAGCATTACACGTGCACATACACCAAGAGTGAGTGATCTTTCTAGACAAGTATTGAAAACTTTGACATGGTGTCCACTTTTTCGTTCCATTCGACCAGTTTTAGCTATCCTCTCAAAATCCTGAGCCTTAATGAAAATTACATCGGTGCATATTTTATGTAACATCCTAAAGTTATGCTCATCAACCTCTCTGTTTGTTGCATAAATGTGAATATCAATACTATCTTCTCCTTCACCTGTCTCACATTGCTTTAGCGCAACAACATCTTCTTCTCGAAATGGTTCATCTTTTTTGTGTTTCCTCATGCGATTCAGTAATTGTGCAAATTGTGTGTCTTTCTGTCGAACAATATCTGTCAGTTCAATCACAGCAAAATTATTAGCCCATAAATCGATACCTTTTGGCTCAGAATATAGAGGTTTTCCTTTAACTGGGGGTAACTGATAAAAATCTCCAACTGCAATAACAGAAACTTTTCCAAAAGGAGAGTAGTCACCTGTCTGTTTAATCTGTCTCAATCTTCCGTGAATATATGCAAGCAATTTATGGTCTACCATAGATATTTCATCAATAATTAATATTTTCAGGTTTCCCAGCTTTGCTCTCAAAGAATTAATTTTTTCTTCCCTCAGTGGCTGATAAGGTAGTGTTGCATCTGTTCCAATTGAAAAGCTATTGTGTATTGTTGCAGCATTAATATTATAGGCAGCGACACCAGTCGGAGCTGTTAATAACACATGTGTTTCATCAGGGTTATGTGTCGACTTTGATAAGATACGGCATGCTTCATAATATATTGCCTTTATTAAGTGAGATTTACCAGTGCCAGCACCTCCAGACACAAACACATGAAATGGTTCAGGATTTTCACCATTTGTTTTTTGTAAACACCAGTGACGAATTCTATAAAAAATCTGTGACTGTTTTTCATTCAGTGAGCGCAGCAATAGTATTGCATCCTGCTTTTGCATTCTGTAGGGGTTATTATCAATGGCAAAAGTCTTATCTTTATTTGGTTCGAGATCTGGTATGATTTCATAAGATTCCTCAGTATCTGTTCTTTGATCTTTCATGCTTTCAAGACATTCTAACCGTTCCAGTTCAGCCTCAGGACAAATTTGTGCCCAAGCATCTTCCATTGGGCCATTCATTTCTAGATCTTCTTGAGCTTTTTCTATGTTGTCAGCTTCTTTCTCAAACAATTTTCTGTTTGAGTCCACTATGAATTTCACAGAGTAAAGTTCATTATCACATTGTTTAACAAATCCTGTGTTATAGAAATCTTCAAACATCTTGAAGTTTGATGGTTTTAACTGACAATCAACATAATAAGGCAAAAACAGTTGCAAAATACTATGGTAGTATTTCTCAGGGTTTTTTGTTGGTGAAAATCGAGCGTATCGCACAACTGCAACTTTTGTACGTGTCCTTTTCTTCACAAATCCTAATGTATTGGCCAACTTTATACTGTTCGCTGCTGAGCTCTCAGATTTTGACAACATTCTGTACTCCGATGCAAAGCCTGCCAGACACATTCCAGAAAATTCCTTTGTTTTGGGTCTTGCTTTATATTTGTCTACAATACTATTCATCCAAATGTTTTCTTTGTCTATGTCACCTCTTTCAGTTTTCTTTTGAATAACAGTGAGTGGAAGACTCATCTTTACTGCACCTTCACCAGTTGGAATGAACTGTACCTTTCGAGAACCCTCTTTTAGCCTCAGGTTAGCCAGGCGATACACACTTTCTTGTGCAGAAACTTCACGATTATGAAGGAAAACACTGCCAAGTTTTTTTAAAGCTTGTTTGGCATCTACATTGCCTTCATTTGTTACCTCTTTTTGTGCATGATCTAACAGCAAACCCATTTCTCTTTCTGCTTTTGAAATGTACGATATGATGTAAACTATACAAGAGTATGCATCAACAACATACTGAATGTCCATGTTAGCATTCCAGCACCGCAAAAGGTCTCTGTTGTATTGATTTACCCAAATGTCACAGGGTTTTCTTTGTAAAACAATGCTGCTTTTTTTCGTCATTTTCCTGTAAGCTGTTTCAAATAAAACTTGATTTATACCAACAGAGGCAAACAAAGAGTCTACCGAATCATGGGTTGTTTCAGGATTCATCAAAGCTTCCCTTACTCTTTTCATAATCACTTCTGCTTCCTCTTTTCTCATAGATGGACCCTCATTAGCATTATTTGCTTTTTCATGATGTTCTTTCTGATCACATTTATTAACATCATTTTGCTTAGCTGGCTCTTCTGCGTCTTTACCTCTTGTGATAAAAGTGCTCTCACTTGGTGGCCGTGGGAAGTTGAATCTGCAAGTTGTTCCCTTCTTTTTGCACGTCTTTGAATGTCTTTTGCTGTGTTGTTGCACACTGGACACTATTTCATGCATTTCAGTATCATCAACAGGTGGCATCTCACATGTCACAATACGATCTACAAATGACACAATGTCACAATCATCATCTTTGTCAATTTGAGGTGCGTCTTCCACCCAGAACAGGCAATGAACATGAGGTGAACCCCGTTGCTGAAATTCCACTCTGTAAAAGTAGTCACTTATTTTTCCAATGGGTTCTGCTGGTGACAAGATAACATTTTTTAGAAAACAATGGAATCGATGATCAAACATTCTGGCAGCCGTAACAGGATTCCTTTTTAGTATGCCGCATCTCTCAGACCAGTCCAAATCATCAGCGCTGATGTGTCTGCCCTCCTGTTTTAGAATACTTTCCATCATTTCTTTCCATCGCATATCAGCTGAAGAAAAAGAACAAAACCATGTCGGGATACCCAGTTGTCTGACCATAGCAAACAGATCTTTTTGTGCACTTTGCCAAAAAACAGGAGTGCCCCTGATGGGCTTCAGAAATTTGTACCCCTCATCAAAATTAAGAATCTTTTGAAGTGAATCTTTGTTTGTCAGCATTTCTGAGGTAATGTTTGCTTTTGCTCCTGTGTCATAACCTTTCCTCAGCGCAATAGATACATTGGACATAACTTGATTAATCTCAGATAAATACTGTCCATAAAAAATATAGTCCAAGTTCTTTGAGAATCTTCCATCTGCATTCAGTATTCGTGTATTCAAATATCTACATAGTGTCAACTTCTCTTCCCTGGCATCATGAAATGTACCGGTTCCTTTTGGAAAAAGAACTGGGAAACATTTGGCTTCATTGGTCTCATCCATTAAAATTCTCACTGGACTGTTTCCTTCTGCCGGGGCCACAGACATAATGCCATCAAAGTGCTGATCCAACACCTCTTGCGCAATGTCCACAGGTTGTAAACACGTATCCATGAACATGCCATGCTGCTGTCTGTCATGTAGTGACTCATCAATGTTTTCATCATTTGATTTTCTCTCAGCACAATCCTCATTGTCAACACAACTGTGATCACATATGTCATCAGCATAACCATATGAGTCTTCCTCAGTTTTACTCAGTGGATTAATCCATTCAGTGTTAAATTGTATATTCTCATACCATTTGTTGTGTTCTTTTAAATATGACAAAGCACCCTGTACTTTGTCAGTGTGTACATATTGATATTCATAATGCCCTTTGTAAGTTAACTTTCTCTTTAGTTTCACACGAATCATCAAATCCTCATTTTCTGATCTTGGAAGCACATTTGCTACTTCTGTAACGTTTGATGGAACACATGTGACAGGACCATGTACACCATTTTGTCCGCCTTTTGGTAAAGCAAGCATTTTCATAAATGGAATGTGTATTGCGATTAAATGTTGCTCAAGTGAGTTTAAACTGTTCAACTCTTGTGGAATAGGGTCCAAAGCAAGATTGTTTGCAACACTTTCCCCAGGCATTCTGCCATCAAGAATCTTTCTGTGACAAGTGTAACAAATCCATAGTACACCAGATGGGCCTTTTTTGAAACTGCAGTCAAGCATACAAGTATCCCTGCATTTATGAAGGTATGTTTCAGTTATGCATATTTTTGCTATTGAAGTAACCTCATTTCCTCTTCTGAAATATTGGTCTTTCTTGCAAGTTATTACTTGATGTTTGAACAGTTGTCGATGACATACTGAACATGTATACTCTGGACCAGTGCTTACTTTTTCTCTAAATTGTTGAAAAACACCATCTATTTCCTCCCTTTTATTCATTGCTTCAGTTCTTCTCTTTCTAGTACTCGTTTTAATGCTGTTAGCATAACAACTATCAGATCTGTACTTATCAAACACATATTGTTTCACAGTTGCTCTGTGCTGTTCATCTGTTTCATATTTCATAATACTGGCTTTTTGTACCTTTGCTCTGTGCTGTTCATCTGTTTCATATTTCATAATACTGTTTTTTTGTACCTTTGCTCTGTGCTGTTCATCTGTTTCATATTTCATAATACTGCCTTTTTGTACCTTTGCTCTGTGCTGTTCATCTGTTTCATATTTCATAATACTGGCTTTTTGTACCTTTGCTCTGTGCTGTTCATCTGTTTCATATTTCATAATACTTGCTTTTTGTACCTTTGCTCTGTGCTGTTCATCTGTTTCATATTTCATAATACTATTTTTTTGTACCTTTGCTCTGTGCTGTTCATCTGTTTCATATTTCATAATACTGGCTTTTTGTACTTTTTCTCTGTACAGTTCATCAGAGGTGTATTTTAAACAGGTATGCTTCTTGACAGATTCTTTGTAATGTTTATCTTCGTGGTATCTTTTAACTCCCTTTTGGACTTTGTCATTTCGAAAGTCTACATTAACTTTATATTGTCTTTTTTGTCTTTCAAGTTTATGCTGACTCGTTGTGGCATGACAAAATATTGCATCTTCCGCTGATCTATCACAGAAATTTGCACAGACATCAACATCTCTACTTTTTACACATATAACAATTTCATAATGACACTCATTACAATGCTTAAGGTAAATTGCCGTTTCCTCATTTGTCTTTCTGTTTGATTCAACAAAATTGGATGTAGAATATTTCAACCACTTCTTGCGACTGTATGTAAAAATATTTACGCCAAGTAGATCTGCAGCTGCCTGTATTTCCACCTCAGTTGCCCAACTTCCAACATACTTCATTCGTGATGTTTTCACATAATTATCAACAGAAGAATACCCATGTCTGAGATTATGTATGTACTTGGATGGATTGTTCTCCATATGCTTAACCACAGCAAGTCTGATTTTTCTGTGATCAGTTTCACTTCCACTGATTGCAAACGATAGAGATCTGAAAAAGCAGTTACCATCACCCACAATAGCCTTTGTCTGACAAGGATCACCCACTGGAATTGTTTCAGAAGTCTGAAAATAATCTTTTGCATAGTGTACAATATTCAACCTTGAGCAAAGTCTTTGCTCTTGCTGCACTGTCAAAGGAGAAAATTGAAAAGTGCCCTCAGATTCATTCACCAACATAACTTCATCTGCATTATTTTTAGACACTTTTAAATCATTGCTCTGATTACCAATAGTTGAACTCCGAATAGCCATATTACCTTTGTTTACATGGTTACTTCTCTTTGTCTCAGATGCGGTTGTATTATTCATCAGACAGCACTTACTACCATATTTGTTTTCCCCTTGCAACAATTCGCTGTAGAATTGTGTACCAATTCTGTTGGCACATGCAGCATTTTCATGTTCATCTGACAGATTTGATCTTACCATGTCAAGAACTGGCCTCTCCCTGGTTAAATAAAGGTCTCCGACATTGACAGCACAAGCATCATTTTTCAAGCAATTGTGACGGTCCTCAGCCATAGCAGGTTTACCTGTCAGCACTGCACTGTAGAGCGGACGACTGTTACAGGAACTGATGTTCTCAAACGGCTCACATTCAAGGGTTTGGTCCTCCGTGTCAATGCCCGTCACAAATGTATTGACTCCTGTCACCTCAAACTGCTTACCAACAGCATGCAATGAGTGTCCTAGCTTCAAAAGGTGTCTGTACAGGTTTTCAATACTATCATGGAAAGTCACGACACTTGTACCATTTCCATCTTGTAGGCCTTCAGGGCTGCGTGTATGAGAGTCAATCACAGCATACCATTCACTTTGTCTAACAACTGCACATGTGTTATCATGTAGAGTTAGCAAACATGTGTCAAATTCGAAAAACACCCTCTGAATTGCTTCATCCAATGTTACCAGGACATTCTGCAAAGCTTCTTCATACACAGACACACCAATTACACCAGTCAAAGAATCACCGTAGTTTATTGACACAAATTTGTCACACAGTACATGTTCCCTTGGCAATTCACTTACTGCAACATATCCATGCACCGGATCTTGGATTCTGCCTGCTGTGCTCATCGAACCATACAGTGCGTTCCCCTGAAGTAGAATCTCATTGAGGTCCCCCGTAGTCCATGTCAAAACATTTTTCAGGACACTCATCATTATTGCAGTTAGACTATTGGGAACACATTGCCTACCTGCATACTGGGAAAACTGTGGGTCAGCTTGATGAAAGGAGCCCTGTATGTATAATACATGGGGAAAATCAGTTATATCACAGGTTTTGCCAGAATTGTTAATGCCAGAGTTGCCAAAGTTGTCAAAGTTGTTAATGCCAGAGTTGCCAAAGTTGCCAAAGTTGTTAATGCCAGAGTTGCCAAAGTTGTCAAAGTTGTTAATGCCAGAGTTGCCAAAGTTGCCAAAGTTTTGAATGCCAGAGTTTTGAATGCCAGAGTTTTGAATACCAGAGTTTTGAATACCAGAGTTTTGAATGCCAGAGTTTTGAATGCCAGAGTTTTGAATGCCAGAGTTTGTGTTTATTTTAGGAGGACACAAAACCTCATGAACCTTTTGATAAGGGAGAGGGTCAACTCCGTCAGTCAAAGTCTTTTTTGAATGAGTAGGTAGAACCTTGTCAGACACAGTCACGTTGGGTGAGCAGTCGGCCCACCTCCTCTTCATGGCCTCGGAACGCTGGTTTCCCCGCTTGCGTGGCATCTAAAAGCAACACATATGTTAACATCTTAACATACGGCCACACAATGCCTAATAAGTTCCATTCTTGGAATTTCATGTGCTCAGGTATGCATCATCAAACAGTAATCATTACTTTACTTGAAAATTAATCATCAACTGCCATTCTCAAGGTGTCACTAAGTACTATCATCTTATAAATGGTTACACAAACACCCCATTTAACTGAACAATTATATAATCGATCATGAACAGAAAATTGTCCACACATAATTATGTAATATAAATGGTATAACAATTGTTTCCCATTTCAAATGAAGTTACAGCATTAGTCAAGAGTACCGACAGCTGAAGGTCATGGTGGTTTGTAACATTGTGAAGCTCGGGCTACACAATCATAGTACACTGAGAAGTTCAGCTAAAGACCAATTAAGCCAATTCTGCAAATACTTCAGAAGACTATAACAATGGGATGATTGTTAAAGGGTTTAGAAAAAAATATATCAACCACATAGCAGTGCAAGGACAAAGGGGCAGATTCACAGTTGAGATAAGCACACGCAAATGGGACTTCTGCATAGCTTAAGCTATTTGTGATTGACATTTGACTTATCTGCTGTTCTACACATCTCTCTAGTATATACGCAGCATTACATCCCCTGCGGGGTGGGGATTTCATGAAAATGCGGTCTGTCTGGAAGTCATGCAGGATATGCATATTCAGTTTTCACAAGCATTTTTTTCTGCGCAACTCCCCCAGCTAACTTTTGTTTAAATAACCGCCTAAATCCACTGAAATTGTTAAATAAACAAAAATTTTCTTTGATGGTATGTAGTATACATTTTACATGCTAAAATAGCGTATGGAAAAGTTGCCAGTTGTCCACAACATATTTCCTAAACAGTACACATACAGCAGCATGCATCCCACAACGTTGCATCCCACAACGTTCTCGCACAGAGTGATACTAAAAGTTACAGGCTCTCTTACCAGATGTTCATAACTTCAATCTAAACAAAAGCTGAGACAATCACATACAGCAATTTGCGCAAAAATATCATCCTTCTTCACCTGGTAATCATATGTGCATTTTCGTTTACAACAACAACACTTGTAAAGCTGTTGTTAACTTATTTGAGTGGATTCAGGCAGTTATTTAAACGAAGGTCAAAGGTTAGCTGGGGGGGGGAATAAATCCAATGGCAAGATACTAATTGTTAGCATTGTTCCAATTCAGGCTTAGCCAATCTTAGCAACACTACAGCCTTACATACCATTTTGGTGGTAAGTAAAACTTTTTCAAAATGAGTGAATTATCCCTTTAAGGCATTGTCACTCACCTGATTTCAAATGTCCACCAGAGGAACAATCCGGCCAAGGAACATGGAAAAGAACACAGTTACACTGATTGTTTTTCACAAGCAAGTTAAATACAAGCAGAATTCTGAAAGAAAAGGAACCACACATTATGTTATGCAACTGCACCATCCCCTTTTCCGTTTACATCACTTTTAAATACATTCTACAAACAACTACCTAGCTCACACTTGTATACCAATCACATGGAAAACACTTCACAAGGCTAACTTTACATTGCTACTTAGTCCCATACAAACAGTACCAACAAAAGAAACAAACATAAGCATGTTCAGAATAACTTAAGAGCATTTACCCATGCGCATAATTTTACTCAAGAAAATTACCTAGAAAATGTAGTGCACTCCCATCAGGGAATATTGTGTAAAGACAAGTTGATACAATTAATTCCTTTTTCATTTTATGCAAGTTGCTTAATAAGCGGTACATATGTCTAACTAGGAATTAAAATGGAAATAATTGTTCCATTCTTCATTCTAAAATTCTTTCCATCAGGTATTAATCAGTTCAAAATTGAATAATATTCTATACATTTTACCTAATTTATTCAACTAAGGCTATGTAACTTCACATCAATTACTAAGTAACTAGCACAATAGATTAAATTACAAGTAAACACCACAAAGGTTTAAAGAGTGCATATCATCTCATTTATATATTAACCACTTCACTGTCCCTCATTTTTGTGAGTATTCTCATCTATAAAACAAGTTTTCTCTCATACTGGTGTTTCATAAGGTTCTCACACATACCATTTTGTTCTTTTGTACATTCTGCAGGCTTCTGATATTTAAGTTTTAGACACTGGCTAAGACGTAGCCTACCTTGTAAACATTACAATACTTCCTACAACCAAACTACTGAGACACCCAATTAAGAACAAACCCCGTTTCTTACAAACTTGCCCTACACATAGCTCACTAGATACTTACTGTAGAAAACCACACTTATTTTACCCACAGCTGAAACAAAGCTACATCGCGAGATAATTGCATCATTCTTAAACAGTGGCTGTGTCAAATTGCATATCGCCCTGCCATATAAACATGTCTCAGTCATGTCCACTGAACCACATATTGACATACCATACAAACATTGAATTAAAACATGCCTTTTCTACTTCGGCCTCAGTTCAAATATACATATTATTCTCGCTCACCTGATTTGAAATGTGCGAGAGGAACAGTCCAACCAATGAACATGGGGAGAAAAAATAGTTACTCAAACTTTTCTTCACAAACATGCGATAAATACAATCAACATTATGAACAAAATAAATAAATAAAACATTGTACCATGCTACTGCACTATCCCCTTTTTCATTTCATTTTTAAATGCATGCAACCAACTAACGTTAGCCAGCCAGCTCACACGTGCACATCACCCACGTGTAAAACACGTGTAAAACCTCGTTAGCTAAGTTAGTTCTTATTCGAGTAGAAAGGCAAGGACACAAACATCAGACAAAAAATAGCTCTCAACTTATAAATGGTCAAACTAATTTATGTTTTGCCTTTAAACACTTACTAACGTTATCAGAAGCTTCCTGGCTAGCTACTTGCGCAGTTAACATTGCTAAATAAGCTACTGCGTGTGACGATGGCTACCTTAAATAGGCTACCTACAACTTAAGACATTTGTACCACTTCAACCATAATAAAACGCGAAAAAACGAACTATGGCATCTTATACACTACAAAATTCTTTCACTAAAATAACTGGAACAGTCATTTGAAAAATAGGCTTTAACGAACACATTTCAGTTAAATGCAAGCAACGTTACCGAATTCCGTTAACGTTAGCTGAACTCCATCCACGTGTAATGTAAAAGGGATGCACAGCGAACGTTGTCTCCGCATTTCTCAACAAGTTCAAGCTGTTTAATAGTTACTTTTTTTCTCGCGTTTCTCTTAATGTTACCATAACGCAAACGATGCCTTATAAATGCAAAACTCATACCGTTTAGCCATTTTCCAACTACCGCAGGCGACCTGGTAGCTAAACTATACAGCTAGCTAGCTAACGTTAACGTTACCTAACAACACGTGTCAAGAAACAGTAGCATACCTCGCTAGCTACAACTTACAACTTTACTTCATTAAATCATAATACACACGAAAAACCAACACGTAATCGTGTCTGTAAGTGCAGTACAAAAAATTCCACACCAAATGTCTAACTAGAACAATAATTAAGCAATCACTAAAAAATATATAATTCTCAGACGGGAAATCCACACTCACCTCTCAAAATGATCGCCAAAGTAAACTGCTTTTTCTTCTTCACGTCATAGGTAATGTGGCAGATCAAAGCAAGCGAAGTGCATTGCTGCCACCTACCGGAGGGTGAGCTAAGACATAGCCATGCCATTTTATATCCTAATGCCTAACCCAGTCTTGCCCAAAAAGGACAGAATCACCCTATATATCTAAATTCTTCGCTGATCAAGACTCAGCAGTGTTTTAAGTGAACACATCTCAACCCCTAACCCTGACAATTGATCCAAAGTGGTTCTTCTTCATTGAGCTTTTGGTAGATGTGATCATAATGTTAAAGCTGCATACCACCACCAACCATACTGGAGTCCGTAGTTAATGTCATGAAGTCTTGACATTTTACATTGTATTTCCTAACCCTGCTGTGTAATTAATAATCTCAACAAAAAAAAAACATTTTTAAAGTTACTCACAGATAGTTCTTCGTAGGCTATGTGTAAGTCAAATTTGCAAAAACTAGGCTTGCCTTTAAAAGTATTGACATCAAAATGTGGCCAAGTTACAATTAACACTATTGCCTATCATAGCTCACACTAATTATACTAGCTCTATTACAAAGCCATGCAATCCAATCTTTCCGAAATTATTTAAAGTAACTTGGCCCTGTGTTTTTTCATCTTACCTTGTGAAAGCAATGTGGTCATTCAAACTTTAAATGTCCAATAACGAAAATTGCCTCATGTTTTAAATAGTTGACGAATAATTACACTCCAGAAAGGATATGTTTACACTTTGTTGTCAGCTTGACTTGTACAGAGTTTAAATATTCACGGCTGCTACAAATTTCTGTACAATTCACAAACAGACTTTTATACCAAGAAACATATACCATAGATATGACCTAGAAAACAGCTGACATATTGCATTTTTACAAACCTATCCAGACATGTTTGCCCCATTAATGTACCCTACTGTATGTTTGTGGGTCACATGATGCCAAATAAGTATTAGTACTAATTTTCTGAACATTTTAAATAATAGCATTTTAAAGCATTAACCAGTAAAAGTGTGTTGGTCATATTTCCATATGCAGGACATTATAAAACAAGGGAACTATGCGTGAACCTATGGATTCCCGACCGGACAGCTTTTGTGTAGCCTATTTAGAGCCATCATTAAGCCAAAATAACGCTATTTCTGTTATCATGAGAATGCATGTTTTATGAATTTGTTAAACAAGCAGGCTAATTTGGCATTTTCTAAGGTGAGAGGGAAGCCATATTCTGTTAACTCAATAAAACATGATGTGCACCTTATTCTCAGTGGTTGCAGGTACTTAATGAAATTCAACTGCATAGGCTATATTTTCTAAAATAACAGCACTGTTGGAAATTACCGGTGAATCCATGCCAATGTTAAACCGTAATGTGAGACATTATTATTGTGTATATCAAAATGCGTCATAATGGTTAGTCTGAATAATATTGATCATGCAGCACCGAGTATATTGATCCATATAGTATATTCCTTGCAAGACACACCTATAATTAATGAAGAGACTAAGTTCAGCCCATTTGCATGTTGCGCTGTGCATCGCGCTCAAACAACACACTGTCTAACTAGCAAAAGTGGACTTGGTCACACCCTAAATGCAGTTGCGCCATGTGTTTAGACCAAGTGCTAAGATTGTCAAGATAGAGCCCAAGCTGTTTCACAGTGATTTGACATGTGAAGTTATTACAGACTAGATTTCATTAGAAAATTCATATATTGTTTTATAAAAATCCTTAAAATCAGCATAATACAATTCACCATAATAGTAATTTTGCCAAAGGCAAAAAATGTACAGATAGCAATTTACTAATTGATTCCTTTCTCATGTAATTGTAATGGGTGTGTATGTATTACACATTTCAAAGCAGAAGACGTTGAAAATGAACAGTATTTAAACGAAAGAATTAACATTTCCCGCCACTAGATGGCAGTGTTGACCATGGAATTTTGTCATAATGGCTTTGACATTTTAGGAAAGTTCACCTTCGTGGTGTTGAACATCGCATGGTACAAATAGAAAGTAATAAGTAGAATTGTTTATTTTAGTCAACATGAATGTAATACACAGTGCAATTCCACTAAATAACTACAATGTGTGCGTCTAAGGCCAAAATATGAACTACGTAACTGCTAAGTGTTTGTGCATGTGCGCATAACAGTGATGCTAATTTTATTGAAACTTTGTGTTCAGTCTGAAAACATATATTTGTATACATAATAAATACAATATGTCTGTATAAACATACAGTGCAGTCCGTAAGTATATGCACAGTGACACAATTTTTCTTGTTTTGGATCTATACTCCAACACATTGGATTTGAAATAGAACAGAAAGTATGGGGTTAAAGTGCAGACTTTCAGCTTTAATGTGAAGGTTTTTACATCCATATTGGGTGAATTGTGTAGCAATTGTAGCTGTTTTATACATAGTCTATGTATTTTCTGGCACAAAAAGTAATTGGACAAATTAACCAACTTAAATGAAAGGATATGCAACCAATTAATAACTGGTTGCATATCATTTAATTGGCATGACTTCATGATGTCTGTGACCCAATAACATCAAATGTGTCCTGATATCATATTTTCACATACTCTTAAAAGTGATATTATTCATTATCATTGGATCTAAAGCCCAGAGAGGAAGACTTTCTAAGAAGCTAGGACCACTAGTGGCAAAAGATAAACCTGAAGTGAAGAATGCAGCTGTAATCTTGGATGCTGATTTAAGGTTTCAGCCACATATAAGAAATGTAACAAGGGTAGCTTCTTTCCAATTGAGAAACATTACTAGAATAAGGCCTTTACTTTCGCAAACTGATGCTGAACGGTTAATACATGCCCTTGTTACAAGTAGATTAGACTACTGTAATGCTGTCTTCTCTGGTCTTACAAAAATATATATATACAGCAGCTAGAACTTGTGCAAAACTCAGCTCGAAGAATGTTGACACGAACCAAGAAGACAGCTCACATCAAACCTGTACTTGCATCTCTGCATTGCCTGCCCATGAAATTTACAATTGATTTGAAAATTGTTTTACTTCTTTTGTGTGTACAATATCGTTTGGTTTGTTCAATAGATGGCGCTGTTGCAGGGTACAATGTGAAAATGGCCATAACTCATGAACCACATGACCAAATAACTTGCAAATTCAGTGGCACGGTCGGGGTCAAAGATACAGACAAGCCATTGATGAAAGTTCAAAGAATATGGCCGCCATCAGCCAATCAGATTTTAGCACTCATTACACAGACTTACTGCTGGCCAATCAACTTGAAACTTGGTAGACATGTACTACTAGTAAGCCTGTACTAGGGTCTAACATTTGGTCAGAATCGGTCAATAGGGGGCGCTACAGTAATTAATCAAACCTTTGAGTATTTCAACAAGGCTATTTCTCATTCTGTTTGAACTACTGTCATAACCTTTATATGTTATTACACGCCTCTACTTGAGAAATTCAAAATCTATGTCGTCCTCAGCAGTTTGACCACATTGAATGAAATATGGTATGCAGCCTCTATGAACGAAAATCCTCGGAGATTCAGAATCTTTATATTCCAACATTCGTCAGTCAGGTGTTTTGTGTCATTCATTACAGCCTGACAATCACATGAGACTGCATTTGTGGGAAAATCTGCGCAATGCTGCTTGGACCCCGTTGATTGCCGCTCGCGGCTATATTTATTATTATTATTATTATTATTTTTCTGCCCTAAAAGTGTTTGCCCAGCAAAAACTGTACATACTAGAGCAACTAGATTCGGTAGGTACGTACCCAGTCCCAAGAGTACCTCAGATAATAAAACTTACCCAGATTCGCCACATGGTGGCGCTATAGGAATAAATTTACGTTTTCAGGTTTTTGGTCTATAACTTTTGAACCCTTTGACCAATACTCAAAATTCTTGTTTTACAAGATTCCCTAGGTCCTCCCAAACAACTTTCCCATAAGGACCATTAAAGTCCGCCATATTGGATTTTTTTCTAATTTACATTTTGTGAAAAACCTTCAAAATCTATCTCCTCCTAGACGGTTTGACGAAATTGCATGAAACTTGGCATGATCCATCAACTAACGAATATCTTAAAAAGTTATATAAAAGAAGTTTCTACATCAAAAACTCTGGCCGCAGCAAGCCAATAAAAACCAATGTGGGCGTGGCTAATCACAAAAATGCTAATAACTTTTGAACGCAATGTCTGATCAGCACGAAACGTTAGTAGTGTTTTCATTATATAACTCAAAGGCTGTGTGTACAATATCGTTTGGTTTGGTCCATAGGTGGCGCTATTGCAGTAAAATGTGAAAATGGCCATAACTCATGAACCACATGACCAAATAACTTGCATTTTCCTACGCACGGTCGTGTTCAAAGATGCAGACAAGCCATTGAAGAAAGTTCAAAGAATATGGCCGCCGTCAGCCAATCAAATTTTAGCACTCATTACATAGACTTAATGAGGTCCAATCAACTTGAAACTTGGTAGATACGTACCCAGTCCTAAGAGTACCTCAGATAATAAAACTTACCCAGATACGCCACATGGTGGCGCTATAGGAAGAAATTTAAGTTTTTGGGCTATAACTTTTGATCCATTTGGCCTATCCTCAAAATTCTTTTTTTAGAAGATTCCCTAGGTCCTCCCAAACAAATTTCCCATAAGGACCATTAAAGTCCGCCATATTGGATTTTTTTCTAATTTACATTTTGTGAAAAACCTTCAAAATCTATCTCCTCCTAGACGGTTTGACAAAATTGCATGAAACTTGGCATGATCCATCTACGAACGAATATCTTAAAAAGTTATATAAACGAAGTTTCTACATCAAAAACTCTGGCCGCAGCAAGCCAATAAACACCAATGTGGGCGTGGCTAACCACAAAAATGCTAATAACTTTTGAACGCAATGTCTGATCAGCACAAAACTTTATTATTGTTTTCATTATATAACTCAAAGGCTGTGTGTACAATATCGTTTGGTTTGGTCCATAGGTGGCGCTATTGCAGGGTAAAATGTGAAAATGGCCATTAACTCATGAACCACATGATCAAATAACTTGCAATTTCAGTAGCATGGTGGGGGTCAAATATACAGACAAGCCATTGATGAAAGTTCAAAGTATATGGCCGCCATCAGCCAATCATATTTTAGCACTCATTACACAGACTTACTACTGGCCAATCAACTTGAAACTTGGTAGACATGTACTACTACTTATCATGTACTCGAGAATAACATTTGGTGAGAATCGGTCAATAGAGGGCGCTACAGTAATTAATCAAACCTTTGAGTATTTCAACAAGGCTATTTCTCATTCACTTTGAACTACTGTCATAACCTTTATATCTTATTACATGTCTCTTCTTGACCAAAAAATCTGCCTCAATCAAACAGATTCAGAATCTTTACATTCCAACATTCATCAGTCAGGTGTTTTGTGTCATTCATTACAGCCTGACAAACACATGAGACTGCACTTCTGGGAACATTTGCACAATGCTGCTTGGACCCCGTTGATTGCCGCTCGCGGCTATATTTATTATTAGGGGTCCAAGCACGAAGTGCTGTGGAACCCTATTGAAATTGTTCCGATTATTATTATTATTATTTTTCTGCCCTAAAAGTGTTTGCCCAGCAAAAACTGTACATACTAGAGCAACTAGATTCGGTAGGTACGTACCCAGTCCCAAGAGTACCTCAGATAATAAAACTTACCCAGATTCGCCACATGGTGGCGCTATAGGAATACATTTTAGTTTTTGGGCTATAACTTTTGATCCATTTGGCCTATCCTCAAAATTCTTTTTTGAGAAGATTCCCTAGGTACTCCCAAACAAATTTCCCATAAGGACCATTAAAGTCCGCCATATTGGATTTTTTTCTAATTTACATTTTGTGATAAACCTTCAAAATCTATCTCCTCCTAGACGGTTTGACGAAATTGCATGAAACTTGGCATGATCCATCTACTAACGAATATCTTAAAAAGTTATATAAACCAAGTTTGTACATCAAAAACTCTGGCCGCAGCAAGCCAATAAAAACCAATGTGGGCGTGGCTAATCACAAAAATGCTAATAACTTTTGAACGCAATGTCTGATCAGCACAAAACTTTATGAGTCTTTTCATTATATAACTCAAAGGCTGTGTGTACAATATCGTTTGGTTTGGTACATAGGTGGCGCTATTGTAGCGTAAAATGTGAAAATGGCAATAACTCATGAACCACATGACCAAATAACTTGCAATTTCGTATGCACGGTCGTGGTCAAAGATAGAGACAAGCTCAAAAAATCAAAGATGAAAGTTCAAAGAATATGGCCGCCATCAGCCAATCAAATTTTAGCACTCATTACACAGACTTAATGAGGGCCAATCAACTTGAAACTTGGTAGATACGTACCCAGTCCCAAGAGTACCTCATATAATAAAACTTACCCAGATTCGCCACATGGTGGCGCTATAGGAATAAATTTAAGTTTTTGGGCTATAACTTTTGATCCATTTGGCCTATCCTCAAAATTCTTTTTTTACAAGATTCCCTAGGTCCTCCCAAACAAATTTCCCATAAGGACCATTAAAGTCCGCCATATTGGATTTTTTTCTAATTTACATTTTGTGAAAAACCTTCAAAATCTATCTCCTCCTAGACGGTTTGACGAAATTGCATGAAACTTAGCATGACCCATCTACTAACGAATATCTTAAAAAGTTATATAAACGAAGTTTCTACATCAAAAACTCTGGCCGCAGCAAGCCAATAAAAACCAATGTGGGCGTGGCTAATCACAAAAATGCTAATAACTTTTGAACGCAATGTCTGATCAGCACGAAACCTTATTAGTGTTTTCATTATATAACTCAAAGGCTGTGTGTACAATATCGTTTGGTTTGGTCCATAGGTGGCGCTATTGCAGGGTAAAATGAAAATGGCCATAACTCATGAACCACATGACCAAATAACTTGCAATTTCAGTGGCATGGTGGGGGTCAAAGATACAGACAAGCCATTGATGAAAGTTCAAAGAATATGGCCACCATCAGCAAATCAGATTTTAGCACTCATTACACAGACTTACTGCTGGCCAATCAACTTGAAACTTGGTAGACATGTACTACTACTAATCATGTACTAGAGGATAACATTTGGTGAGAATCGGTCAATAGGGGGCGCTACAGTAATTAATCAAACCTTTGAGTATTTCAACAAGGCTATTTCTCATTCACTTTGAACTACTGTCATAACCTTTATATCTTATTACATGTCTCTTCTTGACCAAAAAATTTGCCTCAATCAAACAGATTCAGAATCTTTACATTCCAACATTCATCAGTCAGGTGTTTTGTGTCATTCATTACAGCCTGACAATCACATGAGACTGCATAAGTTGGGAAAATCTGCGCAATGCTGCTTGGACCCCGTTGATTGCCGCTCGCGGCTATATTTAGGGGTCCAAGCACGAAGTGCTGGAACCCTATTGTAATTGTTCCGATTATTATTATTAGGGGTCCATGCACGAAGTGCAATGGAACCCTATTGTAATTGTTCCGTTTTTTATTATTATTATTAGGGGTCCATGCACGAAGTGCAATGGAACCCTATTGTAATTGTTCCGTTTTTTATTATTATTATTATTATTATTATTATTATTTTTCTGCCCTAAAAGTGTTTGCCCAGCAAAAACTGTACATACTAGAGCAACTAGATTCGGTAGGTACGTACCCAGTCCCAAGAGTACCTCAGATAATAAAACTTACCCAGATTCGCCACATGGTGGCGCTATAGGAATAAATTTACGTTTTCAGGTTTTTGGTCTATAACTTTTGAACCCTTTGACCAATACTCAAAATTCTTGTTTTACAAGATTCCCTAGGTCCTCCCAAACAACTTTCCCATAAGGACCATTAAAGTCCGCCATATTGGATTTTTTTCTAATTTACATTTTGTGAAAAACCTTCAAAATCTATCTCCTCCTAGACGGTTTGACGAAATTGCATGAAACTTGGCATGATCCATCAACTAACGAATATCTTAAAAAGTTATATAAAAGAAGTTTCTACATCAAAAACTCTGGCCGCAGCAAGCCAATAAAAACCAATGTGGGCGTGGCTAATCACAAAAATGCTAATAACTTTTGAACGCAATGTCTGATCAGCACGAAACGTTAGTAGTGTTTTCATTATATAACTCAAAGGCTGTGTGTACAATATCGTTTGGTTTGGTCCATAGGTGGCGCTATTGCAGTAAAATGTGAAAATGGCCATAACTCATGAACCACATGACCAAATAACTTGCATTTTCCTACGCACGGTCGTGTTCAAAGATGCAGACAAGCCATTGAAGAAAGTTCAAAGAATATGGCCGCCGTCAGCCAATCAAATTTTAGCACTCATTACATAGACTTAATGAGGTCCAATCAACTTGAAACTTGGTAGATACGTACCCAGTCCTAAGAGTACCTCAGATAATAAAACTTACCCAGATACGCCACATGGTGGCGCTATAGGAAGAAATTTAAGTTTTTGGGCTATAACTTTTGATCCATTTGGCCTATCCTCAAAATTCTTTTTTTAGAAGATTCCCTAGGTCCTCCCAAACAAATTTCCCATAAGGACCATTAAAGTCCGCCATATTGGATTTTTTTCTAATTTACATTTTGTGAAAAACCTTCAAAATCTATCTCCTCCTAGACGGTTTGACAAAATTGCATGAAACTTGGCATGATCCATCTACGAACGAATATCTTAAAAAGTTATATAAACGAAGTTTCTACATCAAAAACTCTGGCCGCAGCAAGCCAATAAACACCAATGTGGGCGTGGCTAACCACAAAAATGCTAATAACTTTTGAACGCAATGTCTGATCAGCACAAAACTTTATTATTGTTTTCATTATATAACTCAAAGGCTGTGTGTACAATATCGTTTGGTTTGGTCCATAGGTGGCGCTATTGCAGGGTAAAATGTGAAAATGGCCATTAACTCATGAACCACATGATCAAATAACTTGCAATTTCAGTAGCATGGTGGGGGTCAAATATACAGACAAGCCATTGATGAAAGTTCAAAGTATATGGCCGCCATCAGCCAATCATATTTTAGCACTCATTACACAGACTTACTACTGGCCAATCAACTTGAAACTTGGTAGACATGTACTACTACTTATCATGTACTCGAGAATAACATTTGGTGAGAATCGGTCAATAGAGGGCGCTACAGTAATTAATCAAACCTTTGAGTATTTCAACAAGGCTATTTCTCATTCACTTTGAACTACTGTCATAACCTTTATATCTTATTACATGTCTCTTCTTGACCAAAAAATCTGCCTCAATCAAACAGATTCAGAATCTTTACATTCCAACATTCATCAGTCAGGTGTTTTGTGTCATTCATTACAGCCTGACAAACACATGAGACTGCACTTCTGGGAACATTTGCACAATGCTGCTTGGACCCCGTTGATTGCCGCTCGCGGCTATATTTAGGGGTCCATGCACGAAGTGCAATGGAACCCTATTGTAATTGTTCCGTTTTTTATTATTAGGGGTCCATGCACGAAGTGCCATGGAACCCTATTGTAATTGTTCCGATTATTAGGGGTCCAAGCACGTAGTGCTGTGGAACCCTATTGTAATTGTTCCGATTATTATTAGGGGTCCAAGCACGAAGTGCTGTGGAACCCTATTGAAATTGTTCCGATTATTATTATTATTATTATTATTATTATTTTTCTGCCCTAAAAGTGTTTGCCCAGCAAAAACTGTACATACTAGAGCAACTAGATTCGGTAGGTACGTACCCAGTCCCAAGAGTACCTCAGATAATAAAACTTACCCAGATTCGCCACATGGTGGCGCTATAGGAATACATTTTAGTTTTTGGGCTATAACTTTTGATCCATTTGGCCTATCCTCAAAATTCTTTTTTTACAAGATTCCCTAGGTCCTCCCAAACAAATTTCCCATAAGGACCATTAAAGTCCGCCATATTGGATTTTTTTCTAATTTACATTTTGTGAAAAACCTTCAAAATCTATCTCCTCCTAGACGGTTTGACGAAATTGCATGAAACTTGGCATGATCCATCTACTAACGAATATCTTAAAAAGTTATATAAACCAAGTTTGTAGATCAAAAACTCTGGCCGCAGCAAGCCAATAAAAACCAATGTGGGCGTGGCTAATCACAGAAATGCTAATAACTTTTGAACGCAATCTCTGATCAGCACTAAACTTTAATAGTGTTTTCATTATATAACTCAAAGGCTGTGTGTACAACATCGTTTGGTTTGGTCCATAGGTGGCGCTATTGCAGGGTAAAATGTGAAAATGGCCATAACTCATGAACCACATGACCAAATAACTTGCATTTTCGTACGCATGGTCGTGTTCAAAGATACAGACAAGCCATTGAAGAAAGTTCAAAGAATATGGCCGCCATCAGCCAATCAAAGTTTAGCACACATTACACAGACTTAATGAGGTCCAATCAACTTGAAACTTGGTAGATACATACCCAGTCCCAAGAGTACCCCAGATAATAAAACTTACCCAGATTCGCCACATGGTGGCGCTATAGGAATAAATTTAAGTTTTTGGGCTATAACTTTTTATCCATTTGGCCTATCCTCAAAATTCTTTTTTACAAGATTCCCTAGGTCCTCCCAAACAACTTTCCTATAAGGACCATTAAAGTCCGCCATATTGGATTTTTTCTAATTTACATTTTGTGAAAAACCTTCAAAATCTATCTCCTCCTAGACGGTTTGACAAAATTGCATGAAACTTGGCAGGAACCATCTACTAACGAATATCTTAAAAAGTTATATAAACCAAGTTTCTACATCAAAAACTCTGGCCGCAGCAAGCCAATAAAAACGAATGTGGGCGTGGCTTATCACAAAAATGCTAATAACTTTTGAACGCAATGTCTGATCAGCACAAAACGTTACTGTTGTTTTCTGTATAACACTCAAAGGATGTGTGTACAATATCGTTTGGTTTGGTCCATAGGTGGCGCTATTGCAGGGTAAAATGTGAAAATGCCCTTAACTCCTGAACAAAATGACCAAATAACTTGCAATTTTGTACTCACGGTTCCGGTCAAAGTTACAGACAGGTCATTAATGAGCCTTCAAAAAATATGGCCACCATCAGCCAATCGAATTTTAGTTACACAGACTTAATGAGGGCCAATCAACTTGAAACTTGGTAGATATGTACTGCTAATAAGCATGTACTAAGTTGTTGCATTTGGATTTTTGCCATTTCGAATTTTGTGAAAAACCTTTGGAATCTATGTCCTCTTAGACAGTTTGACCTAATTGCATGAAACTGTGTAGCATGTACTAGTGAAAGTCCTTAATGGTTATATAAACCAATGTTATTAAGAAAAAATATGCCCACAGCATACCAATAAAAAAACAATGTTGTCGTGGCTCATGACAAAAATGCTAATAAATCCCAAATGATTTGACATAATCATATGCAATTTGGTGAGCTCTACACTGTAAAATAGTTTGAATGAAACCTGGTGGTGCTATAGAGCTCCAAAAATATTCAGGAAATATTGGTTGCTGAAGGGTCATATGCTATATGAAGTCAAGCGGCCCTGTCTTACAGCCGGCACTAAGCAGCACTAACTCAAACGCAAATGTCTTTACTATCTTACACCCTGCACAGGTTTAATTATAGTGCCCAGTGTTCACGTTGTTTAACTACTGAGTAATCTTCCACTCATAGCAATCTTCAACCTGGGTTGGTCTTAAGATGTAGTGTGACCAGGATAAATTTTATTTGCTATCTTGAGCCAGCAGAAAGCGCTTGTGCTAAATCCACTACAAACCTGGTGTAACATCATGTCACAGTTATTTCTATGTTATTTTAGCAGCACAATATAAGTGTGTCTACATAGGCATGTGCACAATGCACGTACACCCTCCTGTCTGTTATACACAGGGGTGCACACAAGCATGCATACAATATATCAAGATTACATTGTGAAATAGGGATTAATATTTTCCCCAAAAACAAATATTTTCTCTCCCGCAATAGACGCAAGTTGTCTCTGCAATCCCAGGGAAATGGGCTTGTTTTAAAGCATTAACCAGTAAAAGTGTGTTGGTCATATTTCCATATGCAGGACATTATAAAACAAGGGAACTATGCGTGAACCTATGGATTCCCAACCGGACAGCTTTTGTGTAGCCTATTTAGAGCCATCATTAAGCCAAAATAACACTATTTCTGTTATCATGAGAATGCATGTTTTATGAATTTGTTAAACAAGCAGGCTAATTTGGCATTTTCTAAGGTGAGAGGGAAGCCATATTCTGTTAACTCAATAAAACATGATGTGCACCTTATTCTCAGTGGTTGCAGGTACTTAATGAAATTCAACTGCATAGGCTATATTTTCTAAAATAACAGCACTGTTGGAAATTACCGGTGAACCCATGCCAATGTTAAACCGTAATGTGTGACATTATTATTGTGTATATCAAAATGCATCATAATGGTTAGTCTGAATAATATTGATCATGCAGCACCGAGTATATTGATCCATATAGTATATTCCTTGCAAGACACACCTATAATTAATGAAAAGACTAAGTTCAGCCCATTTGCATGTTGCGCTGTGCTTCGCGCTCAAAAAACACACTGTCTAACTAGCAAAAGTGGACTTGGTCACACCCTAAATGCAGTTGCGCCACGTGTTTAGACCAAGTGCTAAGATTGTCAAGATAGAGCCCAAGCTGTTTCACAGTAATTTCACATGTGAAGTTATTACAGACTAGATTTCATTAGAAAATTCATATATTGTTTTATAAAAATCCTTAAAATCAGCATAATACAATTCACCATAATAGTAATTTTGCCAAAGGCAAAAAATGTACAGATAGCAATTTACTAATTGATTCCTTTCTCATGTAATTGTAATGGGTGTGTATGTATTACACATTTCAAAGCAGAAGACGTTGAAAATGAACAGTATTTAAACGAAAGAATTAACATTTCCCGCCACTAGATGGCAGTGTTGACCATGGAATTTTGTCATAATGGCTTTGACATTTTAGGAAAGTTCACCTTCGTGGTGTTGAACATCGCATGGTACAAATAGAAAGTAATAAGTAGAATTGTTTATTTTAGTCAACATGAATGTAATACACAGTGCAATTCCACTAAATAACTACAATGTGTGCGTCTAAGGCCAAAATATGAACTACGTAACTGCTAAGTGTTTGTGCATGTGCGCATAACAGTGATGCTAATTTTATTGAAACTTTGTGTTCAGTCTGAAAACATATATTTGTATACATAATAAATACAATATGTCTGTATAAACATACAGTGCAGTCCGTAAGTATATGCACAGTGACACAATTTTTCTTGTTTTGGATCTGTACTCCAACACATTGGATTTGAAATAGAACAGAAAGTATGGGGTTAAAGTGCAGACTTTCAGCTTTAATGTGAAGGTTTTTACATCCATATTGGGTGAATTGTGTAGCAATTGTAGCTGTTTTATACATAGTCTATGTATTTTCTGGCACAAAAAGTAATTGGACAAATTAACCAACTTAAATGAAAGGATATGCAACCAATTAACATTTCCCGCCACTAGATGGGAGTGTTGACCATGGAATTTTGTCATAATAGTTTTGACATTTTATGAAAGTTCACCTTGGTGGTGTTGAACATCGCATGGTACAAATAGAAAGTAATAAGTAGAATTGTTTATTTTAGTCAACATGAATGTAATAAACAGTGCAATTCCACTAAATAACTACAATGTGTGCGTCTAAGGCCAACATATGAACTACGTAACTGCTAAGTGTTTGTGCATGTGCACATAACAGTCATGCTAATTTTATTGAAACTTTGTGTTCAGTCTGGAAACATATATTTGTATACATAATAAATACAATATGTCTGTATAAACATACAGTGCAGTCCGTAAGTATTTGCACAGGGACACAATTTTTCTTGTTTTGGATGTGTACTCCAACACATTGGATTTGAAATAGAACAGAAAGTATGGGGTTAAAGTGCAGACTTTCAGCTTTAATGTGAAGGTTTTTACATCCATATTGGGTGAATTGTGTAGCAATTGTAGCTGTTTTATACATAGTCTATGTATTTTCTGGCACAAAAAGTAATTGGACAAATTAACCAACTTAAATGAAAGGATATGCAACCAATTAATAACTGGTTGCATATCATTTAATTGGCATGACTTCATGATGTCTGTGACCCAATAACATCAAATGTGTCCTGATATCATATTTTCACATACTCTTAAAAGTGATATTATTCATTATCATTGGATCTAAAGCCCAGAGAGGAAGACTTTCTAAGAAGCTAGGACCTCTAGTGGCAAAAGATAAACCTGAAGTGAAGAATGCAGCTGTAATCTTGGATGCTGATTTAAGGTTTCAGCCACATATAAGAAATGTAACAAGGGTAGCTTCTTTCCAATTGAGAAACATTACTAGAATAAGGCCTTTACTTTCGCAAACTGATGCTGAACGGTTAATACATGCCCTTGTTACAAGTAGATTAGACTACTGTAATGCTGTCTTCTCTGGTCTTACAAAAAAATATATATACAGCAACTACAACTTGTGCAAAACTCAGCTCGAAGAATGTTGACACGAACCAAGAAGACAGCTCACATCAAACCTGTACTTGCATCTCTGCATTGCCTGCCCGTGAAATTTACAATTGATTTGAAAATTGTTTATCTTCTTTTTTGTGTACAATATCGTTTGGTTTGTTCAATAGAGGGCGCTGTTGCAGGGTACAATGTGAAAATGGCCATAACTCATGAACCACATGACCAAATAACTTGCAATTTCAGTGGCAAGGTCGGGGTCAAAGATAAAGACAAGCCATTGATGAAAGTTCAAAGAATATGGCCGCCATCAGCCAATCAGATTTTAGCACTCATTACACAGACTTACTGCGGGCCAATCAACTTGAAACTTGGTAGACATGTACTACTAGTAAGCCTGTACTAGGGTCTAACATTTGGTCAGAATCGGTCAATAGGGGGCGCTACAGTAATTAATCAAACCTTTGAGTATTTCAACAAGGCTATTTCTCATTCTGTTTGAACTACTGTTATAACCTTTATATGTTATTACACGCCTCTACTTGAGAAATTTAAAATCTATGTCCTCCTCAGCAGTTTGACCACATTGAATGAAATATGGTATGCAGCCTCTGTGAACGAAAATCCTCTGAGATTCAGAATCTTTATATTCCAACATTCATCAGTCAGGTGTTTTGTGTCCTTCATTAGAGCCTGACAATCACACGAGACTGCATTTGTGGGAAAATCTGCGCAATGCTGCTTGGACCCCGTTGATTGCCGCTCGCGGCTATATTTATTATTATTATTATTATTATTATTATTATTATTATTATTTTTCTGCCCTAAAAGTGTTTGCCCAGCAAAAACTGTACATACTAGAGCAACTAGATTCGGTAGGTACGTACCCAGTCCCAAGAGTACCTCAGATAATAAAACTTACCCAGATTCGCCACATGGTGGCGCTATAGGAATAAATTTACGTTTTCAGGTTTTTGGCCTATAACTTTTGAACCCTTTGGCCAATACTCAAAATTCTTGTTTTACAAGATTCCCTAGGTGCTCCCAAACAACTTTCCCATAAGGACCATTAAAGTCCGCCATATTGGATTTTTTTCTAATTTACATTTTGTGAAAAACCTTCAAAATCTATCTCCTCCTAGACGGTTTAACAAAATTGCATGAAACTTGGCAGGAACCATCTACTAACGAATATCTTAAAAAGTTATATAAACGAAGTTTCTACATCAAAAACTCTGGCCGGAGCAAGCCAATAAAAACCAATGTGGGCGTGGCTAATCACAAAAATGCTAATAACTTTTGAACGCAATGTCTGATCAGCACGAAACTTTATTATTGGTTTCATTATATAACTCAAAGGCTGTGTGTACAATATCTTTTGCTTTGGTCCATAGGTGGCGCTATTGCAGGTAAAATGTGAAATGGCCATAACTCATGAACCACATGACCAAATAACTTGCATTTTCGTACGCATGGTCGTGTTCAAAGATAAAGACAAGCCATTGAAGAAAGTTCAAAGAATATCGCCGCCATCAGCCAATCAAATTTTAGCACTCATTACACAGACTTAATGAGGTCCAATCAACTTGAAACTTGGTAGATATGTACCCAGTCCCAAGAGTACCTCAGATAATAAAACTTAGCCAGATTCGCCACATGGTGGCGCTATAGGAATAAATTTAAGTTTTTGGGCTATAACTTTTGATCCATTTGGCCTATCCTCAAAATTCTTTTTTTACAAGATTCCCTAGGTCCTCCCAAACAAATTTCCCATAAGGACTATTAAAGTCCGCCATATTGGATTTTTTTCTAATTTACATTTTGTGAAAAACCTTCAAAATCTATCTCCTCCTTGAAAGTTTGACGAAATTGCATGAAACTAGGCAGGAACCATCTACTAACGAATATCTTAAAAAGTTATATAAACCAAGTTTCTACATCAAAAACTCTGGCCGCAGCAAGCCAATAAATACCAATGTGGGCGTGGCTAATCACAAAAATGCTAATAACTTTTGAACGCAATATCTGATCAGCACAAAATTTTATTACTGTTTTCAGTATATAACTCAAAGGCTGTGTGTACAATATCGTTTGGTTTGGTCCATAGGTGGCGCTATTGCAGGGTAAAATGTGAAAATGGCCATAATTCATGAACCACATGACCAAATAACTTGCAATTTCAGTGGCATGGTGAGGTCAAAGATACAGACAAGCCATTGATGAAAGTTCAAAGAATATGGCCGCCATCAGCCAATCATATTTTAGCACTCATTACACAGACTTACTACTAGCCAATCAACTTGAAACTTGGTAGACGTACTACTACTTATCATGTACTAGAGAGTAACATTTGCTGAGAATCGGTCAATAGGGGGCGCTACAGTAATTAATCAAACCTTTGAGTATTTCAACAAGGCTATTTCTCATTCACTTTGAACTACTGTCATAACCTTTATATGTTATTACATGTCTCTTCTTGACCAAAAAATTTGCCTCAATCAAACAGATTCAGAATCTTTACATTCCAACATTCATCAGTCAGGTGTTTTGTGTCCTTCATTAGAGCCTGACAATCACATGAGACTGCATTTGTGGGAAAATCTGCGCAATGCTGCTTGGACCCCGTTGATTGCCGCTCGCGGCTATATTTATTATTAGGGGTCCAAGCACGAAGTGCTGGAACCCTATTGTAATTGTTCCGATTATTATTATTAGGGGTCCAAGCACGTAGTGCTGTGGAACCCTATTGTAATTGTTCCGATTATTATTATTATTATTATTATTATTATTATTATTATTTTTCTGCCCTAAAAGTGTTTGCCCAGCAAAAAACTGTACATACTAGAGCAACTAGATTCGGTAGGTACATACCCAGTCCCAAGAGTACCTCAGATAATAAAACTTACCCAGATTCGCCACATGGTGGCGCTATAGGAATAAATTTACGTTTTCAGGTTTTTGGGCTATAACTTTTGAACCCTTTGGCCAATACTCAAAATTCTTGTTTTACAAGATTCCCTAGGTCCTCCCAAACAACTTTCCCATAAGGACCATTAAAGTCCGCCATATTGGATTTTTTTCTAATTTACATTTTGTGAAAAACCTTCAAAATCTATCTCCTCCTAGACGGTTTAACAAAATTGCATGAAACTTGGCAGGAACCATCTACTAACGAATATCTTAAAAAGTTATATAAACGAAGTTTCTACATCAAAAACTCTGGCCGCAGCAAGCCAATGAAAACCAATGTGGGCGTGGCTAATCACAAAAATGCTAATAACTTTTGAACGCAATGTCTGATCAGCACGAAACTTTATTATTGGTTTCAATATATAACTCAAAGGCTGTGTGTACAATATCGTTTGGTTTGGTCCATAGGTGGCGCTATTGCAGGTAAAATGTGAAATGGCCATAACTCATGAACCACATGACCAAATAACTTGCATTTTCGTACGCATGGTCGTGTTCAAAGATACAGACAAGCCATTGAAGAAAGTTCAAAGAATATGGCCGCCATCAGCCAATCAAATTTTAGCACTCATTACACAGACTTAATGAGGTCCAATCAACTTGAAACTTGGTAGATACGTACCCAGTCCCAAGAGTACCTCATATAATAAAGCTTACCCAGATTCGCCACATGGTGGCGCTATAGGAATACATTTAAGTTTTTGGGCTATAACTTTTGATCCATTTGGCCTATCCTCAAAATTCTTTTTTTACAAGATTCCCTAGGTCCTCCCAAACAAATTTCCCATAAGGACCATTAAAGTCCGCCATATTGGATTTTTTTCTAATTTACATTTTGTGAAAAACCTTCAAAATCTATCTCCTCCTAGACGGTTTGACGAAATTGCATGAAACTTGGCAGGATCCATCTACTAACGAATATCTTAAAAAGTTATATAAACGAAGTTTCTACATCAAAAACTCTGGCCGCAGCAAGCCAATAAAAACCAATGTGGGCTTGGCTAACCACAAAAATGCTAATAACTTTTGAAAGCAATGTCTGATCAGCACAAAACTTTAATAGTGTTTTCATTATATAACTCAAAGGCTGTGTGTACAATATCGTTTGGTTTGGTCCATAGGTGGCGTTATTGCAGGGTAAAATGTAAAATGGCCATAACTCATGAACCACATGACCAAATAACTTGCAATTTCAGTGGCATGGTGGGGGTCAAAGATACAGACAAACCATTGATGAAAGTTCAAAGAATATGGCCGCCATCAGCCAATCAGAATTTAGCACTCATTACACAGACTTACTGCTGGCCAATCAACTTGAAACTTGGTAGACATGTACTACTAGTAAGCCTGTACTAGGGTCTAACATTTGGTCAGAATCGGTCAATAGGGGGCGCTACAGTAATTAATCAAACCTTTGAGTATTTGAACAAGGCTATTTCTCATTCACTTTGAACTACTGTCATAGCCTTTATATGTTATTATATGTCCCTTCTTGACCAAAAAATTTGCCTCAATCAAACAGATTCAGAATCTTTACATTCCAACATTCATCAGTCAGGTGTTTTGTGTCATTCATTACAGCCTGACAATCACATGAGACTGCATTTGTTGGGAAAATCTGCGCAATGCTGCTTGGACCCCGTTGATTGCCGCTCGCGGCTATATTTATTATTATTATTATTCTTTTTCTGCCCTAAAAGTGTTTGCCCAGCAAAAACTGTACATACTACAGCAACTAGATTCGGTAGGTACGTACCCAGTCCCAAGAGTACCTCAGATAATAAAACTTACGCAGATTCGCCAGATGGTGGCGCTATAGGAAGAAAGTGAAAATTTTGACCTATTTTGGGCTATAACTTTTGAACCCTTTGGAATATCTTCAAAATTCTTTTTATTCAAGATTCCCTAGGTCCTCCCAAACAAATTTGCCTCTTGGAGCATTAAAGTCCGCCATATTGGATTTTTTTTCTAATTAACATTTTGTGAAAAACCTTCAAAATCTATCTCCTCCTAGACGGTTTGAAGGAATTGCATGAAACTTGGCATGATCCATCTACTAACGAATATCTTAAAAAGTTATATAAACGAAGTTTCTACATCAAAAACTCTGGCCGCAGCAAGCCAATAAACACCAATGTGGGCGTGGCTAATCACAAAAATGCTAATAACTTTTGAAGACAATGTCTGATCAGCACAAAACTTTAATAGTGGTTTCAGTATATAACTCAAAGGCTGTGCGTACAATATCGTTTGGTTTGGTCCATAGGTGGCGCTATTGCAGGGTAAAATGTGAAAATGGCCATAACTCATAAACCACATGACCAAATAACTTGCAATTTCGTATGCACGGTCGTGGTCAAAGATACAGACAAGCCATTAATGAAAATTCAAAGAATATGGCCGCCATCAGCCAATCAAAGTTTAGAACACATTACACAGACTTATTGAGGTCCAATCAACTTGAAACTTGGTAGATACGTACCCAGTCCCAAGAGTACCTCATATAATAAAACTTACCCAGATTCGCCACATGGTGGCGCTATAGGAATAAATTTAAGTTTTTGGGCTATAACTTTTGATCCATTTGGCCTATCCTCAAAATTCTTTTTTTACAAGATTCCCTAGGTCCTCCCAAACAAATTTCCCATAAGGACCATTAAAGTCCGCCATATTGGATTTTTTTCTAATTTACATTTTGTGAAAAACCTTCAAAATCTATCTCCTCCTAGACGGTTTGACGAAATTGCATGAAACTTGGCACGATCCATCTACTAACGAATATCTTAAAAAGTTATATAAACGAAGTTTCTACATCAAAAACTCTGGCCGCAGCAAGCCAATAAAACCAATGTGGGCGTGGCTAATCACAAAAATTGCTAATAACTTTTGAACGCAATGTCTGATCAGCACATAACTTTAATAGTGTTTTCATTATATAACTCAAAGGCTGTGTGTACAATATCGTTTGATTTGGTCCATAGGTGGCGCTATTGCAGGGTAAAATGTAAAATGGCCATAACTCATGAACCACATGACCAAATAACTTGCAATTTCAGTGGCATGGTGGGGGTCAAAGATACAGACAAGCCATTGATGAAAGTTCAAAGAATATGGCCGCCATCAGCCAATCAGATTTTAGCACTCATTACACAGACTTACTGCTGGCCAATCAACTTGAAACTTGGCAGACATGTACTACTACTAATCATGTACTAGAGGATAACATTTGGTGAGAATCGGTCAATAGGGGGCGCTACAGTAATTAATCAAACCTTTGAGTATTTGAACAAGGCTATTTCTCATTCACTTTGAACTACTGTCATAGCCTTTATATGTTATTACATGTCTCTTCTTGACCAAAAAATTTGCCTCAATCAAACAGATTCAGAATCTTTACATTCCAACATTCATCAGTCAGGTGTTTTGTGTCATTCATTACAGCCTGACAATCACATGAGACTGCATTTGTTGGGAAAATCTGCGCAATGCTGCTTGGACCCCGTTGATTGCCGCTCGCGGCTATATTTATTATTATTATTATTATTCTTTTTCTGCCCTAAAAGTGTTTGCCCAGCAAAAACTGTACATACTACAGCAACTAGATTCGGTAGGTACGTACCCAGTCCCAAGAGTACCTCAGATAATAAAACTTACGCAGATTCGCCAGATGGTGGCGCTATAGGAAGAAAGTGAAAATTTTGACCTATTTTGGGCTATAACTTTTGAACCCTTTGGAATATCTTCAAAATTCTTTTTTTTCAAGATTCCCTAGGTCCTCCCAAACAAATTTGCCTCTTGGAGCATTAAAGTCCGCCATATTGGATTTTTTTCTAATTAACATTTTGTGAAAAACCTTCAAAATCTATCTCCTCCTAGACGGTTTGAAGGAATTGCATGAAACTTGGCATGATCCATCTACTAACGAATATCTTAAAAAGTTATATAAACGAAGTTTCTACATCAAAAACTCTGGCCGCAGCAAGCCAATAAACACCAATGTGGGCGTGGCTAATCACAAAAATGCTAATAACTTTTGAAGACAATGTCTGATCAGCACAAAACTTTAATAGTGGTTTCAGTATATAACTCAAAGGCTGTGCGTACAATATCCTTTGGTTTGGTCCATAGGTGGCGCTATTGCAGGGTAAAATGTGAAAATGGCCATAACTCATAAACCACATGACCAAATAACTTGCAATTTCGTATGCACGGTCGTGGTCAAAGATACAGACAAGCCATTAATGAAAATTCAAAGAATATGGCCGCCATCAGCCAATCAAAGTTTAGAACACATTACACAGACTTATTGAGGTCCAATCAACTTGAAACTTGGTAGATACGTACCCAGTCCCAAGAGTACCTCATATAATAAAACTTACCCAGATTCGCCACATGGTGGCGCTATAGGAATAAATTTAAGTTTTTGGGCTATAACTTTTGATCCATTTGGCCTATCCTCAAAATTCTTTTTTTACAAGATTCCCTAGGTCCTCCCAAACAAATTTCCCATAAGGACCATTAAAGTCCGCCATATTGGATTTTTTTCTAATTTACATTTTGTGAAAAACCTTCAAAATCTATCTCCTCCTAGACGGTTTGACGAAATTGCATGAAACTTGGCACGATCCATCTACTAACGAATATCTTAAAAAGTTATATAAACGAAGTTTCTACATCAAAAACTCTGGCCGCAGCAAGCCAATAAAACCAATGTGGGCGTGGCTAATCACAAAAATGCTAATAACTTTTGAACGCAATGTCTGATCAGCACATAACTTTAATAGTGTTTTCATTATATAACTCAAAGGCTGTGTGTACAATATCGTTTGATTTGGTCCATAGGTGGCGCTATTGCAGGGTAAAATGTAAAATGGCCATAACTCATGAACCACATGACCAAATAACTTGCAATTTCAGTGGCATGCTGGGGGTCAAAGATACAGACAAGCCATTGATGAAAGTTCAAAGAATATGGCCGCCATCAGCCAATCAGATTTTAGCACTCATTACACAGACTTACTGCTGGCCAATCAACTTGAAACTTGGCAGACATGTACTACTACTAATCATGTACTAGAGGATAACATTTGGTGAGAATCGGTCAATAGGGGGCGCTACAGTAATTAATCAAACCTTTGAGTATTTGAACAAGGCTATTTCTCATTCACTTTGAACTACTGTCATAGCCTTTATATGTTATTACATGTCTCTTCTTGACCAAAAAATTTGCCTCAATCAAACAGATTCAGAATCTTTACATTCCAACATTCATCAGTCAGGTGTTTTGTGTCATTCATTACAGCCTGACAAACACATGAGACTGCACTTGTGGGAACATTTGCGCAATGCTGCTTGGACCCCGTTGATTGCCGCTCGCGGCTATATTTAGGGGTCCAAGCACGAAGTGCTGGAACCCTATTGTAATTGTTCCGATTATTAGGGGTCCAAGCACGAAGTGCTGTGGAACCCTATTGAAATTGTTCCGATTATTATTATTATTATTTTTCTGCCCTAAAAGTGTTTGCCCAGCAAAAACTGTACATACTAGAGCAACTAGATTCGGTAGGTACGTACCCAGTCCCAAGAGTACCTCAGATAATAAAACTTACACAGATTCGCCACATGGTGGCGCTATAGAAATACATTTTAGTTTTTGGGCTATAACTTTTGATCCATTTGGCCTATCCTCAAAATTCTTTTTGTACAAGATTCCCTACGTCCTCCCAAACAACTTTCCCATAAGGACCATTAAAGTCCGCCATATTGGATTTTTTTCTAATTTACATTTTGTGAAAAACCTTCAAAATCTATCTCCTCCTAGACGGTTTGAAGAAATTGCATGAAACTTGGCGTGATCCATCTACTAACGAATATCTTAAAAAGTTATATAAACCAAGTTTGTACATCAAAAACTCTGGCCGCAGCAAGCCAATAAACACCAATGTGGGCGTGGCTAATCACAAAAATCCTAATAACTTTTGAACACAATGTCTGATCAGCACGAAACTTTATTGGTGGTTTCATTATATAACTCAAAGGCTGTGTGTACAATATCGTTTGGTTTGGTCCATAGGTGGCGCTATTGCAGGGTAAAATGTGAAAATAGACATAACTCATGAACCACATGACCAAATAACTTGCAATTTCGTATGCACGGTCATGGTCAAAGATACAGACAAGCCATTAATGAAAGTTCAAAAAATATGGCCGCCATCAGCCAATCAAAGTTTAGCACACATTACACAGACTTATTGAGGTCCAATCAACTTGAAACTTGGTAGATACGTACCCAGTCCCAAGAGTACCTCATATAATAAAACTTACCCAGATTCGCCACATGGTGGCGCTATAGGAATAAAATTAAGTTTTTGGGCTTTAACTTTTGATCCATTTGGCCTATCCTCAAAATTCTTTTTTTATAAGATTCCCTAGGTCCTCCCAAATAAATTTCCCATAAGGACCATTAAAGTCCGCCATATTGGATTTTTTTCTAATTTACATTTTGTGAAAAACCTTCAAAATCTATCTCCTCCTAGACGGTTTGACGAAATTGCATGAAACTTGGCAGGATCCATCTACTAACGAATATCTTAAAAAGTTATATAAACGAAGTTTCTACATCAAAAACTCTGGCCGCAGCAAGCCAATAAAAACCAATGTGGGCGTGGCTAATCACAAAAATGCTAATAACTTTTGAACGCAATGTCTGATCAGCACAAAACTTTAATAGTGTTTTCATTATATAACTCAAAGGCTGTGTGTACAATATCGTTTGGTTTGGTCCATAGGTGGCGCTATTGCAGGGTAAAATGTAAAATGGCCATAACTCATGAACCACATGACCAAATAACTTGCAATTTCAGTGGCATGGTTGGGGTCAAAGATACAGACAAGCCATTGATGAAAGTTCAAAGAATATGGCCGCCATCAGCCAATCAGATTTTAGCACTCAATACACAGACTTACTGCTGGCCAATCAACTTGAAACTTGGTAGACATGTACTACTAGTAAGCCTGTACTAGAGGATAACATTTGGTGAGAATCGGTCAATAGGGGGCGCTACAGTAATTAATCAAACCTTTGAGTATTTCAACAAGGCTATTTCTCATTCACTTTGAACTACTGTCATAACCTTTATATCTTATTACATGTCTCTTCTTGACCAAAAAAATTTGCCTCAATCAAACAGATTCAGAATCTTTACATTCCAACATTCATCAGTCAGGTGTTTTGTGTCATTCATTACAGCCTGACAATCACATGAGACTGCATTTGTGGGAAAATCTGCGCAATGCTGCTTGGACCCCGTTGATTGCCGCTCGCGGCTATATTTAGGGGTCCAAGCACGAAGTGCTGTGGAACCCTATTGAAATTGTTCCGATTATTATTATTATTATTTTTCTGCCCTAAAAGTGTTTGCCCAGCAAAAACTGTACATACTAGAGCAACTAGATTCGGTAGGTACGTACCCAGTCCCAAGAGTACCTCAGATAATAAAACTTACACAGATTCGCCACATGGTGGCGCTATAGAAATACATTTTAGTTTTTGGGCTATAACTTTTGATCCATTTGGCCTATCCTCAAAATTCTTTTTGTACAAGATTCCCTACGTCCTCCCAAACAACTTTCCCATAAGGACCATTAAAGTCCGCCATATTGGATTTTTTTCTAATTTACATTTTGTGAAAAACCTTCAAAATCTATCTCCTCCTAGACGGTTTGAAGAAATTGCATGAAACTTGGCGTGATCCATCTACTAACGAATATCTTAAAAAGTTATATAAACCAAGTTTGTACATCAAAAACTCTGGCCGCAGCAAGCCAATAAACACCAATGTGGGCGTGGCTAATCACAAAAATCCTAATAACTTTTGAACACAATGTCTGATCAGCACGAAACTTTATTGGTGGTTTCATTATATAACTCAAAGGCTGTGTGTACAATATCGTTTGGTTTGGTCCATAGGTGGCGCTATTGCAGGGTAAAATGTGAAAATAGACATAACTCATGAACCACATGACCAAATAACTTGCAATTTCGTATGCACGGTCATGGTCAAAGATACAGACAAGCCATTAATGAAAGTTCAAAGAATATGGCCGCCATCAGCCAATCAAAGTTTAGCACACATTACACAGACTTATTGAGGTCCAATCAACTTGAAACTTGGTAGATACGTACCCAGTCCCAAGAGTACCTCATATAATAAAACTTACCCAGATTCGCCACATGGTGGCGCTATAGGAATAAAATTAAGTTTTTGGGCTTTAACTTTTGATCCATTTGGCCTATCCTCAAAATTCTTTTTTTACAAGATTCCCTAGGTCCTCCCAAATAAATTTCCCATAAGGACCATTAAAGTCCGCCATATTGGATTTTTTTCTAATTTACATTTTGTGAAAAACCTTCAAAATCTATCTCCTCCTAGACGGTTTGACGAAATTGCATGAAACTTGGCAGGATCCATCTACTAACGAATATCTTAAAAAGTTATATAAACGAAGTTTCTACATCAAAAACTCTGGCCGCAGCAAGCCAATAAAAACCAATGTGGGCGTGGCTAATCACAAAAATGCTAATAACTTTTGAACGCAATGTCTGATCAGCACAAAACTTTAATAGTGTTTTCATTATATAACTCAAAGGCTGTGTGTACAATATCGTTTGGTTTGGTCCATAGGTGGCGCTATTGCAGGGTAAAATGTAAAATGGCCATAACTCATGAACCACATGACCAAATAACTTGCAATTTCAGTGGCATGGTGGGGGTCAAAGACACAGACAAGCCATTGATGAAAGTTCAAAGAATATGGCCGCCATCAGCCAATCAGATTTTAGCACTCAATACACAGACTTACTGCTGGCCAATCAACTTGAAACTTGGTAGACATGTACTACTAGTAAGCCTGTACTAGGGTCTAACATTTGGTCAGAATCGGTCAATAGGGGGCGCTACAGTAATTAATCAAACCTTTGAGTATTTCAACAAGGCTATTTCTCATTCACTTTGAACTACTGTCATAACCTTTATATGTTATTACATGTCTCTTCTTGACCAAAAAATTTGCCTCAATCAAACAGATTCAGAATCTTTACATTCCAACATTCATCAGTCAGGTGTTTTGTGTCATTCATTACAGCCTGACAATCACATGAGACTGCATTTGTGGGAAGATTTGCGCAATGCTGCTTGGACCCCGTTGATTGCCGCTCGCGGCTATATTTAGGGGTCCAAGCACGAAGTGCTGTGGAACCCTATTGAAATTGTTCCGATTATTATTAGGGGTCCAAGCACGAAGTGCTGTGGAACCCTATTGAAATTGTTCCGATTATTATTATTATTATTTTTCTGCCCTAAAAGTGTTTGCCCAGCAAAAACTGTACATACTAGAGCAACTAGATTCGGTAGGTACGTACCCAGTCCCAAGAGTACCTCAGATAATAAAACTTACACAGATTCGCCACATGGTGGCGCTATAGAAATACATTTTAGTTTTTGGGCTATAACTTTTGATCCATTTGGCCTATCCTCAAAATTCTTTTTGTACAAGATTCCCTACGTCCTCCCAAACAACTTTCCCATAAGGACCATTAAAGTCCGCCATATTGGATTTTTTTCTAATTTACATTTTGTGAAAAACCTTCAAAATCTATCTCCTCCTAGACGGTTTGAAGAAATTGCATGAAACTTGGCGTGATCCATCTACTAACGAATATCTTAAAAAGTTATATAAACCAAGTTTGTACATCAAAAACTCTGGCCGCAGCAAGCCAATAAACACCAATGTGGGCGTGGCTAATCACAAAAATCCTAATAACTTTTGAACACAATGTCTGATCAGCACGAAACTTTATTGGTGGTTTCATTATATAACTCAAAGGCTGTGTGTACAATATCGTTTGGTTTGGTCCATAGGTGGCGCTATTGCAGGGTAAAATGTGAAAATAGACATAACTCATGAACCACATGACCAAATAACTTGCAATTTCGTATGCACGGTCATGGTCAAAGATACAGACAAGCCATTAATGAAAGTTCAAAGAATATGGCCGCCATCAGCCAATCAAAGTTTAGCACACATTACACAGACTTATTGAGGTCCAATCAACTTGAAACTTGGTAGATACGTACCCAGTCCCAAGAGTACCTCATATAATAAAACTTACCCAGATTCGCCACATGGTGGCGCTATAGGAATAAAATTAAGTTTTTGGGCTTTAACTTTTGATCCATTTGGCCTATCCTCAAAATTCTTTTTTTACAAGATTCCCTAGGTCCTCCCAAATAAATTTCCCATAAGGACCATTAAAGTCCGCCATATTGGATTTTTTTCTAATTTACATTTTGTGAAAAACCTTCAAAATCTATCTCCTCCTAGACGGTTTGACGAAATTGCATGAAACTTGGCAGGATCCATCTACTAACGAATATCTTAAAAAGTTATATAAACGAAGTTTCTACATCAAAAACTCTGGCCGCAGCAAGCCAATAAAAACCAATGTGGGCGTGGCTAATCACAAAAATGCTAATAACTTTTGAACGCAATGTCTGATCAGCACAAAACTTTAAAAGTGTTTTCATTATATAACTCAAAGGCTGTGTGTACAATATCGTTTGGTTTGGTCCATAGGTGGCGCTATTGCAGGGTAAAATGTAAAATGGCCATAACTCATGAACCACATGACCAAATAACTTGCAATTTCAGTGGCATGGTGGGGGTCAAAGATACAGACAAGCCATTGATGAAAGTTCAAAGAATATGGCCGCCATCAGCCAATCAGATTTTAGCACTCAATACACAGACTTACTGCTGGCCAATCAACTTGAAACTTGGTAGACATGTACTACTAGTAAGCCTGTACTAGGGTCTAACATTTGGTCAGAATCGGTCAATAGGGGGCGCTACAGTAATTAATCAAACCTTTGAGTATTTCAACAAGGCTATTTCTCATTCACTTTGAACTACTGTCATAACCTTTATATGTTATTACATGTCTCTTCTTGACCAAAAAATTTGCCTCAATCAAACAGATTCAGAATCTTTACATTCCAACATTCATCAGTCAGGTGTTTTGTGTCATTCATTACAGCCTGACAATCACATGAGACTGCATTTGTGGGAAGATTTGCGCAATGCTGCTTGGACCCCGTTGATTGCCGCTCGCGGCTATATTTATTATTATTTTTCTGCCCTAAAAGTGTTTGCCCAGCAAAAACTGTACATACTAGAGCAACTAGATTCGGTAGATACGTACCCAGTCCCAAGAGTACCTCAGATAATTAAACTTACCCAGATTCGCCAGATGGTGGCGCTATAGGAAGAAATCAAGGTTTTGGGCTATAACTTTTGAACCCTTTGGCCAATACTAAAAATTATTGTTTTACAAGATTCCGTAGGTGCTCCCAAACAAATTTGCCATAAGGACCATTAAAGTCCGCCATATTGGATTTTTTTCTAATTTACATTTTGTGAAAAACCTTCAAAATCTATCTCCTCCTAGACGATTTGACGAAATTGCATGAAACTTGGCACGAACCATCTACTAACGAATATCTTAAAAAGTTATATAAACCAAGTTTCTACATCAAAAACTCTGGCCGCAGCAAGCCAATAAACACCAATGTGGGCGTGGCTAATCACAAAAATGCTAATAACTTTTGAACACAATGTCTGATCAGCACGAAACTTTATTGGTGGTTTCAGTATATAACTCAAAGGCTGTGTGTACAATATCGTTTGGTTTGGTCCATAGATGGCGCTATTGCAGGGTAAAATGTGAAAATGGCCATAACTCATGAACCACATGACCAAATAACTTGCAATTTCGTATGCACGGTCGTGGTCAAAGATAGAGACAAGCCCAAAGAATCAAAGATGAAAGTTCAAAGAATATGGCCGCCATCAGCCAATCAAATTTTAGCACTCATTACACAGACTTAATGAGGGCCAATCAACTTGAAACTTGGTAGATACGTACCCAGTCCCAAGAGTACCTCATATAATAAAACTTACCCAGATTCGCCACATGGTGGCGCTATAGGAATAAATTTAAGTTTTTGGGCTATAACTTTTGATCCATTTGGCCTATCCTCAAAATTCTTTTTTACAAGATTCCCTAGGTCCTCCCAAACAAATTTCCCATAAGGACCATTAATGTCCGCCATATTGGATTTTTTTCTAATTTACATTTTGTGAAAAACCTTCAAAATCTATCTCCTCCTAGACGGTTTGACGAAATTGCATGAAACTTGGCAGGATCCATCTACTAACGAATATCTTAAAAAGTTATATAAACGAAGTTTCTACATCAAAAACTCTGGCCGCAGCAAGCCAATAAACCAATGTGGGCGTGGCTAATCACAAAAATGCTAATAACTTTTGAACGCAATGTCTGATCAGCACAAAACTTTAATAGTGTTTTCATTATATAACTCAAAGGCTGTGTGTACAATATCGTTTGGTTTGGTCCATAGGTGGCGCTATTGCAGGGTAAAATGTAAAATGGCCATAACTCATGAACCACATGACCAAATAACTTGCAATTTCAGTGGCATGGTGGGGGTGAAAGATACAGACAAGCCATTGATGAAAGTTCAAAGAATATGGCCGCCATCAGCCAATCAGATTTTAGCACTCATTACACAGACTTACTGCTGGCCAATCAACTTGAAACTTGGTAGACATGTACTACTAGTAAGCCTGTACTAGGGTCTAACATTTGGTCAGAATCGGTCAATAGGGGGCGCTACAGTAATTAATCAAACCTTTGAGTATTTCAACAAGGCTATTTCTCATTCACTTTGAACTACTGTCATAACCTTTATATGTTATTACATGTCTCTTCTTGACCAAAAAATTTGCCTCAATCAAACAGATTCAGAATCTTTACATTCCAACATTCATCAGTCAGGTGTTTTGTGTCATTCATTACAGCCTGACAATCACACGAGACTGCATTTGTGGGAAAATCTGCGCAATGCTGCTTGGACCCCGTTAATTGCCGCTCGCGGCTATATTTATTATTATTATTCTTTTTCTGCCCTAAAAGTGTTTGCCCAGCAAAAACTGTACATACTAGAGCAACAAGATTCGGTAGGTACGTACCCAGTCCCAAGAGTACCTCAAATAATAAAACTTACCCAGATTCGCCACATGGTGGCGCTATAGGAATAAATTTACGTTTTCAGGTTTTTGGGCTATAACTTTTGAACCCTTTGGCCAATACTCAAAATTCTTGTTTTACAAGATTCCCTAGGTCCTCCCAAACAACTTTCCCATAAGGACCATTAAAGTCCGCCATATTGGATTTTTTTCTAATTTACATTTTGTGAAAAACCTTCAAAATCTATCTCCTCCTAGACGGTTTGACTAAATTGCATGAAACTTGGCATGATCCATCACCTAACGAATATCTTAAAAAGTTATATAAACGAAGTTTCTACATCAAAAACTCTGGCCGCAGCAAGCCAATAAAAACCAATGTGGGCGTGGCTAATCACAAAAATGCTAATAACTTTTGAACGCAATGTCTGATCAGCACGAAACTTTATTAGTGTTTTCATTATATAACTCAAAGGCTGTGGGTACAATATCGTTTGGTTTGGTCCATAGGTGGCGCTATTGCAGGTAAATGTGAAAATGGCCATAACTCATGAACCACATGACCAAATAACTTGCATTTTCATATGCACAGTCGTGTTCAAAGATGGAGACAAGCCATTGAAGAAAGTTCAAAGAATATGGCCGCCATCAGCCAATCAAATTTTAGCACTCATTACACAGACTTATTGAGGGCCAATCAACTTGAAACTTGGTAGATACGTACCCAGTCCCAAGAGTACCTCAGATAATAAAACTTACCCAGATTCGCCACATGGTGGCGCTATAGGAATAAATTTAAGTTTTTGGGCTATAACTTTTGATGCATTTGGCCTATCCTCAAAATTCTTTTTTTACAAGATTCCCTAGGTCCTCCCAAACAAATTTCCCATAAGGACCATTAAAGTCCGCCATATTGGATTTTTTTCTAATTTACATTTTGTGAAAAACCTTCAAAATCTATCTCCTCCTAGACGGTTTGACGAAATTGCATGAAACTTTGCAGGATCCATCTACTAACGAATATCTTAAAAAGTTATATAAACGAAGTTTCTACATCAAAAACTCTGGCCGCAGCAAGCCAATAAATACCAATGTGGGCGTGGCTAATCACAAAAATGCTAATAACGTTTGAACGCAATGTCTGATCAGCACAAAACTTTAATAGTGTTTTCATTATATAACTAAAAGGCTGTGTGTACAATATCGTTTGGTTTGGTCCATAGGTGGCGCTATTGCAGGGTAAAATGTAAAATGGCCATAACTCATGAACCACATGACCAAATAACTTGCAATTTCAGTGGCATGGTGGGGGTCAAAGATACAGACAAGCCATTGATGAAAGTTCAAAGAATATGGCCGCCATCAGCCAATCAGATTTTAGCACTCATTACACAGACTTACTGCTGGCCAATCAACTTGAAACTTGGTAGACATGTACTACTAGTAAGCCTGTACTAGGGTCTAACATTTGGTCAGAATCGGTCAATAGGGGGCGCTACAGTAATTAATCAAACCTTTGAGTATTTCAACAAGGCTATTTCTCATTCACTTTGAACTACTGTCATAACCTTTATATGTTATTACATGTCTCTTCTTGACCAAAAAATTTGCCTCACAAACAGATTCAGAATCTTCACATTCCAACATTCATCAGTCAGGTGTTTTCTGTCATTCATTACAGCCTGACAATCACACGAGACTGCATTTGTGGGAAAATCTGCGCAATGCTGCTTGGACCCCGTTGATTGCCGCTCGCGGCTATATTTAGGGGTCCAAGCACGAAGTGCTGGAACCCTATTGTAATTGTTCCGATTATTATTAGGGGTCCAAGCACGAAGTGCTGGAACCCTATTGTAATTGTTCCGATTATTATTATTAGGGGTCCAAGCACGTAGTGCTGTGGAACCCTATTGTAATTGTTCCGATTATTATTATTATTATTATTATTATTATTATTATTATTATTATTTTTCTGCCCTAAAAGTGTTTGCCCAGCAAAAACTGTACATACTAGAGCAACTAGATTCGGTAGGTACATACCCAGTCCCAAGAGTACCTCAGATAATAAAACTTACCCAGATTCGCCACATGGTGGCGCTATAGGAATAAATTTACGTTTTCAGGTTTTTGGGCTATAACTTTTGAACCCTTTGGCCAATACTCAAAATTCTTGTTTTACAAGATTCCCTAGGTCCTCCCAAACAACTTTCCCATAAGGACCATTAAAGTCCGCCATATTGGATTTTTTTCTAATTTACATTTTGTGAAAAACCTTCAAAATCTATCTCCTCCTAGACGGTTTAACAAAATTGCATGAAACTTGGCAGGAACCATCTACTAACGAATATCTTAAAAAGTTATATAAACGAAGTTTCTACATCAAAAACTCTGGCCGCAGCAAGCCAATGAAAACCAATGTGGGCGTGGCTAATCACAAAAATGCTAATAACTTTTGAACGCAATGTCTGATCAGCACGAAACTTTATTATTGGTTTCAATATATAACTCAAAGGCTGTGTGTACAATATCGTTTGGTTTGGTCCATAGGTGGCGCTATTGCAGGTAAAATGTGAAATGGCCATAACTCATGAACCACATGACCAAATAACTTGCATTTTCGTACGCATGGTCGTGTTCAAAGATACAGACAAGCCATTGAAGAAAGTTCAAAGAATATGGCCGCCATCAGCCAATCAAATTTTAGCACTCATTACACAGACTTAATGAGGTCCAATCAACTTGAAACTTGGTAGATACGTACCCAGTCCCAAGAGTACCTCATATAATAAAGCTTACCCAGATTCGCCACATGGTGGCGCTATAGGAATACATTTAAGTTTTTGGGCTATAACTTTTGATCCATTTGGCCTATCCTCAAAATTCTTTTTTTACAAGATTCCCTAGGTCCTCCCAAACAAATTTCCCATAAGGACCATTAAAGTCCGCCATATTGGATTTTTTTCTAATTTACATTTTGTGAAAAACCTTCAAAATCTATCTCCTCCTAGACGGTTTGACGAAATTGCATGAAACTTGGCAGGATCCATCTACTAACGAATATCTTAAAAAGTTATATAAACGAAGTTTCTACATCAAAAACTCTGGCCGCAGCAAGCCAATAAAAACCAATGTGGGCTTGGCTAACCACAAAAATGCTAATAACTTTTGAAAGCAATGTCTGATCAGCACAAAACTTTAATAGTGTTTTCATTATATAACTCAAAGGCTGTGTGTACAATATCGTTTGGTTTGGTCCATAGGTGGCGTTATTGCAGGGTAAAATGTAAAATGGCCATAACTCATGAACCACATGACCAAATAACTTGCAATTTCAGTGGCATGGTGGGGGTCAAAGATACAGACAAACCATTGATGAAAGTTCAAAGAATATGGCCGCCATCAGCCAATCAGAATTTAGCACTCATTACACAGACTTACTGCTGGCCAATCAACTTGAAACTTGGTAGACATGTACTACTAGTAAGCCTGTACTAGGGTCTAACATTTGGTCAGAATCGGTCAATAGGGGGCGCTACAGTAATTAATCAAACCTTTGAGTATTTGAACAAGGCTATTTCTCATTCACTTTGAACTACTGTCATAGCCTTTATATGTTATTATATGTCCCTTCTTGACCAAAAAATTTGCCTCAATCAAACAGATTCAGAATCTTTACATTCCAACATTCATCAGTCAGGTGTTTTGTGTCATTCATTACAGCCTGACAATCACATGAGACTGCATTTGTTGGGAAAATCTGCGCAATGCTGCTTGGACCCCGTTGATTGCCGCTCGCGGCTATATTTATTATTATTATTATTCTTTTTCTGCCCTAAAAGTGTTTGCCCAGCAAAAACTGTACATACTACAGCAACTAGATTCGGTAGGTACGTACCCAGTCCCAAGAGTACCTCAGATAATAAAACTTACGCAGATTCGCCAGATGGTGGCGCTATAGGAAGAAAGTGAAAATTTTGACCTATTTTGGGCTATAACTTTTGAACCCTTTGGAATATCTTCAAAATTCTTTTTATTCAAGATTCCCTAGGTCCTCCCAAACAAATTTGCCTCTTGGAGCATTAAAGTCCGCCATATTGGATTTTTTTCTAATTAACATTTTGTGAAAAACCTTCAAAATCTATCTCCTCCTAGACGGTTTGAAGGAATTGCATGAAACTTGGCATGATCCATCTACTAACGAATATCTTAAAAAGTTAAATAAACGAAGTTTCTACATCAAAAACTCTGGCCGCAGCAAGCCAATAAACACCAATGTGGGCGTGGCTAATCACAAAAATGCTAATAACTTTTGAAGACAATGTCTGATCAGCACAAAACTTTAATAGTGGTTTCAGTATATAACTCAAAGGCTGTGCGTACAATATCGTTTGGTTTGGTCCATAGGTGGCGCTATTGCAGGGTAAAATGTGAAAATGGCCATAACTCATAAACCACATGACCAAATAACTTGCAATTTCGTATGCACGGTCGTGGTCAAAGATACAGACAAGCCATTAATGAAAATTCAAAGAATATGGCCGCCATCAGCCAATCAAAGTTTAGAACACATTACACAGACTTATTGAGGTCCAATCAACTTGAAACTTGGTAGATACGTACCCAGTCCCAAGAGTACCTCATATAATAAAACTTACCCAGATTCGCCACATGGTGGCGCTATAGGAATAAATTTAAGTTTTTGGGCTATAACTTTTGATCCATTTGGCCTATCCTCAAAATTCTTTTTTTACAAGATTCCCTAGGTCCTCCCAAACAAATTTCCCATAAGGACCATTAAAGTCCGCCATATTGGATTTTTTTCTAATTTACATTTTGTGAAAAACCTTCAAAATCTATCTCCTCCTAGACGGTTTGACGAAATTGCATGAAACTTGGCACGATCCATCTACTAACGAATATCTTAAAAAGTTATATAAACGAAGTTTCTACATCAAAAACTCTGGCCGCAGCAAGCCAATAAAACCAATGTGGGCGTGGCTAATCACAAAAATGCTAATAACTTTTGAACGCAATGTCTGATCAGCACATAACTTTAATAGTGTTTTCATTATATAACTCAAAGGCTGTGTGTACAATATCGTTTGATTTGGTCCATAGGTGGCGCTATTGCAGGGTAAAATGTAAAATGGCCATAACTCATGAACCACATGACCAAATAACTTGCAATTTCAGTGGCATGGTGGGGGTCAAAGATACAGACAAGCCATTGATGAAAGTTCAAAGAATATGGCCGCCATCAGCCAATCAGATTTTAGCACTCATTACACAGACTTACTGCTGGCCAATCAACTTGAAACTTGGCAGACATGTACTACTACTAATCATGTACTAGAGGATAACATTTGGTGAGAATCGGTCAATAGGGGGCGCTACAGTAATTAATCAAACCTTTGAGTATTTGAACAAGGCTATTTCTCATTCACTTTGAACTACTGTCATAGCCTTTATATGTTATTACATGTCTCTTCTTGACCAAAAAATTTGCCTCAATCAAACAGATTCAGAATCTTTACATTCCAACATTCATCAGTCAGGTGTTTTGTGTCATTCATTACAGCCTGACAATCACATGAGACTGCATTTGTTGGGAAAATCTGCGCAATGCTGCTTGGACCCCGTTGATTGCCGCTCGCGGCTGTATTTAGGGGTCCATGCACGAAGTGCAATGGAACCCTATTGTAATTGTTCCGTTTTTTATTATTATTATTATTATTATTATTATTATTTTTCTGCCCTAAAAGTGTTTGCCCAGCAAAAACTGTACATACTAGAGCAACTAGATTCGGTAGGTACGTACCCAGTCCCAAGAGTACCTCAGATAATAAAACTTACCCAGATTCGCCACATGGTGGCGCTATAGGAATAAATTTACGTTTTCAGGTTTTTGGGCTATAACTTTTGAACCCTTTGGCCAATACTCAAAATTCTTGTTTTACAAGATTCCCTAGGTCCTCCCAAACAACTTTCCCATAAGGACCATTAAAGTCCGCCATATTGGATTTTTTTCTAATTTACATTTTGTGAAAAACCTTCAAAATCTATCTCCTCCTAGACGGTTTGACGAAATTGCATGAAACTTGGCATGATCCATCAACTAACGAATATCTTAAAAAGTTATATAAAAGAAGTTTCTACATCAAAAACTCTGGCCGCAGCAAGCCAATAAAAACCAATGTGGGCGTGGCTAATCACAAAAATGCTAATAACTTTTGAACGCAATGTCTGATCAGCACGAAACGTTAGTAGTGTTTTCATTATGTAACTCAAAGGCTGTGTGTACAATATCGTTTGGTTTGGTCCATAGGTGGCGCTATTGCAGTAAAATGTGAAAATGGCCATAACTCATGAACCACATGACCAAATAACTTGCATTTTCCTACGCACGGTCGTGTTCAAAGATGCAGACAAGCCATTGAAGAAAGTTCAAAGAATATGGCCGCCGTCAGCCAATCAAATTTTAGCACTCATTACATAGACTTAATGAGGTCCAATCAACTTGAAACTTGGTAGATACGTACCCAGTCCTAAGAGTACCTCAGATAATAAAACTTACCCAGATACGCCACATGGTGGCGCTATAGGAAGAAATTTAAGTTTTTGGGCTATAACTTTTGATCCATTTGGCCTATCCTCAAAATTCTTTTTTTAGAAGATTCCCTAGGTCCTCCCAAACAAATTTCCCATAAGGACCATTAAAGTCCGCCATATTGGATTTTTTTCTAATTTACATTTTGTGAAAAACCTTCAAAATCTATCTCCTCCTAGACGGTTTGACAAAATTGCATGAAACTTGGCATGATCCATCTACGAACGAATATCTTAAAAAGTTATATAAACGAAGTTTCTACATCAAAAACTCTGGCCGCAGCAAGCCAATAAACACCAATGTGGGCGTGGCTAACCACAAAAATGCTAATAACTTTTGAACGCAATGTCTGATCAGCACAAAACTTTATTATTGTTTTCATTATATAACTCAAAGGCTGTGTGTACAATATCGTTTGGTTTGGTCCATAGGTGGCGCTATTGCAGGGTAAAATGTGAAAATGGCCATTAACTCATGAACCACATGATCAAATAACTTGCAATTTCAGTAGCATGGTGGGGGTCAAATATACAGACAAGCCATTGATGAAAGTTCAAAGTATATGGCCGCCATCAGCCAATCATATTTTAGCACTCATTACACAGACTTACTACTGGCCAATCAACTTGAAACTTGGTAGACATGTACTACTACTTATCATGTACTCGAGAATAACATTTGGTGAGAATCGGTCAATAGAGGGCGCTACAGTAATTAATCAAACCTTTGAGTATTTCAACAAGGCTATTTCTCATTCACTTTGAACTACTGTCATAACCTTTATATCTTATTACATGTCTCTTCTTGACCAAAAAATCTGCCTCAATCAAACAGATTCAGAATCTTTACATTCCAACATTCATCAGTCAGGTGTTTTGTGTCATTCATTACAGCCTGACAAACACATGAGACTGCACTTCTGGGAACATTTGCACAATGCTGCTTGGACCCCGTTGATTGCCGCTCGCGGCTATATTTATTATTAGGGGTCCAAGCACGAAGTGCTGTGGAACCCTATTGAAATTGTTCCGATTATTAGGGGTCCAAGCACGAAGTGCTGGAACCCTATTGAAATTGTTCCGATTATTATTATTATTATTATTTTTCTGCCCTAAAAGTGTTTGCCCAGCAAAAACTGTACATACTAGAGCAACCAGATTCGGTAGATACGTACCCAGCCCCAAGAGTACCTCAGATAATAAAACTTACCCAGATTCGCCAGATGGTGGCGCTATAGGAAGAATTTTTTTTTTTTGGCTATAACTTTTGAACCCTTTGGCCTATCCTCAAAATTCTTTTTTTACAAGATTCCCTAGGTCCTCCCAAACAAATTTCACATAAGGACCATTAAAGTCCGCCATATTGGATTTTTTTCTAATTTACATTTTGTGAAAAACCTTCAAAATCTATCTCCTCCTAGACGGTTTGACGAAATTGCATGAAACTTGGTATGATCCATCTACTAACGAATATCTTAAAAAGTTATATAAACCAAGTTTGTACATCAAAAACTCTGGCCGCAGCAAGCCAATAAACACCAATGTGGGCGTGGCTAATCACAAAAATCCTAATAACTTTTGAACACAATGTCTGATCAGCACGAAACTTTATTGGTGGTTTCATTATATAACTCAAAGGCTGTGTGTACAATATCGTTTGGTTTGGTCCATAGGTGGCGCTATTGCAGGGTAAAATGTGAAAATAGACATAACTCATGAACCACATGACCAAATAACTTGCAATTTCGTATGCACGGTCATGGTCAAAGATACAGACAAGCCATTAATGAAAGTTCAAAGAATATGGCCGCCATCAGCCAATCAAAGTTTAGCACACATTACACAGACTTATTGAGGTCCAATCAACTTGAAACTTGGTAGATACGTACCCAGTCCCAAGAGTACCTCATATAATAAAACTTACCCAGATTCGCCACATGGTGGCGCTATAGGAATACAATTAAGTTTTTGGGCTTTAACTTTTGATCCATTTGGCCTATCCTCAAAATTCTTTTTTTACAAGATTCCCTAGGTCCTCCCAAATAAATTTCCCATAAGGACCATTAAAGTCCGCCATATTGGATTTTTTTCTAATTTACATTTTGTGAAAAACCTTCAAAATCTATCTCCTCCTAGACGGTTTGACGAAATTGCATGAAACTTGGCAGGATCCATCTACTAACGAATATCTTAAAAAGTTATATAAACGAAGTTTCTACATCAAAAACTCTGGCCGCAGCAAGCCAATAAAAACCAATGTGGGCGTGGCTAATCACAAAAATGCTAATAACTTTTGAACGCAATGTCTGATCAGCACAAAACTTTAATAGTGTTTTCATTATATAACTCAAAGGCTGTGTGTACAATATCGTTTGGTTTGGTCCATAGGTGGCGCTATTGCAGGGTAAAATGAAAATGGCCATAACTCATGAACCACATGACCAAATAACTTGCAATTTCAGTGGCATGGTGGGGGTCAAAGATACAGACAAGCCATTGATGAAAGTTCAAAGAATATGGCCGCCATCAGCCAATCAGATTTTAGCACTCAATACACAGACTTACTGCTGGCCAATCAACTTGAAACTTGGTAGACATGTACTACTAGTAAGCCTGTACTAGGGTCTAACATTTGGTCAGAATCGGTCAATAGGGGGCGCTACAGTAATTAATCAAACCTTTGAGTATTTCAACAAGGCTATTTCTCATTCACTTTGAACTACTGTCATAACCTTTATATGTTATTACATGTCTCTTCTTGACCAAAAAATTTGCCTCAATCAAACAGATTCAGAATCTTTACATTCCAACATTCATCAGTCAGGTGTTTTGTGTCATTCATTACAGCCTGACAATCACATGACACTGCATTTGTGGGAAGATTTGCGCAATGCTGCTTGGACCCCGTTGATTGCCGCTCGCGGCTATATTTATTATTATTATTTTTCTGCCCTAAAAGTGTTTGCCCAGCAAAAACTGTACATACTAGAGCAACTAGATTCGGTAGGTACGTACCCAGTCCCAAGAGTACCTCAGATAATAAAACTTACCCAGATTCGCCACATGGTGGCGCTATAGGAATACATTTTAGTTTTTGGGCTATAACTTTTGATCCATTTGGCCTATCCTCAAAATTCTTTTTTGAGAAGATTCCCTAGGTACTCCCAAACAAATTTCCCATAAGGACCATTAAAGTCCGCCATATTGGATTTTTTTCTAATTTACATTTTGTGATAAACCTTCAAAATCTATCTCCTCCTAGACGGTTTGACGAAATTGCATGAAACTTGGCATGATCCATCTACTAACGAATATCTTAAAAAGTTATATAAACCAAGTTTGTACATCAAAAACTCTGGCCGCAGCAAGCCAATAAAAACCAATGTGGGCGTGGCTAATCACAAAAATGCTAATAACTTTTGAACGCAATGTCTGATCAGCACAAAACTTTATGAGTCTTTTCATTATATAACTCAAAGGCTGTGTGTACAATATCGTTTGGTTTGGTACATAGGTGGCGCTATTGTAGCGTAAAATGTGAAAATGGCAATAACTCATGAACCACATGACCAAATAACTTGCAATTTCGTATGCACGGTCGTGGTCAAAGATAGAGACAAGCTCAAAAAATCAAAGATGAAAGTTCAAAGAATATGGCCGCCATCAGCCAATCAAATTTTAGCACTCATTACACAGACTTAATGAGGGCCAATCAACTTGAAACTTGGTAGATACGTACCCAGTCCCAAGAGTACCTCATATAATAAAACTTACCCAGATTCGCCACATGGTGGCGCTATAGGAATAAATTTAAGTTTTTGGGCTATAACTTTTGATCCATTTGGCCTATCCTCAAAATTCTTTTTTTACAAGATTCCCTAGGTCCTCCCAAACAAATTTCCCATAAGGACCATTAAAGTCCGCCATATTGGATTTTTTTCTAATTTACATTTTGTGAAAAACCTTCAAAATCTATCTCCTCCTAGACGGTTTGACGAAATTGCATGAAACTTAGCATGACCCATCTACTAACGAATATCTTAAAAAGTTATATAAACGAAGTTTCTACATCAAAAACTCTGGCCGCAGCAAGCCAATAAAAACCAATGTGGGCGTGGCTAATCACAAAAATGCTAATAACTTTTGAACGCAATGTCTGATCAGCACGAAACCTTATTAGTGTTTTCATTATATAACTCAAAGGCTGTGTGTACAATATCGTTTGGTTTGGTCCATAGGTGGCGCTATTGCAGGGTAAAATGAAAATGGCCATAACTCATGAACCACATGACCAAATAACTTGCAATTTCAGTGGCATGGTGGGGGTCAAAGATACAGACAAGCCATTGATGAAAGTTCAAAGAATATGGCCACCATCAGCAAATCAGATTTTAGCACTCATTACACAGACTTACTGCTGGCCAATCAACTTGAAACTTGGTAGACATGTACTACTACTAATCATGTACTAGAGGATAACATTTGGTGAGAATCGGTCAATAGGGGGCGCTACAGTAATTAATCAAACCTTTGAGTATTTCAACAAGGCTATTTCTCATTCACTTTGAACTACTGTCATAACCTTTATATCTTATTACATGTCTCTTCTTGACCAAAAAATTTGCCTCAATCAAACAGATTCAGAATCTTTACATTCCAACATTCATCAGTCAGGTGTTTTGTGTCATTCATTACAGCCTGACAATCACATGAGACTGCATAAGTTGGGAAAATCTGCGCAATGCTGCTTGGACCCCGTTGATTGCCGCTCGCGGCTATATTTAGGGGTCCAAGCACGAAGTGCTGGAACCCTATTGTAATTGTTCCGATTATTATTATTAGGGGTCCATGCACGAAGTGCAATGGAACCCTATTGTAATTGTTCCGTTTTTTATTATTATTATTAGGGGTCCATGCACGAAGTGCAATGGAACCCTATTGTAATTGTTCCGTTTTTTATTATTATTATTATTATTATTATTATTATTTTTCTGCCCTAAAAGTGTTTGCCCAGCAAAAACTGTACATACTAGAGCAACTAGATTCGGTAGGTACGTACCCAGTCCCAAGAGTACCTCAGATAATAAAACTTACCCAGATTCGCCACATGGTGGCGCTATAGGAATAAATTTACGTTTTCAGGTTTTTGGTCTATAACTTTTGAACCCTTTGACCAATACTCAAAATTCTTGTTTTACAAGATTCCCTAGGTCCTCCCAAACAACTTTCCCATAAGGACCATTAAAGTCCGCCATATTGGATTTTTTTCTAATTTACATTTTGTGAAAAACCTTCAAAATCTATCTCCTCCTAGACGGTTTGACGAAATTGCATGAAACTTGGCATGATCCATCAACTAACGAATATCTTAAAAAGTTATATAAAAGAAGTTTCTACATCAAAAACTCTGGCCGCAGCAAGCCAATAAAAACCAATGTGGGCGTGGCTAATCACAAAAATGCTAATAACTTTTGAACGCAATGTCTGATCAGCACGAAACGTTAGTAGTGTTTTCATTATATAACTCAAAGGCTGTGTGTACAATATCGTTTGGTTTGGTCCATAGGTGGCGCTATTGCAGTAAAATGTGAAAATGGCCATAACTCATGAACCACATGACCAAATAACTTGCATTTTCCTACGCACGGTCGTGTTCAAAGATGCAGACAAGCCATTGAAGAAAGTTCAAAGAATATGGCCGCCGTCAGCCAATCAAATTTTAGCACTCATTACATAGACTTAATGAGGTCCAATCAACTTGAAACTTGGTAGATACGTACCCAGTCCTAAGAGTACCTCAGATAATAAAACTTACCCAGATACGCCACATGGTGGCGCTATAGGAAGAAATTTAAGTTTTTGGGCTATAACTTTTGATCCATTTGGCCTATCCTCAAAATTCTTTTTTTAGAAGATTCCCTAGGTCCTCCCAAACAAATTTCCCATAAGGACCATTAAAGTCCGCCATATTGGATTTTTTTCTAATTTACATTTTGTGAAAAACCTTCAAAATCTATCTCCTCCTAGACGGTTTGACAAAATTGCATGAAACTTGGCATGATCCATCTACGAACGAATATCTTAAAAAGTTATATAAACGAAGTTTCTACATCAAAAACTCTGGCCGCAGCAAGCCAATAAACACCAATGTGGGCGTGGCTAACCACAAAAATGCTAATAACTTTTGAACGCAATGTCTGATCAGCACAAAACTTTATTATTGTTTTCATTATATAACTCAAAGGCTGTGTGTACAATATCGTTTGGTTTGGTCCATAGGTGGCGCTATTGCAGGGTAAAATGTGAAAATGGCCATTAACTCATGAACCACATGATCAAATAACTTGCAATTTCAGTAGCATGGTGGGGGTCAAATATACAGACAAGCCATTGATGAAAGTTCAAAGTATATGGCCGCCATCAGCCAATCATATTTTAGCACTCATTACACAGACTTACTACTGGCCAATCAACTTGAAACTTGGTAGACATGTACTACTACTTATCATGTACTCGAGAATAACATTTGGTGAGAATCGGTAAATAGAGGGCGCTACAGTAATTAATCAAACCTTTGAGTATTTCAACAAGGCTATTTCTCATTCACTTTGAACTACTGTCATAACCTTTATATCTTATTACATGTCTCTTCTTGACCAAAAAATCTGCCTCAATCAAACAGATTCAGAATCTTTACATTCCAACATTCATCAGTCAGGTGTTTTGTGTCATTCATTACAGCCTGACAAACACATGAGACTGCACTTCTGGGAACATTTGCACAATGCTGCTTGGACCCCGTTGATTGCCGCTCGCGGCTATATTTATTATTAGGGGTCCAAGCACGAAGTGCTGTGGAACCCTATTGAAATTGTTCCGATTATTATTATTATTATTTTTCTGCCCTAAAAGTGTTTGCCCAGCAAAAACTGTACATACTAGAGCAACTAGATTCGGTAGGTACGTACCCAGTCCCAAGAGTACCTCAGATAATAAAACTTACCCAGATTCGCCACATGGTGGCGCTATAGGAATACATTTTAGTTTTTGGGCTATAACTTTTGATCCATTTGGCCTATCCTCAAAATTCTTTTTTGAGAAGATTCCCTAGGTACTCCCAAACAAATTTCCCATAAGGACCATTAAAGTCCGCCATATTGGATTTTTTTCTAATTTACATTTTGTGATAAACCTTCAAAATCTATCTCCTCCTAGACGGTTTGACGAAATTGCATGAAACTTGGCATGATCCATCTACTAACGAATATCTTAAAAAGTTATATAAACCAAGTTTGTACATCAAAAACTCTGGCCGCAGCAAGCCAATAAACACCAATGTGGGCGTGGCTAACCACAAAAATGCTAATAACTTTTGAACGCAATGTCTGATCAGCACAAAACTTTATTATTGTTTTCATTATATAACTCAAAGGCTGTGTGTACAATATCGTTTGGTTTGGTCCATAGGTGGCGCTATTGCAGGGTAAAATGTGAAAATGGCCATTAACTCATGAACCACATGATCAAATAACTTGCAATTTCAGTAGCATGGTGGGGGTCAAATATACAGACAAGCCATTGATGAAAGTTCAAAGTATATGGCCGCCATCAGCCAATCATATTTTAGCACTCATTACACAGACTTACTACTGGCCAATCAACTTGAAACTTGGTAGACATGTACTACTACTTATCATGTACTCGAGAATAACATTTGGTGAGAATCGGTCAATAGAGGGCGCTACAGTAATTAATCAAACCTTTGAGTATTTCAACAAGGCTATTTCTCATTCACTTTGAACTACTGTCATAACCTTTATATCTTATTACATGTCTCTTCTTGACCAAAAAATCTGCCTCAATCAAACAGATTCAGAATCTTTACATTCCAACATTCATCAGTCAGGTGTTTTGTGTCATTCATTACAGCCTGACAAACACATGAGACTGCACTTCTGGGAACATTTGCACAATGCTGCTTGGACCCCGTTGATTGCCGCTCGCGGCTATATTTATTATTAGGGGTCCAAGCACGAAGTGCTGTGGAACCCTATTGAAATTGTTCCGATTATTATTATTATTTTTTTTCTGCCCTAAAAGTGTTTGCCCAGCAAAAACTGTACATACTAGAGCAACTAGATTCGGTAGGTACGTACCCAGTCCCAAGAGTACCTCAGATAATAAAACTTACCCAGATTCGCCACATGGTGGCGCTATAGGAATACATTTTAGTTTTTGGGCTATAACTTTTGATCCATTTGGCCTATCCTCAAAATTCTTTTTTGAGAAGATTCCCTAGGTACTCCCAAACAAATTTCCCATAAGGACCATTAAAGTCCGCCATATTGGATTTTTTTCTAATTTACATTTTGTGATAAACCTTCAAAATCTATCTCCTCCTAGACGGTTTGACGAAATTGCATGAAACTTGGCATGATCCATCTACTAACGAATATCTTAAAAAGTTATATAAACCAAGTTTGTACATCAAAAACTCTGGCCGCAGCAAGCCAATAAAAACCAATGTGGGCGTGGCTAATCACAAAAATGCTAATAACTTTTGAACGCAATGTCTGATCAGCACAAAACTTTATGAGTCTTTTCATTATATAACTCAAAGGCTGTGTGTACAATATCGTTTGGTTTGGTACATAGGTGGCGCTATTGTAGCGTAAAATGTGAAAATGGCAATAACTCATGAACCACATGACCAAATAACTTGCAATTTCGTATGCACGGTCGTGGTCAAAGATAGAGACAAGCTCAAAAAATCAAAGATGAAAGTTCAAAGAATATGGCCGCCATCAGCCAATCAAATTTTAGCACTCATTACACAGACTTAATGAGGGCCAATCAACTTGAAACTTGGTAGATACGTACCCAGTCCCAAGAGTACCTCATATAATAAAACTTACCCAGATTCGCCACATGGTGGCGCTATAGGAATAAATTTAAGTTTTTGGGCTATAACTTTTGATCCATTTGGCCTATCCTCAAAATTCTTTTTTTACAAGATTCCCTAGGTCCTCCCAAACAAATTTCCCATAAGGACCATTAAAGTCCGCCATATTGGATTTTTTTCTAATTTACATTTTGTGAAAAACCTTCAAAATCTATCTCCTCCTAGACGGTTTGACGAAATTGCATGAAACTTAGCATGACCCATCTACTAACGAATATCTTAAAAAGTTATATAAACGAAGTTTCTACATCAAAAACTCTGGCCGCAGCAAGCCAATAAAAACCAATGTGGGCGTGGCTAATCACAAAAATGCTAATAACTTTTGAACGCAATGTCTGATCAGCACGAAACCTTATTAGTGTTTTCATTATATAACTCAAAGGCTGTGTGTACAATATCGTTTGGTTTGGTCCATAGGTGGCGCTATTGCAGGGTAAAATGAAAATGGCCATAACTCATGAACCACATGACCAAATAACTTGCAATTTCAGTGGCATGGTGGGGGTCAAAGATACAGACAAGCCATTGATGAAAGTTCAAAGAATATGGCCACCATCAGCAAATCAGATTTTAGCACTCATTACACAGACTTACTGCTGGCCAATCAACTTGAAACTTGGTAGACATGTACTACTACTAATCATGTACTAGAGGATAACATTTGGTGAGAATCGGTCAATAGGGGGCGCTACAGTAATTAATCAAACCTTTGAGTATTTCAACAAGGCTATTTCTCATTCACTTTGAACTACTGTCATAACCTTTATATCTTATTACATGTCTCTTCTTGACCAAAAAATTTGCCTCAATCAAACAGATTCAGAATCTTTACATTCCAACATTCATCAGTCAGGTGTTTTGTGTCATTCATTACAGCCTGACAATCACATGAGACTGCATAAGTTGGGAAAATCTGCGCAATGCTGCTTGGACCCCGTTTGATTGCCGCTCGCGGCTATATTTAGGGGTCCAAGCACGAAGTGCTGGAACCCTATTGTAATTGTTCCGATTATTATTATTAGGGGTCCATGCACGAAGTGCAATGGAACCCTATTGTAATTGTTCCGTTTTTTATTATTATTATTAGGGGTCCATGCACGAAGTGCAATGGAACCCTATTGTAATTGTTCCGTTTTTTATTATTATTATTATTATTATTATTATTATTTTTCTGCCCTAAAAGTGTTTGCCCAGCAAAAACTGTACATACTAGAGCAACTAGATTCGGTAGGTACGTACCCAGTCCCAAGAGTACCTCAGATAATAAAACTTACCCAGATTCGCCACATGGTGGCGCTATAGGAATAAATTTACGTTTTCAGGTTTTTGGTCTATAACTTTTGAACCCTTTGACCAATACTCAAAATTCTTGTTTTACAAGATTCCCTAGGTCCTCCCAAACAACTTTCCCATAAGGACCATTAAAGTCCGCCATATTGGATTTTTTTCTAATTTACATTTTGTGAAAAACCTTCAAAATCTATCTCCTCCTAGACGGTTTGACGAAATTGCATGAAACTTGGCATGATCCATCAACTAACGAATATCTTAAAAAGTTATATAAAAGAAGTTTCTACATCAAAAACTCTGGCCGCAGCAAGCCAATAAAAACCAATGTGGGCGTGGCTAATCACAAAAATGCTAATAACTTTTGAACGCAATGTCTGATCAGCACGAAACGTTAGTAGTGTTTTCATTATATAACTCAAAGGCTGTGTGTACAATATCGTTTGGTTTGGTCCATAGGTGGCGCTATTGCAGTAAAATGTGAAAATGGCCATAACTCATGAACCACATGACCAAATAACTTGCATTTTCCTACGCACGGTCGTGTTCAAAGATGCAGACAAGCCATTGAAGAAAGTTCAAAGAATATGGCCGCCGTCAGCCAATCAAATTTTAGCACTCATTACATAGACTTAATGAGGTCCAATCAACTTGAAACTTGGTAGATACGTACCCAGTCCTAAGAGTACCTCAGATAATAAAACTTACCCAGATACGCCACATGGTGGCGCTATAGGAAGAAATTTAAGTTTTTGGGCTATAACTTTTGATCCATTTGGCCTATCCTCAAAATTCTTTTTTTAGAAGATTCCCTAGGTCCTCCCAAACAAATTTCCCATAAGGACCATTAAAGTCCGCCATATTGGATTTTTTTTCTAATTTACATTTTGTGAAAAAACCTTCAAAATCTATCTCCTCCTAGACGGTTTGACAAAATTGCATGAAACTTGGCATGATCCATCTACGAACGAATATCTTAAAAAGTTATATAAACGAAGTTTCTACATCAAAAACTCTGGCCGCAGCAAGCCAATAAACACCAATGTGGGCGTGGCTAACCACAAAAATGCTAATAACTTTTGAACGCAATGTCTGATCAGCACAAAACTTTATTATTGTTTTCATTATATAACTCAAAGGCTGTGTGTACAATATCGTTTGGTTTGGTCCATAGGTGGCGCTATTGCAGGGTAAAATGTGAAAATGGCCATTAACTCATGAACCACATGATCAAATAACTTGCAATTTCAGTAGCATGGTGGGGGGTCAAATATACAGACAAGCCATTGATGAAAGTTCAAAGTATATGGCCGCCATCAGCCAATCATATTTTAGCACTCATTACACAGACTTACTACTGGCCAATCAACTTGAAACTTGGTAGACATGTACTACTACTTATCATGTACTCGAGAATAACATTTGGTGAGAATCGGTCAATAGAGGGCGCTACAGTAATTAATCAAACCTTTGAGTATTTCAACAAGGCTATTTCTCATTCACTTTGAACTACTGTCATAACCTTTATATCTTATTACATGTCTCTTCTTGACCAAAAAATCTGCCTCAATCAAACAGATTCAGAATCTTTACATTCCAACATTCATCAGTCAGGTGTTTTGTGTCATTCATTACAGCCTGACAAACACATGAGACTGCACTTCTGGGAACATTTGCACAATGCTGCTTGGACCCCGTTGATTGCCGCTCGCGGCTATATTTAGGGGTCCATGCACGAAGTGCAATGGAACCCTATTGTAATTGTTCCGTTTTTTATTATTAGGGGTCCATGCACGAAGTGCCATGGAACCCTATTGTAATTGTTCCGATTATTAGGGGGTCCAAGCACGTAGTGCTGTGGAACCCTATTGTAATTGTTCCGATTATTATTATTATTATTATTATTATTATTATTATTATTATTATTATTTTTCTGCCCTAAAAGTGTTTGCCCAGCAAAAACTGTACATACTAGAGCAACTAGATTCGGTAGGTACGTACCCAGTCCCAAGAGTACCTCAGATAATAAAACTTACCCAGATTCGCCACATGGTGGCGCTATAGGAATAAATTTACGTTTTCAGGTTTTTGGCCTATAACTTTTGAACCCTTTGGCCAATACTCAAAATTCTTGTTTTACAAGATTCCCTAGGTGCTCCCAAACAACTTTCCCATAAGGACCATTAAAGTCCGCCATATTGGATTTTTTTCTAATTTACATTTTGTGAAAAACCTTCAAAATCTATCTCCTCCTAGACGGTTTAACAAAATTGCATGAAACTTGGCAGGAACCATCTACTAACGAATATCTTAAAAAGTTATATAAACGAAGTTTCTACATCAAAAACTCTGGCCGGAGCAAGCCAATAAAAACCAATGTGGGCGTGGCTAATCACAAAAATGCTAATAACTTTTGAACGCAATGTCTGATCAGCACGAAACTTTATTATTGGTTTCATTATATAACTCAAAGGCTGTGTGTACAATATCTTTTGCTTTGGTCCATAGGTGGCGCTATTGCAGGTAAAATGTGAAATGGCCATAACTCATGAACCACATGACCAAATAACTTGCATTTTCGTACGCATGGTCGTGTTCAAAGATAAAGACAAGCCATTGAAGAAAGTTCAAAGAATATCGCCGCCATCAGCCAATCAAATTTTAGCACTCATTACACAGACTTAATGAGGTCCAATCAACTTGAAACTTGGTAGATATGTACCCAGTCCCAAGAGTACCTCAGATAATAAAACTTAGCCAGATTCGCCACATGGTGGCGCTATAGGAATAAATTTAAGTTTTTGGGCTATAACTTTTGATCCATTTGGCCTATCCTCAAAATTCTTTTTTTACAAGATTCCCTAGGTCCTCCCAAACAAATTTCCCATAAGGACTATTAAAGTCCGCCATATTGGATTTTTTTCTAATTTACATTTTGTGAAAAACCTTCAAAATCTATCTCCTCCTTGAAAGTTTGACGAAATTGCATGAAACTAGGCAGGAACCATCTACTAACGAATATCTTAAAAAGTTATATAAACCAAGTTTCTACATCAAAAACTCTGGCCGCAGCAAGCCAATAAATACCAATGTGGGCGTGGCTAATCACAAAAATGCTAATAACTTTTGAACGCAATATCTGATCAGCACAAAATTTTATTACTGTTTTCAGTATATAACTCAAAGGCTGTGTGTACAATATCGTTTGGTTTGGTCCATAGGTGGCGCTATGGTAAAATGTGAAAATGGCCATAATTCATGAACCACATGACCAAATAACTTGCAATTTCAGTGGCATGGTGAGGTCAAAGATACAGACAAGCCATTGATGAAAGTTCAAAGAATATGGCCGCCATCAGCCAATCATATTTTAGCACTCATTACACAGACTTACTACTAGCCAATCAACTTGAAACTTGGTAGACGTACTACTACTTATCATGTACTAGAGAGTAAACATTTGCTGAGAATCGGTCAATAGGGGGCGCTACAGTAATTAATCAAACCTTTGAGTATTTCAACAAGGCTATTTCTCATTCACTTTGAACTACTGTCATAACCTTTATATGTTATTACATGTCTCTTCTTGACCAAAAAATTTGCCTCAATCAAACAGATTCAGAATCTTTACATTCCAACATTCATCAGTCAGGTGTTTTGTGTCCTTCATTAGAGCCTGACAATCACATGAGACTGCATTTGTGGGAAAATCTGCGCAATGCTGCTTGGACCCCGTTGATTGCCGCTCGCGGCTATATTTATTATTAGGGGTCCAAGCACGAAGTGCTGGAACCCTATTGTAATTGTTCCGATTATTATTATTAGGGGTCCAAGCACGTAGTGCTGTGGAACCCTATTGTAATTGTTCCGATTATTATTATTATTATTATTATTATTATTATTATTATTTTTCTGCCCTAAAAGTGTTTGCCCAGCAAAAACTGTACATACTAGAGCAACTAGATTCGGTAGGTACATACCCAGTCCCAAGAGTACCTCAGATAATAAAACTTACCCAGATTCGCCACATGGTGGCGCTATAGGAATAAATTTACGTTTTCAGGTTTTTGGGCTATAACTTTTGAACCCTTTGGCCAATACTCAAAATTCTTGTTTTACAAGATTCCCTAGGTCCTCCCAAACAACTTTCCCATAAGGACCATTAAAGTCCGCCATATTGGATTTTTTTCTAATTTACATTTTGTGAAAAACCTTCAAAATCTATCTCCTCCTAGACGGTTTAACAAAATTGCATGAAACTTGGCAGGAACCATCTACTAACGAATATCTTAAAAAGTTATATAAACGAAGTTTCTACATCAAAAACTCTGGCCGCAGCAAGCCAATGAAAACCAATGTGGGCGTGGCTAATCACAAAAATGCTAATAACTTTTGAACGCAATGTCTGATCAGCACGAAACTTTATTATTGGTTTCAATATATAACTCAAAGGCTGTGTGTACAATATCGTTTGGTTTGGTCCATAGGTGGCGCTATTGCAGGTAAAATGTGAAATGGCCATAACTCATGAACCACATGACCAAATAACTTGCATTTTCGTACGCATGGTCGTGTTCAAAGATACAGACAAGCCATTGAAGAAAGTTCAAAGAATATGGCCGCCATCAGCCAATCAAATTTTAGCACTCATTACACAGACTTAATGAGGTCCAATCAACTTGAAACTTGGTAGATACGTACCCAGTCCCAAGAGTACCTCATATAATAAAGCTTACCCAGATTCGCCACATGGTGGCGCTATAGGAATACATTTAAGTTTTTGGGCTATAACTTTTGATCCATTTGGCCTATCCTCAAAATTCTTTTTTTACAAGATTCCCTAGGTCCTCCCAAACAAATTTCCCATAAGGACCATTAAAGTCCGCCATATTGGATTTTTTTCTAATTTACATTTTGTGAAAAACCTTCAAAATCTATCTCCTCCTAGACGGTTTGACGAAATTGCATGAAACTTGGCAGGATCCATCTACTAACGAATATCTTAAAAAGTTATATAAACGAAGTTTCTACATCAAAAACTCTGGCCGCAGCAAGCCAATAAAAACCAATGTGGGCTTGGCTAACCACAAAAATGCTAATAACTTTTGAAAGCAATGTCTGATCAGCACAAAACTTTAATAGTGTTTTCATTATATAACTCAAAGGCTGTGTGTACAATATCGTTTGGTTTGGTCCATAGGTGGCGTTATTGCAGGGTAAAATGTAAAATGGCCATAACTCATGAACCACATGACCAAATAACTTGCAATTTCAGTGGCATGGTGGGGGTCAAAGATACAGACAAACCATTGATGAAAGTTCAAAGAATATGGCCGCCATCAGCCAATCAGAATTTAGCACTCATTACACAGACTTACTGCTGGCCAATCAACTTGAAACTTGGTAGACATGTACTACTAGTAAGCCTGTACTAGGGTCTAACATTTGGTCAGAATCGGTCAATAGGGGGCGCTACAGTAATTAATCAAACCTTTGAGTATTTGAACAAGGCTATTTCTCATTCACTTTGAACTACTGTCATAGCCTTTATATGTTATTATATGTCCCTTCTTGACCAAAAAATTTGCCTCAATCAAACAGATTCAGAATCTTTACATTCCAACATTCATCAGTCAGGTGTTTTGTGTCATTCATTACAGCCTGACAATCACATGAGACTGCATTTGTTGGGGAAAATCTGCGCAATGCTGCTTGGACCCCGTTGATTGCCGCTCGCGGCTATATTTATTATTATTATTATTCTTTTTCTGCCCTAAAAGTGTTTGCCCAGCAAAAACTGTACATACTACAGCAACTAGATTCGGTAGGTACGTACCCAGTCCCAAGACTACCTCAGATAATAAAACTTACGCAGATTCGCCAGATGGTGGCGCTATAGGAAGAAAGTGAAAATTTTGACCTATTTTGGGCTATAACTTTTGAACCCTTTGGAATATCTTCAAAATTCTTTTTATTCAAGATTCCCTAGGTCCTCCCAAACAAATTTGCCTCTTGGAGCATTAAAGTCCGCCATATTGGATTTTTTTCTAATTAACATTTTGTGAAAAACCTTCAAAATCTATCTCCTCCTAGACGGTTTGAAGGAATTGCATGAAACTTGGCATGATCCATCTACTAACGAATATCTTAAAAAGTTATATAAACGAAGTTTCTACATCAAAAACTCTGGCCGCAGCAAGCCAATAAACACCAATGTGGGCGTGGCTAATCACAAAAATGCTAATAACTTTTGAAGACAATGTCTGATCAGCACAAAACTTTAATAGTGGTTTCAGTATATAACTCAAAGGCTGTGCGTACAATATCGTTTGGTTTGGTCCATAGGTGGCGCTATTGCAGGGTAAAATGTGAAAATGGCCATAACTCATAAACCACATGACCAAATAACTTGCAATTTCGTATGCACGGTCGTGGTCAAGATACAGACAAGCCATTAATGAAAATTCAAAGAATATGGCCGCCATCAGCCAATCAAAGTTTAGAACACATTACACAGACTTATTGAGGTCCAATCAACTTGAAACTTGGTAGATACGTACCCAGTCCCAAGAGTACCTCATATAATAAAAACTTACCCAGATTCGCCACATGGTGGCGCTATAGGAATAAATTTAAGTTTTTGGGCTATAACTTTTGATCCATTTGGCCTATCCTCAAAATTCTTTTTTTACAAGATTCCCTAGGTCCTCCCAAACAAATTTCCCATAAGGACCATTAAAGTCCGCCATATTGGATTTTTTTCTAATTTACATTTTGTGAAAAAACCTTCAAAATCTATCTCCTCCTAGACGGTTTGACGAAATTGCATGAAACTTGGCACGATCCATCTACTAACGAATATCTTAAAAAGTTATATAAACGAAGTTTCTACATCAAAAACTCTGGCCGCAGCAAGCCAATAAAACCAATGTGGGCGTGGCTAATCACAAAAATGCTAATAACTTTTGAACGCAATGTCTGATCAGCACATAACTTTAATAGTGTTTTCATTATATAACTCAAAGGCTGTGTGTACAATATCGTTTGATTTGGTCCATAGGTGGCGCTATTGCAGGGTAAAATGTAAAATGGCCATAACTCATGAACCACATGACCAAATAACTTGCAATTTCAGTGGCATGGTGGGGGTCAAAGATACAGACAAGCCATTGATGAAAGTTCAAAGAATATGGCCGCCATCAGCCAATCAGATTTTAGCACTCATTACACAGACTTACTGCTGGCCAATCAACTTGAAACTTGGCAGACATGTACTACTACTAATCATGTACTAGAGGATAACATTTGGTGAGAATCGGTCAATAGGGGGCGCTACAGTAATTAATCAAACCTTTGAGTATTTGAACAAGGCTATTTCTCATTCACTTTGAACTACTGTCATAGCCTTTATATGTTATTACATGTCTCTTCTTGACCAAAAAATTTGCCTCAATCAAACAGATTCAGAATCTTTACATTCCAACATTCATCAGTCAGGTGTTTTGTGTTTTTGAAAAATTTTATTCACGCTCCGTGAGTACCACCATACAGTACATTACACAAAACACCCCCCTTCCCTCCACAACCCCCACATGTCCCACGGTCCCATAACAAAAGTCCACTTCCTTGCTCCCACCATCCAAATCCCATGACCCCCCGGCATTCCCAGCATCCATCAATATGACATGTCCCTCCAACAGCCTACTTTTAAATGCATACATATACAAATACATGTACATACTTACATACCCTTACATACCTACACACATGCACAAAACCTTCCCAATACATCAGAACACAACCAAACCCCACCAACTCACAGCAAGACTTTCCACCTTTCCCTTGCTGCGTTAAAACCCCACTTCCTCACCTCCCATTGGAATCTCCGCTCCACCTCCACCCTCACCATCTCTACCACCCCTCTCGCTGTCCACCCCTGCCTTAAAGACCCCCCTTTCCCCCCGCGCTACCCAAAGCTTGTGCTTCGTCATACTGAGCAGCCACAGGGTCAAGAAACTTTCCCGCCCCTTCTTCCCCCCCAAATCCTCCCCATACAGCACACCCTCCTGGCCTACCCCTTGCACCACCCTATATCTCGCCTTAACGAGTCTCCACACATCTTGAGCAAAGCCACATCCCCAGAAAACATGCTGCACTGTCTCCATCTCAGTTGCACACCCCACCCTTGTGCAGAAATGGTCTTCCGTGAGTCCATAACGGTACAGGACCTCCCTCACTGGCAGTCGCCTATACGCAACCAGCCAGTTGAGGTCTTTTAGCTTGTTTTCCAGGCCCTTAGCCTGCACCACTGCCCACACTCCCTTCCCCACCCCAACACCAAGACCTCCAGCTGGCATGAGTTTTCTCCGCAATGCCCTGTACAGACGCCGGTGATCTAATACCAGGTCTCTCTCTCCACACTCCTTGTGCCCCTTGGCCCAGCGCACCACCCGCATAATGTGGGTGGGGACTTTCTCTGCCCGAGGGACCCTATTGTCCCATTCAACCAGAAACCTGAAAAACCCCGAAAACCAAAAATGCAGAAAGAATTGAAATTTATGCCTCCTTGGCCCTGACAGGGCCACACACAGATTGCAAAAAAACATAACATCAAACTTCAACGGAAAACACGGCACATCCCTACCCCCCTCCTCCACCGCCTGATACATAGACACCCTCCGTACATATTCAAAACCCCCCCACAAAAACTTAAACACAGCCCTGGTCAGGTCCCTCCTCAAACACGGCGGCAATACATACACCCGCGCCAAATATACTAAAGAAGGCAACACGTCTGCCTTTAAAGCCAGGACTTTACCACTTATGGTCAGGCACCTAGTTGACCACAGCCCCAGCTTTCTCTTCGCCCCTGCCAACCGCCTCTCCCAGTTATATTGGGCGTCTTCCGCCACCCCTCCCGCAAAATACACGCCCAGAATCCTCAGTGGCCCCTCGCATAGTCTCAACCCATACAACGAATCCGTCCGAGACCTCCACGTACCAAAAAACTTAAACTGAGACTTACCCACATTCACTAAGGCCCCAGACCCCCTTGAAAAATCCTCCACCACGCCCAGTGCCGTCTCCAAACCCCTCTCCGTCCCCAAAAAAAGAGTCAAGTCGTCAGCGTACTGCGAGACTTTGAGTGCCACTCCACCCCCTCCTGGAATTGAAACCCCTCTGATGCTGTTGTTTCTCCTAATTGCCTCCGCCAACGGCTCCACGTACAGAACATACAGGAGGGGGGAGAGTGGGCACCCCTGCCTGACACCCCCCTGCTGTCTCACAAAACCTCCCAAATTCCCATTAACCATCACCCGACTCCCCACACCCCTGTACATAATACTCAACCAACTCAAAAAGCCTCTACCAAACCCACACCGTGCCAAATTCTCAAACAAAACCCCATGGTGCACTCTGTCAAAAGCCTTTTCCATATCCAGGCTCGCCACTATCAGTGGCAAGCCCCGGTCCCCCACCCACTCCAGAGTATCTCGGACCAACTGCAAATTAAACCCTGCAGAGCGGCCCTCCACCCCACAAGTCTGGTCTTCATTGACCAGATATGGCATAGCTGAACGCAACCTCCCGGCAAGCACCCTAGCTATTAACTTATAGTCAACGCATAAGAGGGTAATGGGCCGCCAGTTCTTCATGTCCAAAGGATCCCCCTTCTTAAAAAGGAGCGACACCACCCCCTCCCGCATTGATGGCCCCAGCTCCCCCCGAACAAAAATCTCCTTCGCCACCAACAAAAGATCTGGCCCCACAAGCTCCCAAAACTTCACAAAAAACTCCTTGGGCAGTCCATCCCCACCCGGCACCTTCCTGCTCTTCATCCCCATAAGGGCCCGGTGCAGCTCCTCCAAGCTGAAAGGCAGCTCCAGCGCTGCACACACGTCCCCTGGGACCCGCTCTTCTATTAGGCCCAGGAAAACCTCCCCCGCGCTTCTGTCTACACCCCTCTCCCCAAACAGTTCACGATAAAAAATCGTGGCTGCCCCCACCATTTCTTCTGCCCCTGTCCACACCCTCCCGTCCACCCCCCGCAAACCCTGCATCACCCTCTTCGCCCTTCTGGCCTGCACCGACTGGAAAAAATAAGAGGTGCACCTTTCATCCTTCT